>JAUNZM010000012.1:0-1200000 GCA_033459285.1 Clamator glandarius | reverse complement strand
CCTCTTCTCCAGGCTGAACAACCCCAGCTCTCTCAGCTGCTCCTCATAAGATTTGTTCTCCAGCCCCTTCACCAGCTTCGTTGCTCTTCTCTGGACTCGCTCCAGAGCCTCAACATCCTTCTTGTGCTGAGGGGCCCAGAACTGAACACAGGATTCGAGGTGCGGTCTCACCAGTGCCGAGTACAGAGGGAGAATAACCTCCCTGGACCTGCTGGTCACGCTGTTTCTGATACAAGCCAGGATGCCATTGGCCTTCTTGGCCACCTGGGCCACTGCTGGCTCATATTCAGTCACTGTCAACCAACACCCCCAGGTCCTTCTCCTCCTGGCAGCTTTCCAGCCAGACTTCTCCTAGTCTGTATCTGCTTAGGGTTGTTGTGCCCCAAGTGCAGGACCCGGCATTTGGCCTTGTTAAACCTCCTGCCGTTGGTCTCAGCCCAGCAGTCCAGCCTGTTCAGATCCCTTTGGAGCCTCCCGACCCTCCAGCAGATCCACACTTCCACCCAGCTTGGTGTCATCTGCAAACTTGCTAAGGGTGCACTCGATGCCTTCATCCAGGTCGTTGATAAAGACATTAAACAGGACTGGACCCAGGACTGAGCCCTGGGGAACCCCACTTGTCACTGGCCTCCAGCTGGATTTAACTCCATTTCCCACCACCCTCTGGGCCCGGTCATTCAAACAGTTTTCCACCCAGGAGAGTGTGCGCCCATCCAGGCCAGAGGTGACAGTTTCCAAAGCAGAATGCTGTGAGAAACTGTATCAAAAGCTTTACTAAAGTCCAGGAAGATACATCCACAGCCTTTCCCTCGTCCAAGAGTTTAGTTACTCGGTCATAAAAGGTGATCAGGTCATAAAAAGTATCAGGCATAGTGCAGCTCCATCAAGTTTAACCAAGTCCATCCATCACTTGGTTGTAGACCCACCATCCCCTTACCTGCCTCCACCCCACTTTGACCAGGGGCAGCTCGTCCTTCAGAATGTTTTTCCCTCACCACCCACAGCTCCTGTTCCAGCTCCCACCTGATGAGCAATTTCTCTGCTGCATGTCCCCTCTCCACATTTTCCCAGAAATATTGCTGAGGTCACTGGGCATCTCACAGTGTCGTGTGGAGTGACACTTCTCCCCTGACTGCTGGCTCAAGTGATCAGCCACATCGGGAATGCTGGCAACGCACAGGCACTGAGCAGAGAGGACTGATCACTCCTTCCAGCCTTGCTGCCCTCCTCAACCCATGCAGCAGGGAAACGCTTCTGCCCCAGAGCTACTATTCATGCCAAGAGTAATGGTGGTATTAATGGCCCTTAAAGAAAATAGGCAGTAGAGGATGGGGTGGGCAGGGGCAAAAAATATAAAGAATCCCTCTTTCCACCTCTGGACTGGCTCCTACATGGAGATGAGCTTGGCATCTTAACGGCTGCTGGGGAACAGGCTGCCCCTGGTACTGGGGAGAGGGGACACCCTGCACCCTGCATAACCCTGGCTAAGATACTTCAGGAGGGTACCAGAGAGCAGTGACAGCAGCTCAGGAAGGCTGGAGCAGGCAGCGAGGGAGGAAAGTATGGAGGCACATCGCAAGGGGGCTTTTACGCTAGTCAAGGGAAAAGAAATCCACCCTGCAGAGCCCCAACAGGGACCAATCCAGGCCAAGCAGGGAGTAATCTCAGACCAAATATAGCCTGCGCTGCAGATCAGGACGCTCTCACCACGACTCACACCAGCATGCTGGGTTGCTCTTGGGTGGGGGTGGCCTCAAAGCTCATTACACACAACTGCTTCCAGTTTGGAGTCTACCACCTTCTGCTGATGCTATCTCACCCCTGGAAAAGGGACACACAAGTCAGTGAGGCTGCAACCTTCCTGCTACAACAGCCTCCTCTTCCCACACCTCAAACTGCCTTTAAAAACACTACTGTCCTTATTTTTTTAATAGAAAACATCTGGACTATATAATGAGTCCACAAATAAAAGAAAAAAAATGATGTGATCTGTTAGTTTAGGAAAAGAAGAGGCACTGTTTAAAAAGGGGTGGGGGAGAAGGGAGGAAAAATGAGCATTTAAGACAAATCCACAAAATAATTTTCAGCTCTGTATTAGCTTCAGGCAGAAAAAAAGAATGGTATGGGTGTCGCAGCACCAGCGCTCTGTAGAGAGCCCTTGTACCAAGGTAGCACCACTCCGTCCTCCGCTGCCAGCCTGCCTGAACACAGAGTGGGGCAGAAAGGCAGGCAGGGACTTGGGCAGCGCCAAAACCCAGTGCCCAACACCCATGCAAGGCAGGGCTGGTTTCAGCCCACACTAACCTTGTCCTGGGTCCATGAGGGCCAGCAGCACCCACCACCTTGTACGCCCAGCTCCAGGAGGGGCAGGAAAGGCAGGGGCAGCCGCATAAGCCCAGGCAGGGGTTGCAGAGCTGCAGGGACACTAGCAGACATCTGCACATCACCCACTACCAGCTATTCTAGACCTGTAGTGATGCAGAGTTCAGCTGCTTCCTGCTAAGAAAAGAAAGAGCTTATTTTTAGTTTTAAGAAGTAACCTTTCTGGGGTGGTGGAGGCTTAGCGCCCCACTCCCAGAAGAGCCTAGCCATACCTTTCTCCATTTGAAGGTGCCTCCAGCCCCAGCATGGCTGCTCACCCACCACCACGCAAAGCCTGGCTGAGGAGGATGAGTTACTCGGAATTTGTGCCAGATGACAAGGGAGAAACTCAAGGCATGGGGCTCTTCACAAAGCAATGGAAACACTCAACAGGAGGATCTTTCAGTTGCTCATGGGATGGGAAATGTTCTACATAGTAGCACCTATAACAAGGTCTACACAGACCCGGTGGTCCTCCAGCCAGGGATGGGCTGGCACCCAAGCTTTCCCATGCCAGGATCTGACTCTGCTTCTACAGCTTCAGCCAGGACAGGCTTAAATTCAACTGGGCAATTGTTATGCTCTTCACCCAGTTCCCGGGAAAATCAATGGCACTGAAGTCTCAGTGGCTAAAAGCAGTCTGAGACACGGAACAAGGCAAAAGCATCTTCTTTTCCAGCAATATCATGGGAAAAAAGCCTACATTATTTTGATATACTGTTTATCTAAAACTACTGTATTACCAGAAAAGGGGCTTCTGTAAGTGGATGATAAAGCAGCATGTATCCAAATTTCAGCAACAAAACAGGCATCCCTTCTGAAGACTTATCAGTGCAGAACATGTAGCAGTGGGGCTCACAGCAGGAGAACACCCCTACTTAACTGCTCTGCCTAACGCAGACCCCGTAGAACTAAAACTGAAAAACTTTCTCACTTAACACCATGATGTCTCAATGAGTCCAAGGCACTAAAGAGCCAACACAACGCTTGAGGAGACTGTTTAGAGAATAATACATCCAGGACTAAATCAGTTAAGGGCTGAGGGCTGCAGGTGTGTGCTGGTGTTGGCTATGGTGGCCACCAAGTTAGTGGATCACCAGTTAGCTCTCCTTAAACACAGCCAGGCAGATGTCCACAAACAAAAGAAGCATTTATATGCAGTCTGTATACTAAATCTGCTTGTTTCCCTTGAAGGAGTTTCATTTTTCTCCCTTCTAGCCCCCATAAAAGGTATGTAACAGAAAGTCACATGAGGAGACAGTGGAGAGATGCTTGAGGGAAACCAAGGGGCACACCAATTAAGCCACCACATCTGTGAATGCACAGGAGGGGAAACGAGATCAGTGCCTCTATAATCATTGTGCACTTAGTCCCCCAATTCTGAGCAGCTAATGACAACTTCTGGCCAAAAATCATGGAGATAACCAGTCATTAAGCAAATGTTATGACCCTAGAGAAGGAAAACACGCTGCATAACTGGAGGCAGCACAGAGTTATGGGTCAGTAGCAGAGGAGCATCCCCAGGCACTAGTTAGCTGAAGCAACTCCATGGCACTAGAAGAGGTTTTTTTGCCTCCAGTGAAGCCTGTGTAACTAACATTTCCAAACATAAGGATTTTATGAGCCTCTGCCTTACAGCTCTGTAATAAAACAGCCTCAACAGGAGATCCCATTAAACTGATCAGGCATCCATCCTCAAGAACCAAAGCCGGCTTACAAAGCCGTTTACTCACAAGCTTCAATATCAGACCAGTGAGCTTTGCCTGTGAACAGGTGCCTCTGCTTAGACAAGTCCTGGCAGTGACAAGGAGAAATTTTGGCACTGTGAAGCACCAAAGGGTCATCCTCACAATCAGCTGGCTCATGCAAATTAATGGCAATGCTACGGCACGCAGAAGACTTGTGTGTACAGGACAGCTGTAATCCCAGCCAGCATCACACAGTCTGGCACAACAGCAGTGGGCAGCACTCTCAACACATAGTTGTCTTGAGACTTGGTGTATGCACACAACTGCCTGGAGAAAGTTGAGTCTTCTCAACTTCCTCCAGGCAGTTGTGTGCGTACACCAAGTTGAGTCTTCTCAACTTTCCCACCAAGCTCCAACCAGGAGAAGCAGCTCATTAATTCAGTATGAGAAAGGCTTCCTGAGGAATGAAGGAGAGACAGAAAACCCCTTTGGCAATTCTATTCAATATGTAAAATTGTCATTGGAGTATTGTATTTCTAATTAAGCAAAACACATGAAGAACAAGTACAAAGATCAAGCTTTAACTTCACATACTAGATACCAGCCAAGATTTTGTTTCCCAAGGCCAAATGATTAAGTTGGACCATGCTCTGTGAAGTCATGCTTCATGGTAGCAAAGTCAGAAGCTCTGTAGACAGCCAAGCACATCTCCCAAGCATCAGGACCCAAGTAACCTCAAGCTCTAAGAAATCAACTCCTACACCTTCTGAAGACACATCAACTCATGCATTGTGCCATACTTGTTACACCAGTGTCTACAGGAGGAATTAAAGCACTTGTGTCATTTGACAAAACAAAGTGTAGGTTTGGGGAAGCTACACCTAACGGTGGAAAATGGAGGGATTGAAGAGCACTTGCAGACACAGCTGCTTTTTAGTAATCAACTGGTTGTCTCCATCTTGAAGGCACTTCTAGATAAGAGTGTTGTAAGTAACCAGATGATTACTCCAGGCCAGGAGAGAATTGCTAATATAGCCATAGACAACAGCAAGCAAAGCAGGAAAGCAAAGGCCAAGGCAACAAAATACTGATCAAATTACTGGGAACTTCCAGATAAAGAGGATGGGGACATTACCTTTTTGGCTTCAAACACTGCCTTTCCATCACACAGATATAGACCTAAGCCTGTCCATTAATTAAAGCAGTGCAAAAAACCTCACAGGCGGCACAGGTTTGGGGGTGTTTTTGAGGTATTTTGCTGTGGTTATAAGCCGAGTAATGAAGCAGAACCATGCTGGACTACTGGATGCTATTCAGCCCTCACAGGGACTGCTTAATCTCACATCGTCTCCTTGTAGCTTTGGTACTTTTCCCCTCCTTCGCCCACCCATCCGGAGACTCACAAGACAAGCTATCATCAATGCCATCTACCACCGCACCTCCTGCCCACTCAAGCAATACAAGCTGCTCTACTTGGAAGGGTAATAAAGAACTCACCAAGGGTTTTGTTTTCATTTTGAAGAAGCAGTTTGTTCTCCCTCACCCCCAAACACCCAGTTCTGTATCTTAAACGAAGATGTCAGTCAAGAAACAACACTCCTATACAGCGTAAGGAAAACTGTTGTCAAGGCTAAGTTATTAACAGGAGAAAAATTTCTCTGCTTGACAGCTGAGAGAAGCCTGTTTACAAATCTATTTGAACCATTCCTCTTCAGTATCTCACGAGAAGCCATTCCTCCAGCCCTTCCCGAGAGCCACTTCTGTTCTCGGCCCATCTCCTCTTCCTAAACCATAACTTAGTTCTCCTGGGTCTCCAGTACTCCTCTCTCTAGCTTCTCACTGCAGTAAAGCTCCAACCACTACACATGCATCTCCTTTCTTTCCAAAGCATTAAGACCTGCCAATAGCTGGCAACAGCAAAATTAAATAAGAACTAATCACCACATGGGGCTTTGCAGTCAATAAAGCTGGATTACTTCTTCAGCTACTACCTGTTCAATTTAAGATGCAAGTACAGATTTATAGTCACCAGCCAGAAAACAGATAACCACTACTGAAGGAGGAAAACGTAAAGTCCCCCATGCACATTTGCAGTCCAGTCCCAGCTGGTCCTGCTCAGGCCAAGCCTATCAAACTACAATATATTGACCTACTCCAGATTGCCTGTTCACAGACTAGCACTTGCACACAAAAATTTAGAGTCCTTTTGACCTGGTTTCTCCTTCCTACCCTGTCAATAGATTAGCAGCCATTCCGTACACCCTCCACAAATACAAAACACAGAAGTCCCAAACCTGTAAGGAATGCGTACAGACACAGAAACAGATATACCTAACCAAGATGATGCATTTGTATCACTGCAGACAGCGGGTCCCACAGCTGAAGATGCAATAATGATACCAGCAGGAGACAACAATGACTACACTGACATACATAAAGCTAATCTTTCCCCAAACAGGGCATGCTGGAGCAGCTCAGTCCAAGAACATCCACCCACAAGCTACACAAACTTATCAAAACAGGAAGAGTCCAAGCCTCCTCTCCATTCCTTCAAAAGTCTGACCCAAACCTCACTGGCAACAGGGTGACTCCAGCTCATCCTGATGTCACTTAAGCAAGAGGCAGAGTTTTGACTTGAAGCCAATGAAGATCAACATCTGGCCTCCGTGAGTTTTACCAGGGTAAGAAGGTGCTATCTGAGATATTTATTACCCCTTAAGACAATATAGTTATACTTATTCTTCATTTGAAGTTGGACTCCCTCCAAATTGGACAATATTATCTCATTTTAAAAGCTCTACAGCACATCCCATAGATCCCCAGGAAGAACTCCACAAATTGTTTGCAACTGTATGGTAAGCCCTCCTTCCAGTTCACAGAAGACTGTTCATCTGGAAGAGTTAGAAGTCAATCAGTCCAGAAGCTCCAGCAAAAGCACTACCGTTAAGTGAACCCTGAGAGGTTTTCCACACCGTGTTAGATGAATGCAGCCCCAATACAATCAACCACTTCAACATATGCCTAATTCAAGCACACAGCTTCAGCGGGACAATATATAAAAGGCTTGGCTAAGCTCAGTGTCTCTAAAAAGCTACAGTGCCAATTATAAATCATATCTACAGTCCCCAGAAGATCTAAAGTCACTACTAGTATTGTACCACACTCCTTTGGATGCAGACATCAATTAGAGCACAGCAGCTGGACACTCTCCTAACTGGAAGTCACTTATCTGCAGTTTAAGACCAGTAAGATATTATTCCTAAATGTTTAGATCTCATCCCTCTGAGAATTAAAGAGTTTCACCTTGGCCAGCAAATGTTTGCATCAAGCTGAAATTGCTACCTACTAGTAAATGCTGTCAAAGGTTTCCAGGCTCTCAGAGGAGTTGTCTTAATTACTTACCAAAGCAGCTGTTTCAGGAACTACAGCCTCTTAACATACCACTCCTAGAGGCACACACTGAAAAGTAAGGTTGCTGCCAAGCTCACACCAAAAGCAAAGAGCTCTCTTTAGCATGCAGGCAAAAATTCAGCCTCCAATAGTAGGTCACATTTGTAGTTTGGTCTGTGGACATCTGTAGGAGTGACAGTCCAGGAGGCATTTTGCACCTTTCCCAGCCACTGCAGACTGGACATCCCAGCTTCTGTTGCCCTCACAGGAGTCTGATGAGGTCGACCATCTGGGATTGCCTTTGTCAAGCAAAGACAGCCTTGGTCCTTCCTTGTAGTGAGAGTTATGACCAGAGGAATGCCTTTAAATAGGAGAATGGCTTAATTTCAGGTAAATTTAGATGCAAAAAAAGAGCAAAGCAATCTTAAAACTCTTTGCTTTTTAACATTAGGATGGGTTTGCACCTCAAAGTCTGTTTTTAAGTTACAGTTGAAGACTGAGCTGGCGAGTGAGAAGTTGGCAGGGGTGAAATGGTTGTGTCATTGTGGTACCGACAACCTACAGACTACAGCCCCTCACAACAGGTATCTGTGCCTCAACCAACATATCCTCTGGGCATGTATGGATGCATGCCAAGGAGTCCTACAGAGACTTAAAGCCACGGGGAGCTGAGAAGACATCTGGGCCAGAGCTATGACCTTTCATGTTCACCCAGCAGCAACAGATGAGCATTACAGCCTAAGAAATCCCGTCTGGGAGGGCTTGGTTTTGTGGAGCTGCTGGGAACCCTTCATGCACTCTGGACAGAAGACGACCAGAAGTTACACTTTGGTCTTAAGAAAGACAATGTGAATGGAGAGCACTGTCCATCAGAAATTGTTGCATCCAAGTTTAAAGCGGTTGCCATTACTTTTTAATATCTTGTTGAAAACAAGGTAAGAGTCCCTATATACACGTCTGGAGAAACATCACCTCCCTGCTGGATTCAGTAGAGTTTCTCACATCAGTTCAGTTTTCACAGATCATCTGGAGATGGAGCTATCTGCTGGCTTAGTGCTTTTCAAAGAGTTTACTCACAGCCTGACATTTTCCATCAGCTCCCTACTATAGGTTTTGCAAGGGCTGGTTAGCAGGAGAAGGTCACATAAGCCTCTAGTAGCAACAGTTCCAAAAAAAGGAGCGAATCACATCAAAATACTGAACATAGAACTCTCGCAGAGGCAGCCAACACATTTTTCAAAAGATGGTCTATACTAAGTAGCAAAATCATTTTAAAGAATATCAAATACATGTTAATTTGCATATTTCCTATCTGGAAAATTCTTTCTCACCCAAAGCTAAGGATTTGTGGGGAAGGGGGAGGGAAGGCTTCTCACCTTATTCCTACATTTCACAGGCTGCCTCCAGTAATGCCAGACTCGGCAGGGAGTCTCAAGATTTGGTCTTGACAGACACTCACTTAAAATGGGGGTAAAATAAGGTCCCAAGGCAAAAAGCAAGCCCCTGCCTGACACATGCCAAAAACATGGTCTGAAAGTCAGAGACAATCCACAGTTTTTGAAGTGATTTGCAATATTTTTTGCCAGGTTGTAAAGTATTTTCTATAGTAAGACTTCTGTATTTCTTGGTGGCTTCTTACATTGTGAAATACTCTTGTAAACTCAGGGAGACACTTTTTATTTCAAATCCCAATGCTCCAATTTGCTAAACTTGGGGCAAGGATTATTCAGTTTAGTTCATCTGATGTATGAATTACAATAGCACTTCAGCCAAGATGAAGCAGAGACCCCTTCATCACAGAAGCATCCTAGGGAGATGCATTGGTTTTGCTTTGCCCCATAAATCCAACAAATCCCTTTTGCTTTATGGAAACAGTTGAGCTCCCTGTCAGATTACAGCCCCTCTCTGCCTTGAGAGGTCTCTGTCAGCTCTGCTCCATGGAGCCATTCATGACGTTATCTGGCCCCTGCCTAGCAAAGAATTCCTTGCTAGAACTTTAGTTTTATTTATTAACTTCCACAAGGAGACTGAAAACGTAAACACCACATGCACACAGCAGCAAAGTAAGCCCTTCAAGACCACAGGTACCAGCCTGCTGAAGACCAGTACAAAATGGGAAAACAATGCAGGCAGAGAAGTCCATAATACTCAGATTTTCAACAGAGAAATCCCACCCAGCAGCAAACCAAACCCTCCTGCAGGTACAAGGTGTCACAGGAGCTCAGCATACACCAGCTGCCCATCTCATCCCTGCCCATGGTTCTTGCCCACACCCAAGTGTGGAGGAAGCGCATCAGGTCCACCTTCTCCAACCAAAAAAAGAAAAAAAAAAAAAAAAGACAACAAGACAACTGCACATCCCCAAGCAGGATTTGCCCCAGTTATAAGCAGTGAGATTAATCATGCGGGTGTAGAGATAGGAAAAGGGGATGGGAAAGATTCGTAACTGCTTCTAAATTAATTGCCATTATTGTTATTTCATTTGCTAAGCCCATCAGGGCTAGATTTTATTTTAGTAAACTACAAACATATCAGATCAATCAACTTAAAATAAATGGGCTCGATTTATTTATTTCTGCTGTATCTGCTCCTCTGTAAGCTTGGCAAGTCACTGCATTCTTTCCATCCTGTGAAAGAAAAAGAGCAGTTTTGTTTTATTATAATTTTAAAGGAACCTCTAAAGGTATGCTGTGAAGGACGACAAGTGCAAGACTGGAGCTGGTTTCTGCTGGCTGCAGACACTGGCTCTGCGCTGACAGCCTACCAGGAGAGTCTTTCAAGCATAGTCCAAGCGAATCAGAGCTATTCACCAATATTTTAGACATCCAGAGAGTGGAAAGATACCCTACCACATAGCAAAGCCTGACAAGCAGACACAACAAGGGCCATCCCAGTGCACAACATCATGCCCCAGCCATACTTCTTGCAGGAAAGTCCCACCAATGAAGAAGTTTAATCTTCTCTAGGCAGATTTCACTATTCCTGAATCCTCTGGAAGTTGGGTCAGCATCCTCCCCCTCTCCTAATCCCCTGCCCTCAGCTTTAGCAACACAGTAATGCCTCTGCCAGCAAACTAAAAAGAAAAGTCCTCACATATATTATGCTTAAGAAAATTAATCTTGTGTTCCACAGAATATTAAGTGGATTACATCTACAGCTTCCAAGGAGCAAAATGTTGATTTCCATGTATCTTGTGCTATAATTCACCTCTACTAGTTTTTCTACTAGCATAATTTTAATCATGACAATTTCCCATTATTCAGTGCAGAGCTCAACTGGCTCAACAGACCAAGCAAGAAGAGCAAGAGTGGAACCGCTTGGTGGCCTCAAGGAAGATCAAACCATTGTGGTACTGCTGCTGCATAGGACAGTGTCCAAGATGAAGAACAAAACCAGTTTCATTTTTTGGGGGTGACTTTATGGTGAGATCAACCTTGAACATCACTGTCTCCCTGTACAGGTAACAGAGTAGCACAGATCCTTTAAAAGAAAATTGTTAACATCACTTGAAATGTGCCATTAAACTACCTACAGCAAACAGTGAGACAGACGTTTCTGACCCCTGGGGAGGAAAGCCTATAAAAACTTGAAGTGCCAGATCTCATATCCAGAAGAGAGTTCCAACTTCCAGGTGAAGGAGAACAATACCTCCCAAGAGTGATCCCCACCATGCAGGGGAGCAGTGGCTCCCCACCTAAGCACACAGCACTCTTCCTAAACACCCTCACCAGCACTGGGAAGCCCAGCCTTCTGTTCCTGGCATTTAGGGTAACCATTCAAATCAATGCAAAGTGCCACCAGCTGACTTACTAGAGTTTTACACTTTCTTTGCAGAGATGCTAATGACTCTAAAAAAGCACATGACTTAGATAAGCAGCTTTAATACCATTAAAATGCTTACCATTAAGAAAAACTGAGAGAGCCTGCAAGGGCCAGACTCTTGGAGGGCAGCATATCCATTGAAGCTGCTGCTCGTGTGAGAAGAGTGTAAATTACTCAGCATGGAATAAGTGAGATCAAAGCCACTCCAAAAGGATGCAACCCACTGACAGTGATGCAAACTCAGCCCAAACTGTTCTGAGTATTTCACAAGCAGGCAGATGAGTTTAAAAGGCCAAAGAGGAGCATTTTGATGATGCTGCACAAAGTAAGGAAGGAAAGGGAAAGCAATCTCAGGACATGTGCATCTTTCTAGACAGGATACATGACCAAGAACTGAGCCCAGGCTAGACAAATGGAGAGACTCATACTTTCCACTTACATCTTGCTGGTCTGCATGGGGAAGAGGAACACAACAGCTCTGCTGGAATTCCCAGGCTCCATCCTCTCTTTTATAGTTCTTCCAATAATTTGAATTCTACACAATAAACGTCAGAGCTGATAAGAAAAGTCTTATCAGATGAAGTAACTTACAGCTTCCCACGTGGGCAAGACAAAGAGCTCAAAGCTACAGAAGCAGATAAGAGTGCTCATAACCAGAAATCAAATACATGAAAGAGTTTCAGCAGCACCATATTGTCTCAAAAAGTGAAATGAACAAACTCCACCAGGCCACTCTAAATCCTCAGAATGGTGCCTGCAGCACCCAGCATCACCTCATCCCACCTAGCAGATCTGGCTGGCCCATCATCACCTCTCCCTGCCAGAGGGGAGGGCAGCTGCAGCAGCTTTCCTGCAAGCAACTACAGCATGGACCAAGCCGAGCTGGTCCACCTCACAGCCCCAGGCTACAGCAAGGAAGACAAATTACTACAAGACCAAGATGCCCCTGTCATCCATATTTCACTATGCTGGGAAACCAGTTCAGCTATCAGTGTTCCCCCAGACTGCAGGAAGCTAGGACAGAGGTTTTGGTCAGGGTGACACCAAGTACTGTACTATAATTCACACTGTAAGAAAATTCGAAGTTATGCAACTGGATCCATCAAGAATCCAAACATTCAGGCATGTATCCAGGTGCTCAAACTCCAGCACTGCACCTCACCATTGCCACAGATCCAAACTGTTCAGTAATACTGAAACTCCATAAGGCTGCTGGCAGCATGGTTGCACCTTTTATTTCTCACATCACTTCCTCTAAAACAGTGACGCAGGATGTGATCCCCACCGCTGAGTCCTTCCAAGAACTCTAACCTTTTGGGTATTATCCTCAATCTGACCTCCCTTCTGAAAATCAAAACCTGCAAGTTACTTCCCTTCCCTCATGCCCCAAACCTCACTCTCTGTTGGCAAGTATGGAAGAAAAGCATTTATTTGCTCATCAAGGCTTGCAGGCACCAAAAACACATATTATCTAATCTTAGGAGAGCACAGCTTAATGACTACAGCACAGCATGAGAGGCCAGAGGGTCTGACTTCTACTCCCAGCTCTGCCAGGGCTGCGCTGCCTGTAAGTGCATGTAGAGAAGATGCTTGACCCCTCCTCACCTTGATTTCCCCAGCTAGGAGAAGATCCTAGCATTCCTTCCCTCACAGGGGATTTTATCTCCAAACTCTTCATTAGCATCTAAAAAGAGTTACACATCTCCGGATGTTTATGTAAAGTGATGTAGAAAGAGTGGAGAAGCAGCACTGACCACGGAGCCTGGAGATGTATCCTCTCCAGCACACTGAGGCGAACTGAACTGCATTGCACCCTACATCTGCACTTAGAGAGAAATTTTAATTCTTTCTCTTTACAGAGAGGAAGAAAACCAACAATTTCTTCTTGAGACAGTTCAGAGAGGAGATAAAATTCTCAGTAAATGTAAGTCAAAGAAATAATGCAAGATTCTTCTACTAGAGCATCTTATTCAGAGACCCCACCACCTCTATTTAGTCACCTGCAGAATGACCACAGAGACAACATCACCATAAAACAGAAAAGTCTTCCCTTTCTCACCTTTACTCTGGATGACATTGAGTGGCAGAACTGAGAGATGAGAAGAAAAGTTAGCAGTCTACCCTCCCTGTCCTACAAAAGCTGGATGTGGAGGCAGAGAAATCTGGAGCCAGCACAGATGCTCCCAGAGATAAGACCAGAGCCCAGCTCACAGAGCCTTGCATACAGCACAGCTCCTGCTCTGCTTTGCCCTGGCAATGTAGCCTTTGGCAGGGAGCACTCCAAGCACTTCTAGTTGGATGCAGAAAGGGCTTCTTCAGGTGTTGAACAGAAAATCCCAGTTGGAAAACAACAGAGTATCAAGAAGCAAGGCAACAGTTCAGCTCTTTTGGGGAGAATGGAAAGTTACCCCATCTGGACCTGTTCCCATCTTTCACAGTTATCTCAGCTAACCTTGTAGGTAGATCGTATCAACCACATTAGTGCCAGCAACAGCCACTGCAACAAGTACAGCAAGACCTTTACTCCTAAGATGGGTCCACAAACCTCCTGCTTCCACCTGAGTTGCAAAATGCAGTGAAGGACAGAAGGTATGTCCACTCTGGTCTAACTGCACGGTACAAGAAGACTTCAGAGGAGCAATTGGCCCAAGAACTAGGAGAAAGACAGACAGACAGACAGAAAGACAGACAGACAGAAAGACAGACAGACAGAAAGACAGACAGACAGAAAGACAGAAAAAAGCTCAGCTCTTTTAAAAAGATAAGAAGAAAATGTCCTATTGTTCCATAATTAACGGAAAAGAGAGGAGGTTTTATGGACTCATTGAGAAACAGAGGTTGAGCATAGAAAGCATATTTCAGTATTCCATGATCACAAGGTGAGCTGCTCACATAATACTGACAAAGAACAAAAATGCTGATATCAAAAGGCAGTTATGAAACTTGGGTTTTAAATGGTGAATAACAATAATACAGTAATTAAGCCTCATAAATGATTTTTTTTTCCCTTAACTGCAAAGTATATGCGGCAACCTTCAACTGAGGCATGACTCTCTCTGGTGAGGTGCACGCATGACAGATGCCCTCTGCTCCCACCATCTTGCAGAACCAGCAACCCATCCCACCCCACAGCCACACTGCCAGTCACATCACTTCTTCAGACTTGCCCCAGGAGAGGCTTTAAGACTACACCCAAGGAGAAGTGTGAAGCTGTAAGGAGGATGAGATTGAGGGAGTAAACCTGAAAAACTGCACCTTGTGAGTTAACTGCTAAACTCTGAACGTGCTTCTCAGCCTTCCTCCCCGATGGTTTCTGACACAAGCACGTGCTCTGGTGAATTGCTTCAGTGTGACCAGGACACATGGTCTCCCCTACAAGACACCTAATATAGAGCAGCAAAATGTCACAAAAATCAAGGGCAAACGAACACATAATACAGTCCCTCCCCCTACCACCACTTCTATTTATAGGGAGCCAGATTAGCTTGGAGCAGTTTTACTCGTTTCTGATAATGAGCAGGTCTCTTGAATCTTCTCTCGAGGACGTTTCCTCCATGCAGGCGCTTTGTTTTACACCAGCAGCATGGAAGAGGTGACATCAACTAGCGAAAGTAAAACCACAACTTATTGTGAAAGGGTCTTGAGAAAGCAACTCCAGCTTTGAACTTAGGCCCCATTTCCCTTATCAACCACACTGCTCTGTTTTTCTGTCCACGTAGAACGCGTCCCTTCCCTTAAGCCACATGATAAAGCCTTTCCCTATTCAGAAGTGTAACTTTTTCACCCCACCTGCTTCTCAAGGGGACGTGAGCTGGTACATCTTGGAAGTACAGGTCTCCATGTAAAAGACATTACACCTTCCCAGGCCTGAACAGGCTTAAGACATGAAGCTACCCTTCGGCCCATCGTGTTCTACCCCAACACAGCAACCACAACATCGCTCATGGCAAAGAAATTATGATCCTCCCAGGGCATACACAGGTCTAAGGGACAGTCTGGAGATCACCCCAGGAGGAGCTGGCACCCAGGATCCAGCTGTTCATGCAAACCAACAGTATTTCTCTGCTCTGCCAAAAAGCAAAACCCCTCCTTACCATGGGTCCCCTCTGGTGCTGAAGCTAACAAGGATAGCAAGAGAGGCATGACAGCAGATCGCAAAAGCTGCCACAGCCGCAGGACCACTACACTAACAGTGGGAACTTGATAAAGAAGAGTGTGATAATTATCAAAGGAGCAAGACAAAATAAAGATGTGTAGAAGATTTGGGTCCCATTACGCTGGCATTTTCTGTTCAGGAAGAGACATTCCTCCATTCTTCAGATGCTCCTCCATTTCCAAGGTCCTATACATGAATTTTCTGTAATGCCACCACTTATACATACAGTGCCCTTTGGTTGCTTCAGAATTGTCTTGACAGCACCATCTGGTTGCAAAGCTTTCCATCTTCAGATGCATCCTTTTTTATCTCTTCAAACCTCAACCTACATCCATAACCCTTCACCACCACCCTACTATCTCCTTGAGGACCACACTGGTGCTGCCTAAGACAGCAGGATCTGGTAGTGCAGTCTGGAATGCAAACAGGCAAGGTTCAGAGGGCAAGATACACCTTGAAGCAAGTGGCAAAGGTGAGGGATGGTGAAAGTAGACAGCCTTTCAGCCAGAAAATGGAAGCGTCGCAAAAGCAGCCTTGGGATCTCCGGCTGTTGTGGTCCATCATTCAGGGGAGGAAGCAAGCAAGGCCTCACATATTTATCACCATTTTTTTCTTCTGAGGGTTCAATAAACTACTTGGAGTCTTCTATTTGCCCTTTGGATTATGATCTTTTAGGAGGGCCTTTTTTCCATGCTTCTCCACAATTATGAGATCTAGGGAAAAAAAACACTCCCCTCTCAAGTTTATTTCTGGTGTCAGGACTTTACAGGATTTCATGACTACGGATAAAAACACCAGGCTTTTGACAAGCTAGAAGCCCTTTCTCAGAGGGCTGGTACCCTTCCGCCATACCTTCCCCTTGCCCCTCTGCTACGTGAAAGGACAGAGACGAGCATGGCTGGGGCACTGATGCCCAGGTTGAGCCCAGGAGCTACTCCACCTTATCACTTCTTGTTGAGCACCTGCCCCTAGTCACAAGCACTTTCACACCAGGCTCTCAGTTTCTTCTGTGGATTGCAAAACCTCATTTACTGAGGAAAAATACTAGATCAATACAAGGAAGCATTTAAGACAGCTAGTAGATGATTAACAAGTGAGTGCTCAAGCCAACTGCTTCAGAAGCACCACAGGTTCCTTACAGCCATAAAAAGTTCTCATCCTGCACCCATCTGGCAGATGTCAGAGGCGAAGAGTCCACAGAGAGATTGTGCTTGGCAAAGCCCTCGCTGCAGGGGATGACATGGCCACACACTGTTAGCTCTTTGCCTCCAGGCTCCTAACTCCAGGTCTTCAGCCCAGGGCTCCCCATTAGTGGCACCCCAGGGACCTTCCCACAGAGAATCTCATTCCTGAGTGCCTGCTCTCCCATGCTAAGCCCTTGATAGGCAGCCTTTCAAAGGTGTCCAAGGCTTTCCATGCTCACTGCACAACTTAGCACCTACCTCCTTCCCACCAGCAGGCACTTGCCCTCCATCCAGCTGAGCCACCTTGCAGAAAGGAAAGGTATGGTCCCCACCCCCAGGCAACATCACCTCATTGCAGAAGGCTGGGGAGGAGAGGTACAAAGTGTGTTCTGGCCTTGGTTTAAGAGAATGACAAAGAAGTAGCATTTCTGCTCAGGGCCTTTGCCTTTTCATGCTAGAATCCCCCGAGCCAACTGGAGGTGCTTCAGTGCTCTTAAGTATCACCTGTTTTCAGGCAACAATACACTGAACGCTGTTCCTCATCCTAGCTTTTATAACGCACAGTGAAGAAGTTCCCAGGATTTCTTTTTCCCAGGCACCTTCTCCTTAACAGGCCATCATTAACAAGTGACTCATATTATATTGCAGCATGAGTCATCTTGGCAGAGGTCACCATCATAAGCGACAACTAGTCTTCAATTATTTCCTTCAGATTGAATTAAAGGTATATTTTTATGCTAATTTTACATCTAGTCCATCCTATCTTGCCATTCTATGGAGCAACCTGGGATTTCACCTCATGGCCGAAACTGCCTCTAGGAGAGCTTTTAAACCACGATGTAGTTAAAGGTTGTCACAAAACGCGGGCAAGTCAACAGAAAGATGGTTTTCAACTATGGCATCTAAAGTTCTCTATCCCTCCTCACACTGCTGCTCCACAGTGACAACAAGCTGCTGTCCCTGTCACCTTCCCGCTCCGTGCATACTTTATCATGACAATTATCCAAGGATCTGGAGCTTGCCCAGTGCTCTGACACAATCACCTTCAGGCTCCACACCGTACCACTGCCTCCAAGCCCAACAAGCAAAATCACTTTGAGCAACAGGGCAAGTTGAAGTCATTGCAGGAGGTTGGATTTGATGACCTTTATTGGTCCCTTCCAGCTCAAACCATTCCATGCTCAACAGCATATGAATATTGAAGAAACTATCACAAGCCATGAGCAAGGCAGGTAGAAAAGGAGGTATTTTCAGCCACTTTCCATTTCCTAGACAAGCAGGCCCATATTTCAACAGGACTCGAGCCTCTCTCCTCCATTCCTGCTGCCTTTGCTCATCCCACACACAAAACCACAGCTCTCCAGTCAGTGAACCAGGAGAAGAAAGCATCCCTGCCAGGGCAGGGCATGGTCACTGCAGGGTATCTGGCTTGAGGACCATGGTTTTGCCCATTACAAAACACAGCCATTACCAGCCCAGTGACCAGGGGAGCACTCTGTGTTTATATTTATAGCAGTCAAACACAGTCACACTGGCTGCAAGGTTCACTTTGAAGAGCATTTGTAAACTACTCTCACTACTGGAATCCCATTTAGCCATTACAGCCTCTTCAGCCACAGCAACACACTGATCCCCACAGAATAGCAATAGGAAGAGCAGAGTCATCACACTATTTATTGAATGTAATCAATACGTAAAGGCTGAAGATTTATTGAAGTCAAGACAGTCTGTCTGCATAGCCAGAAAATGCATTTAAAGCCCTTTTAATTTTGTTGCCTTTGCCTCTGGTTTTGCTCCAAGAATGCAGTTTCCTTGCACACCCATCTTTCTCTCCTTCCCAGTGATATCTACAGACACAAACCAGAAACCTCTCCAGGAACATCTACCATGCACATTCAGTGGAAGGATACAACGCAAATGCCACAAATTTAAGGGCACTGCCCTTTTCATTCCAGTCAGGTTTCACGTGCAACAACAGGTATACAGCTAATTCAACATCTCCCATGTAAATGAGTAGCTTGGAAAATTTTGACCTGTGTTTTCAACAGGATCTGTGTGTCAGGTACAGGGACACAAGCTGTGTCATTCATAGGAATGCCAGCCCTCCATGCTATCCTACTCCCCTCAAGAGGGAACAGTTAGATCCATGCTAATGTGTTTTATATATATATATACACACACATACACACATATATATGCTGTGTATTTATATATGTAGTTATGTAAAAATAATATATAAGAACTTCATAAACGCTCCCACAAAGCACACAGCATATCTGACTCGCCGTGTTTTGGGGGTGACCACCCTGCAAAGCCAAGATACCACCTGGGTATTGTGACTAGAGAGCCACGGCAGGGAAGACACCAAGAGCTGCACCATCAAAGCTTGTTCTCTGGTTCCATCTCAGTTCATGCTTTCGGAGCAGAAGTACGGTAGGCAATAACCAGCAGGCTTAGTGGTCCTGGAGCATGAACATCAGAAGGATCACCAGCTACATGCCACTGTTTTGGTCACTATATCAGCTATCTGGCCCACAGTGTGATACTGCTCAGAAAGACAGCAGTGAGGTAGGGAGGGGATCTGCACCTCCGCTTTTGCCAGTTTATCATGAAATCATACTAAGCTTTTAAGCTTGTGGATGAAAGAAAGGAAGCGGCAAATATATTCTGATTTACAGGGAGATTTCTATTGTTGCCTGGACATCAAACAGCACCCAATTAGCCCTGCAAGGATCTGACCCACAAATTATGAAAATAAATGCCTCTCAAGCTTTGATCTCTTGTATTTCTGTAGCATGCTACAGCAGTTATTAGACACATTTTATTAGATTCAAGCTGTGCGATCTCTTCCTTGGCAAAGGCTCCACCGCCTCCAATGCATCCTAAAGTCCCCAAGCAGCAGATTAAGGGCATGGTCCCAAACAGTCACTTCTGTCATGCACTGAACACATGACTCAGCTGGCAGTAGGCTTTTTCCTGACTAGTTTCAAAATTAGGAGAAAAGATAATTTTAAAAGGAAGGGGGGAAGTGTCTGCCACCTAAATTAAATTTTTGATTCTTTGCTAGTTTATAAAGGAATATACGTCCTAGGCAATATCCCAGTCTGCTAAAGAGCGTTGCTTTCAAACCCATTTATTTCCTTTTGCATGCTGAAATGCCGTTGCGGGAAGACGCAAGCGAAACCTGTAACAAAAGGTTTCATGCACTCTGAAGCTGAAAACCACACATGCAGTCACATGAACAGAAACACATCCATCCACCCTCGCTGTAGCGACAGCACTTAAAACCAAGAGGATGTTAAACCGGCAATTCTAAGGCTTTAATCAGAAGAGCAACTCGCTCTTTACAGCCCACTGCACAAACTAAGCAGCCACTGTGCTCGCCAGAGGCCACAGTTGTTTTCAGCCTGCGTGTGTATGTAGGAAGGATGGGAGCATGTCAACCGCTCAGGTCTCAACTTACTGGCAAGAGGGTGGTGGTGTTTGCACAAAACCATTAATATCTAATAGGGTTTCTGCAGCAGAGGAGAGCTGGGTATCTGCAGCAGAGCAAAGTGCGTGCCTTCTGCTGCACTTGGGGTAACTCAACAGCTGAACATGGTCCTGACACACAGTTCGCTCGCTTATCATGAAAGGAGGAAATGTCAGTTCTCAGCTATGCAAGATGCATCTGGATACTCCCGAGCTGCCCTGCCTGATTACAATCACCCATCATTTACTACCAACACACAACTTTGAACTCATGGCAAGCACTGCAGAAAATTCACAAGGAAAAGCAACATTCTTGATCAAAGGGGAAGAGGAAGGTTTCCTGATTTGCCATTACAAAATAAAATCAGGCGTGTAGAGAGATAGAACTGAGTTCCGACTAAACTTCTTATCAGTGTTTTCCAACCTTGGTAGCTTTTCTTCTCTTTTCCCCAACAAGCTATTGCAGGAGCACCCCAGGGCTGGAGCTGTACGTGCTGAGCATCCTCATCCCTCTGCAGGAAGGGAATGCTTGGCCTCTTGCACAGTTCATCTTGAAACCACCCGTGGAGGGGGAACGCAGAGATGGGGAGTCTATTTTCCAAGGACTGTGTTCCTTACAAAATCCTCTTGTAGAAATCACAAGCAACTTACATGGAGAACATCCAGTCTCACTTACATAAACTGTTTCCCTCAGCCCAGAGCAGAGAGCTCACTGGTTTCGATGTGCAGCCTTGGTTCAAAGTGACAAAAAGGGACAGGATGAGAGGACAGGGGCAGAGTGAAGAACTCAAAGCTATTGGCTTCACAGGCAGGAAACACAACCTCTCATTTAATGGAGCTATCAATGACTTAGGCTAGTGGGTTTTGACCTGCAGCATGCTTTAATGAAAGGTAACAAAGAAGATGCTCGGACATCAGCAAATGGAAATCTCATGTGATGGAGGCTCTATGCTTCCCACAGGCAAGCAGGACACCTGAGGAGCAGCCAGGGCTGAAACCACCAGCAACGAGAAGAGTCAGCCAAAGCCCCAGGAGCAGGCTCCCTGCACAGCTCTGCTCCGGGTCTGTGCTTCGCCCCACAATGCTTCTGGTCTCTTTTGCAGCTAGCAGCAAGGGGAAAATGGCATGTATGCTATCCCTGGGTGAAAAGCTGCCTTCAGGAGGTAGGTACTGAACCCTCAACACTATCCTCCCCAGCCCAAAATACAACAGCTTTTACTGTTGCTCCACATGTGCACCCTTTCACCTGCTGGTAGCTTGTAACCAGAAGAAGCATGTGAAATCTAACAGGATTGTCCTCATTTATGTTTGAGGCGTGAAGGAATGAGACAGGGATCAATACTCCATCCTTGGTCTGCAGATCGGAGGCAGAGAACTCCCGCTGATGTCTATAATTACCCTTGCAAAGGGACTGGAGGTACATTAGGAGGAGTCCAACAAGGGTTTGCAGAGAGCACCACGGAGCAGCTTCCATGTGATCTGGTCCCACATGAATGAAGGTTTCCAAAGACACCTCTTCCTTAGCCCAGCCATTCATTTGTGGAGATATACACAGAGATCAAATGGAAACTGTTTCCCCCCTCACCTCATACAACTGTACCACTACATCTACTAAAGCCTGGCAAATAAATCTACCTTCACGAAGCAAGGATAACAGCCTCCTCCAACTACTCCTTCTTGCACAGATTAAAAATCAGACACTTTATTCTAAATATGCACACCAATCAAATATCATTCATTCCTTCAAATCTCAATTCAACAAAATTCTAGTGCTCAAACTTCAACCTGCTGAAACACATGTTTTGATATAAATTCACTCCAAATTATTAATTTTTATGGCTGACCAGCACAGGAACACTACTGAGAACAGAGAGACTCTCCATGCCTTTAGAAACACCATATACTTTCATGTTGTGGAAGACCTGCAGCAATGAGGAAGAATGGTCACAGCATCAGTGCTGAAGGACACATGGAAAACTTCGGAAGAGCAGCATCTTGGCTGCACAACTCCAAAAGATGGGGGAGGGGTAAAAAAATGAACCAAGACAAAGGATTAGATAGAAGACAGCCTTGTTTCTGTTGTACCTTTTCATGAGCAGGCACACAAGAATATACATGCATGCATAGAAAACAAATGTTTGCACCACTATCATCACTCCTGGCTCAAGGAGTGGAAGCCAGATGCAGAAAAAAAGGCTTAGAGTTGGACACTGTCACCCCTTTGCAATGATTCAGAGACTAGTATTGCACTACCAATGTTTTATGGTTAAAAAAAGTATCAAAACTATACAAAGTGCTTGGACACAGCCAAGATCCACAGCTTACACATTCACTCTGGAACAGATAAAGTCCATCATGGAAGACTCCTGAGAGTATCTATTCCCAGGAACTACAGCTATATGAATATATTTGTTGAAGATATGTTCCAAATCTCGCATGGTAGCACATGATGCAAAATACAGCACAATTAAAATGAGCTTTTCACGTCTTTTTTTAATCTCCAGAAGTCATCTCTAGTCAAATTTGTTCCTCTTTCTATTTAGGAAGAAGGTGACCTTTGCAAAAGCTGCCCATATTCTGTTGAGCTGCAGAGTTTTTTAAAAGGTGCTGGAAGAAGAAACCTAACATAATGTTGCCAAGATAATGCTCCTGAGTGGTGGCTTACAGTGCTTATCCCCCATTAGAACTTTCCTTAAATCTTTAATGATGCTGAAATATGCCATAAACTGATGAAGTTCTGGAAATAGGACAATGCCAGTATGTTTGCTTAGGGTCTTGTGTTCTTTTAATATCAGAGCTTTTATCTTCATTGACAATGATCAACTATTGCAAACAAATGGCCACTGAAACTTCACGTCTATACAAAGCAAAGCTAGAGGAAGAGTAGTGACATTTTTGGGTTTCATCCAATTCCTCCCAGCAACAGCTAATACCAATTGGCTCCTTAATTTTTTGCTACCTCCTCTCCAAGCCCGAGCATTAAAGGCCAAACATTTCCAAAACAACTAATGATTTTAGGATTCAGTTGCCAGAGAGTGCATGCTCAGCACTTCGCTGAAGTAAATAAAAGCTTGGGCTTTGCTCAGTAGTTCAAAACAAAAGCAACATCCAGGTACACGAAGAAAACAATTACTCCTTCTCCAAAAAGTCTCTTTTAAAATTCCCATGCTTGCAGAAAACCCTTAGCCAACCTGTGAAACCCAGGCGAGCCTTGCAAGTCCCCAGCCTCCAGCTGGGGCAGACACAGAGCAGCTGGAAGCAGGGAGGTTTGCTTGCTCCAAGCTAGCCCCACCCCGGGGGATTATCAGCTTCCCGAGAGAGGTTTACCTTCCAGAGAGCTTTTATCACCTCCCACACACCTTGCAAAGCACCCCAAATGCACCCAGCAGTAGCAGCTACTGCAGAAGAGCCACTGCCAGCACATCAGCCGGAGGCCTCCCTGCAGATAGATGCAGCAGAGGAAAAGCTATTGACCTGAATATTTTAGAAGGATCAAGGCCACTGCCTTCAGCAAAAGATGACAGGCTCTTGCATTTGCTGAAACAAAAAAAAAAAAAAAAAAAAAAAAAGGGTGGGAAAAAACCCAAGCCCAACCCCATCTTCCTGTTTGCTCTCCTATTTGGATCAGCTGTGCATTTATTACCAGAGAGCATGGCCCACTGCATCTCCCCTCACACCCATTCTCCTTTTATTGCAAAAATCTGCTTCTCGAACATGCCTGTCAACAGCCTGTGCGAATCCCCATGTTAATCATTATTCTGCTAATAGCACCGCCAGGTCATTCGGCTATTAAACATGCTGAGTGGACTAGCAAAAATATCTCCCAGCCCATGCAAAAGAACATCATAATACAGTTTATCTTATCCCCTTGTCAGTATAATATGCAGCACTACCTGTTCAATGGCCTCGTCATTTTAAATTACAGTTTTCTGCAACATTAACAATACTCATTACCAGCAGCACCACCGGAATATCTCTATTTTAAGAATCTCTCTTATGCAGAGGGCTTCAGCCTGCCCTTCCTTACACGCTCAGCCCTCTGCCCCGACACGAGGACACTTGGGTACCATGGCAATGAGCGCGGTGCACAATGATGGATAGAAACATGTCGCAAAGAAGGCAGGAGTGAGCCTAAAGTGTGCTTAGTCGATGCACCAGGCCGTGCATTTTAATCAGAATTCAGTGCTTTGTTCCTGGCCCAGCCGCCAGCACGTCAAGCAGATGCACTGCTGCGGTGGAGCTCGACTGCGTGGCCGAGATAAACTCTGCTGTGGCAGAAACAGAAGCATCTGCTACCTCCTATGTCACCTTTCAGCCTAGCTCTACAAATACTACCCTGCGAGCTAGTGGGCAGAGGAAAGCTGAAATTAATGACAGCGCGCAGGATTATGCTCGTGCCAAGCAGAGCTCGGCCTTCAACAGCCACCTCTCGGTCTGCAAAGCCACCTCCTGCCCTTGTGACACGAGTAGAGAAGCCAAAGCAAAGGACGTGGTGAACCAGCAGGCAAAGGTCCACCTTTTTTATATGCGTTTGCTTGTTCATAAAACCCAGCCTCCTGGAACATTTCAGTGACTCAAACTTGGAGATAAGCGGCCCGAGCGTTTCCTTTCCTTGCTGCTGGGAACAAATCATCCCCTCCGCCACGTTTTGAGTCACTACCTGCTCCCAGCATTTCACGCTGCCATCCCTCACCCCTTCGAACGCGTAGGCGCAAGAGCAACATCTCCTCCATCCAGCCCCATCTACAAACCCATGGCAATGTGACACTTCATTTCTAATAAACGAAATTTTGCAAGCCTTGGAGAATTACTCCTCCCTGCCATGTTTTGTGCTCAGGCAGCAAATTTACTATTGATTTCTGATTCAGATCCTGTGGAATGATTCACGCTTCTTGCCCTAGCTGCTGGATTTATGACCTTTAACAATTATTCTAAGTGCTAAAAGAGCTTAGTTTAGAAGAAGATCTATTCCTTGGCAAACTACGCTCCTATTCTCATTTCACTCAGAAACCAACACATCTTTCATTATTTACAGGAAAGCGCCCCAGCAGCTCTCCTCCCTGAGAGGGGCAGAGGCCCAAGCAGCAGAATCAGTCCCCGGGGTCCTGGGTGAGGGGACGCAGCTTCGCACCCTCACATGACGCTGCTCGGGGTTTCAGGTCCCCTCGTCTCCGGTTACCCTGAAACCCCAACCCCACTCTGCTGGCAGACCAGGCGCTGCCCGTGGGTCTCAGGGGGAGGGAGGGAATATACATTTCCTCCTCAAGCAAAAACAACCCCCTGACTGTATCTGGTGTGCATTGCTATTAAAAAGCCACAAACACACAAAGCCAAACATGTGTGGATGCCGTTTTAAAAAGAAGCAGTACCCTAGTTCAAATAAACTTCCTATCACAGATGTTATAAAAGATTATATTAACAGTAAAATTTGATTTTCAGGGGTTGAGTGAGAAGGAGCAAGCCTCCCTCCTTCCCCCAAGACGAGACTGCTTCCCTGGATTAACTCCTCCAGCTTCAGCAACCTCTCCCAAGGCACCTTCCACCTAGGAGGGGAACAAGCACTCCTGGGCTGTTTTTAAGCTGAACTCCCCCCCTTTCAAATCTCTTCTATGCTGTATATTGCTGAGCCATCATTTACACTACTAATCAACCAGAAATTCACCAGGAAGAAAGTAGGGCAAGTGAATAAAGATAGACTTCTTTTTTTTTTATATGCACTGAAGCAAATAATATTTCTAAAAATACACTTGTGCAAGTCTTCAGTGGATTCTGCCTGGTTTTATTTATTTATCTATACCAGCAGGTTGAGAGAAGCAGCCTCGTTGTTGCCTCTCGAATAAACGCTGCTTCTCTAAATGATCCCCCATGCTGCATACCAGCTAGCTGTTCTTACCACCAAAGGGATGAGGAAAGGGGGAAAAGGAAGAAAGTTACAGGAAAAATTGGACAAGGAATGGGGAGGGGTGACACCTTTGACAAGCCCAGCGTTTCAAGGGTACACGACGAGCTGTATTTTTGGGTGAGAGGAGGAGGCAGAGGGAAGTGGCACAGCAGGAATATGGATGGAAAGGCTGCGGGGTCTGTGTCAGTGTGGGAAAGCTGGATCTAGGGAGCATCCCAGAGCATCCCGGTGTCCAGCATCCCCACACACCCTTGGCCGCACGCACACGTGTGCACACGGTGCTGTGCATACAGGCACACATGTGCTCACGAGCATACACACAGGCGTACGCACAGCTCCGGGCGTGCACACGCGAGCATTTACATCTCCATATTTACACGCGTGCAGCCACACGGGCACACACAGACACACACAGAGCCCCCGCATCCCTTCGCACCGTGGGAGGGATGGAGGGAGGGAAGGAGGGAAGCAAGGATGAATGGGGAGGGAGGGATGGAGACAGAGGGAGAGATAGGGACGAATGGGGGGAGGCAGGGAGGGATGGGGATGGAGGGATAGAGAGAGGGAGGGAGAGAGGGACAGGGATGGAGGGATGGAGACATAGGGAGGGAGGAATAGGGATGGAGAGATGGAGACATGGAGGGAGGGAGAGACGGGGATGGAGGGATGGAGACATAGAGGGAGGAATAGGGATGGAGGGACACAGACATGCAGGGATGGATAGGGATGGAGGGACACAGATATGGAGGGGGGATAAGGAGGGAGGGATGGAGACATAGAGGAAGGGAGGGATAGGGATGGAGAGATAGAGGGACGGAGACATGGGGACGGAGGGACCTAGGGAGGGATGGGGACGGAGGGACCTAGGGAGGGATGGGGACGGAGGGAGAGATAGAGGGAAGACGGGAGGGATGGGGAGGAGGGATGGGGACGGCGCTCCCGCAGCCCGGCGCGCCTCACCCGCAGCGCCGAGAGGTCGATCTCGTCGAGGCTCCGCGCCGGGGAGTCGCTCGCCATGTTTCGGCCGGCGCCGGGCGGGCGCTGCGGCTACTGCGCGTCCGCGGAGCAGCGAGGGGGGGCCGCCCGTCCTCGCCCTCCGCCGCCCGTGCGCCCGCGGCGCGGCTCGGGGGCCCCGGGGCAGGCGGGGTTCGCCGGGGGCTGCGCCGGGATGGCGGCGGCGCCGCGCCGCATCGCCGCTCCCCGGCCGGAGCGGGGCTGCCCGTCACCGCCGCCAGGGGGCGGCCCCGCCCCGCCTCGGCCCCGCCCCGAGCCCCGGGCTGGGAGACCGCGCGGGGGCGCGGGGGGGAGGTCGGTCCCCTGCCCCATTCACGGACACCCGGGATGCGGGATTAGTCCCCAGCCCCTGTACACCGACACCCGGGATGCAGGATCGGTCCCCTGCCCACGCACACCGATGCCTGGAATGTGGGATCGGTCCCTTGCCCCGTACACCGATGCCCAAGATGAGAGATCGGTCCCCTGCCCGCGTACGCTGACACCCGGGATGCGGGATTGGTCCCCTGCCCCGTACACTAGCACTTGGTGCGTGGGATCGGTCCCCTGTCCGCCCACACTAACGCCTGGGATGCAGGATCAGTACCCTGCCCACGTACACTGATTCCCAGGATACAGGATCGTCCCCAGCCCCCCTACACTGACGCCCAAGATGCAAGATCAATACCCTGCCTGCATACACTGATGCCCAGGGTCCAGGATCAGTCTCCTGCCCACATACACTGATGCCTGGGATGTGGGATCGGTCCCCAGCCTCTGTACACTGGCACTCGGGATACAGGATCAGTCCCCAGCCTCTGTACACTGATACTCAGGATGCAGAATCGGTCCCCAGCCCCTGTACGCTGACATCTGGGATGCAGGATCAGTCTCCTGCCCCCATACACTGATACTCAGAATGTGGGATTGGTCCCTAGCCCCCATATACTGACACCTGGGATGCAGGATGGGTCACCAGCCCCCGTACACTGATGCCCGGGATGCGGGCTCCATCCTCTGTCCCTGTACACTGACACTTGGGATGCAGGATTAGTCCCCAACCCCCATACACTGACACCCAGGATGCAGGATCGGTCCCTAGCCCCCATACACTGACATCCAAGGTGAGCTCCACCATCTACCACCACTTCCTAGCAGCATCAGGACTCTTCAGTGGGATGCACTGACTCGGACCAAGGTATTGCACCCCAAGGATGACACCTGTGGAAACGGTCCTGCACGTCCTGCAGACTCCCTGCCCTGCCACACCTCATTGCAAAGCCCCACAAATGGGTTTAATTGGCATGTAGACCCCTATAATGAAGAATGGGAAGAAAAATCCAGGCTACCTGGATCCCTTCTCCAGCGCCAGAGCACTTGTACCTGTCAAATCTGGTGGCAAAAGTTGCCAGCTCTCAGATACCAAATACAAATTCTGCCAGGTTGGAGTGTTGGGAGGCGCTAGGGCCCAGTCTTGCTTGGGGCCAAAGGAGCAGCCATCTACCCACTTTATGCACCTTGGGATGCTCAGGTCGAGAAATGGCCCTTCTCCAGCTGGATCCACAAGTCAGACCTGGATTTGTGATCTCTCCCCTCTGCACTCAGGAGCCGTCCTAGCCCTACCAACACCAGTGCTGTTCCTGAGTAGGAATAAGAGATTTATGCTGTCTTTGGAATTGGCCGACACCCCCCCCTCCAAAGCCAGCAATAGCTAGGTAGATTCGGCTCTTACTGTTTTCTCTATTTCCCTTTTCCGGATGTGGTTTCTGCCAAACCAGGTGCCATATATAAATATATATGTATAAAAAATCTGTTGCCTTTGAGAGAACCGTATGGAGCCTGTACTTACAACATCAGCTTGTGTCAGGAGCTTACAATATGCAGATCTGGGAAGCGGAAACCCTACACATGAGTCAATTGGCAGGCGGATGGGATTTTCTTACACTTTCTGGTTGGAGATATAATTAAAAAAAAATAATAAAGTGTATTACAAACAATCGTGTGGTCGTGGGGAGGCTGCGTGCTGCATCTGGTGCCAGAGGTACAGCATCTCTGCACTGGGCTGGGAGGGAGAGATGGGTGAAAGGATAGAAGGAGCTGCGAAAACCTCCCCAGGAGCAACAGGATGCGCTGAGGTGGTTGACGAAGTCAGGGCCACACACGTCTCTGCCCTCTGCTCGCTGGATACTGCACAGCAGAGGGGCTGCATCGGTGGCTTGCTTATTAGCATTATGATTCCTGATGGCAGCAGGGCTGGTAAGGGGTAAGGACGGGAGCGGCAGTGCTGGTGTTTCAGCTTGCAGGGCTGAATGTGGTTATTTTTTTCTGTAATAAGCTGCTGAAGTGGCAGGTAGCGGAAGTCGCCAGTTGTGGGCGAGGCGCGAGCGCTGCACAGCGACAGCAGCCTGCCCGCCTTTATCCTCCTCTTCCAAGCCACCAATCACCGCTCCTCGGTATCTCGTGTAGTCACTAGTCTTCGAAATTTGATCAAAATGCTAAACGCAATAAAATAAACACCGGGGACTCTCCCATCGCCTCTGAGAACCCCCCTCAATGGTTAGTGGTGCTGGGGTGGGTTTTGATACCAGATGTTGCCTGTGTCTGTTCAAACCTGGGTATTGCAGTGTTTTGCTCATAGTTGCGAAGCTGGAAGCAAAACTGCCTGGAAACTAGTAACAAGCCAATGCGAGACTTCCTCCTGCTTTCATTGTTCTCAGGGAGAGGGGGGAAGACAAACAGGATGAGAGAGGATGCTGGCTCACTCTAATGTGCTTTCCATCCAAGAATACAGGGGATTATTTGTGAAACACATAAGGATTTTTTGAAAAATAATAATATGTACCCAATCCTGCAAATAAATGGATTGCCATGATCCTCAGCATGAATGCAAAGTCCCAAGCTAAACTGTGATTTAATTATAATCTAGCTGTGGTCTAACAGAATGGTAAAAATTTAGAGGACTCCTCTGTACCACTGACATGAGAAAAGTATAAAGTGATAGCAGGAGATGAACAGAAAATCCCGGTGAGGGATGCTGTTTCCAGGCTGCCTGGGGAAAAGCATCAGTCTCAGCAGGGAGGCACGCGTGAAGCCACTGCCTGACGTGCCAGGGCTGCTGTGCAGGCTGCGCTGGTGCCTGGCAGGGCTGCAGGAGGATATCCACAGCTAGAGCTGAGCAGTCTTTTTCTGCAGGAAGCTTTTTCTATAGAAAATGAAGTTTCTGAGAGGTTACTTGTTTCATTTATTTATTTATTTTTAAGTAGGAGTTCTATTTCTGTGTTTCTCTGTATACTGTTTTTCTGCCAGGTGCATCTAAACAAAGCCTTGCAGTTGAAGTCACTATGAATCAAAACAAAGCACTCGGTTACCTTGGCCCAAAATATTTTGCTGTGAATCAGTTCAGCATGAAACTGTGTCTCTACCTGGTACATTTCCCCGTGGGAATGGCAGTTGGATCCCATCCTGTCTCACTGTGGCCCCTCTTGTTGTACGGTGCCGTGTGCCCCAGCCAGCCTGGCTGCATCATAGGGCACAGCAATACCTGAGCAGCAGCATGGGCAGGGCACCGCTGAGCCAAACGAAGGCGTTAAGCTGCCACATCCCATCCTTCATGACACAAGAGCCATGGCAGAAGAACCTCGCCCCTCCTAGCTCAGCTCTCTCAGCAGCTCCATATCTGGCATTTCGACTGCTGCAGAAGCTTGGGACTGTTTTGTGGCAAGTTGCTGGTTTTTGCCATTTCATGCTCACTCAGAAAGTGGAGAATTGTGACAAATGTCATTTTTTTTTCCCACAGAGCAGCAGCTCCCAGCCTTGGTCAGCACTGGTGAGCAATGAGGACTGTAATGAACAAAAGCTCTGCTGTTGGCAAGGGGTGGGCTAATGTCTAGGTCAGTATTTTTTATTTCATAGAGTCACCAGGTTGGAAAAGACCCGCCGGATCATCGAGTCCAACCATTCCCATCAATCACTAAACCATGTCCCTCAGCACCTCGTCCACTCGTCCCTTAAACATCTCCAGGGAAGGTGACTCAACCACCTCCCTGGATTTATTCATTGAAGGGCATCAGCTCACCTATAAACTATCCAGGTAATTTGACCTCTGCATAAAGCTAAATTTAATTAGTTAACAGTGCCCCTACTGTTAATTATACCATGAGGGGGTATATATAGCAGGAATAAATCTAAATGACACATAAGGCCTTGTCCAATTAGCAAGAGCATCGGGTTCCTTGGGCTTTTGATCATTCCACAAAAAGGTTAGCAAGAAAAGGAATAAATCAAACAATAAAGCACATTTTGGGCCCTTTTTTAGCTCCTAATGCATTGTTTACTCCACCAGCATATATGGGTCACTTGTTCCCAATAATTCTGGAACCACTTTTTTTCACAGAAAGGATCATTGGGCACTGGAACAGGCTGCCCTGGGAGGGGGTTGAGTCACCTTCCCTGGAGGTGTTTAAGGCACGAGTGGATGAGGTGCTGAGGGGCATGGTTTAGTGTTTGATAGGAATGGTTGGACTCAATGATCCGGTGGGTCTTTTCCAACCTGGTTATTCTATGGTTCACTTCGCCTCCTGGCTGGCCTCAGTGTGATTTTTCTCGTTGCCTGAGTCCAGGTTGGTTTACCTTCCTCTTTGCCCATGCTGTTAAAGGATGCCCAAACTGAACAGAGGACGCTGAAAAATTAATACTCTGTTAAGTGCATAATAATTGGGTTCTAGGTTAACATGGTAACATGCAGCTGTGTTAAAATACACTCAGAAATGAATGGCTACATGTGTCCTAACCTGCATCTATTGATTTTCTCTAATGCACTTTAACTGATTCATTATCACTTACTGATTGCTCATCCTTCTGCTGATATGAGTTCCTCTCCGGGGAGAGAAGTGTTTTCTGCTGTATCCTTGGAGCTGAGCAGGACAACGTGTGTGAACCCTCCGGCCAGGATTTTTCCTATAGCTATAAACATCCCCCATACCCCCTGGAACAGTTAATTGCTCCCTCACTTAGGCACAATTCAGCTACAAAATGCTGTAATCACTGCCATGGGGGGATAAATGGAAAACCAGCAAGTGCTTTTTGGAAAAAAACAATCTCCACTGATCCATACCCAGGGAACAGCAAGCACAGTGGATTTAAATAGCAAAGTCCTGGGCCATTGCAGGGAAGGTAGATGGTATGCTTCCAAGAGTTTGACTCACCCACAGCACCCCTCCAAGCTGCTGTTATTCCCCAAAATATACAGCATTAAGGACCAGCACAAGGTTTCCTTCCTGCCCACTCCTTCTTTTGAGGGCAGCCACCACAGACCAAAGCCAGCAAGGGAACAGCAGCCTAGAAGCCTTCCCCAGCAAGGAAAGCAGCGCGCTAAAAGAAGCAGGACTCCTTGCTCTGCCCTTCACTGGTTTATGTAGATCAGACTCCCTATCTGCCTTTCATGAGTTAAAGGAGGCTTTTCCAGGATAGCAAGCGCCTGCACCCTTTGAAGTGCCACTATATTATTTATCAGAATAGTCAAATTAAACGTAAAATTGCAACTTTTAGGTGAAGCAGAACTGTACGCAGCAACACGTGTGCCTCTGTAGCAGATGCAAGCTAGCATCGATGCCTTTGTTGGTCTCTCATCAGTCTGGCTATGGCATTGGAGGCCTCACATGTTGTTGATTTGAGCAATACCTTTCTGTCTGCTATTTGGGAACACGCCACACTAGTGATGTGGGACTTTATTTTGTCTATTAACCTCTCTCCTTTGTGCCTCTTGTGCAAAGAAAAAAAAATTACACATCAAAAGGCAGCTCTATTCTTCAAGAGGGTGTCAAGCCTTTTACAGTCATTTAAAACGTGCCATTTGTGACTGTTTAGAAACCAATCAAAAATCTAATTTTTGCACTGCTTGCAGAAAACCTAATGCAGACTTGCCCCAGCAAACAACATCCCCACAGTCCCCAGAGGAATACTAATTTCTCCTTTATCTCTTATATATATGATGTTATCTCAAGGATGATATCAGTATGCATAAGGCCCAGCATGGAGGATCAGAGACGTTCTCCGGAACCCATCACCCTCAGCAGGAAAGTCCTTTGGGGCCCTCTGTCCATGAGTACCAGCTTTACAACCCTATCAATGGGGTGGAACAGCCACTCCATGCTTTTTATCAAAATTATTCAGCATCCCACTATGGTTTTTGTTATACCAATCAGTCTGGAATTGAGCTGCCCTAAGACAACCAGTATTTTTATTCTCTCTTTTCCTCTTCTTTCTTGGCTTGTCATGCAGAGCAAAGGCAGCCCCAGGCCTGGGAAACACCTGACCTGAAGCCACCCCCAACCTGGCATTAAGTATAGATCAGCAGAACAGGAGAAACTGGCTCTATCTTTTGTCAAATGCAAATTGCTGAGAGTTAATTAAGACACATTTCAGGAACAGTGAGGTTGGTCTTATTAAAATTACAATCTGTCCTGAGGTGTGGGTAGGGCTCAACATTTCTCCTCAGGAAAAGAGTTAGAGAACTGAAACTGCACGTTGAAGTTAGGAAAGGTGCTGACAACAAAGGTGCCATAGGGCTTTGGTGGTGGCCAAACAGACAAGGTGTTTAGCGACCTTTGAGAGTGGAGGCTATCCAGGTCCAGAAACTCCTTGGCATATATATTCTTTCTAGGTTTTAATTTATTTTTAACAATTGGTGTTTTCACCATAGATTGTGATATGTGTTGTTCTGCAAAGAAGATGGATCCACAAAGCTACTATGCTTCTGCCTTTTGGAAACATACTGAATATTTATCATTTTGCCCTGCAAAAGGCAGAAGTCTTTTACATGCAAAATAAAAAGGTTAAACCACAGAACAGAGTTTCCAAGCCTGATATTTCAGGCTTCCCACTCCTAGTCAATGACTAAAGCAGAAGCTAGTGAAAAAACAACTGGAGGTACTTAAAGCAACTTAAAGTAATCATTTGAGTAGTGCATAAAGTGTTAGTGTCTGAGTAGGAAGACAAGGTCTGAGCCAACTGCTGTTGCATTTCTGTGGAGGCTTGGCTCAGAGGTGTTTACTTCCTCATGCCTTCATGGAGATGTGGCAGTCTATGAAAGCACTCCTCCTGGAATTAGATTAAAATGGTTTCTAAAAAAAGGGGGGTTTCTAGATCCTGTCATAACAGAAAAATGCTTAAAAACCCAAATGTTCACCAAAGGCAAGACACACAGGGCACTTAAGAAGCGCATGGAGAATTTCAAAGGCATGGGACTTTCTGACCTGTTGAAAGGCAAAATCATCATCAGAGTACCCAAAAAAAACCCCAAACACTTCACCACCTCAGAAATGAGCAACTTGGGTCTGGATTTTATATATGGAAAGTCTGCATATCAGGGAAGTGGATGCAGGCTGACTTCAGGCCCAGGAAATCCTGTAGAGTGAAGAAACTTTGATGTAAAGATCACACCAAAAAACTCTGTAGAAACAGCAGATGTCCTTCAACATTAGTTTTGTGACCCTCAGAGGGTATTTTACAGCCTGCAGTATGGAACAGCCTTCACTCCTACAAATCCCAGCTAAAGTCATTACTTACAGATGGAAAATTCTCCTAAATGGTGAAGAACCTGACAAAAGCCCTGGCTGATATGGCTATGTCCTCACCACTGCCATCCAGTGCTGTTAATGCAGCTGCAAATGTAGCAAGAAAAGACAGCTAACCTCCCAAGGGTCATGATGATTAAACCGTAACACTGAGAAACACTTCCAGAAAGACATAAAGATGGGCAAGAAGGACTCTGAGTAATGACAGCATGAAAAAGGTTCTTGAAACATAAGTGTCAGGTACTACTAGGAGGCAAACCCTAGAAGGGTTCTTCCAGCTGTGCAGCATCCCACTGGTCAGTAGAGACCTGGAAATCAAGTGACATCTAGAATGGAAAAAAACATGGTTCACACTTTGTTCTGCTCAGGGATTTATAGAAAAAAAGAAAGTAGGTATACTTCAACAAGTTGGCGATTTTAGTGTTGATACATGATTTCTGAGAAGCTACCAGAACACCAGTCAGGAAACTAGGTGGTTTTAAAAACGTCTATGAAAGGCATGCTGCATGTTCAGTGGAATAACTCCATCTTCAGTTCAGAGAGCAGAAAAGACTAGGTTGGTTCTTGAAGTGAAGAGAAACCCATCCCACATCTAAGCCTGCAATCTAGGCTTTCACAAGTAGGTTACAACAAGGGAGCCATGAGCTGGGAACTAAATAGGACAGCCAGAAAAACCTTGGCAAGAAAGGTAGATCAATCCCAAATAACAAAGATGTGACGGAGACTAAATTCCCCTGTGTACCACTGCTGGAGTGGGAAGGATGCACTGGAAAATTACCTTTGAAATTCTGGCCCCTACAGGCTCAAAGCAGGTGGTGTATTAGAGAGATTTTTAAAAGTGATGTCATATACATAATTAATCTTGGGGTGTCAGAAGTTTGTGATTCTCAGTTTGTGGCTCCTGGCATCAGCATCACTGTAGCCTGCACTGAGGTTACTGGGAGCTTTGACCCCTTGATGGTTAGAAGATCAGACCCTTGAAAGCACGCGGTGATGAGTGGGAAGTAACAGACCACAGAGAAATCCTCTCTGTACCATAGCACCTTACCAAAATGCACAAAGGGAAGGTGCCAACAGCTCTGCACGAGACCTCTCTGCAAAATTTCTCTGGATTATGTAGTTACTAAAGAAGATTTCAGTGCTTCAGACAATATCTTAAGAAGCAAGTTAGACATATCCTAACAGGAAATCCACAATCCTCTAGAGAGGCAGGGGGCGGATTTAGCACTTCACGAGCAATCACACTCTCAGGAGCACCAAATGACATGTACAGCAAAGTATGAGGTTTGCAAGTGATACAGCTGACACAGGCTGTTGCCGTAAGGGAATTAGCCTTTTCCTCTGCAAAACTCAGCACTAGAAGCCAGTCTGTCTGCTAGTCAATGACAATTAGGCTGCTAAAAGGTTGCTTTTGGAGAAAAAGCACTTGGACTCCTGAAACAGGTGAGCCCTCTTTCACCCTTTTTTTTGCCATTTCTTCTCTGTCTCTAACTTGAGCTAGTCTAGGAGCTGAGATGCAGCTGACCTGAAATTACCCATTAAAAATAATGAAGAAACCTGGAAGACAACTGTAAGACAACAGTTTCTTCCAGGCATGCAAAACAGCCAGTATTGCCTGTGTTTTGTTTCAAGTCCTGACATCGCAGATTAAGCCATTTGGAAACATAAGGAGCACATCAGCCTAATATCAAATTCAGATTAAATGCAGAAAAGCAACAAATAGTAGCAACTATTTAATCAGAAAGAAAGAAACATAAATGACATTACTTGAAGTAGCACTGGAAAATGCCCACTTCAGTTTTATCAACAAGATGCTGGGCACCTGCTAAGAACATCTAGACAATGAAAACAGAAAATTAGCAAAAAGCCTGTGTACGAGTCAATTTCCTATATTCCGTATGAACATAATGTTACAGAAACTATAATGAACAAAAGGAGAGTGCACAAGCTGGTTCAGAAAGGACAGTTCTTCCAAGCAGTGTGTCTGGGTGTTATTATGAGGAGTAATCAGCTCATTTGGTTTTTGTCCCACTCTCACCGTATGCAGCTTTTGCAGCTCTTAGAACCATGTGCCTATACATGACTTTTAGTCCTAATTTAAAAAGAAATAAACAAGTGAAAATTGTAACCTTAAGAAAGCAATAGGATAAGAATCATAGACTCACCAGGTTGGAAAAGACCCACCGGATCATTGAGTCCAACCATTTCTATCAATCACTAAACCACGTCCCTCAGCACCTCGTCCACCTATCCCTTAAACACCTCCAGGGAAGGTGACTCAACCCCCTCCCTGGGCAGCCTGTCCCAGTGCCCAATGACCCTTTCTGTAAAAAACTTTTTCCTAATGTCCAGCCCAAACCTCTCCCTTTGAAGCTTGAGGCCATTCCCTCTCGTCCTGTCCCCTGTCACTTGGGAGAAGAGCCCAGCTCCCTCCTCTCCACAACCTCCTTTTAGGTAGTTGTAGAGAGCAATGAGGTCTCCCCTATGATCCTTGAGAGGATTAAAGAAACAAAAGATAAGTTCAGATGACCTGAGGGTGGAGGTGATGTGATCTGTGAGGTCCTACTTTGAAGAGACCATCTGATCCTAAGGAACACTCTGCAGCACTTTGGCCCCATTCCAGCCTTGCTATAGCTTACCAGAAGTAAAATATTGGAAATATGTGTGACAGCTTAGATTACACATCATCAGAAACAGACAGGATAATCTGCTACCAGCTCCCTAAAAGGAAATCTTTAGCTAACAAATATGCTCCAGCCTTTTGAGCTGGCAGATAATGATGAAACAGTGAATAAAATAGAGCTGGATTTCAGGGAGGCGGCTGACACGGTGCCATGCCTGAAGCTGCTTCACGGGGCCAGAGTGAGTGGGGCACAGCAGGAGGGCTGCTGCTGGCGTGACTCGGCCAGGAAGCAGAAGAGGAACGCGATGATGTGGTTTCGTGCCATGTTGCAACGCATTACGCTGCAGCCCCAGCGCCGTGGCCGCACCAGTGCCCTGTGCTCAGTGACAGTCAGCATGGCCTGGAGGACTTCGTGCTCCTCACCGAGGGGTTTCATCATGTCCATGTGTCACCTCCATGTCCCTCCCATGGCAATGCAGCACACGGTTCTGCTAGAGGGACCCAGCGGTGGGTCAAAGAAAAGCATCTGTTTACCTGTTTCTAGAAAAAAACCTGTATGTGAGATCCCTGCCTTTCAAGAGGACAAATAGTATCTCCGTGTCTCCAAACTGCTCTGTCCTAGATAAAGCTGTCAGACTTTCAGGGCAGGGGAATACTTTGGTTTTAGGTCCCTTAGCAGCACAGGATGCTGAAAAGGTGAACCATAATCCTACAAGATGAATGCAGAGTAGTGCTGCTGCCACTGCCATCACCACCAGTAACACAGGACAAGCAATACTGGTCTGAGTCTGTTCTGAGGACAGGAGCCTTATGGACACAGACAATTTGATTTTGCTCCTGCTGAGAAAGTCTCTATTTCATACAGCACATCATGGCTTAGGAAGACTTCCCCTGCTGACATTTTGAATAAATGCTGCTTAAACCTTTCTGGCACAGTAAAAAGAATAGCAATGAAATGACAAGACACAAAGTATACAGACACAGTGGAAACCAAATTTGGAATGATTTAAACGATTCAGGCATTTTTAGGATCATAAGCAGGTAGTGCAACACACTACACACTCATACAACCAAAGAGCTTGCAGTCAACGTGGAGGTTTGAATGAATGATTCATTATTCTGCACACGTGTCGGCTCCTCTGCCATTCCAGCCTGTACCCAGCTGGATCTCAGGAGAAATTCCTAGAGTGTAAAATTGTGTATAATGTGATCATTCTGCAGCAGGAAATAGGTTTGTAAGCATTCTTAGCCAGTACAATTGATGTCATACAGATATGGTCTGCAAGGAAACAAAGTGGAGATAGATATTGCAGAGAGTCATTTGAGAGGTAATACAGCCCTCTGGGAGCAACATTTTAGGCAGTGAATGTATTTAAGCCCAAACAAGTGAGGCACAGGCAGTATTTGATTTTTAAATGGCTCAGTGTGACCACGTTCAGGAGGTTCAGGCTGGACGTCAGGAAAAAATTTTCACAGAAAGGGTCCCTGGGCTCTGGCAGAGGCTGCCCAGGGAGGTGCTGGAGTCACCATCCCTAGAGGTGCTGGAGCTCCCACCTCTGTCGTGGGTGAGCACACTGAGCCCTCGAGAGGCCCACAGCCACCCAGCCCTGCCCTGCAGGGAGGACTGGGGGGCACCGAGAATCGTCTCTCCTCAGCATTGATTTCTCAGGTGAGTTTAACTCGTTACCGGGCATCACCTTGTCTTGGGGGTGCACCACTTGGGGCCACAGCCAATATAATCTTGATGGCAGGTTTCATCCAGACTAGAAGTCAAATTCTAGCAGGTGTGGAGAGGGGCACTTGGCTCCCACCAAGAAGCCCACAGAGGGCTGTAGGATGCAGCTCAGCTCAGCCCAACATCCCTCAACCTCTGGCACAGCATCCCTATGCTCACCTGGAAAGGATGTCTGCTCTCCTTAGGTTGTGGCAGGCATGAGAAGAGTTAAGATGAATATTGTCTATAAGTGACCTAGGAGTGAAATTACATTTCAGTGTGGCCCCAAGGAAAGATAGTTTACATTCCTACATGTAATTAAATTCACAGGTTACGTCCAGATGATGTGATTCTGTCACCAGTACCTGCTACACCCTTTCTGGTCAGTGTGTGCTGGTCAACAGGCAGTCCTAACGTATAATTATGGGGCTTACCTGGGATTTGCCACATAGAGGTTGTGCGACACCCAAGGACAAACATCATCCAGCTGCTGTACTGTGCTGGTCCATGGGCTGTGGCTACAGCCACTTCTCTTTCTGGAATTCCCCACTTTCACATCTGATACTGGTCAAAATGGGGCTTTTCTGTATAAAGAAAGCTATTAATTATGCCTAAAACTAACTCTGTTTACAGCATCTCATTCCTATTTCTGAAGTTACAGTGCTTTATATTTTATTTTACAAACCATGTATTTATTTCAAGAGGAAATCTAGCCAAAACATGAAAACCTAAGGTGTAAAGAAAAAAACCTCCAACATGAAGTCTCTAACCCATCTTTCAAGCTGGAATTGAAAACAGACCAAGTCCTCTCCTTAGGGATACATTTTCTGTTTCTATCTTGGACACACAACATGCATGTTCCAGCCTGCAAGTCTACTGAGGCTCAGCTGGGGTCCTTTAATGTGCGCTTGGCTGGTAAAGAATGAAATAAGGAAGGCAACCCAGAGGACATAAATACTTTTCTGCCTGTTTCGTGAGATAAGCTAGAGGAATCGGATAAATGCTGAAGGCAGCACATCAGGAGAAGGACAGAGCGCTAAAGCTGGAGGCAGAAGGAAGCTAGGAAGAGGATAAGAGGAGCTGAAGACCACGGTGGTAGGATGGCATCTGCCTGGGTGGTGTGGTGCACCCCAGGGAGGCCAAAACCTTGGTGCATCTACTGCACAGCTTGGCCCTGGTGGTTTCTCCAGCTGAAGAGATGGGTCTAGCGCTTACCTGAATTTCTCCTGTGCCCACACCACCTTCAACATCCCGCAGCTTCTCTGGGGCCACCCGACAGGTGACCTCTGGCAGGACTTCAGCACTCCTCTGCCTCATTAAACACACGACCCTGGCCCAGGGCAGACTTCCCAGCAGGTTTGCACTGTATGGACAGGCATTAGCAGAGCACTACAAAGCTCCCGAGCAGCATGCAGAAGGTTCCTCTGCTTCCACTAGCCACCAGTAATCTCCAGATAATAGAAATCTGTGAAGCCATGGTAAAGATTACCTCCCTGGTCTCCTCTCCTTTGTCCTCAAATGGGAATTAACAGGATTTTTAATTATCAAGATCAGGCTGACTATGGAGAGATTACTCATCACTGATTCTGTTTATAAACAGTTTCCTTTGCAGAATAATTTCTTTTTTAAGAACTCCCCCCCCTTCTTCCTCCAAATTAATTTCCATCCCAGCCATGAGCCTCAATAGAAAATCTTGCCATAATCATTTTGAGCTAAATATTCTGAGCAATCAATCAAAGCAGTGGAACCAATTTTGAAACTGTCACTTTTAATTTTTCCAATAAAAAACCTGAGCATTTCTCGCACAGTGCTGTTGTGATTCAAGCTTTTAAAACCTTTGCTGCACTGCTTCAGAGATGTACTTGAAAATCTGAAGAGCCGGCACAATTACAGAGAAACTAAAACAGATTGATTTTTAGCAGTGAGAAGAAATTTGTTTTTTTCATGTGCCTTCAGACCCACTTCACAAAACCTTTTCTTTCTTCCCTACTTTCCTGCTTTGCAAAAATAACTAAAGGGTATTAGTAATTTTGTACATGCGAAAAGGCTGGCACTAATTAAGAAGTTTACACACTGTTGAGAGCTCAGTGCACAAATGCATGGCTAATGAGGGCCCAAAGAGCAGATCTGCTCTGCTTGGTGCCGGGTGGAGGAGAGGATTTCTCCAGACTCCAGCACAGGATGTCTGGGGACGCAGCAGCGATGGAGGAGGCAGGAACAGACTCCGTACAAAAACAGCTGGATAAATCCATCCTGGAAAGAATAAGTCTATTAAACATATCAGCAATGGTGCTTTGTGCACAGGGTACGTGTGGGCTGCGTTTCTGCGCAGTGAGGAGCCATGAAATTACACACTTTACAAGTCATTCATGAAGTGAACTCTTTGGCTGTGGGAAAGGCAGAGGGAGTTTTGCCACTGCCCTCACTGGAGGCAGCTCGTTCCTGCCTCTCCAACACATCTTGTGCTGCCTACAGCCCACACGCTGGCATTCATTTATGTTTTTAATGGGCTGATGGATGTGGAAGAAGCTGTGCCCAGTAAAAAAATTAAGTGCCTACTTGTGGGAGATTGAAAACAGCAAAAGGAACAACACTGCCCACAAGCTTGGCGCCTCTACATCACGTAGTAAAGGGAAAGAATCCTTCCTATAAAAAAATTATCTCTAAAGTCTCTAGATGCAGGACTGCCCTGGTTTCACATTAATTTCACACCGAGACAAGCTTGCATTGTGATAACACATCCCTCCCGTGCTGCTAGCACAGAACACAAGCAGTGCTGGCAAGACAGAGCCAGCACCATCTGCCAACCTCAGGTGCAGCCACCCCGTTACCCTCATGCCCACACTGCTGCGAGCCAGTGGTGACTGGCAGGTCTCTGCATCGCTCCTCCTTGCCCTTATCTTTGCTTGCAAGACCCCATAAGCGTGATGCAGCAAGCACGTCACTAGTTGTGAGATGCCTGAGCAGCAGAAGCTGACGGCCTTGACCAGTGGCTGCCTGCAGTTCACCAGCACACCCCACCCTGCAGCTCTGGCTCCCTGATCTTGTCTTATTGAGTTCATCAAGTCTGCAGATTGGATCTGGAGTTGAGAAGATATAGAGTACCCTCTGGCATTTGAGGAAGGGTATCAAACCTGAGAAACAGAGAGGTTAGAATGTTTTCAGTTTGCAAGAGAGCTTGGGAAGGCCACTGCTGCTTTATTCATCTCTTCTCTTTCCCCATCTCCCTTACCAGGACAACAGGAATCTGCTTTTTCCTCTCTCTATGCTGAATTTCCTTTGCTGAAGGTTAAAGGGGACAGTGGCAAGTTAATTCTGTTTTGAAGACAGGCTATTTCTGTCTGTGTCTTTAGTAATTCTTTTGGATTATTAAAACTCCTTTAAAACAGGATTTTAAAATTTAAGAAGTCCAACTTTGTCTTCCTGTGCTGTTTCACTCCAATAATTTCTCTCTTTGAGGAAAAATCAAACAACTCAAATCTAGCCATTCTTATTGTAATTCTGAGCCTTTTCCTATCACATCTTGGCTGCTGGGGCAGCAGTGCCCATGCAAGGCAAGGGCACAACTCTGCTTACTATAAGGATGCAGCCATAGTCCCCAAAACAAGCAAAAATGAGACCAAAGCCAAACTTTTTGACGTGATGTTCAGTTGTATTTTCAGTCCATTAATGCACATTCATTTACCAGATACAAACACAGTGGAAAGGAAAGCGATTGTTAGCAGAAATAAGGATACAAAATTCAATTCCAGCAGCCTTCACAGAAGGGATATTCAGTGTTCACAACTGCACCATCAGAAGGTAAAGATGCATGGAGACCTGCACTCACATCTGAAGTGGAAGCTCTCCTTTTGTTGATTAGTTTAGCTAGAGACATGATTTAGAAAAAAACCCCCAACATTCCCAGAACTGTGACTTGTGACACTTTTTCTCATTTCCCAAGTGTCAAGAAAGAGGCAAGTTGGAATTATTTACATGGAGAAGAATTTTATGAAAACACACCAAGAGGCTAAAAATAGAATAATCACAAATACTGGAAAACACAACAATAAAGCAGGCAGGGAAATAAAAAAAAAAAGAAAAAAAAAGACAGAAACCCCAAGAGGATCATTGCATTCAGTGGTCGATGTACAGTTTAGTCTGTAGGTTTGCTCCACTTTGATACACCTTAGTTTTGCAGGCTTAACGCGATTCACTGTCATGGTGTTACAGTTCTAGTTTAAACCTCGATTCTGCAAAGCTCCTGGTTTCAGCAGGATCTCAGCTGTGTAGAAGGGATTGTTCGTTTAAAAAAATTTGCAGAATGAGTGCCACAAAATGTGAGAGTGTGTTCACATCTTGTGGGCCACCCACGAGATCCCAACCTCTACCTACACACCTACTCTGAAGACCACTTGCTTTCTTCATCTTGCCATGATTGCATCCTACAGCCCAAGCTCTTTCTGTCAGAAAACCAGTGCAGCAGCTCTGCAGCTGACCGAGCTGTGTCAGTCTAGACCAGTGTGGATTTGGGTCTTTACATCTGGCAGGAGATGGAAATGGCATTATCCTACAGGACCATGCAGACTTTTATGTCAATGTTTCCAAAAATGCAGCTTCTGTGCACAGATTACTACCCTATGACTGTCATAAATACAAGTGACTTGTTACACTGAAACAACAGCAAAGCACATCTGAGATTGATTGTACACGGATGTTTCCTTGGAAGGAATAAAGATACTGTAAATTATTAATGTCAGGGTCCCAGCGAGGCAAAACCTGCACTGAGGTCTTCCCCGGGGACAGCACCAGCATTGCAAAATCATGTTGTGAAACTTGATCAAAAGAAAGTAAAATCACGCATTTGGGGTTTAATCCAGCAAAGGCTGCATTAAGTCAAGTGACAAACTGGGACCATGAGATCAGAAACTGAGCCGAGTACTTTGCATCTGCCATGACGCACTAGAGTTCTACAAATTATTTTTTAGTGAAGTTCTTGTGTATGATGACATTTTATCCCTCATTTTTAAAATCATGCATTAACTTTACAATGAAACATTTATCCAGTCCAATGTCTATACAGCAAAACACATTTTAAAATATCAACTAGTAAAAAAAGATGGCAAGGAGCATGAGTTCTCAAAGTGGCATATGTTAAGGAATAAATAAAAGAGAAAAGAAGTCTTCTACTTGGATTGAACTATAAAATAAAGTCTGAGCCTGGAAGAAGTTCTCATTTTCTAGAGTTCTAACAAATAAATGCCACAGGAAACAGTTCATGTTTCCAGGTTTGCTAATGCTTGAATCCACATCACTTGTTGCAGTACTGTATATTTGCGAGCTATCCTCTCCAGTTTGAAGGTATTCAAAATAAACCAGTATTACAGACTAAGAAGTAGTGATTGTTTAGGTGCAGAAATTAACTCTCTCAAGGTGTTCCACCTCACAGGCTTCTTAATATAAGAAATAAACCAGGTGCCAGGGCCCAAGGAGCCAGCTCCAAACAGCACAGCCCATGGGTAAAACGAGAGTTATGTTTTTACTGGAAATGTATCCAACCCCATCATCTGTTTAGGACACGGAGTGCTCCATCCATGGCAGGGTTTGCTGGTCCCATGAGCCCCTGAGGACGCAGGGCTCTCTGCACTTTGCCAAGGCTGCCTTGCACATTTTGTTTGTATTTGAATGTTACTAAATTCCTGGTATCAGGAATTTAGCATCAACACAGGGAAGGGATGTTTGGTAAAGCTCCTCTATTCTTGAAGAGGGAAACCTCCCCCCAGACAGAGCGCCAACGTGAGGCCCATCTGCTCCTTTAAAAACAAGATACCTTCTTAATTAGCACCTTTTCATACAGAACAAGTCAATTAAATCCCCCCTCCATGGCTCTGCTGTGTTACTTGGGATCAGCAGCCATTGGTGGCCTGTATTGCAGAACTTGGCAGAAGGGGAATTATACCATTGGATTTACAAAGCCCCGGTAATCAGCTAACTATCACCTTAAAAGATAATATAATTTAACAATTACAAGAATGTTTGCTAATATGAAGATGGGGATAATAAGAATCCTTAGAAGATGACTGAATCTTGCACATCTTCAAGGTTCAGGTGTAGGGGTAGCAGGCTGAATGTGTCCTTTTCACATGAATACAGATCTGTGTGACTTACAGTGGTTCTCTGACAAGCTATAATTGCTTAAAGTTAGCAGCTTTGTTCAAACTAAAACAGCTAAAAACATACCAGGAGAGAAATGCTCTGAACTAGCACTGATGTGAAATAACAAGACACCTTTGATCTTTGTGTATTGCAAACAATCAGGGCACATATTGCTCTGGCCCTGCAGAGGATGACCCCAAGTCAATTTTTGTAAGGGAAAAAAATCAAGGGAACGTACTTATCTGCTTGCAGAGTTCCAGCTAAAAGCAACAGCCCCCTGGACCAAAGTTCTTCATCACATAAAACACTGCACACGCACTTCCAACAGGCTAATTGCAGCACAGATGCACCAACCAGAAAGAAGTGTAATTTGGCAACTGCATCTACAAAAAATGAGCATAAAACAGTGGAAACTGTAGCAAGGGTTTGAGACTTGGGCTGCTCTGGAAGAACATCTGGCATCGTAACTTACTTGGGTGATGCAGCAGGTAAAAGATTACCTGGTGCCTATTTAGAAGGCAAACTGCTAAAATGTGGTGCCAGCTATGTTTCAGGGATAGCGAGGCTACCAGTGTGATTCTTTGCCAGTTAAAAACAGGTGAGAATATTGGAAGAGCCAGAAAAGGGAAAAAATAAACATGCTTGTGAACTAAAGCAAATATACTTCACCTGGTCTTTTGACTAAAGCGAGTTGGGCACAGAGTTAAACCCACCTAGCAAAGAGATCCTTCTGGATGCACTGGGAGCAGAGGAGCTCAGCCTCCTACTCCTCCAGATGGAACTCGCATTAGGTGTTTCTCTCTTAGTGTTTGGCTTGGCACTGCTGGCCCCTAGGGAGCACGGCTCCTGAGACTGCATCTGAAGCTGGCCATGGAATCAGGAGATGCAGCTATTGTGGGATGGAGGATGGCATAAAGACCCAGGACAGCACCCACCGCGCAAGGTCCTGATCCAGGAGTAGCACTTTCTTGCCCAGGGATGCCGGATCAGATTGCTGCACAGCAAGATGCAAAATAGCTTTGGAAACTGTCTTACAGAAATGGAAAACGGGACTGGGCATGCTGTGTTTAACTTGAGCTTGCAAAGACATGTCCTGCACGACTGAACTCAAGATTGTGGCTGGTCTAATAGCAAAGTAGAACAGAGACAAGGCTTTGCTAACTGCTCCCCTTCCCCTCCTCATTCACCCCATCTACAATGTGACACATCAGCTCAGTTTGAGCACAGCTAGTCTGACACTTCAGCTCTAGCTTGATGGCCTTTCTTTTCTTTTAAAGGGATGGAAAGATAGGTCTAACTATGTACTTCAATTTAAAAGCAAGAATGGATGACCCAGAGCACAGAGCTTCCTTCAGACCATGCTGGCTTCAATTTTCTATGCCATCACATGCAGTGCCTTGCTTTCCTTCAGCTCCAAAAATCTAAGGCTTGAGGTTAAACCTTGACCCTCTCCTGGAAAAAGCCTTCATGCAAGGCCTGAACAAACTGCCATGCTGCACTGCTGCCAAGGCCAGCAAACTCCAGTGATTTCCAGCAACTCCAGCTCCACTGAGGCTACCCTTTGCCAAGACCTAGGTGGCATCATGCTGCATGTGAGGAATGCCGATTGCTCTACCTGCAGTACAAACTGGTGGAGGTTTTTTTTTCCCTAGAGGGGAGAAGAGACCCAAATGCTGATTCCGATACAAGATTGTTAGTCCGTTTCCATTTAAGTAAAACACCTACACTTGGTAAGCTGTAAGACAGCCCAAGGCAGCACTGAGCAGCACTTCCCAGCATTGCCAGAGGTACAAGATGTGTTCTGATGGCACCTGAAAGGGATGCGATGGGAGACTCCTGCAAACCAAGGTGCAGATACCAAAAGGCCTTAGAAGCACATGCAGCCCACGACTCCTGCACAGTTATAGCATGATCACAATACTTATGCAGCCACATTACAGAGCTTGCAGTGGTAACAACATTCATAGGGATTTGCTTTCTGTCCTAGGAAGTGGCCGGCATCCTTTAGGTGCTCAGAATATGTCAGAAGTAGTAACTCCTCAAGGTATACACTTCTCATTTGTCGTAATTTCCAAGTTGTTCTCTCCTTTACTAGTGTCAATTTGCTTCAAGTTCCTCCACTGAAATCCTTAAGAAAGGCACATTAGTTTGGTGGAGATCTTTTCTGCATCCCTTCCAATACAAACTTCCCAAAATCCCACACAATTCATCAATTTGTCTCTAGAGAATCAGACTTCAAAACATAAAGCAGTCTGCATCTTCTTAAGTCCAAACCTCCATGGGTACCATGGACTCCTTTGTTCCGACAGAGGGAAGCAAGTACTCTTCCTCCAGAAAACGAAAGGGGAATTGTACTAAAAATCCACGAATTTTTTTTAATTCTTCTGCTGCTTTTGCAGGATCATCATTTGCTAATTTGGGCTTGTTGATGAAATCTCGCAGTTGGGTCAAATTGTTCACCTGGTCACTGGGAAGGCATCGAAAAACCTGATAAAAACAGAAAGAGGTGGCATGTCAGTACCAGGGAGATTCTTAGGAACTCTGAATAGCAGTAAGAACAAAACACACATATAAGGAATGACTTAATTAACAGCCCAAAGAACAGGGAGGGATGAGCTATGTGTATATCTGTGATACAGCTGGAGTAGGCAGAAGGGAACCCCCAGGGCTTTTTCTGACCACTGCAAAAGCTCATTTGAAAGCACAAGTAAAATTTGCTTCTACTCCAGTTATGCTATGAGCAACTAGAAGTAGTAAATATATCATGGCAATTCATCAGAACTAGAGCTGATACAAATCAAAGGCAAAATCAGAACTGCTGCCTTCTTGTGCTGCTGTCATGCTTTGAGGATGCACAAATTCCAATTTCTTTTTTTCTCACAGCTCTCGCATTTGACACTATTTGTTTCCTTCAAAGAATCTCTTCAGGTCCAACCCCAGGACTTGGACCTGCTGCCCTTGCCCTCCCCATGCTGTTTCTCCCATTGGTATCTGCCACCATGCAGGAAGGAAGGAAGGAGGAGAAAGGTGCCATGGCCCTCACCTTATCAAAGATAGTGGCATTGCGAGCTGCTGTAGCAATCCACACCTCTTTGAAGAACTTGTCACAGACAGGATCCTGGTGTTCTGGATTGAGATCAGAGCCGCCAAGGACAACCCTGAGAAGACAAAGGGATCGATGCTCACAAAGGCTGAAGCACCAGACATTCCTTGTCTTGAGAAATGCCAGGGAAGGAAAAGTTTCCTTGGGATTTGCTAGACTCTTCGCTCCCAGTGCCTTTTACCTCCCGTCCCCTGCAATAGTCTGTCGGCCTTAATGCTGCCTGAGTTTCCTCATTATTTTTCTCTGCAAAAACTGTCCAGATGGTAAATGGGGAGTGGGGGCGAAGATAAAAAAGAGAAAGGTCTTAATGAAACAACAGCCGTGTTATGGGCCAGATGGCTGCTCCAAGTGAGGAAACTTCCATTGGAAAGAGACACTGCCACCCAAAATTAAGAGTGTGAAAACAGGATCTGGCAAAATATCACTGTCTTGTTTATGTGCTCTCCTAGTGAAATCTTTCAGCAAAACTATTTGTAAGTCAGGCTGACAAGCTGAGGACGGGAGCAGCATGAGAAAGGCTAATGCCAGTGAAATAGCAGCAAAACTCTGGGCTATATCCAGGCCAGGCAATGCTACATCTGTGCAGGCAGCAGCAGCACTGTTGGTTTGAAAGGCTGTGGGCAGGCGTAAGCCCAAGCAAACTCTGCCTGCCAACCCACTTGCTGCCTGTACCCAGCCAGTTCCACGCATCCCACCTGAAGCACCGCAGCCGGAGGGACTGTGCAAACTTCCCAGCGCTGTAGTCCTCCCCATCCATCACAGATGGGACAGTCTCGGTGTCCTGCACGATGATGGCCATCTCGCTGTCCCGCTTCCCCAGCATGCTGCGGTCGTTGATGTTGGCAGAGCCTGGAGAGGGGAGAAAATGAGGCAGTGGCGATGAACTACTGTCGCATGAGATGCTCCTACATGCTCTCCATTACCTCCCCCAGCTTCCAGACCCTCTGCATCCCTCATCTCCATGAGGGACCATCTATGGCTTCACTAGGTAAAATCCTGACCAGAGGACTCCTTATGGAAGCACAGACTCTGAGAGCCAAGATTTGGGGGAGTTAAAAAAAAAAAACAAACTAATTTTTGCAGGCTTCAAAACTCCAGGCTTGGAAGAAGGTTAAACCACACCCAAGCCCAGATAACATTGTCAAAATTTAGTCTCATTGTAACTTCCCAGATGCTTCTGCTGAAGGATGCCACAGCTTTCAAAGATCTTAACTGCATTTGGTTTGGACACCAAAGTTATCTGACACAGGGTGGGCTCCATGGGTAAATCCACTCTTATCTCTACCATCACAGAATCACAGAATAACCAGGTGGGAAGAGACCTACCGGATCATTGAGTCCAACCATTCCTACCAATCCCTAAACCCTGCCCCTCAGCACCTCGTCCACCCGTGCCTTAAACACCTCCAGGGAAGGTGAATCAACCACCTCCCTGGGCAGCCTCTGCCAGTGCCCAATGACTCTTTCTGTGAAAAACTGTTTCCTAATGTTCAGCCTAAATCTCCCCCGGTGGAGCTTGAGGCCATTTCCTCTCATCCTGCCCCTGTCACTTGGGAGAAGAGCCCAGCTCCCTCCTCTCTACAACCTCCCCTCAGGTAGTTATAGAGAGCAATGAGGTCTCCCCTCAGCCTTTGCTTCTCCAGGCTAAACACCCCCAGCTCTCTCAGTCGCTCCTCATAAGGCCTGTTCTCCAGCCCCTTCACCAGCTTTGTTGATCTTCTCTGGACTCGCTCCAGAGCCTCAACATCCTTCTTGTGGTGAGGGGCCCAGAACTGAACACAGGATTCGAGAAGCGGTCTCACAAGTGCCAGGTACAGAGGGAGAATAACTTCCCTGGACCTGCTGGTCACACTGTTTCTGATACAAGCCAGGATCGTAAAGAGGGTAAGTTTTTCATTTGCATTTGGAAGGCAGGGGTTTTCAAAAGAGGGATCTAGGAAGCAGGACATCACTCCTCACTGTGGGTAACCAACATCCAGACCCTCCTGTCCTGCTGGGACCACACTTTTGGGTCTGCAGACACAAGCGCTCGGGCACCGTTGCTGTCAATGCACCAAGACAGCAGCAGACCCCACTGCTCCAGGGGACCTTCCAACCACAGGGGAGATTTCTTCTGTCATCCTTGCTCTGTGCTTGCTGTAGCACTACTACACGCTGTGTAAAACCCAAAATCCCAGGGAGAGAGGTGCTTTGCAGAAGGGTGTTAGGGAAACACCAGTGGTGGGGACCCATGGATGCCCTGCGCGGAGCTCCCTGCTCAAACCCTGGGCAATAACCACTTCAGCCCCTAAAGCTGGAAGGCAGCAGACATTTCCTCCATTGCATTTCTACTGCACGACTCTGGCTGTGCCTTGCAGAGATGCTCTGTCTCATGCAACTGTCAGAAGGCAAGGGATGGAGGCCACCACGGCACTTGCTGGCTCCAAAGAAGCAGCAAGAAGCAGCTGGCGACAGGAGTGATCAGTTCATTAATGCGCAGAAATAATCAAACAACAAAAAAAATCTCCAGACATAGCGTCCAGCTCCCTAAGAGACATCCCAGGAACAAAGCTAGCCACTTAGCCTTCCCAATGACTGATATAACTCAAGGGGAGCTAATAACTCCGGAGGAAAAATAAACCAAACCCCTCTTTGGCTTTTCACCTTCCCCTTCTGTATGGCAGCCCCATTAGAATTTTATTTGTTCGCACTGGCTCTTTCTTGGTTGTAGGGGGCTGACACTGGCATCACCCCAACAGCCAGCACAGATGCACATGCTGTATAAAAAAACCTCCAAAACAATGTCCCTGGGCTTATATTTACAGAAAAGAGAAATTAAGAGCTGTCTTAGCCCCCTAGACCATCAGTTGCAACAACACTGCTCCTGTTGTAATATTAAAACCACAGGCTGCCCTGCATCCTGAAGATGGGCTCTGACCCTTGAGAGGGTAACAGGAGCAAATCCAACCACAGGTCATCCAAGACTACAGGCTCAACCGCTGCTTTGAAGGAGGAAGCATTTTGAGTCTTGCAAAATCCAGTATAAAGTTATTATTTGGCAAAGTTTTCACTGCTGATACAACAGATAGAAAAGGGTTTCTTCAAAGAAACAGGCTAAAATTCTGGTTTTCTGCTGCAATTTAGAACTCTGAGCCCAAGGTCTTGTCTTTGGTTCATGGTCTCATAATAAACACGGTAAGAGAAAGGGAAGAAAAGATATCTATTACTTGTTATAACATATTTCCCTATTCTTAGGAAACAAAGCTGATAAATGACACATGTTGTCCAAACCTTCCAACTTTTACAGCACATTCTGTTCTTTAAGGAACAGATGACAAGTCTCACAAGTCTTCCTGCTAGAGCAGAGTTTGATGCAAGACAGATGGACAATATTCCCTGCACTGGGATTCTCTTCGCTGTTACACAGAGATTTAGAGCCATTTTAAAAAAACAAATTAAGTGACAGCCCTCCAAATAATTTCCTCCCACCTGCCTGCCCTCCTGATGAATTTAGGAGTTCAGTTGTTGTGTTTTGTTTTTTTAAAAAAAAAACCCAGCAAAATATTTCACAAGGAAGAAATCACAACATAGAAAAGCAAACAGCACCATTGCCTGCACCAAATACAGGGCAGAGAAGCAATGCAATCAATCCAGGTACAGTTGAGTGTTTCAAACCTCTCCCACAAGACCCCTGCTCACCAATTATAACTGTGTTGTCATCAGCAATAAGCAGTTTGCTGTGAACATAGATGAGTTCTGTGACTAGTTTTCCTTCCAATTCTGCATACGTTCGAAGTCCACAGAATGATATGTAGTTTATCCACTTATCTCCAACTGAAAATGAAGAGAAAACAATACCAATGAAAAGAGGGAGATGGAAGAGAAAAGAAAGATCCTCTTCATATAAAGACCCATATGAACAACAGTTCACTTTCGACTTTTTTAAAAAAAAAAAAAGAACAAACAGATAATGGAAATAAGTGTCTTTAAAAATAGACTTTAAAATATGTCTGTGGGCTCCCTGTATTGTTCTGATCTGGTGCTTGCTCAGATACTTCCACTTTGGTGAGAAATGACCCCAATGGCCCCTGCGCCACACGCAAGTGCTCACAATTGATCTGAACATCTTAAAATAACTAGACTATGTGACTGTTCTGCAGAACCTGCAGGGAGACTGGAAGCAGATGTTTTGTTCATGCACAGTACAGAAAATATGCCCTAATATACTTTTTTGCAGTTCAGATTTACACAAAGACCTAGAATGAATAAGGCATTCTGCATGCCCCTAGTATTTGTGATACGTAGATTTTTATGCTGCTCTGGTTCCCAGTAGAGCAAATTCAAACAGGAATTCTCATGGCGAGGAAGCAAGTCAGAGACAGCATCCTACTTAGGGTGTTTTTTCCTCTCCGTGTTTGACAACTGCCAGAAACAAACCCAGGGTGGGATTCATGGGGGAGGCTTAGGGCTCATCACTCCCAGAAGCACGGCCCTGCTCAGAACATTTTCCAAATAACAGGATCCCGAGCAGCTGCAACTGTGCCGTTATCTTCCCTGGGGTCCTTCCCTCCTCCAGATCCACAATGCATCCAAGTGCGAAGTCTGACAACTGGCCAAGACTCACGTGACCCGACAGACCTCACCACAGGATGACAACAGAGGAGGAGATCACTCACTCGCCCCACAAGCCCATAGCACATACTCCTGTGAGATGCCCCAGCCCACGCCTGAACCCCTCAGCCTCAGTAAGCTGATATTAATAAGAAGCTGGATGATCTAATTTATACTTTATAGACATATCCATCGACAGCAGCATCCCAAGACTGAACAACATGGAACAATGGACTAAACACGGAATACAACGGACTAAGCAACAAGGAATAAAACCCTTACCCTCTGTCTTCAGCTGGCCTAGGATTGAGTTTTCTCCCCGGCACATGGTCCTGGAAAGAAGGTAGGCAGCTGTCAGCACCACCGCAGCTTGAGGCAGCAGCATATGCTGAAGCAGAACTAGGCAAGGTAAATGGCAAACACAGATGCCTCTTAAATACCCCATGCAAGCAGAAGAAACCTGGTGCTTTCAGAGCACATTTTTTCCCAAACGACTGCTCATTTCTGAAAGGAGCTTATACCAATCTGTGTGGGAGCCGGGGAGACTTTTTGCCTTTTAGAGCACACCACAATGATGATAAACATGTTGCAAACAGGGCTGCAACCATCTGTGCCTCAGGTCTAGATGCGAAGTGACATCAAGAAAGAAACAACACATACAGAACACTGGGTCGTTTCGGTAATTGTGACTGGGCTGGAAAAGCCACAGCCAGCATCTAATTTACAAAAAAAGGAGGAAGCTCAGGCAGAAGGTCCTTCCAACCCGAACTATTGTATGATTTTATGACATACTGCTTTCCTTCTGCATGTGTCCCCTGCCTTGCTCATCCTTCTGCAGGTGTGGTAAGACCCTTGCCTTGGTAAGACTTGGTTACCTTGCTGTGCTAAGACTCTGGAGGTAGTAGATATCTCCAAAGACTGACTGTGTCCTGGGCATACCATAACACAGCCTCTGTGTAATAAAACCATCTTGCCTTGGGCTGTTCTGCTTTCCTCTACAGCCCGTTCCCAGTGCAGGGCTACCTGCCACTGCTGCGTGTCAGTACTCCTGATGAGACCTGCTGGATTGCACGTGTCCCCAAAAAACATCCACCCCAGAGCAGAGAAATCACGTTGGGGAAGATGCTGTTGCCTTTGTGAGGATAAATGGGCAGAATCAGACAAAGTATCAGGCAAAAAGGCAGATTTGGAGACAAAGCCCAGCCTACAAACCATCAGGGTTTAGTGCCCCTTCCTGGCTTCAGTGGCAACAGGGATACTGTCAGGGGGAAATGCATTAAAAGCCAGGGTCACCACCTACAGGAGACCACGACTGTCAAGTATGCAGAGAGCTCAGAAAGTCCTGACTTGATGAGCTGAAAGGAAAGTAAGTGCACTTTTCCAAACCCTGTGTGCTTATGTGGACAACATCTAGGGTGACATGACACTGATGGCACTGGAGCCCTAGACATCACCTGCAGCAGGCAGAGGTGACCAGGGAGTCTCCAACCGCCTAGCCCGCGGTACAGTACCTGTAGTTGAAGTGCATTATGGCCTGCAGCGCATTCCCTCCACCAGTCGAAATATCTCCTTCAAACCCAGGCAGCAGCGGGATCACCACGTATACACGGAAACGCTTGTTTTCCCTGAAATGATAATTTGGGGGAGTATTAGCCTGCAAATGTTACAGCTTCATACAAAGTGAGTCCCCTTGGTTTCCCTTTCTTTGTGTCAAGTGACTTGCTTTCTGTCCAAGGCTGCTGCACAAATTTTAAGGGAGTAACATGTGAAGTGTATTTCCAGTTTCAGGTCTTCATGAATTGTCAGCAGTACTTCAGTGACTGCTTAAACCTTCAGGAGGAGAAGGTACAATTCACTCTCAGCAGACTACTAAAAGAAACTACAGGAAAAGAAAAACATTTTCTAAAGTCCAAGGTCAGGCTAATCATTTTACAGGTTTGTCTGCCACTGTAAAAATTCTTTTGAGCATCGTGATAGCCCAGTTGCACCAATACTGGTGCAGGCTAGTACATACCACAGCAAAGATTACAGAGCTATAACAGGCAAAAAATCAAAATTCAACCTGACATTCCCCTACATCCTGTGTTTCAGCAGCTAGAAATATCACAAAAGGTGGAAAAAGCTCAGGGAACAAATACTTCACTAATGCATCACAAAACCTCAGTTCCAGACTTCCTCCTCACTAAACCATACGCTAGCCATGATCTCATTCAGAACAAAAGCTACTGTTACAGCACTACCTGGGAGCTTTTCTTAAAGCCCACCTTTGGGTTTTCTTTGGTGACAAAAGCTAGATGCATCTGCTCTACCACCACTTTCCAGGAGCTGGTACATGGAAGGGTGCTGCCACTAGATGGCAAACACACTTTAACCAGGACAAAATCATTTCAGGAACACTCTGAAGATGAACCATCCTGCAGTTTATATTAAAAATATTCCTTCATTGAGCAAGTTGTGCCCATGGATTTAAGGGCATGGGAACAGTGAAGAACTGGGGTCTCACCTGAGCTGGGAGGAAAACGGTGAAGACCTGCATTCCTTTAATTTCAACCAGCACTTCCTTATAGCTCTGCTACACGCAGAGTTTGACAGATGACCTCAGAAACAGTTAAGGAATGAGGTCTTACTTGCATACAGCAAGAAACTTTGAAACAAGCCTGTTTGTGTCATGAAAAAGATCTACCAACAAAAGCATTCCCCCAAAAGCTTGTTTGTCTAAGCCCAGTGTTTATTAAATAAACTAGTTAAAAAGCCATCCAAGAAAAAAAGAGGAAATTAAGAAAAGAACATTATTAATTACATCAGTAGAAAATATTTAGTCTAGAAGAGTGAGAAGTGTACAAGCTTAACTAAAGAAGTTAATTTACAATTAAACATCTGTGTGTCACCTAGACTGTTTACCCAGGGTGGTTTGGAACACGAGCACTTGATACAAACCATTTGGGTCTGAATTTACTTTTAATCTCAGGCAATGCCAAGCACTCTGGAGTGTGCAGAATTTGAATACAACAGTTAGGGATCACTGACGTGATATTGGCAAAAAAAGAGAATAATACAGAAGTGAATCAAGTATCCCACCTGAAAATGGGTCACTGAAGAATCTGTGCTTTGTACTACAGTTTTTGATGTCTGGACAGAATGACACCCTTTATATAAATTTTATATATGAGAAAAATCTTAGCAGATTACCTGGAGAATTTGTTGCTACCTCCGTAGCATTGCTAAAAGCAGGCAATGATGCAAAGGGCCCACAACAATCTGTTTCCAAAGGCAGGAAATCCTGAGCAGCTTTCCAGGGGGATGCAGACCTCTACAGAGGTGCTGAGTCTGGTTGCCTGCAAACCTCGAGGTTGCAATGCAAACACCAGCGACACCATGTCCAGCTACTTGCCTGCACTATAGACCCAGTGTGGGTCATTCTGTTCAGGCAGATGGACCGTCCCACGATGCACGGTTGTATCACAGCACCCAAGCTGAATTACATTGCTTTTTCAGTGCTTCACACTTTACACAGCACTGGTGCCACACCTCATTTACCCTACATGAGAAAACGCACCGCATCCTTAGCTAATCTCAATTATTTATGCTAGGTGTTGCGACTCACAGATTACAAGCAACTCCACCCTGTTACTCTGCCCTGGTGTTAAGGGCATAGCAGATAACACTCATGTTCACCCATTTTGAACAGTGCGCCTCTCTCCACACTGCCTCTGAACAAAGCCTGTCTCATGGCAGCTCCTGTGGCCTTGCAGATGATGTTCTGTACCCCACAGTCTGTCTCTCTTGGCTTGGCTGCCCTCACCCAAGTGGGAACTTCCAAGCTCAAGTGCCAAAGAGAGAAATTTCTGTGACTGTGGAGAGAGCATCTCTGGGAAAGCAGTCCCTGTGTAGCTCTGGACAATACAAAGAAAAATCATCACTATCAGAAGCTTCTCCATGCATGGCAAAAAAAGCACATAAGAGAAGAAAAGAATAAATTCAGAAAGTTTTCTGTATCTCAGGTAGCAAGATACAGTTTTAAGGATACAGTTTTAAACTAGAATATATTTATGTATCTTAAAGACAGACTTCAGGAGAGAAATGTTAAGCAAAGCTGTTCAGGATCAAAGTGAAGACAAGCCACTACCTGTGGTATTAACATTAACACAGGGTTAGGCAGGCTCAAGTGAAAGAAGAATCGCAAACATGGTTGGATTTGATCCAACCAGGAACATATGATGTCCCCCCCTTGTATGGCTGGAGGTTGTAAATACCCTCCAGCACTTACCAGTTCAAACAGTATCTGAACTCCGCAGTCAAATCCTCAAAATGTGTTTGTTTCCCCTATGTGGAGCCAAGCCTCTCTGGATAATTTAAACAAAACTCAAATCCCAGTTCAGACTTCTCACCCACTAACATGCCTTACCATGCAGTTCAGGTCTGGTTGGCTATAAAACAAATGTGTCACTGACATGGAGTATAAAGGACTTGCTTTTAAACAAGTTCCATAGTTATAATACATTTGCATCAAGATAAGGTCCAGAAACTATCTCCTGGCTGCAAAGAAACCACTAAAGAGTCTCACTGCTGCAAATGCAAGCTTATGTTCAACTGCATTCATTCAGCACTGGAAAAGTTATTGTACAGTTGCGTCAATTAAGATATTATTTTACACCACACCATATAAATGCACCTGGAACACTTTCATTGCCTTGGTAAGAACAGGTTACCTGTGAGCTTTCAGGATCCTCTGAGCAATTGCATCGCCGATCTTGTTCCAGACAACTTTGTCATCAGCACAGCTAATAAAAAACTGGTTCTGCAGGAAAAGCAGGCAAAGCTACTGTCAGACACTGCTAGGAAAAATATTTGCATGTTTTATTTCAGACCGAGAGCAACTAAAGATAGTTGGGTTTTGTGCGCAATTTGAGTTGATGCTTTTTTTTTTAATTATTAAATGATGTGTGTGCCTGTGCTCACTTAAGGAATGGATTAGTTCTCATGAATCACACTCTTTAGAAAGTTCACATAATGAACAACCTAGCAAGAGGCTAAAGAAAACAATCAAGGAGAAATAAGCATCTTCAGCCAGCCAGCACTCGGAGTCACCCCAACACAGGAAATTTCTGTAGCTCAAGGCTGTACGGATGTGAGACCGGCCCTGCGAGCAGGAGGTTAGGGCACACCCAGGGGACACAACAAAGCCATGGAGGGGGCAGGAAGACTATTGCACAGGCCTTGGAAATTGCTGGCAATTTTGCAAAGATGCTCATAAAGGAGACATCTACTTTTGTGGTCAGAAGGCTGCCAGCCTAAAGTCAATGGAAAACAGCCCCAGAAACTCAGATCTGATTCTGTATTAATATCCATATGATGACACATTTGGGTTCCTTCAAACTGGACATATTCTATGTTTCTATGGTATGAACCTAAATTCATGAAAAAGTAAGAACAAACCCCAAGAAGAACTATCCCCCTGATGGCTGCAAGCCATGCCCAGAGCATCAGGACCCTACTGCCCTCCCTCATTGACACTTACTTCTATATATATGTAGTGCTTGCTGTTTTCTATCACGCTGACGTAGGCATTGTGGATGGACTCCTCGTGATATTTAATACCAGCTGACCAGTCAGCAGCAGAACGGATCACCTGGAAAGCAAGAGATTAACACCTTCAGCTCTATCCCATCCAGGATGGCGCAGCATTGCAACTGAATTATCAAAGAGGTAATGCTCTTCCCTGGCACCATCTGCCTGTCAGGATTTCACTAAATAAGGCAATATGTGCAATATTCACCATTTATACTGCCTTTGTAAATAAAGTATGTTCAAAAATAGTATTAAAACTTAATAAAATTTTGATTAAAAACATAAATGCCCCTCTTCCACCTGAGCAGTTTCAGATGTGATAGGAGCAGCACAGAAGTTCCATTCTTGGCTTAAAGTCTTATGATAAACTGCTTTTAAAACAACCTAAATTTCCAAGCTTTAGGGAGGCACATCCAATTAGTGATCTTCTCTCTAGAAATACTTAAAGCTGGTCTTCCAGCTGGGGCAACGTGTTTTTCCCATAAACAGGCAGCCTGATAATGCAGGCTATGTCTTTGTCCTGAGTGCTCAAGGTCATTTATGACTTCTGTCAAATTCTTGCACAAGCCATCCTATTTTTGATGATAGGATTTTCAAAATTCATAGCAGTTCAGCTGCCTACATTAATTTATTAATTTTTATTGGAAATCCACATTTACAGTAGATACTGTGAGATCCCCAGGGTGCACTCTCCCTCTGTCTCCTGTAGTTTTTGCACAAGAGAGTCAAACCAATATGAGAAGCAAACTTTGTTCACACTCTCGACCAGGCTGAGCCATCCCTGCACAAGCAGCTTTCCATCCCTGGTGGTCAGAGGTGCTGCAGCATCTCCCACTCCCATGCTTTGAGCCAAGAAGCAACACTGCTATGCCTTAAGTGACATTTTCCTAGATGAAAATGTAGCTTTTAATGAAATGTTGGGAGGATACTGCTTAGAGGAAATAATTCCACATGATTAGCCTCTGTCTTAAATATTATCAAGATAAAAACATTGAAATAATAGCTTTAAAATATCTCGATACAGCCATTATACCAGTGCTTGGGGGCCAGTCATACACAGGACAAGATTCAAACGCTGAGGACCATGAAGCATGTGTGGAAGTATATGAAGAATTCTGATCTGTTCTGGGCCTCAACAACATTTTTCCCTGGAATTCCCCCCAAGACAGATTTTCTTTTAATTTTGATATTTAATCCTGTTTTCTTTTATTTTTTTTTCCGGTTAACTTCATCCACAGCCTAGAGAGCTGCTTCTCTTTTCAAGACAAGCTGCTGATCCCTGCAGTGAACAAAGTAGCTTCCATACCCTCACTGACAGCAGCAATAGCTTAAACTGCTGGAACCATCTTTTTCTGAATTGTGAGCTTGACAGCACCAAAGCCTCTCACTTCAAAAGAAAACTTTACTTCTGTGAGACAAGTTTACCCCAAACCAGGAATGTCACCTCACACACCAGAACCATCACTCAGGACCATCCCTTCCCCTCTTCCTAAAGCCTCTCAATTGCAGCACTGAGTGCTGTGCTTGTCATCCCTTTCACTTCTTGAACTGATACAACAGTAATAAATCTGACGTAGGCTAGCGCATAAATCCTGAACAATGCAAGCTCTCACACAGATGTCAAAGTGCCATTGCCAGAGCATTAAATTTTCATTGCATTTACATCAGGAACTGGATATTGCCTCACCACATCACATCTTTGGCAACACTGGCTTTGGCGGATAACTGCAAACTCTGGAATGGAAATGGAGATAGAAAGAACCTAGCACTGCCTTTTGTGGATGGCTATTTGACTTTTGCAAAATCAATGTGCAATCACATTGCTATTGTGAGCAAAGCCAAGAAGTTCAAATGAAAAAGGATGAGAGACTGTGTCTGACAAACCTGTGGAGCTAACAGTTTCCTACTTCCCAGCCTGCACCCCCACATTGTTTCCCATGCAATCTGAATTCATTTTCCCTGTCAGTGCTGCTCTTGCTATCCCCACCCTCCTGAAAACATTTTCCTGCTCCTCTCCTTTGACAAAGGAGAACTAAGCCAGATGGTATAATGAGGTCAAAATCTGTTGCTGATGGGTCAAAGGCTTGGGCTGCAGCAACACTGCCACCCCCAAAGATCCTTCGTGTTCTCCCTTCCTCTGACCTACGCACGACTGAAGACAGATTTGCAAACAAGCTCAGAAACAAGAAAACCAGCAGCCAGACTTTCCTCGATCACCCCACAGCCAGGAACAGACACTTCTGTCAATAAAATCCCTACATGGCATCAAAATGGGGAAGTTGGTGAAAGATTTTAAAGTACCTGACTATTTCTGTACCACTGAGAGGAGAAGCGAGTAGTTGCAGCCCTCTGGTCTGAAACAATATATTGGACAGGCAAGAGGCTGATATTCCTGTGCCTGCAGGAAAGGAGAAGCCCTATAGGGATGTGACAAAGCACAACCCAGGAGTGTAGAAAAAGGCAGTCAGCAGGAGATGGGTTCAGATCCAGGCTGCAGGTGTCCTTCCCTTTTCCCCATCTCTCTTGCAGCACCCAAATCTGAAACCTTTATCAAGATGAGAACATGAGCTGATCACTGACCCACAGTGGGGACTTCAGGCATGCTCAGGGTGCTTGCATCACCCAGGAATTAATGGAAGCCAAGCTAATGAGAACATTTGGGAGGAGACAGCCAAGATCACAGTAGGTGTATGCCTTGGAGCAAGGACATCATCAAGAAATCACAACCCAGCTGCAGGCAGCCTGTGGTCAAAAGACCTGCACCCAGGTAGGCTGAAGCAGCCAGGGCAAAGGAGCCACATTCCCTGCTTCCATCATGCTCAGTGCTGTACATGTTTTTATCCTGCAGCCTTCTCTCGTACCCCATACACTGCATGGCAATGTATTTCCAGCTTAATATCATACATTTTTTTTTTTATCTGTTTTCATGCAGGACTGGGCTACCCTGACAGTTCTCTAAAAGCTGCAACCAGATATAAATTAGAAATGAGCAAAGTACTTTCAAATGAATAATTTATAGGACAAACCTGCTCTCTTTTCGCTATTTATGGCATCACTGACAAGAACCCCTCATTTCCCAGATGTATCAGTTATTTGCAATGCTGTGATGAGGCTGGTTGTCAAACAGCTCACCCATTGCTCCACATTGATGTATGTGGCATTTACCAGTCTTTGTTTGAGCTTCACTCTCCTCTCCCATGGGCTGGTGCCCTGAGCCAACAGCTCTGCAGGATGGACTGAAGGGAAGTTGGACCTAGACTGTGCTCAGTTTAGTTTCTCCTCTGGAAACTGCTTCCAGTTCTGTAATCAGTAGAGCTTAACTTTTTGCTACAGCAAACCTCATGATTTAGAAGTTGAGGTTTATCTTGTGGTTATAGGATGCTCTAGAGACAGAAGCTCCCCTCACTTCCATAACAAAGCTTCCCCAAAAGCTTAGATCACAGACAAGCTAGGGAGGCATTTACAGCCATGGGGAAGCAGGGTGATGCCTGAAGGGAGGTTTATTTCTCAACAAGCTCTGAGCATTGTTTTGGAGGCTGATGTAAAATGCCTGAGATCCATGACACGAGATCCCTGCGCTGGCCATCCTTCACACCTTGTGGGAAGGAACAGACAATGCCCTGGCAACCCACAAACCCAGAAAAACACATCTTGTTACACTAAGCTTCCCCAGGTATTGCTGTCATCTGTGTGGACCTTACAAAGAGCCAAGGCATGATTTTTTTCTGCTTTTGGTCTAATTGCTCTTATTTCATACATCTTTCATCCAGACACAACTGTTTTGCTGGTTCAGCATAACTATTTTGACTTTGTATTCTTCAACAAGTCCATGTTTCTGCTGGGTAACAGTAGCATTTAATGCATGCCCTCAATATAGCTAAATGGGTTTTTAAATACAGGTATCCTGGAAATTATGACTGTGAGGATGATTGTCACGTACAAGACTGTGGGCTGACTGTGCAGAACTGCAGAGGACCCACAGAACTGAGTAGCTGCATAATAAAATGCAGATGAAGTTCAATGCAGAAAGCAACAGCACCGAGACTCCACTTAACAATGGGCTCTAGCTGACCACTACCTGCCCAAGCAAGGTGCCAGAGTTCTGGTAGACTGCTTGAAGATTTGAGATAAATACTTACTGGGCAATCTCAACCTATAAAGCCTTCCCAAAACATAACACACAACTGGTAGGTGTTAGAAGAGCAGCAGAAAAACAAAACCAGAAAAGTTGCACAGCTATATAAAATCAGTGTTCACACACCTTGACTACTGCATACAGCTTAGTCCTCTTATCTCAAAGACGGAGGTATAAATTAATGCATCTCTACTGAAGGAACTGCGTTATTTCATTGTAATTGAGGAACTGATCACTTATGCTATAAGAGTTTTTAATTCTATGTTATCAAGTTCTGCAGAGGGTCCATCAGGCATTGACACTTCCTGCTGGAAAGGTGCAAAACGATCTCTCTTAGGAGTATGCGACCAGAAGAACATCAACACCCACCTGGACTGTGGCACAAACAGCCTCAGGCACCTGGTACTTCAACTCATTAGCAGTTTGCTGAGATTTTGGCAACAGGAACGGGTAGGACAGGGATCGGTATTTGGGCTTCATAATCTGCCCATGGACAAAAAGAAGAAAAAAGTCCTTTAAGAGATGGGAACATAGCAGAATAACAGAAAAATGCACAAAATGCATGCATGGGGAAAGCACGTGGTTAAGACAGGGGCTGTATTTATTTCCATGGCAGTGATGCTTGCGTCCCACCTTAGTGAAGTTCCAGCGCTGGATGAAGTGTCGGGCGACATCACGTGCTGCTTTGCCGTGCACTGCAGAGGCAATGTCGTGCCAGGGCATCCTCGGAGTGGTGTATCTGTCAATGAAGTCTACGGGACAGGAAAGCATGTTTGGACCTCCGCAGACAAAGGACATGAATGTGGAAAAGCACAGCATTTCGCTGCTCAAGCTGAAGTTTCTAGGACGCAACACTGAGGGCTGTGCAGATGAATTATCATGCAATTGCCCACAGTCCAAGTTCATGGACCGTAACGGCATAATTGGCCCTAGAACATCTCAAGTTTTGATGCTTCTTCCTAGCAGTCAAACTAAAATACCATCATTATCTCTGGCTCAGAAGCAGGAAAAAAATGGTTTGAAACTGAAAAGAGGCAGAAGAGGATCTCGGGGAATGTAATGAATTCCAGAGTACAAAGGCACTTACCAGCAAAAGGTTTGTCAAGTTGAACCCAGTCTTTAAAGACAAAGTTGCAATAATCTTTTCCATGCCAGAACCTGGTTTCCCCAAGCAGCTCACCAACACCAGTCTTCAAGCTGCGGATGGACCCTTTATCTGTCACAGGCAAACAAGATAAAAAAACCACATGCTTCAAAGTCATGGCTGTTTGTAACACACCACTGGCAAGGGACTCACTGCCACAGAAATGCGTTGGTGGGACCTGCCTGTCCCAGCTGGCTGAAGCTGTTTTCTCTCAAGTCTTCCTGTTGCTTTCAGAAGATGCATATTAGTATTTTTTCACTCCCTATTTTAACGTTTGTTATACAATCAGGACGGGTAATACATATGAGTCCATTATGGAAACAAAAAGCAGTTAGTGAATTCTCTCTATGTTGGATTAAAATCACCCCATAATCTGTTTTTCCACAGTTCTACAACACCTAAATATTTTCATGTGGCAGTCAGCTCCCAGCTGTGACTGACCACAGTGGATATATATACAGGAATATCACATATATCATCTAATTAATGTATTTTATAATACTAAGGAACTAATTGCAAATTCTCTGCTAGAGGGTTTATGATTATGCCTCTATAGCAGGATGTATCTCCTCTAACAGAAGCTAGTACTTATTAACTAGAATGAGATGATTAAAAAGCTCATGTTCCCTCATTAAATATTGTGAGTTTTATTAATGGCTTCTTTTTCAAAAAACAATGTCATCTTTTGATACAATTTTACCATGTTGAACAAATGGACCATGAGTTCCAAATTGTCAGTGATTAAAACTATCTGAAGTATTGTAGACAGGGATATTCCCTCTTAATTGGATCCTTTTCTAGAGCACATATTTTAGTGCAGACTGAACTCTTCTCTCCTCCCTCTTAAGAAAACCAAAATTTCTTGCCTAGACCATAAATATTGAACTAGAGTTATTTCCTGATTCTGAGAGAAGCCTTCACCTACTGCAGTATTTTAGTGAAGTAATTACACAGTAACATGCTAACAGCAGAAGCCTTCTCCTAACCCAATCACATCACTAGGTAACCATAAAAACCCATTAGCACAAAACCCCCTCTCAATTGTCAACATAATATGTATCAGCAGTAAGACTACTTTACATAAAGCCAGCCCTGCCAGGCACTGCTGTCACCCCACCACGCTGAGCCAAGCCAAGCCATGCCAAACATGCCATGCAGCAGGTATGCAGCACAGCCGCCTCGGGAAGCAGGAATTTCTAGTGAGAGTCCAGGTGGAGCCAGAGAATTGCTGACTCAGCATACAGGAATGAGAATAGATGGACGTGCTGTCCAGCCAAAACACGCTACTGAGTTTTGATGGCTGCACACTGACTCATGAATGTGCGTGAGGTGATGACAGGGGAGACTGCATTTCATTTCCTCGTAAATCAAATGCATCCCTTCCTGGATACCTGCCAGTACTTGGCAACCAATATTTTATAATTGGCAATTAATACTTTAGAGGAATACGTTAGAAAGAGGAAAGACTTGAAGAAGTGCTCCTCAACCCATAACAGTCCTCAAAGGCATCTCACTGAGGTACCATACTTGACAGGTCCTTTCAACATTAGCCCAGAGATCACAGTACAGCTCTTTTTCTTAATCAACCCAACTCCTTTCTCAGGTGAGTATGTTTTCATTGATTTTAATAAGGGGCAAAAGGGAATATCTCCAAGTCTTCATCCAAACATATGTTTGGCAGCAGCCCCTTTGCTGTTTCCTCTCTCAGCTTGCATTTATCTTCCTGCATCAGACTTGTTTTAAAATACCCAGTGTAGAAGTTCCCAATTTAAGTAATAAGCCTCTTCCTTTACAGGAAGAGAACTGCTGAAATAATGATATAGCAGAACCACAGCTGCAGTTTTTGAAGCTACTGGAGAAGGCTCTTTTACCAGGATGTTCTCTGAGGGGTGTTAAGGATGCTGAGAAAACAACAAGCAGCAAAGGTTGGCACCCAACCTAACTCTCACCATTGTTAAAATGAAAAAACACTGGCAGCTAAAGCCTAAAGGGGTCTGCACCTCTGCCTTCCTCCACTTACCCTGCTGAGGCTCAGTGAGCCCCTGTTTGGTTTCAGAGTGGTGATGGAACATTTTCAGATGGGGCTTTAAACTCTGGATTATATTCGGTTGACTTCTAGTGGAGTTACAGTAACCTGTAGAAAGTCAAGACGATCTATTTATGGCAGAAACACACATCCACTTCAGCTACATGGGTGCTTGATCCTGTCTGAAGACACCTTGTGTAACAGGAGCTCAAAAGATAAAGTCAGTTTGCAGAAACTACAAGGGCACAGCAGGAAAAGGACCAGATTCAAGTCCCATCTGGTTTTAAATCAAATGGATATATTGAAGTAGCAAAGCCATGGGTTTGCCCTGAGCTGACTGCAACCAAGGCAACCAATGCTCCAGCAAGGCTTCACCCAGCCAAAGGCAGAAGTAAGATCTGCAGGGAGTGATGGAAACTCAAATAAATTCCCATTGTGAGCTTCAGGAGCTGAGGACTCAAGGAACAGATTTGAGGAAGGACTCCAGGCTAGAACAAACGTCAAGCTGATCCTTGCAATTTTAGCCTTGAAGCTGTTTTTAGTGTGGGGAATGAAAACCTGCAACTGTTGAATAGTCTCTCCTACCCAGTGAATGAGTAAACTAGGAACAATTCCACTTGAGTGAACTGTTTTAAACCTAGGTAACACAAGCCTGTGAGAGGGGATAATCACATTCAGAAACCACTCTGCTTGTTATAATAACTAAAAGTTGAAAAATGAAAGATCTGATTCACCCATGCAGATCAAAAGTTTTCCAGCAGTATAAGAATTAAGTATTGTGTATGCTATACCGAGTCACCTGGTGGCTTATGAAAACTGAGAATCAACTAAATGCAAATACACTTAAAACCTTTCCTGTAAATTTTGCAGTGATACAAATTTACATGTTGACTAAATGTAGTTATTTTAAGAAATTCATCAACTTTCCTCCCTTAAGAAGAACACATTACTCCAGAAATTCTGTGAATCTGCCCACCCACCCACCCATCCCCACAAATGCTTTGTATATGTTGTTTAGTTGAAAAACGTTACTTACTTGAGTCACTGTCTATGCTGCTGACGCTGTCAGCATGGTGCATGCCATGTTTATGGAGATGCTTGTAAATACTGAACCTTGAAAACTTCCTGGCTTTTCCTACTCCTTTCATTTTTGATGAGTCTGGGGCATCATCAGCATTTCTCTGATGACTTTCCGGGGACAGAGCTTGAGACTGCAGGGGGACACATTCAGATGACTCCGCTGCAGACTTAAAAGACACGAGACATTGCTGCAGGTAAGGTATGGACAGGTTCCCTTTTAATTACAGATTATCATTCATATCAATGTTCAGAAAAAAAATAAGCTCAATTTTACTTTGTGACAAAGATGCACTTTGATGTGAACTAGGAATGCTTTTGAGGGAGAGAGTCCATACTGAGGAGACACTCAGCAGGAAAATCCAGTACACTAGCAGTCTCCAATTCCAGAAATTTACTCTGGATTATTACTCCCCTTGAAATTCTTATAAACGTAGATATATCTATATTTTTAGATATATGGTTGCATACAGCCCCAGGTTAGCAGAAAGCTCAGCAAACAAGGCACCTTCTGAGGGCCTGAGTATCCAGAAGTACAGAGCACTCAGCTAGAAACAGACAGTAAGCACTCAAAGTTTTATTAAGAATGCAGCCTCCAAATTGTGACTGCTGCTCCAGGGGAAATCCAACCGTCTATCTTCATGCCCTAGCAAGGACTGGTCAGGATCTAGCTCTAAAGAGTCAGTTGATGCTCAGATACTCCCTCCTTCCCATTATTATTCCTCTTTAAACCTCCTAACCCCAACCCTATGCTTAGAAGCGGACACAGCTTATTCAGCCCCATCGCAAACCTGACACACAGATGTTGAATGTGGTCCCCAGCCGGAGCAAGCTCACTTACTGCCAGGTTGGTCGTCGACACTGACTTGACTGCTGCCATTCGCTTCACGCTGCCCACGTCAGTCAGGCGATGCTCATCGTCATCCCACCTGCCATACGCCAAGTCGATGCCGCCCACAAACGCCACAGACTGGTCAATGATGACAAGTTTCTCGTGGTGGGCCCAGAGGTACACAGAGGAGGATACATGGTCTGGGTGTCTCATCACCTGGAAGAAAACCAGCACTCAAAGCTCAGTGTCACTGCCCAGTTTACATCCTGCCAGCCAGAAACCTGCCCAGATTTCTTTCTGGCAGCTCAGGATGATGAGGAAACACTGGCATTTTTAAAAGATGCCTCCACACTAACTGTTGCAATTATGGAAGCTACACGACTCCCCTGAGCAGGGCTCAGCCCTACTGCTGGCAGGCAGGTGCATCCCCACAGAGCAGGTATCGCAAATTAGCAACGGTTACTGATATTGGGATAGGCCACACTTAGAACAACAGTGTTCATGCCGTAAGAGGATCATAGTCAAGGAAACTGCTTCAACAAATAACATCATGCTTTCAGTAGAGCTGTAATCACTGAGCTTTCAAACACAAAGCCTGCTCTGAAAGAAAACAACATATTGCTGATGTGACTCACTACTTTGGTTGTTGTCACTACATAAGTGAAATAAGAAGTTGGCTGTTTTTCCCCCCCATTTAAAATCAGCAAGTTGTTTGACATTTGTTTATGAGATTTTCTTTGACATCCGTTTATAACAATTTCTATGTATATAAGCACACAGGATATGGTTTCAGGTTTTATTTTTAGAGGACAGTGATTAGACCAGCTTCCTGGAGAAAAAGCTACAGCTTCACCTGGCTGCTCCCCAGACCTGTTACACAGCTAGCACATATCTTCCAGGTACACTTTCCAGTTTTGCTACAAAGATGATGGTGCATGGATGCCTCCCCTCACCATGACAATTTATCAAGTGACAATAAGTCTATTATTTTAGCATTTTTTTTACTCACCTTCATGCATATATATATATATCTTATAGCTCATTAAATACACGTGTCTAATTTCAAGAGACTGGATCTAGCCTTATCTACTGGTTCATGTGCCACAACTCATTTTCTGCTTGGTGGCAGATCAGCAGCAAAACAGCATAGAACAGTATAATGCTTTTCATTTACAATGGGAACACAAATATCCAACGTTGACTCTCATCATCTATATCTGAGCATAAATGCTGAAATGAGACAACATACTCAAATTCTGATTTTCCATTTGATGTAACCCCATTAACTTGTCACATGAAATATGCCTCTTCTGAAACAGATGAATACTTGCTTTGGCAGGTCAAAACTAGGCAATTTTATGTTCAATTCTAACCTAAAGAAATGAAGTTGCCAGATGTGGTAATCACCGTATGGGTGATTCTCCTATTTTCAGATTATTCGCACTGTAATGGTGGGAAATGCTGTTCTTCCAGTTCACACCTAAATACACTGAGGGTCAGCAGTAGCTCTCAAGAACAAATTAATACTGATAGCCCAATACAACTGCCCAATGTGCAATTACCTTAATGTTTGGATGGAGATGCATGAGTGTCCGCTTGCTGTATTCACTGTTGATCCCCAGGGCAAGCTCCACCTCTTTGTACAGCATAACAAAAATTCTCACCCCTTGTTGCTGTGAGAAAAAGAAACACATAGTAAGCAGATATGTCAATGAACACAGCCCATTTCTGAAGCAAAGAAAAGCTAAGAGGCAGTAAGCATGTTGTGTCTGAAGACAGAAACGCAGACTGAAGTTACTTGTTCTTGATTACAGGCTGCCCAGGGAGGTGGTTGAGTTATTGTCCCTGGAGGTGTCTAAAAGGCAGGCAGATGAGGTCCTTGGAGATATAATTTAGTAGTGGACAGGTACAGTTGGAGCTGATGATCCCAAAGATCTTTTCCAACCTACAATTCTATGATTATGCATTTCCAGCACTGAGATCCCACAATATGCAAGGACACGCACTGCTCAGGAAAACTATTCAGCACCCAGAGAAGGCCTCAATACTTGGGTTTGTGTGTGAAGAGCTGAGCTATGCCACCTTCAGCTTCTCTGTCTGGCTCACTTGACTCCATTAAACATTTTCTTGATAGTTCAGATCAAGACATGTACAGAGTACAAGCAATAACAAAAGAAACTGTTTTCTGACACGAAAACAATTACAGAAAAGAGAAATAGACCTAGTAGTTGCACCTGCTTGCTTGTATCTCAAAATGCTGCACAAGAAAGAAGAGAAAGCAGCGGCACAGAGCTTTGCACAGGAATCCTGACCAGGAGTGCCAGGAAAGGCACCAATAACAACAGATCTGAGCTTTTCTGTTCAGGTTCTTTGGTGTTTAGTTGTAACAAGGACCTATACAATATATCAAATATGGAAAACCAGATAAGAAGGCTATTGTGAGTTCACATAAACCTCTGGATGATACCAAGTGACTTTTCACAGAATCACAGAATAACCAGGTTGGAAGAGACCCACTGGATCGTCGAGTTCAACCATTCCCACCAATCCCTAAATCATGCCCCTAAGTACCTCACCCACTCTCACCTTAAACACCTCCAGGGACGGTGACTCAACCACCTCCCTGGGCAGACTGTTCCAATGCCTAATAATTTTACTAATAACATCCTGATTTTTTTGGTTATTTACTAACATCTGATTTTTTTTCACAGCTTGGAAAGCTGCAGCACAGAGAAATAATACCTGATAATGACAGAGGATCTGGACAACACACAGTAACATAAAAACCACCTACCAAGAGCTACCACAAAGTGCTTAGTCTCTCCCGTACCTCTACATTACATATGCCACAAGGAGAGCACCAGACAGCAACTGCTCTTTGACTCCCACCAGAAGCTGGGACATTCATAACACAAGACTGAAGTGACCCAAACCTGGGGACTTGAAGGCGCAATCAGAGGATCTATCCTTCTGCCTCTGAGCTCATCCAAGCACAAATAGGAGGAGCAAGTTAAAGCATATAGTTTTCTGAAGCCATCTGAAGTAAGGCCTGGCCAGCTTTTAACTCTCATCCCTACCAAAATAAACAGTGCAAATGCTCCAGTCCTAGTATGATCCTGTAGGGCATAAGAGGTTTTCTGCAGGGTAAAGGCCGCAGCTGGACCTCACTTACTGCTTTCCGTTTCAGAATGCAGTCCAGTCGCCAACGATTTCCTTCTACAACGGGTCGTTTCATGAAGATCTCTGGGCTCAGCCTAAGAAAATAAAGGGGTGGAAAAAACCCAGCACATGTAGTGTGCAAACAAAGCAGTGGCCTAAACAATCAACTTGCTAAGCAAAAAATACAAAAAATTATCTAAGGTGGATATTAAGGCTCACGACCCAGAGTAAAGCATTCTCCAGTGTCATGCTTTTTGCTAATAATGGAGCATTACAGAGGGCAGGGGATGCAGCCAGCAAATGCATCTTGCTATTCAACAACCCATGAGACTAAGTTTAATAGTGAGGTATAAATGGGGAAACTTGGACTCTTATCTGTGAAAGAAAGACGAAACAAAAGAAAATCCCAAGGTAGATTTGAAAGAAATACGTAGACATAAAGTAAGAGCGAGATTTCAGTTTTCCTGGTACTTAGCCTACCTGAGTAGCCTAGATTTGTGCTGAATTTTCCTTGCTGCCTAAAGTAAAAACAAAACGATCTCTCAACAGGACATTTTATTGATTCATAGCTTTAAGGATTATAAGGAATAATTAAGCAATCTTATCCAAGTCCTGCAAAGGAAGGTAAGAGAATCATTCCTTTATTTCTGTACTGAGCATGGGAACTTGAGCTTGATTAAAGCATATTGCTATATCCTAAAAACATGCTTCTGACAGCAGGATTTTTATCTGAAACTTGGCAGTTTAGGATATGATTTGCAATTCCAAGTTGCATTAACAATTGTCTGAATAAAATATAATGAGACAATAGATCCAAAATATGATGCTTTTGTATTGCTGTCTGATGTCGCATATGGGGATTCAGGAGCACTGCATTTATCTGTGGTCACGTTAATTCTCCCAGTTCCTATGGGCAATGGATTAGTAGTAAGAGGTTAATTTTACAGCTGGATAAAAAGGAGCACACAGATGTGCCCAAGAGTAGAGGTGAAATCTGAGCCATTGCTTCAGAGCCTGCCCTGTCACCCTGTCCCCAAGGTCTGCGGTGGCAGAGCCTGATTAACCTCCATAAACGCAAGACACAGGCAGCCACAACAGGCATCCAGCCAAGAAACTCTGCCCCAAGAATGTGACAGCACCCCTTTTCTGCCTCAAATAGGAACCAGAGCATTGCATAAAACGTATTGAATTACTAGTTAAGAAGTGGACAGAGCCAGGTCCTTCAGCAGCCACACAGCTCAGGAGAAGGATGACAATCCCCTCATACTCCACTGTCTGGCCCACTTAAGAGCAGAGCAAAATTACATCCCCCAGTTGCCCTCATCACTGGCATGAGGCTTCCCAAAACAGCGAGGAGGAGCTGCAAGGAGGGTCCCATGCAGGATCATACAGGAAGAGCACTCTTGGTAGTGTTTGATTGTCCAGGTTCCTTCACACACTGAAAAAAATTCTTGTGATTTACACTTCTGATGAGCACCTCAAGCCATAACATTTGCAATTCAGGTGGCGCCTTTATGCAATTTCAAGCTTTTCCTTGGAAGGAGACAACCAAGCTGTTGATTTCAAGCATGAGCTTTTGCTGCCAACCCTCCTGAAAAGGCCTTTGAATACAACACAAGGAGATGTTTGGGTGTGCTGCCAAACCATCTGGCTGCACGGCTAGTTGCCATACTGTAGGGCCTCCGAACAGTGCCGTATTGTCAGGAATGTCCCGAGAGAGACAGCTGGTCAACATTCAAATACGTAAGTACGAACCACCAATCTGTGATGAAAATTTCTTCCTTAGCGGCTTCCATGGCATTTGCGACATCTTCGAAGTACCACTTAGCATTTACATACCTGTAAAAGCAAACAGAACACACAAATTTAGGTTTTCTCCACTTTCATTAAAGAAAGACCATATCCGAAGACCAACGCGGTTCTGCGTTAATGCCACTTACATTCTCTTCTCAAGAGCAAATTGAAAGCTAATTTCAAGAATTAGGACAACACACAGGGAGAATTTTGTGCTGCTATTAGCAGCTTAATGAAACAGCACAAGAGATTATTAAGTGCCACTTGATACTTCTGCCAACTGCACACAGTATTCTTGGGTTTTGCTTGAGGTGCGAGGTTTGGCTCAGGAAAGGATGGTGGAGAGGTGTTTGCTTTGATTTACAGAAACTATTCGGGCAGCGCCTGCTGCACTGCAGAAGAAGCTCCAGTGAGAGCACCTGCAAGGTTTGCTTCCAGCTATAATAATTTTTTGAGGTGCTTCTGGGAACAGGTTAGTGATTTTGTGTGGGACTGCAGTGTGCAAACAGCCCCGTCACCGTTCGACTATACCCAAATTTGCATCTGCTGGTAGTCTTTCATTGCAAAGCCAATCTGCAAGGCCTGATTTTGATTCTGCTCTTGGGACTAGATGAGTGACATTTGCATCTGAACAGATCCATGGTGCCTAGAAGGGCAATGCTGCCTTACAGAATGAGACTCAGCCTCGCATATACAGTGAACGGGACATATCTTGCATTTCAGAGCGTGAAGGACATGACCAGCTCATTGGTTGCAGGAGCACAGGCAGGACAAGCTGCAGCACAGCTGCTTTGGGAGAGAGCTATGGGGCAGGGAGTAGCCAAAGAGGCAGACGTTATCAATAGTACCTGCACAACCACGAGCTTACAACACAGAGCCTAAAGACCTAAACACTTGGGAAACTGTTTCCAGACTCAGAAATTGGGATAAAATTGAAGCCAGGAGTACCGTAAAGGAAGAACAGTTCTGGTTTTAACTCATAAGCATCCTGCAATTACATGTGCATCAAAATATTGGTTTTAACATTACAATAATAAACGTGTTCAAATTCAAATGCAACTTGAAATGCTGTTATTTCAAAATGCTATTAGCTGTGAGACAAAGCCATAGCAAGACCAAAGCACTTCTATCACCAACACTAGTTATTCTTTTCCCAGTGAAGAAAGAATAATTTTATTCAACTTCTCTAATTACCGTCAGCCCCCACAGCAACCAAACGCTACCAGCTCTATCCACCAGACCCGGGGCTAACGCAAGCCGGCAAGCGCTGCTCCTGCTGCAAGCAACAGCATCCAAGGCAGCGTGATCCGCTCACAGCCTTGCTGCAATCCTCACCACTTGACCAGCGTGTTCTCCTGCACTGCTGCGTAAGAGCCAAAGCGGTGCTCTGTGAGGAAATCTTTGCCGTGTTTCCGAATAAACTCATCTATGCCCTGCCTCCACCACTGGGCATGTCTGTAGCTGTTACACTTCAATATCAGTGACCTGTAAAACAGAAAACACATGAGGCAGGAAGCTGAAGCCGTGAACATGTAATTGGGCTGCTCTTTGCTGTCTATACATGTTGATAAATGCACCTGTATCAGTCATATATCACTTAAGCAAAAAAGTAAGGAACTGCAATAGTCTTTGCTTTGCTGTTTTGCTTGCAGAAGAATAAATCAGCAATGAACAGATTTGAGTGACTACCACAGTGCTGCTCTGCCAGGTACAAAAAAAAAGTAACATCCCAGATGTAAATTAATAGTATCAGCTTAACTCAGAGGACAGTTGGACCTAGCTAATGCTGTATTTTTTAAAAGATTATTTTATACTGTACTGTATTACAAAAGTATTAAATACCTCTTTATCCCAGCTAGCATAACTTTTGGATAATAGGTTGGTTGGGACGTAGAGGAACATGGTCCTGCTTGCAGAACAGAGCACCTAGAAAATTACTGTAAGCAATTGCTGCAAAACCAGACTGCGCAACTCACCATGCACCATGCCCCTAGGCCTGAGTAATAACCACAAGGATGGACAAACAGCAGCTGAGGCTCCAAATGCCTCATTAAGATATCGGAAACGATCAGCATCACACAGGCCAAATCCCCAGCAGATATAAACATACCAGCAGCCGCCCAGGCGCTGAGAACTGCAGGAAGCCGAGCTGCACTGTGACAGCCCAGCACACCTTGTTAACCCCTCCTTGGGCACTGATTCTTCCTTAAAAAGCAAAAGCAAACTACAAAGACTCTATATGAAAACTATACTTCTTACCTGGAGAGATTGTCGATCTGCAACCCATATTTAGTTTCCGTTTCTTTCTGGCCTATCTTAATGTTGAATTCCTTATCTACCAGCAGGACAAAGGCAATGGCCCCAGAGTCTGACTTCATGTATAGTAGGAATGAGTCCTTCACCACCAGCCACCTGCAAGGGCACAGCAAGCAGGTAACTTGTAATTTACCTCTGTTGTTCTTCAATACATGAGCCATAAAAATACTCTAATGAAGTGTGAAGGTGTTCCCTTCAAAACAAGCACAAATCATTTATGAGGGAAAGGAAAGCATTCAACTCATAGGTAAAACTTCTTTTCAGGGGCTTGTCCAGGATATGGTTTTCTTGAGCAGAAAAGTGCCTATTTCAAGAACATGGATAATAAATTTGAAATCAATCTAAGACTTTTCAAGTTATTTGCATGACTCCCCTTTACGCAGTTCTTTGAAGATATAGGCTCTCATGTCTAACAAAATCAATGAGAACCTCCTTGCTTACAAACCTCTCAGCCAGAATTCCGCCATCCCAGATATTTATTCAGCTTGTGTGCTACACCTAGAGGCAATATAGGAATTATTTGACATTTCTAACATTAATTATAATGCAAGGATCACTTCCATTACTCTCAAAGTATATGAGTGAGACATTTCAGAGAGCTTTTATTGCCAAGCAACAGGCACCCTCTCAGAAACACGTGATGAGAGATGACCAGCAGGTTTTACATAAATAACATACCCTGAAGACAACTCTGGGAAAAAACCCATACTTTTTACTGTGAATGGCATTTCTAATTTTTAATCTCCCTTTGGTGTAGCTGGGGTAACCAGACCCCTCTGTCCCACAGAGGTTTCCAGCCTTCGTCTCATTCTTCTGCACACTCATAAAGACACAAAGCAAGAGCAAATACTGCAAAAATCTGTGCATTCTTGTATCTTTAGTAACAGCTTGCTGATCAGCACCTCATCTACAACCAGATCTCATAATTTTTCTTTTCTTGTAGGGACCTGAAAGAGTTATCCCAGCATCACCTCTCATTTGGTGCCAAAATAGTTCCCAGGCGGTTCTGCATGTCTGAGAAGCCCTGCCCATGCCCGTTCACAGCATCACCCTGCTGTCCTCTGTGTCCCTTTCCACAACCCCCGTGGCCATAACACATCCAATCTGCTATAATAAGTGAAATGAATTTGGGGTATAGAAAACCCAATGCCTGCAGCAAAGCTGTTGTGGGAAATAGCCACAGTTTGCCTTGTGCTAAGGGAGTTATGCCTCCAGCTTGACGTGTCCTAAAATCCTTCACTTAAATAATCCTCACTGGGAACTATTGCTGTTATTTGCTTATTTACTGATGCACATGCTGTGAGTCCCAGCAGGGCATGGTGAGGATTCGGTGCCCTCTTGTGTTACTTCGCACACAATCCCACTCAAAACACTTCTCCCATCTCCTTTTTAGGCTCTAAAGGAAAACTGAGATTCATCAGAGCTCTGTGTGCTACTGTCCCTGCTAAAGCCTGAGCTTTGCATAACATAAGGGAGAATTAATGAGCATCAAGAGGAAAAGGCGCTTTCCTCTCCCTGCCCCCCTCCATAACAGACAGGAAAAAAGCTGGAGACAACTTAATGATTTGACCTGAACGAAAGTCACATCCTCATCTCCTTGTGTACTCGTTATAGAGATCTTCTGTAAAATTATGTTAAGAAATGTTGGAAAGACTATAAAGAAATAGGACCTCTTCTTCATAGAATGCTGAAAGATTTGGTTGGAAAATAGAACTTTATCTTATAAACTAATGACTGCCCACTGATGATGCTGAAATACAAAGGTGGATAATGCTTGGGAAAGCTCTTCAGACCAAGAAATAGCTTCTAAAAGTCAGAGATGTGCTGTTTGGTTTTTCAAAAGGCAAGATTTGCCCAGGAAGGGCAAGCTCCAGAAGCACCTCGTACATTTTTTGGATGCTAGCTGGTTACACACATACTCCTCCAAAGCACATGCCTCCCTGCACTGTATCCCATGAAACATCGAGATCTAACACAGAAGGTAAACGAATGGGGGCAGTAAGTTAAATCTGCCTGCAGTGGGAAAGGACATTGGAACCAGGCGGCTTGTGAAAACTTCCATGAAAGCACCTGCAGTAATAAGGAAGAGGCGAGATATTTAAAATCAAGGTTAACTTCACCAAATGGAGCTCCTTGCTGCTGCATGTCACATCTGATTTAAAACAGCTCCAAAGCAGCCCAATAGTGTTTTGATTAATGGATTTTCTATTTGTGAATTGATGAAGGGAAGCTCAGAAAACTGGGCTAAAATCTGGCCAGGGCAGTGCCACCAGCCATGTTCTTTCCTGAAGGCACAGAGCCCCCTGGCACTCCTGAGGCAGGGAAAGCTGGGCACACACCAGGGAATTATTCTCATTCCTGCCAGCTTAGGATAATAGGAAAACCCAGTTTTCCTCTGGACCAACATGTCCCTTCTGCTGTGAACTCCAACACAAAAGAAAAAAATCACTATCCTCCACACAAGAGCATGAGGGGGGATTAAATCCATGGACCCTTTCAACCTGAAAATCCAGGGCTTTTGCCAAAAAGCAAGAATCTCCCTCAGACTTTTTGTGAGGAAAAGACAATCGAGGATTTTTGTATGTGTGCCCAAGGAGCACACAGCATAGCCACCTTCGCTCATCCCAGCAGTACCTTTTGGACCATCGGTAGCACATCCTTCCTTGGCCGCAGCAGTTCAGGCCAGGTATGCGGTGGCCCCCAGAGCGCTTCATGATAAATCCTTCTCTGCAAGGACAGAAAGATGGTTAGGATGGGCAGCATGGTTCTCTTGGAGGCACAGAGCATCTCCCAGCTGGAGGATGCCTGGTGCCTTCCTTGAGCTCCATGCCAAGGGATGGCTCCTGCCACCTCCAGCCGTGCCAGAGCAGCCTGTGTGTCAGTGCCTGGAAAGCTGGAAAAATGGCAAAAAAACATAGAGTCACCAGGTTGGAAAAGACCCACCGGATCATGTAATAAACCCACAAAAAGGAAGCCACACAGATTTAAGAAAACTAGGGTCTGTTTTACAGCACAAACAGGAGAACAAGCAGGTCAGCACGTTGTAGAGAGGGAAAGGAAGAAACCCCATGAGCCAATTGACAGGCTGCACCTTACATCTCACAAAACTGCCTGCTGCAAAAACTATTTCCCAAAGTTGTAGCATTTCTGCCTGAACATTAATAATTTTTCTATCCAGATGGCAAAATATCCTCAGTCAATTAATATAAAGGGAAGCTATTGATTTGAACAATATTTATTTATAAAGCTGTGCTGTTGGTAAACCCAGGTCACAACTCACATGCCCTTTGGTCCCAGGTCATGGATGAACGACAGCTGGCTTACTCCAATGAACTCCATCTGGGGAAAGAAAAAGAGATTTCCCCACCCTTCATTCTCCAAAATCCATGAAATACTTTGATAAACCGAAGTGTGACCTGTCATAAAGACAGAACCTACAGAGCATGCCGAGCAGAAGTTACCCACCATCACTTAAGCATCTTCAAGAAGACCAAAAAATGCAGTTTGATAGGGGTTTTGTTTGCTTTCTTGTTTATTTTCAACATGCTTTGAAGAATGCATTACAGGCAACCAGGACAATAAAGATCAAACATATAGGGACCCACTGGTATCCTCCCTCCTGGACCACTGACTGAAATGAGTTTGATGCTGTTTGGGGAATCTGTGTGAAGCTGGCAGACCACCTGAATAATCTCCTTTCTCCAGTGACCCTCAGAGAAAGGCTGGAAGGGGAATGAGCACACATACCCAAGGCTGGGAGTAATCTATCCCCTTCCCTGTGGACACACACTACATGGGAGTTCAGCTCCTCAACTCGTGAGCATCCTCTAAATCACTGTATCAGGTCGCTGCACAACCCCTGCCCCACATCCACTGCTGCATCTTGACCCTGGGAGCCAAAAATCCACAGAAAAGCTACAGTTGGCCAGGAGAGTGAGACCAAGCATGCTCTCCATAGCTTCTGCCAGTCTGCATGCCTGGCAGAGCCCTGGAGCAGGTGCAGGCTGAGAAACCCATGTGCCATACTACCAAGTTTATCCACAAATCTCAAATTCAAGCAACCCGCTTCCTCACAACTCCTCCTACCACAGCAGAGATCGTAGAGGAAAATAACGGCAAGCCAGTAAGAAAGCACAACACGATTACGTTACCTCTAAAAACAGGGCTATCAAGCGTACCCGCAAATCTTGAATTCAAGCAATCCACTACCTTGCAGCCCCTCCTGTATCAGCAGAGATTACAGAGGAACATAATGGCAAGCAAAGCCAGTGAGAAAGCAGAGCATGATTACTTTCCCCTCTAAAAATAGGGCACCGGGCAATTCTGACTGAGCAGGCTTTTCTTGGCACAGCGGGACATTCCTGACGGTCTGCTGGTTAGGAGCCCTGGGCCTCATTAGCAGAGAGAAATGCCTGCCTCAGGTGTTCTTTGCAGGACGGGGTTTGGACAGGTGAAGCCTTGTGAAGGAGTTGCCTTGCACAGCAGAGGCTTGCCCGCACCCAGACACTTCTAATTTATTACCACATAAATCTGTCCAAGTGCAGAAAGGTGCTTAGGGCAGTGTGAATTGCTCTCCCATTTGGTCAGGCAGCAGGCCGGAGGGAATCCTCTAACCATCTATTTTGGCAACGACGCCTGCTGGGACCAAAGCCCAGAAGTCAACCCACACTCCCAACCGCAGTCGGGACATGAGACAGCCCCAAGGACAGCTTCAGGCCATGCTCACCCATGCCCCACAGCACCTCAAGTGCTGGCACCCAACAAAGGGCTCCTCTCCAAGGTGGCCACTGCCACCTGCTCCTCAGCAAACCAACCTCAAGGTCCTCATAGACAATACCCAGTTTTGCAGTGGAATTACATGGATGGACCTAAAAGTCTTTGAGATATTTTCACACATCTGAGTATAACTAAGAATCTACACAAATGCAGGGCAAAAGTCTATCTTGCAGCTATGGCGAGTTAAGCTCAGGCTCCCTTCCCAACATCATTTTTACCCCACAGAAGCAGCAGTGGGATAGATCATTCCTTCTCCTCACGCACTGCTGCTACCGGGACCTTCCCAGACTTCTCACATCAATAAGGTCACAGAGAAGAACAAAGGATCTCTTGTTTTAATCGGAGTAGCTCAAGGACATAAACTAATCACTATTCACTAGAGGCAAATTTAATGTCCCTATTTTGAAGTGATTTCAGCCTGTTTTCAGAAAATGGCTAAAAAATTATTCCACGCTTTTACTAATAATCTTGCTATCATCAGTCTTGCTGCATGTTCCAGAAAAGTACAAGCAGTGACTTATGAATGTCTCTGCTTTTTCTGCAGTGACAGTCAGAATGGGACGGGGAGCATCTGAAAACCTAGTATATGCTAGAAGCTCTGATCAGAGGTCCCAAGCAAAATGTCAGGTCAGTTCTTTGCTCTGGATCCCATTTTCATTTCTTCAGAAAATGGCTGGCATTCCCTATTAGACAAAGCTGAAACCCAGACATTTCTCTCACATGGGGCACACAAAAAACAATGAACACAAACGTCAAAACCCTTTGGTAAGTGTTGGCTCCAACTAAAAACTGGCAGCAATTTGAGGCGCACTGCATGCAGAGAAACAATTGTCCTTAAAGAAGCAAAGAGAAAAAACTAGAAGGGAAAATTACTTGCAGAAACACAACTACAACTGCATAAAAATAATGAAAGATTGTCTGACAGTGCTGCAACCCATTCTTTAGCCAAGAAGTCTTTGAAATGGCTATGACTGTGACAGAAGTGTTGATCAAGCAGCTCCAATTAGGACCACTGGCTTGTGAAAAAAACCATACATAAATTCCACCAGTTAAAAAGGAAATTCCTCTATGTGGTGGAAAATATCTGATTGAATGATTTATTACTGTTATTATTATTGCTGTATTAGCTATTTTTACTGTTACAGTGTCTTTCATCTGAGGTGCTTGTCATTCACCGAAAATCTAGGAGGGGAATGCAGAGCAGTGAGGTGCTTTCATCTCCTTCACATCTGAATTCCTGCACTGCCCAGCTGCCTCCCTGGGGAGCCGGTATCCTGCTCTGGTTTCAGAGTGATCTGCAGCAGAATATTTTAAGTATGATACAGGCCTACAGAATGCAGTTTCAATGACATTGTTGTAGCAATAAAAAGAAAAAAAGAAAAACAGACAGGAGTGATCAGCTGCAGAAGGTCTCGCTATGAAATGTGGAAAACCAGCTGCAAGGTGCATGAGCCACTGTTTTAAACCATCTCATTCTGCCAGCGATGTAGAGCATGCATGATTTATGTAAGCAAAAATTTCATAGAGCATCTGCACTTTCGAAAGAATTCGGCAGCTCCACACTAGGTCTTCATATTGACACTTGTTTTTAATTTACTGGGTTAAAAAAAAAAACATAAAAAGAACTGACTAGCAGCAATGGCTAGCAATAAAATGAAATTACACCACTGTTCAGAATAATATTCTTAAGGAAGACGCCAGCTGTTTCTCACATAAGCCTGGCTTAAATAACCCCAAATGTAAAAAAATAAAAAATATTAAATGTAATAAAGCTCAAGCGCAATAACTAAAAATGCTGAGAGGTTGGGTTGAGACCCTTGCAACAGTGTGCAAATTCAAGTGCCATATGAGAGGCCACTCTCATGTCTGAGTTGTTCTTACATTGTAATGCTTTCATTTAAGATGAGGTTTTTACACTCCATTAATAAACTTCATGCAAAATGTTAGATAGACACACTTTGGTTCAACCAAATCTTATTTTCTGTTCTCCTTAGGCATTTTTCAGGTACTGCAGCTCAAAAAAAATGATACAAAAGTCCAATTAATAAAATTTTATTAATAAAAATTGTACGAAAGGAATACAATCAAGCCCACGGGCCCTAGTTTCCTAATGTTTTGGGGCTATAATGCCCCAATTTCCATTTCCCAGAAAAAAGCACAGACAATTAACACACTGAGATTGCCATAACATTCATTTTAATGGTAATTGTCTTGAAGCACTATAAAAACATTTTGGAAAGGACTAGAAGACATGGGATTTAATCATAAGACACATAGCCAAGAGGAAAAAACAATAATGAAAGGCTATGAGGTCTCGAGTCATATCACAGCCTATCATGTCTACCAACCCGTTCGTGAACTCCACACAACACACTCCTTTACAACAAATGCTGAGAAATCAAGAGAAATAATGAGAAAGCTCTAAGTTGTATTAGTCAAAGTTCCCCAGTCAAAGCAAGAGATACTTGGTACATTTCTAAATGATGATGCTTTGGTAGGTTCTACTTCCACAGCCTGCAACAGTGTCACCTGGAAAGCCTAGAGGACGTAAAACTTCTACCAAGTCATGTGCTCGCTGTGGACTGGATCTTCAGTCCACCTGGGTCTTCAGGTCTGCAAAACCACTACAAACTCAACTTGCAGGCTTGACTTTCTCAGTGTATGGCATGTCCTCAAGACAGTGTCTTAACATGGTAATCCTCTCACTGACAAATACTAAATTTACTGCTAATGTGAAATAAAAAAATAAATTAAAAAAGCAAATTAATTAAATCATGCGGGTCAGATGTAAAAACATCTCTGAGGAGATACAACTGACCCAAGCATGCTCTTCAGAAGGACCAGGGGTTACACATCAGGGAGGTCGCAACTTGCCACTGCAACTCCACATCTGACTTTACAAAGAATTCAGGACTCCAAAAAACATCTCAGTGCACAGATTTGATCAGAGGAACACACAGGCGTCAAAATGTGCTCCAAGATTAAAACAGTTACAGCATTTGTCAGCATCCAGGCAAGAGATTTCTTAACCACAGGAAGAGCAAAGCCCTCATTTTATTCTAAAGAGGAGAGACAGTTCCAAGTAAAATGCCAGGAATCTTCACTTTAGTCTCTGTTCTGAAAATGCTGGGGGTTATTTTGATGCTTTTCTAAAAGGAAACATTGTTCTCCCTGTGCTTTCTTCCAGCATCGCCTGGAGGACCTGTTGCACTTTGCAGCGGAACTGCTACCATTAGCGGCAAAGTCCTCACTAAATGCTTTGCTGCAGCCAAATCCAGTGAAAGCCAGCAATAAACTCAGAATTTATGTGCAAAGTGACATCTGGCTCCGTGGGCCGGGGACAGAAGCGCAATTCAGGACAGGAGGAGAGGAGCACCCCACAGCTGCCTGGGAAAGAGAGGACCACTCATCTCCTCACCCAGCCCCCACTGTGGCAACCTGCCTCAACAGCCTGGTCAAAAGATCACCCATGTTCTTACATGAGCACAAATTCTCCAAAATATTTGATGGAAGCAATGTCTGCTTAAGAGTGACAAGATGGATCCGCATTGTAAAATAATCCTTCCCCACTTTGCATATGCTACTGGTCAAAATTGCCAGGTTATACCAATCTTGCCTTTAGAATAAAAGATGAGTATTTTCCACATGCAGACTAACGCAGCTCTTCACTGCCTTGCACTTCAGCTCCCCAGCCTGTCCCCAAAAACAGCACTCTGTCAGGAACACAGGTCCCTCAGCCTAAGTCTGAAGACTTCTTGTAACCCAAAGCACGTCAGCCAACCCTGGATGAGCACTTTGCCCCATGTAACAAGCAGTGCTTAGCACACTGAGCTCTGCAATAAAAGCACACAGCTTTCAGGCACGACATCCAGCTACAAGCTGCCCAACATCCCTACACAACTGAAATCTTGCAAAAGAGCAGAACACCTCCCAAACAACAACAGAAGTCAAAGAGAAGAACGGGCAGCTACAAATAACCTAAGTTCAGTCTGCATTTCTGGCTTGTTTGAAACCCAAGTGTTACCAGTTATCAGCTCCTGCTCAGAAACGTCACTAAGCTCTATTGATGCTCAGTGCACACATTGGGTCTTGCTGATAATACAAAACATGAAGTAACACAGGCATTATGCAGCCAAAAAAGGGGAAAAAAATTACCATCCCCGGGAGACGTTATAGCTGTGGCTGACAGGTGAGGACTACTGAAAAAATAGCTTGCGAATGGCTTTCAAAGGAAATATTTTTTGCTTAAAATATGCCTGAAGTTGGATTTGTCATTTCTTCTCATTTCAAAAGCCTATCAACTTGAGGAAATAAGCCAATTTTCAAAACTACAAGACACCCACAAAGGTGAATGGGTATCACTCATACAAACTTAATGTCACCAAAATCCAGTGAAATTGCACAGAATAGGAACCTGAGACAAACTTCCACCCAGGACCACACATGAGACATGAGAACTAAAGGGGTACAGTTTGGATTCCAGTACTTAAAACTTCAATTTGGCATCTTAAACACTCCCTAGAACTAGACAGAAACACACTACATCACACATGTACAATCAGCTGTCTGGACTGAACTACCCTGATGAAGCTATCATTGTGTTATAATAATGAGCTCCAAGAGCAAGTCATTCAGTCTCTTCCTTTGGTTTTAATGATATTACATCCATGCTAGAGAACGCAGCTAAGCCAAAATGCTTGCAAATCGTCTGTAGAATGTTTCTTATATAAGCTGCGTGTCTTCTTCCAATGAATTAATGAATTCAATATTTGTATGATGAATATTCTTTAGGCATTTAAGCTAACTAATTTCTACTTACTGTTCCATGGTAGTTCCTGTACATCGGCATTTTTAGGATCTTTGTCAAATAGTCTTCCAGCTGTTTCTACAATTAAAACATTGAAACTTTAGATAAGATGCAGGAATTTAAAAAAAATAATAAAATCAACCCACAATCCAAGCAATCAAGAAATCAGACACACTTTTCAGCTTGAATGGATGAATAAATATATTATTACGTGCCTATGAAGATTATAGCTCAGCAGCATAAACAACTTAATAACTTTCTTGACTGACTTCAAGTTTCAGAACTATATCAAATACAAAATTAGCCCCTGCCAGATCTGACCCACGCAAATTAACTTTGTAAGAAAACACAATCTCAGATGCCTGTTTAACCACAATGCTGGATTCATGGGGTGAAGAGCATTGACCACACTGCCCTACCCCAAAGCCACAGAGAGGGCAGTGACCAGGTTACCAGTTGCTGGAGAGCCTGTACTACCCATCCAGGACAGGGGAAGAGAAGAAACCATTGCAGAGGAGATAATTTCTTCCCCATCCTCATGGTAACTGGCCAAAGAAGAGATCAATCTGCTTGGGCATCAGAAACCAGGCAGAGTCATACAGGACAAAAAATGAACTGAAAAGAAATAAATTCATTGGGACTTTGGCCCTTCTCAATGTTAGTATAACAACACTGAGCCACCCAGGTGGGCAGTAGGGGTACACATTCCATGGTGAAAGCTGTACCGTTCCTACAAGGAAATCAAGGCAGGGAGCAGAGTAGAAGGGATCTAGAAAACATGTTTTCTTCCTCTTTTAAACCAACAACTCTCCCCTGAAACTTCCCACATATTAGCGAAGCCACGTACAGCAGGGAAGGTTATCTGCACTGCACAGGCACAAAACAGAACCTTTTAGGACTTGAGACTTCAGCAACAGAAAAAGCCCAGAGAGGGAGTGAACAGCAGAAAGAGAATGATAAGCACAGGGTGAACGAATGCAGGGTTTGTTTTGGATTTTTGAATGACTTTGGGGTTTTTTTGGTTTCTGTTGGATTTGGGTTTTTTTATTTTTCAAACAGCAAAGCTGCAATGAAGAGGTAGGAAGACATCCGCCCTCCTCACAGAAAGGCCCATCTGTTAATGTCTGATGAAGTTACACAGAACACACGTGCCTTGGCTAAAATTACCCACTTCAGCATCAAGACTGACTGTCATCCTCTTTCAGAGGGGAACAGGACTGAAATCTCAGATTTTGATGGCTGTGGGGCTGCCTCCATCACACAACCTGACTCTGTGAACTGCCTCTTCTATCTTTAAATCGGAGCAGGCAGGAGGAGGGGAACTGCCACTCTGGGCATCATGATGTTCCTCAGCTGCAAAGGAAAACTTCACCTGTATGAACCTTAGGACCATCACATTCCTCTTTGCACAGAGGTGAATTTGGTGATAAAGCTGGACTTGTCAAAGCCTAGTATGTCAAGGAAAAGACATTAATGCTAATAAAACAAAGGTTTTGATAGTGTGTAGCTTTGCAAGCAACTTGCCTAGCATCTCAGAACTCCCCCTCCCCAAGCATCCTTCCAGTCCCTGCAGACCAAGTCAGGCACTTACCCTCCTGCTGGAGAAGTGCTCTTCCCGCACTGTGCTCTCTGCAGTGTGTGGCAGACTTGGCATCTGCCTCTGTTCTCCCCTTTTGATGGATTGTCTTCTCACCGTGTGACTGGAAGGAAAAAAAAACCAAACCAACATCAAGCCTGAACGCTGTGAGAGTGCGTGTATGCCTTGATATATAACCTTCTTTTGTAATGCTTTTATTTTTCATATCCAAATTCCTAAAAACTGAGATAGGTGGGCAGGAAAGCAAAAAAAGCAAGTGCGGATTCATTTAAGAAGCCAATGTGCTCCAACTTGCTCACAAAAAAAGATATAACACAGAAATACCAGAGTTGGATTTTTCAGGGTCCTCTTTTGCCTGTTAAGGAAAGAGCAACTAAATCCTATTTTTAGGGCATTATGTTTCTGCAGCCCCTACATTTTTCCACATCAGGAGGCTCTTGTGAGCCCACAGCACTCTGGTTGCCCCTTAAGCTTCCAGCCCTCTTGAGCACCAAGGCAGGTCTGACCACCTATGCCATGGACCCTCATGCCTCCTCTGCATGCAATACATGATGGTAGAAAGCAACATCGACACCAATAATTTCCATCAGCACTACCATAACCATTCCCCAATTTCAAGGCAACTTGACCTCAAAAGTTGATAACCTGGGACCAAATATGCTTTACAAGTCACCAAGGAGATGTTTGCAGCACGTAAGTTAGAGCTGCTAAACATATAGAGACTGGACTAAAGCCTCCTACTTTCAGCAAAGAAACGGGATTGGTGAAGCCACACCAAGATATTATTATAAAAAAAAAAAAAAAAAAAAAAAAGACAATCATGTCTTCCTAAAGCCCACCGCATCCATAAGGCTGCATACTCACCTCCTGGTAGGAATAGGGATGCGCACAAATGCTTTGTACCTCAGCAGCTCCCTGTGAAATTCCTGGAAGTGCTTGAACTTCCTTTTCACCTGCCAGGTGAACTCTCCATGGGTCAACTCAATCGTGTAAACATTGGGGCTTGGTACCTGCAGAAAATATGACCACCACAAGGGCTGCAGCTTTGGAATAAGTAATTTTTCCTGCAGCTGCTTATCTAAGGAGCCCTCATTCAATTTCACTTAAAGGTCATTCTCTCTCAGTTTCTTGTTCTGCTTTATTAGGTTTTATAAACAGACAGGAAACCCCTCTTGAGCATTTGTGCGAGACACAGGCATTCCTGCCTCCTCAGCTGATGAACAAGCACACACAAAATTAACATACAAACATTATTTGAATACAGTTCCACAGAAATTAAATGAAATTTCTCAAAATTCTTACCTTCTTCGTGGAAGTAAAGCGTTCAACTTCCAACACACGCACTCGAATAGGACATCCCGTGAGGTACGTCTGCGTGCCCGGCTCTTTGAACCCATGGGTGTGATAGATGGCAGAGAAGGGAATGCATGCTGGAAGAAACCACAAACCCCTTTAGCTCACGAGCCTTGTAACCATCAATGACAGTGTGAAAGCCAGCAAACAGTCACAATACTTTAAAATAGGAACATTCACACAGCAACAGTAATTCTACTAAAATATACCAAGTTTTATTTAAGAGAGCTTAAAGACAAACTTCCACATAAGAAACTTGACTTGAAGAGCTCAAGGGCTAAGAGTAATGTCTGCTGGTCCTAAAACTGGGACAGTGGCTTGGTAAAACCACTGAGGTTGTACCCTATCATCAGATTATCGGTTATTAAATTCAGGTGGGATGCAGCGTGAGAAAGTACATGTGTCAACTCACCAACACCTTTGGGGTCAGTTAGCACCTCTGAGTCAACCTCCTCCCCCTCGAAGTGGAGCTCCCTGGTGTCCAGGCTCTCCATGATGTTGCTCATGTCTGCAGCAATCTTCTTCAGCTTCGATGTAGCTGCATGGCTTTCAGCTCTCAGTGACATCTCAGGAACCCACACACCAGAGCCACAGGGGGCTGAGGAGGAGGAAGGAGCAGGGCAGTCATTACCTCCTCTGCAACACTGGTGCTGAGGAAAAATCCCTGTAACCCTGTGGCCCCATCTTCCTTCTCAACTATCTCCATCCTACACACCCAATGCAAAACACCCAGCCCTGAAGCTACAGAAGAGCACTGCCCAGAGCAGTGGACACAGTGAAAAAGTACAAATAGCTACAGCAGAAGATTTCCCCCAGTGCCAGTGATCACTGGACTCTCACACTCCAGTTGTACTTCAAAATGGAAAATACATAATATATCACTTTCCAGCTACAAAAACCTGCAGGGTGTTGGTTGCGGTTCAGGAGTTCCTTCATATATTTATTTCAAACAGAAAGCAAGGAAGCCTCTGCATCGACTCGCCTGGTCATTTCAGCAATCTCTGCAACAATAACAATGCAACAGAAAAAGCACAAACTGCATTTACACAATGCTATTTCCCAGGTTAGGCTGCACAGATGAAAAGCTCACTCCACAAAATGCCTGCTGATTTTCTAAGTGATCTTCCTTTGATTGTGGCTTTGGTATTATTAGTATTTCCTCTATTCCTATGCACCCTACATGATCCCCTGTGATATCTGCACATTTCACGCTCTCCCAAGGCTCTATCCTCTCAGAAGGCTCAAAGTCACAGCCACGAGGGCTGCCATCCACAGATCACCGCAGGGTTGGAAGCACTCTGATGCCCACAGGAAGCCTGAGAACATCATGTGTGGGTGCTGCAGCTTGTCCTCACCCCTTCAACAGCCCACCAAGCAGCTCACACCCCTCACAGAGCCCATTTCACCACTCCTCCACGATGGGGACTGTGGGCAGTGAGTGCAGGGAAGGCTGTTGTTTGCTCAGGGTGGTCAAGCAGTGACACTTGGAGATGTTTGGGCACTGACAAATACAGCACTTCCCACCTTTATCTCCACCCACCCATTCCAGGAGCCCGAGTCAAGAAAAATAGGGAAGGATGAAAAAAAAGAAAATAACATGTATATATTAAAAAAAAAAAAAATCAAGCTGCATTGTATGTCCACAAACACTGATTCAATCTTTCAATGCTTATGAGTATTTACAAAGGTTTCCCCTTGGCTCTGCAACTCATCATGGGGTTGTGGATCCAGCTGCTGGTTCCTGCACACAGCCAGGCTCCAGCTCTTGAGCATCTACATGATAAAAAGTCCCCTCAATCTTTGTTCTTGCTCTGCAACAAATGTCACAGTTTGACAGCTATGCTGAAAAAACATGAACAGGGAAAACTGGCAGCATTTTATGGAAGCCAATACAAGGATGCTCATTTATACCCATGGAAGCTCTTACGTGGTGTGAAAGAATGACTTGAGAAAAAAGAGCAACATTTCTGATGTTAAATTCTGCAAAGAACACTGTGCAATTATTCTTGAATAAGCTCCGTAGAAAGAGACAGATATGCCGTAATTTGGAAATAATTTAACATTTTAGTAATTCATGTGTTTAGCTGCTTTTGAAAGAACATTCATTATTCTTGTTTCCTCTTGAAACAAGTACATGATTTTATTACTTCATATGGCTGATATCATGTAAGCTTAAAAACATGTTAAAATCTGTTGCCTTTAGGGAAAAATAAAATCCACTTGCACACAGACTTGAATCAAGAAAAACTGGGTCAACCTCTTCTCTTATACCAAAGTAAACATCGAATCAACAGCATCTTGGAGTTGAGGACCACCTTCCACCAGCCTCTGGGAATGCTACCACAGCACAGAAGGACAAGACTGGAGGCTCGCTGGACCAGCCTGTCACTTCAAGACATCCACTTGAATAACTCAAACACAATACACATCTATGCTCCCGAGTACCTCATTCCCATTTTGTCCTGGGAGAGCAAAAAAGGGATTTGGATTAATCCCCCCAGATGGAGATACACTGAAACATAGGATGATCGAGCTGCCAATTTTACCCACTGCTCTACCCAGTCTGCGCAGCCTCCCTGCAGCAAGGATCCGGCATCGGTATTGCCCTACACATCCCTCACCACAGTTCTAATGGAAAGCCAGGCAGATGTTCTCCCTAGAAAGCAAACATACATAAACAACATTCCTGGGAGGGAGGCCACATTACCAGGCTCTCCAGCATAACCCTGATGAGAGAGCCCAGAGCTGCCCCACGCCTGGCAGCCACACTTCCCTGCTCTCAAATGAGACGTATGATAAAATCCTATTTTATTTCCCAGTCAGCACTCCACGCTAAGAATTTTTTTGGCCATCTCTAAGAAATAAAGCAGCATCTTGCTTTGCATTTCTTCTGTCTGTATTCACATTCTGAAACAAAGCAGAGTTCTGGGTTTGGTTTTTTATTTTTTATGTCTGATGAAATGCTCTTGCTTCATGGAAACTTAATGCACTTCCCAAAAGAAGAGGTTTGCGTGGTCAAGAAGAAGACAAGCCCAAACACACTTTGCACATGCCATGCCAGCAATTACACTTGAAAGAAGCCAGCAAACAAATACCAACCACATCAACAGGCTGGAGGAAAAGCACATGGATAGGAGCCAACACAGCAAGGATGTGCATCCTCCCTCCTCCTCTCCTCCCGCAGTGCCAGGTACAGCTGGGTTCCTCTTGTTAGATTAATTGATGCAGTCAGTTAATGGATAAACAATTAACCAGTGTATGCAATGATTATTTGCTAAGGACCACAGCAGGGCTGCATAACTGAGGACTTTTTTTTTTTTTTTCCTTAAAGCTAAAGCTGTTCTCACAGCTAGCACAGACAAGTCCTGGGCTAAAGCAGAGTTCAAATGTAGTTGGACTGGAGTCAGCCCCAGCAGCAAGATTAGAGCCAGATAACGGGTTTGAGAGGGAAAGCATGACTTGCCTTTGGCCCTATCAAAAGCCCGACGAACCCAGAGGGCACTGGGCAAACCAGTCAGGGAGGGCAGCACAGGCATGAGCTGGAAAGACAAGTAGCACTGCGTCTTTCTGAAAGCTTCTACAAATTGCTTTATATGGCTCTGCTCAGGAAGAGCTATTTAACCTCTGTGCAAGAGTTCCCATGTCCACTGTCAGCATTCCCACAGGCAAGCTGAGGAATGTACCCAGGTTAATCTGAAACAGGCTTGGCACAAGGCTGGGTGCAAGGACCTGCCAAGCAGTTTATCTGTGATTCAGCAGCAAAATAGAAGGGCTGCAGCAAGAAAGCCCCGTCTACCCAGTGCCACTCACTGCTTGCACTAGTGATGAACTAGAGAATGGGCTCATAAAGTTCACCAATATTGTCAGCTTTAGAGCCTGTAATTACAAGAAAGGCAGGGAGAGACCTCAAACAATACTGGCAAATTGCAGGAGGGTAGAAATACTAGGACAAAGTTTATTAGACACAAGTGTTACATTTCGGTATTTGGTTGTTGCAGTTCAGGATAGAAAGTAAGCACCAGTCTGTTAACCAAAAACAAAACAAAAAAAAAGACCAAGAACCAGCAGTTTGAACAAAGGCAGAACCTGTGCCAAGATGTGCAAACAGGGCTACTGCCTCCAAGCCAAACAGTATGATAGGGTGCAGGAGATGGGAAGAGGCAGATCTAAAGCCTTAACCTGTGGAAACAGTGTCCGGAAAGATTTGGATGACACATGACAGCAGTCTGCAAGTGTGGAGAAGATCACTATGAGCAGGATGGCCAGAAGATAATTGCTCTGAACTGCAGGTTTAAGGCAGAAACTAGGGAGAAAAAAACCCCATGTCTAATGGCATAGGCACGAGACTGTGCAAGGAGAGGTTTGCAGAGTGCCCAAGGCTGGAGGTCTGTAAGGGCAGGCTGCCCTTATCGACCCTCCTGGGGCAGGGGAGGAGGAACTGCCATCCCAGCTCCAGCCTTCCACGTACCCAAACCTGCCTTTTACGCAACCTGCATACTAACAGAGGGAAAGTGCTGCTCCAGCTTTATCCAGCTCAAAGTTTGCCTGGGCAAAAGCAGCAAGGAGGCAAAACCAATGAGAAAAAGCCAGCAGCAAAGCAAAACTTCAGAAAGAATGAACAAGTAGATAGGGAGATGGTAAAAAATTGAAAAAGGGGAGAAAAAAAAAATCCTAAACCCCCTTACATACACTACTAACATCACAATTGTCCAGCTCAGTTTTCAGATGAAATATTTCCTCTTTCTAGCACAACTTAAGCTCTCTGCCTCCCTTTGGCTGTTGCCACAGCACGTGAACACTAAACCTCTTGAATCATTAACATATATACACTGGAAATTGTGACTACATGAAGAATCAACCCCAGGAAAAATGACTATAACAAGTCAAAATTAACTATATTATTCCTTGAGCTCTTGCAGACATACTGCAACCCCCTAGCACAATCCTGCAACTTTGCAAACCCAGTATCTATTTTTGTTATTTGCCATTTTGGTTATGCTTTAACCCCAAGTTATTATTTAGGGGATCATATGACAATCTCAGCCCTTGCTATAGAAACTGTTTTCCTGCTTGTTGCACAGAACCACAAAAGCATGACTTTAAAGGCATAAAATACATATTTTAGTAAACATACATGAACAGTTCTCTGTTTTGAAGACATTCAAATCCTGATGTGAAAAATGTATCAGGCTGGTAATAACAAACTACTTAAAATTTAGTCAGCCCAAGTTTATTCTCTTTCATGTATGGTAGCAGACCTGCAACAAGCTCAGATAATCACTGATCTTTAACAAGATTACAATGCTGAGAAGCAGCACACAGAGTTATAAAACCAAGAAAGCCTTCATTTGGGAAAGAGGGGAGGAGAAAACAGAAAAGACATCCAGTAAAAACAGACATTTCCTGCTAATGCCTCCCAGGGTTTGATGCTTTACATCAACTCCCATCCCCACAGTGAGAAACACTATAATTCTGAAAATTACCCTCCTTCCAGTTCTCATGACATTTCTCCCAGTTCAGTGACCTTCTGGCAAGGGCTGTGACATGCAACTTCTGTTCCCATACATGGGTTTGTCCCAGAGGCAGCACAGGTGGCAAGACCCAAATGAGCCTCCCTGACTCACAGAACAAAGCAGATGGGCCCAGGCTAAAACAGGGCAATGAGATGGGGTTATTAAAAATTAAACAAACAAACAAACAACAAATAAAACGGAATAAACCTCAAACACCTTGAGCCACAAATTTCCTCTCTCTTCCTGCTGCCAGAAGCCTGGATGCCATACAGGCACTGAAAGCCCAGACTAGATACTAAAGAAATCCTTTGCATGATGCCCTCATCAGCTATTTACCCTGTCTGGAGGTGATAAGGCTTCTCCACATAAACATATCCCTGATTACTCATATTTTAAACCTAAAATTAGTTTTGGATCACTCCTTCATGGAGAAATATCCTCGGTTGACAAGAGCCCTTTTTGATGAGTTATTTGCATCCCACCAGAGGAGCTGGGCTTGCCACTCACTCCACCCCTCAGATTTACACCCTGGTACACCTTTCCACAATCCTTGGCAAGAGCCAGACCTCCACTGAGCAGCTAGGAAATGCTCCCCAGGCTTGGGGTCCCTATCAGCACCTGCAAAGAGTGTCCTGCTTTTCCAGCCCAGGAAAACCTCAGGAAAAGTGACATGCTGTGATTTTATTTTTTAGCATACCCTCTGCCTCTACTTCATCAAAATCCAAAGACTCTTGTAGCTAGCACATTACATTCCTAGGTAAGAAATTAAAAGACAGGGAGGTTAAATGCTCAGCAATGGCTTAATCCTGCTCTTAAATTCAGTACATGGAAGCCATTCAGCCAGATAAGCAAGCGTTCAGCACGACACATGGAGACATCTCCTGAAAATCTACACTTCTGGATGCTCATACTACAAGGACAGAGCAAGAGAATTAGGGTTTATTTTTTTAACACACAAAACAATCCTTGCATAAGAACAAAATCATTGCTCCTGCCTTGGAAAGATCTGGAGAAGGACTGAAATACGAACCCAGATCAACAAAAAACAATGTTCAGACATCATGCTGACCTAATTTTCTTATCTTTGTCCCTGTCCTGATAGAACCAAAACGCTTTCAAATACTGTTTCCAAAACAACTATTCTCACAAAGTTCCCACATATAACAGCAATATCTCTGAAAGCAGGAACCAATTAGCATTTCCCACTTAAAGGACTGCAGCACAGTCCTCTTTTATTGATTTCCATAATTCTTTCCACACATCATTCTTACTGCCAAGCCACCAGCCTGCCTGGAGGAAAAGCTAAGGCACGGGAATCCACATGGCCTGTTTGCAACAGGGGATGAGGTGCTTTGAGACTGGGATGTCTGGAAACAACAGGAAAAATCCATGGAGGTCCCTGCTGCACTATTTGTACTGGGGCAGGGCCTCCTGTGCCCCTGTACTGGGTCCTGCAGCACCTGTGTTTGTGCTGGAGCAAAGGCAGCAGAACAAACAGGCAGGTTAAGGGAAACGATGAGGCAAGGCACGGGTCATCACAGTGGTCATTAATTACGTGGTGACTAACCCAGAGCTATAGTCAGAAAACCCCTCTGTGCTGTGTTTTCTTCCCACACCCAGGACAAGCTGAAGCATCAGGTCCTTCCCAAGGACTCATTTTATTTGCTTTATGGAACAACAACATGAAAGGAAAAAATAAACATTTGCAAATGAGCATGGGCTGCTGACCTCACCCAGACATGCTGGTGGTTCTGGCTCCTGCTCTCCCCTGCCCAGCAGCACACCCAGAGCATAGCCCCGCTCCCCAGGAAGCTAATCATTAAGTATTTATCAGTGATTAACGCTGGCCCTTCGTGTTCATCATTCATCACGACGTTTTGGATTCCTCGGGCATAGATGAGAGCGTTCAAGCACAGTGCTCACATCTTGTGTTGTGCATCCTCCAGGGAGCTGTGCTCAGCCCTGGGATCACTGTGAACCCTCCACTCTCCAATGTCATCACAGCACACGCTCAGCAGCCCTAAACCCAGGAGCACTGCGCATCAAACCCTCAAAAGCCAGGATGGGGAGGCCCAGAGCCTCCAGCACCCGGTTACCAACCCCTAGAGAACTGCTAGCACTGCAGCTGCTGAGGGAAGCAATTGACAACACCTTGGATATCATCAGCACCTCAGCATCCTTAAACCCCACAACAGAGGGTGGCACTCAGCTGAGGGAAAAGAGAAGCTGGAAAAAGTACTAGCTTCAAAGAGCCCAAATAGTAGGAAGGTCAAAGGATGCTGCGCTTCATAGTGCTGGCAGATACACAGAGCTTGGATGTAGAAGTTCTATATAAAATCCTAAAACCAAGACACTTGCCAGGGCAATAACATAATTCAAAGGACTCTTGGAGTAACTGGCTGCACGATGATCAGAGGTGACAAGGATCACCACGGTGCCTGGGGGATGGTAAGCACTGCTGCTGCTCTTATATATAGTTGAACACATCATACAAATACAGGACATACTTTCATGATCTAAACGTATAGATGTCTAATCGCCTGACGTCTTCTACATAATTCAATGCTATTCTGGTGTCTCCTGTGCCACGTCTGCTGCAACAACCGCCACCTGCTAAGCTGCATTTCCATGAGGAATGTTGGCAGCTTGGAGGCAGTGCAACCCAGCACTTCCATCCCACAGCGGGGTTAGGGGAGCAGCTGATAAATGCAAACACTGCAGGTCTTCACATAACTCCCACCAGCCAAGATAAGCCCAGGGAAAACTCTGCAGCCTGCGCTCAAGAAGGGACAAGATCTCTCAGCCGTCAGTCCCCAGCCCTGCTCCTTGCACAGGCGCTCGCACCCAGTGGCCGCTGCTCCATGTCAAGGCAGAGAGCACAGGTACGTGGCAGGAGGTCACCAGCCCTGCTCCAAATGCAACCCTGTTGCTTATTGCCAAGTTTCCATTAAGTGGGAACAAGATTTTTCTTTTCTCCTCCTGCTGTCAAAAACACACATGCAAAAGCACATGAAGGCGCTAACTATTTCATTGACCCTTTACGTGACTTGCTAAAAGAAATGAGAAATTTCTATGTGTATCACAGCAACAAGGAGCAGCAGATTGAGACCATGTATTTTTACTAACAGTTTATTGCTTTAATAAAACACTGTTTCTGCTGTCTTGATTTTTTTTTTTTTTTTTTTTTACTTTTAATGTAAATCTGCAAATATTTTTCACTGGAAAAAACAGAGTTGACACGAGCAGAAGGCCACGGTGGAGCAGGAAAGAAGCACCACTGAGCAGACTCAGAACATTCCCATGCAAGCAGCAGTCGAGTCCAGCTCCCTCCCTTGCGTGGGGGCTTCCAGGCACAAGCTCAGCTCTCAGGGTGGCTTCCTGGGGGCACCACAATCTTCAAGGACAACCACTGCAGGCTGACCCCCTCCTAGGTTTTGTCCCTCTAAAAGAAAGCCCCCTAAGTGCAGAGTGTATGTCTGGGACCCACGTGCAGTCCCAGTGGCTTTCTGTATGCCTGCACACCTGGGCAGCCCTGGCCCTGGGCAGGTGTTTCCACAGTGCTCTCCCTTGCTGATGCTTCCTGGTGAATCAATCCTGCCACTGTGCACTGTGAACATTAACCCCTGCCAAGGTCTTTGATTACAGCACATAGTGTGTCAGGAATGTACTTTGGTAAACACAAAGCACAAGGTGAACGTCAGGTTCATGGGAACAGGAGCAACCACAGCACCTTGGGGACATCATCCACCTTCAGCTGTCCCGGCAAGAGTACATCCTATCTCCTCCTTGTGCTCCTTGGCCAACACACCTTGAGAACACTGTCACCTGCTGTGCCTGACCAGCCCAGGGACACGCTGCTGCCACTGCTGCAAAGCCTGAGGACAAACTTGGATTTAACATCTTTCCAAGCTGAAGTTCCCTCATGATTTTTTTTTTTTTAAAGCAACACTTTCAAAGGTTTCATGTATTCTGGCTAATAAACAAGACAAGAATTTGATGTCTCCATCCTTGGCCTACTTCCACTCTTTAGTCTATCCCTAAAGCTACAGAGCTCAATAGCCTCGGCTCCCACGGTCGAGCTGGGACACCCAGAACCACACGTGCATAGTACAACAGGCATCATGCCCACAGAGACAGCAATAACACGTGCCAGAGGAGATGACAGGCGAATGCATGCCTGTTCCTGCTCTGCATTTCCAAATGTAGCTGCTTATGCTACAGCCAACAGCAAGCACCAACACAGGCAAACATCATCCCTCAGCCTCCCATTCACACCCAGAAATCTCCTACCAGTTCACCAACAGCTTCATTTGTGCATATAGGGTAATAGTAAGGCGTCCCAAGAACTGCATTTTCCTTCTCCCTGGCCAGATAAAACAAATACTTGAAAATTTCTAGTTTACAAGAAGAGAACAGTTGGTTTGGGGAAGTCCCAGAGGTAATTGTAAGAGAATCTGTGAGCCAAGTTCAAAGGCCAAAGGTGACATTGTCCCTGAGACTTTACAGAGGGCTTCAGGTGGTTTTACAAATCAACCTCTCCCAATGAGACCTTCCACGGAACCACAACAGGACATAGGCTACCCGAGTTACTGACAAGTTATTTTTAATATACATTGAAGTGTTCGATTCATTATCAGAATTAAGGATGAGCAAATATCTATGGAAGTTTGGTTCCTATTTAACAAATAACTCCGGAATGATGACTGGTTTCAGATTGGTACCTGATAACCTAAGGTTAAACTCAGGCAAACTCAATAGAAAATTGCTCATTACAAATAAGTAACTTGCGGAAACAGAATAGCTCTCATGTGTTTCTCACTTAAATACAACTAAACACTTGCAAGCTATGCAAAATAGCTCATTTACACACATTAACAATACTGACAGATTCCTTAAAACTAAATAGATTACTTGGATATACTTTTTTTTTTCTCTTTTCCCAGAGGGGAATGAAAATGCCTGCATCAAGTCAGCACAAAAGAACACTGACAGCAGGCAGTGGAAGATGATGCTGCATCTTAACTCATACTTAGTTTCAGCTGCCCTCTCCTTCCTCTCCCTTACACGCTTACCCAGACCTCCAGCACCTCACAAGCAACACACGTGTCTGGACAAGACATTGACACCCTGAAGCTCTTTGTCATTTTGTGACAACTCCTGAATGGCATTTTCCACATGTTCCTAGAGGAAATCACAGCATTAAGGTTACGACTTAAAAGCTTAACCCTCCAGACCTCAGCAGAAGATGGGCAGCTGCACAGGATGAGCCAAAAATTAAATATTATTTTTCCTCAGCTGGCATGACCTTCTGGAGCAGCGCAGCTCAGAAAGGTGTCTACAGACAGTTTTCTACACGTACAAAAGTGCTATTTGGTAGAAAGAAAAGCAATAGGTTTGGGGCAGAAAGAAAAACAAGCAGCAGTTCCCATCTTGCTCGTTCTCTATCCCAGTGAAGAAGATGGCTCATTTGCCATAATTGCTGCCAAAACTCAGCGGGACCAGGTCTAACCACAGAAATTTCAAAGCTATCCTGAGTCATCCACTGTTCTTTCTTGGTAAGACTTAACGCTGGGTGGGACACTTAAAAAAAATGGATTTGCAGGAAACCTCCGTAATGGAAAAACACACTTTAGAATATCGCATGAGGACTACATAAATAGAAGAAGAGGAATGAGAAACCAAGGCATTCATTTCTGAAAAGACTATGATGCACTGCCTGCTCTCCAAATTGTTCTAGCAGCCCTTTGGCTGTGACAGAGAGGGGGCAGCTGAGCTTCCAGGGAGATCCCAGCACCCACAGGAGCCTCTCACTGCACCTAAGAAAACACTATGTAAGGCAGATTTGTGTTCTTCATGTGGAAAAGTCAACTACATCTTACTTGAACAAAAAGAGAAAATGCAGGCACAAAATATTCACTTGTTTTACCTTGTGTCACGTTTGAAGTTAGTTGGGAGAGAGAGGTTATCTTTAGCCAGGTTGTGGGGTGCAAGTACAAGGTACTGCGATGGTTACAACACCCCAAGCTACTGGAAGTGTTGGAAACATGCAACTAATTATTCTTGCTGGTTTACTTCTACTCCAGGGATCCCTGGAGGCTGGAAGTAGGAGCCAGCCCAGCTGACGGGGCAAGAAGCCTGTGCTGTGAGGTGCATCTGATCTGAGAGCAACGCAGCCAGGGATCTGTGTTGACAAGAGGGTTGTGTTCTGTGGGAGGGAAATAAAGACCCGCAGAAGGAACAAGAAACGATGATTTATGATTTAAAAATTCCTCCCAGAAGTCCAGGCGGTAAAATGGGTGAAGTTTCTAGGAAGCAGTTTGGTGATGTGTCACTGCCAGCGGCAAGGAGGAGCAGGGCAGCCACCAGCAAGACCCTGATGGGAGGAGAGCCAAGAATCACGCTCCCGCACAGCAAGACAACCAGCAACGCCAAGGGGCTGTGAATCATGTGCTTGCACGGGCTTGGACAGAGGCTGTTAGAGCACTGCTCTGTGGGACATTGTCTGACCAATACTGCCTTTTGTCTGTGTGCTGGAATGCTCATCCCAGAGAAGAGCAGCCCCTCTGTGTCCAGACCACCCTCCCCAGTGGTGGAGAAGGAGCTGTAAACAGCCCCCAAGCTGAGAAGCAGCACTGGGATCCTCACACCAGCCCTGGGGAAGCCCAGGAAAGCACCAGAAATTTATCAGCGGGTTTATCTTATTACACAAAAAAATAAAAAGGGCTGCACAGGAGGACCCACTGCACTGTTCAAAATAAAAATCAAGGATGGGAATCATGCCCACTCACACCTTGACCTGAAATACGCAATCAAGGAAATCAGAGTTTAATAATTCTTCCACCAACAGAGACAAAACAGAACAATATCTCCCAATGTAACAAATATTCTGACTATTCCTTCAATACTGTCAGTACAGCCTAAACAGGACCATGTGGTCAAGAAAAAAAAGCATCTTTCTGTTGAGTAAACCTGCAAAAAAAACCTTGTGAAGGGGCTGGAGAACAGGCCTTATGAGGAACGGCTGAGAGAGCTGGGGTTGTTCAGCCTGGAGAAGAGGAGGCTGAGGGGAGACCTCATTGCTCTCTATAAGTACCTGAAAGGAGGTTGTAGAGAGGAGGGTGATGGCCTCTTCTCCCAAGTGACAGGGGACAGGATGAGAGGGAATGGCCCCAAGCTCTGCCAGGGGAGGTTCGGCTGGACATTAGAAAAAAAAATTTCACAGAAAGGGTCATTGAGCACTGGAACAGGCTGCCCAGTGAGGTGGTTGATTCACCTTCCCTGGAGGTTTTTAAGGGACAGGCAGACAAGGTGCTAAGGGGCATGGTTTAGGGTTTGATAGGAATGCTTGGACTTGACGATCCGGTGGGTCTCTTCCAACCTGGTGATTCTATGATTCTAAATAGCTATGAGGTTTACCATCCTCTCCAGTGCTTGGCTCTATACCTCCAGTCTCAGAGGCTTTCCATACCCCATCCCAGCTCACCCAGGCTGGGCGACGGAGAGATGCTCTTTCTCTTATGCAAATATCCACCCCATCACTATTCACCCTGCCTTTTTACTACAGCCTTTCTACCCAGAGAGTGAGTTCTTTAGGGGAGAAGTTCATTTCTTACTGTACTTATACCTTCTTTGCCAGAAAACAAATGGGATAGACAAGGAAAGGACAACACTGTCATAAGTTAACTAAATACAAACAGGCTGTCAAATCCTGCTAGAGGTGCAGCACAATTCCGTTCACTAGAGCTCAGTATGGTAAACACTGCATCCCTGGAGAGCAAGGGGAAGTTTTAAGGAAAAACGGTTGCAGGAACGTCATCACCTAAAGAGCACAGAGGTGCAAATGCTGCACATGGCTGCAACTGGCCTCAGTGCTGACTTGGCACAGTCAAGCAGAGACATGTCAAGGAGATGCTGCCAGCTTCATTCCCATCCAGCCCCACTTCTGGACACACTTTCTTGGCAAAAATACAATCACATTAGTGTGAGAAGAGAGCTGTATCAAGGTGATTGTCTTGATATTAAAATCTTGCCTTCCTTTTTGGCAATAAATCATGACCACTGCATTGTCACCCTACACACCGTGCCAGCATGCCACGCTTACTGCTAGAGCACCATTTGGGTCCTTCTAGTAGTTGCTCCAGCTGCCTCCACAACTCCTTTTTAGCAAATTTTGCCTTCTTGGTGTCAATTTAAACTCGTGCAAGCTGGAGCTTTTTTTAAGTTACAAGTTTTTATTTTCAGAGGACAAAATCGCTTCCCTCTTGTCTCCTGGCAAGGAGGCAGGTCCTGCTGGAGGACAGGGGGTGCCTGGCACCGTCCCAGCTCCTTTTGGGGTCCCAGTCCTCCAGCGTGGGAGCAGCAGCCACCAGACAGCTTCTCCCCCCATCCCTGAGCCAGCAGATGGATGCCTGGGGGAAGTGGCACCCCAGCGCAGGCGAGCTGTCTAACAAGCATGAGCCCCACTCCTTTACACAAACTCCCAGCTCGTGGTGGTGTTTATCTGCTTTAAGGATCTAGAAAGCACTAAATGCCATTGCAGTGTGTGGGCACAAGAAGCGAGGGATGCATCAAGTACTCAGGGCAGTGACAATGGCACCCAATGCCAACCCTAGTGATTAGATACCTCCCACTATAACTGCATGGAAACAGAAAACTCTCAATCCTAAAGACAAAAATACATACATAACAAAATATTTCACGATCTGGATATCCACGTGCTTCCCTCCCGTTTCTTCCCTCTAAAGGAGTAAGGTAAGGGTACCCATCTCCTTCCCCAGGGACCACGGTTGCCTCCTGCCAGCCCAGGCACCCTGTGTGAAACAGATGGGGAAGCAGCATAGCAAATATTTTTGAAAGCAAAGTAGGCAACAGAGGGTTTTTTCCCCAATTCTTCCACCCTCGGCTTTCCAGAGTGCCTGCACATGTGGAGGTGGTATGTGTATCTGGCAGATGCTCACGAGTTCATGAAAGTGAGCAGCAGCTCAGGGGTATCTAGCTAAATATCTGTTAAAAAATATTTATATATAAATCCCCCCAAAGATTAAATTGCTAATACATTATATATGTATTGCCATCCTGGGGCTCAGCAGGGTGGAGGTCTGGCCCCGCACAGCCGGCTGCAGGAGCCAGGCTGTATGCCAGCTACTTGCACATCCCACATCCCAGAGTGAGAAAAAGCCTGGCAAGCAGCAACTGAGTAAGGACCAAAAAGCCCTTCTTTTTGGCAAAAAATAAAGGATGGCCAAGGTTTTGTGAAGGGAAAGAAAAAGAGAACCCAACTGCAATTTCCATCAGATATACAGCCATCGCCAAATCTTTCCCGGTTCTGAAAGGAGCGTTTCCAGGGTACAGGGCATGTGAGAGCAAGTTAAAAACACATCATCAACTGGACAATAGGAGGAAAAGGCATGAAGGGTTGGCTGTCAGCCTCCTCAGCCTCACCCTAGACCAAGTGCTTACTGACATTAGACACTCTAGCAACTCAACACCCAGGAAAAAAAAAAAAAAAAAAAAAAAAAATCAAATTGCTTCCTCAGCTCCATTACACACAAATTTAGGGCCACTGTACAGTGCTGGTTACCACTCTAACTTTTTAACTAATATTATTATTTTTTAAATAACTTGCTACAAATAGAAGTTCCACTGTGAAATTAAAGAAACACCTGTTTGCAACAGAAGCAACAAGACAAGGGCGCTTCTCATAACAGAGCATGATGGCTCTCTGCAGTACTCCAGGGCTTCAGGTATTTCAGAGACTGAGTTTCTCTGCTGCTGTATTCATTAGGCATAGGATAGAGAAGATAAATCTAGAAGACTCTATGAACATTAATAAATTATCTTCATTCTGATTTCACTTCAAGGGAATAAAATTTGTGGCAACACTAGAAGTTAAGTGCATTCCCCTGATGTTTCTTGCCCTGAAGATTTGCTAATTTGCTTTAAACCAATTACCAGACAAAGAACTACTGTAAAAAAAAAACCAACCAGTTCACAGCTAACAGACGGAAGAGACTTTGCATGGTTTATCAAGAGACTTGAGCAAATCACTGCTTGAGAGCAGACCCCTATAAAACACAAGGTTTTTCCCTTACTGCAGACACACCTGCAGTCTAAAGAGCACTTCATGGATTACATGGGGTAACAATGCCAAGTTGAAACAAACCTTTACACTTTGCTGCTACTAAGAAAAGTAGTAAAAATCTCTGGGCGAGACATGGGATTTCAGTCCATTTCATCAAAGAACGACTTCACCGGCAAAGATTACCGACCTAGCGCTTACTGTTTTATTCACTTATACGTAAAACAGAATCTTCAGCAGAAGCTGCATTTCTGACCCCAGCAAACTCTTCCTCAGCTGCAAGAGCTCAGGAAACACCTGCCAGCAACAGCATTATCTGCGGCAGGAGTTCAAGCTCCTCAAATGAAAAAGAGCATCCCAGCTCTCAGGAGAAGACACATTATTCCGTCTTTTCCTGTAAGACCAGAAACTCAACAGCAATTTTCAATAATCCTGAAAAGCAAGATGTTAAGTATCTGGACAAAACTAAATGTATAACTGGGTATTTAAGTGAGACCTTTTGATCTTCTTAAAGTAGGAAAGTTAAATCTTGGCGAAAAAAAATTAAACACATGCACCTCTTCATAAACTTTCATTTAATTAACGGAACCACAGCCTACAGGAATGCGTGTAAATTTTAATAGGTATTTTCACAGGGGTCTGGTTTGTTTCCCAGTCTGTTTTGATAAACCATGACAAATCACGATGCTCACCCCATGAAGCTCTGACCGAGCCTGGGGCTGGCCCCTTCACTAGAAGGGAGAGCAGACCCCCGGCCAGCCAAACCCTGTGCTAACATGGGCGATGGGGATGCTGTGGGGCAGGGCTCCTCACGCTGCATCCTCAGCCCTGGGGAAGCCCTGACATGCTTTCCCACTGCAAATAAAAAAACAAACCCCTAATTTTACAGACTGGTGGTATCTCGCAGTGGAAGGACAGGAGAAAGGGTCCCTTTCCAGCCACAGGCAAGCACAGTGCAGGGCAACTGCACAAAGGGGGAGCTGATAGGACCATCTCCAGCAGTGCTCAGCACCCATCCCCTGCCCAGCATCCTTGGGCAGCACTCAGTATTGTAACTTACCCCAAAGGAAGGGGCTTTCTGTGTATTCATAGTAAATACAGAGCAGGCTGATGACAAGCTGCAAAGGAAAGGTAGGTGGCCTAAGGGGTTAAACTTGGAGCTTCCCAACTTCTGGCAAAGCTGGGCAGGATTTGGCCACGAGACCCAAGCCACAGAGCTAGCACTGCTGTGAGCATCATGAGAAGACGTGGTCAAGAAATTAATTCCCCTGGTTACCTGCAAGCCTCTGGCATGAACTTGTGCTATCGAATGCCAGAGATGGCACGGGAAGGAGAACATGAATTCCTGAGCGATTAAAAACTCTTGAAACAGAGTTCCCACCCCCTGAGCTGCAAAGACAGGCAGCTATGAAACACAACACCGTATACAAACAGAAAGCATCCCAGCAGCCATGGACCCACCAGCACTGCCCTGACAGTCCACTGCTTACGATCATCGCAGGAATGTCAAACTAGCAGAGCCTCACCCACCCAACTAAACTATCGGTGTCTGTCCCCCCAGCAGACATGTAACTCTAAGGACTTCAGAGGCTTTGTGCAGATTTCCTTAAAGGAAGAATCTGGGCACCACATAGACCTGGGCACATAATACATATTGTCAGGATGCATCAGTCTTGCCTGTGCGGGCGAAACACTCCGAAAGCCAATGGAGCTGCACTGGCTCGAGTCATTGCCTAGGCCAGATCCTGGGGCTGAAGATTTCCAAAGAGCAGCCTCCTATACCAAGGAAAGCATCATGCCAAGTAAAGAAAAACAGCAACAGGCAGAAAAGACTCTCATTGCAGGGAACGGAGCCGGGAGCTCAGCAGAACGGGTGGTGCCAGCCGGCTGCCAGCGTGTTGGGAACTCAGGTTTCTCCCTCATGTCCCAAACCGGCAGCTGCTAAGAGAGACCGGGCAGAGACACAGTTTCACTAGCACTGGAGAAACCAGCCAAACGCATCCCAAAACCACTGAACGTAAAGCGATCGTCTCCGAATTCCCCAACCCGGAGCCTCCGGGCTGCCTGCAGGACCCACCAGCCTCGCTGCATCGCAACCTACCCGTTCAAAAGCCTGAAAAAGGAGTTAACTCATCCCAACTACATCCTGCAGGGCCGATTAAACACCTCCCGTCGTCAAAGTTTGCTGCCCAGCCTCGGCAAGGAGCCCAAGCAGGGCATTAACTCGAAAACAAGCGTCCCGTCTTTAGGTATCTGCCTTTTTCTGCCCCCAAAGCAGCCGCAGGAGCCTCCCCGCATCCCTCGGGACCCACCTCCTGCCCCCGCGGGATGGGGCGCCCCATGGCGCCGTCCGGAGCGTCCCGGCCGCGGAAGGAGCCGCCCTCCCGGCTCGGTGAGGCGCCCAGCGCGGCTCCCGAGGGCTCCGGCAGCGGGAGCGGCCCCGCCGCGCCCCGGCCTATCAGCGCTCGCCCAGCCACGCAAACCCCTCCCCGCGGCGGGGGAGGAACAGGGCAGGCGGCTTTAACCGGGCTGCCCTTTTTCTTTTTCTTCTTAGTGAGAGAAAATCAATAAACGAGCCGTTAGGGGTGAGGAGAAAGTCCTGCTCTTTAATGCAACTTCCCAGCCAGGCGAGTACAGGGACTCGAAGCGGTTTGCTCCGCGCTTGCACAGGGAGCACCGTTTTTCTCCTTTTTGACTCGTAGAATCATAGAATAACCGGGTTGGAAGAGACCCACCGGATCGTTGAGTCCAACCATTCCTATCAAACACTAACCCATGTCCCTTAGCACCTCATCCACCCGTGCCTTAAACACCTCCAGGGAAGGGGAATCAACCACCAACCTGGGCAGCCTGTTCCAGTGCCCAATGACCCTTTCCATGAAAAACATTTTCCTAATGTCCAGCCTGAACCTCCCCTGGTGGAGCTTGAGGCCATTCCCTCTCGTCCTGTCCCCTGTCCCTTGGCAGAAGAGCCCAGCTCCCTGCTCTCCACAACCTCCTTTCAGGTAGTTGTAGAGAGCAATGAGGTCTCCCCTCAGCCTCCTCTCTCACACAAGCCCAGTCATTTCAACAAGGAGAAGTCAGTTTTCCTCTCCTGCCGCCAAGAAATTACATTTGGCGAGGACAACAAATGAAGGAGTCGGTGCAAATTAATGATGAATTAAGTACACATGCAGTGTCATTTTTAGCATAAGACAACCTAATAATTATGGTCACATATTGTATCTGAGCGCTGCTTGTCTGCATTTTTCACGTTACTTCCCATATGTCCTTTTTAATATGCAAAGGAGCAGATATTTTAGCGAGAGAGAACAAAAATTTTTGTCCTCACAGAAGCATTGAACTGACAAGCAGAGAAGGAAAAATCCTCTGCAGGTTAAACAGCTACAACACAGTTTCCATACTGGCATGCTGGTAAAACACCTCAAACCTGTCTGCAGCATTACAGCTTTCAGTGCTGGGAGACACCTGGGTGTCTTTTTCCAGGGGAATTCTGTGCTCCCACTTTTGTCTCTATGTCAAGACTTCAATATGATTCTGATATTTTTCTTCTTAAAGGAATTTTTTTTTTTAATAGTGAGGAACTGAACCCATAGTCCTCAGGCCTGTGTGGGATAAATAACCCAATTTTGGTCACTGCAAATGCAGAGACAGAATCTACCCCTGTTCCAGCAGTGCAATAATGAAGTTCTCTGCTAGAACCGTACCTGTTTTGGTTCTGGACACACCTGTATCACATCAGCTCAGCTTGTTTACACTGGGTTTACTATGACTTGGCTTTCTAAAACTGGTGTGAGTGCTTCAAATCTAAAATCAAACGGAGAAATCTCAGGTGTGTTCCCCATTGCTACACAGTATTGAGCTCAAACTGCTCCACTCGGCATCTATGGAGAGCTGCGAGTCAGGGTGGCTCGCCAGCGCTGTCTGTACCAAGCAAGGAAAAAAGACAGCACAGACATTTCTAACACTCATCATGAGTGAACAAAGCAACAGAGAAAATCAGGGTGAAACTGCAGCAAAGAATAGAGGCACTGGGAAATAAGAAAAGTCACCTTACATCACTGGCATCCCCTTTGCACTCCAAAGAGTGAGCAAAGCTGTGCTCACGAAGGGCGTGTTACCCCTGACTACAGAGAGGTTTCATGCTAATGCCAACGTGTGGGATGGAAACCCAGATGGGAAGCATCCTTAGGGCACCTGCCTGCCCTGGATACCCAGTCTCCATGATCCTCTCCAATCCGACCTCTACTAACCTCACCGCTTCCTACAGCAGGAGGCCAGTGGAACAGCAGGGGATCTCTTCCAACTCCCATCTCTACACACCCCTCTGTGCACGTTGGTGCTCAGAGGGGACACCTCAGACACACAGAAGAACGCTCTCTGCAGATAAACCTGTGACTGCCCACCCAGCACTCATTTCAGCGCTCTTCACCTGTACAACTGGCTGGCTGAATTGTGGTGAACCTTTACAACTCTATAAGCCTTTGCTCAATTAATACATATTTAATTTCTCTGCTACTCAGTTTATTTCAGCCGCTGCTGTGAACTGGGCTACACCAGCAGCAGAAGAGAGTAGATATTCTCCATAAGCGTTTTGGCATCCATGCATCACAATTTCCTCTCTTGAACAGAACTGCAGAGCAGGTTCTCCACCCACAGTAATCATCTCTTTCAGGAAAAATGCCATTGTCCCCATGTCCATTAGTTGATTTGCTACACCTTTTGTTCAGCCTGGAGAAGAGGAGGCTGAGGGGCGACCTTACTACTCTCTACAACTACCTGAAGGGAGGTTGTGGAGAGGAGGGTGCTGGCCTCTTCTGCCAAGTGACAGGGGACAGGACAAGAGGGAATGGCCTCAAGCTCCGTCAGGGGAGATTCAGGCTTGAGGTAAGGAAAAAATTCTTCACTGAAAGGGTCGTTAGGCAGTGGAACAGGCTGCCCAGGGAGGTGGTTGACTCCTTCCCTGGAGGTGTTTAAGGTGAGGGTGGATGAGGTGCTTAGGGGCATGGTTTAGAGATTGGTGGGAATGGTTGGACTCCACAATCCGGTAGGTCTCTTCCAACCTGGTTATTCTGTGATTCTATGATACTTCTCATAATCCTCCCTGTTCCTGTTCATCAAGCGGGTATTTGGCACATACCTTCAAAAATTTCCCAGGCTCCGAAAAGCCACAATATTGTCTGTCAGGGGTTTCTTCGATTCTCTGTTTCCGCCTGCATTTCGATCTTGAGGAACTTACATGCAGCCTTCGGAGGAAACTTAGTGCTGTCACAGAGGCTATGAAGTTTTCTTATTTAATGCAAAATGCTGTTGCAAAGACCATGCTGCATGACAGTCACGTGGAGACTGATGGTGCTGCAGTCTGTAAAAATCAAGGTGCTGATATTAGGATTTTTTTATTAGTTATATTTCATTCATGTTTTTTATTCTCTTTATCAATTTTCATTGCCATGCCTTGTGAGCTGGCCAAAAGTGGGGATACATGGGGCACAGAGAGACATCCATAAAATTCCTTTTTGAGCACTAAGAGCCTAAGCCACTGCACACCAAACCCAAACCATCAGCTAAAAGGTAACCCAGGAAAGGAAAAAGGTATTGTTATTTGTTTTAAATAAGGATCTCATCCCCAATCTTGGTCATCACTTGGCATCACAAACAAGTGTGGTGGCCACAGGGGACAGAAGAGCAGCTGCTAGATGCTAGCTTCTGAACAGGCAGGAGCAAGCATGAGACAGCACAACGAAGCTATCAAATTCTCCAAGTCTCTCAAACCATTTTCTTGCAGCTGGAAAAGCACTTTCCTCTCTCACTCTGTGGCAAGAGGCAGTTTTGCCCAAGGGCTTAAGCTCAGGAGGGGCCTTGGTGGTTTCACGTGGAGCCAGGGCAGGGATCTGTCTGATGTATCTGAACATAGATGTCATCTAAATGCAGGGGCTTACTTGTAGAGTTTTTCTCCCCAGGTTGCTTTGCCCTTAATATGAGTACAGCTACACTAGTACAAACTGCAGCACCGTGTTACTCAGTGTTACAGATAATAGGCAATTCCGCAGACTGCTGCTGCTCGACTGCCACACTCAACTGACGCTGTTCCAGCAAGCGACAGGTTTTAGTTAGGGCAAGTATCAAAGATGTCAAAACCAACCAACCCAACCATTAATTGCTTGACTTGAGCACTTTTCTGTCTGTTTTCATGCCTACAGACAACCTGGAAGACCTTTTTCCTCCTTGTATTTCCCCGTTAGCTGCACAGACGCTCCCTGGCTCTGAGCAGGAGTGGTGCTGGTGCCTCTGCAAAGCCATGGAGGTCAGAGGGGAACTAGGAGGAAAACTAGGGAGTAGTTTTTCCACCAGCTGGGTCCTATTTGGGAAGGAGCCTGCAGAGCCCCAGGGGAGAGAGGCACCAGCTGCATTGACTGCCAGCAAGATGAGGGCTGGTTCTGGAATCACACAAGGCTTGCAAGCTCCAGCACGAGGCACCACCACGCCTTCTCCTCCTGCACTGTCCCCAGCCTCTGCTGAAACCGTGCTACTTGTAGAGCAGCAGTGATGTATCCACTACCACCCAGCTGTGGGTGGTAGTGGATACATCACTGCTCTGCCAGGTTTTCAAATGGATGCTCCCCTTCTACGTAACACAGCAGCTCTGCAATGCTTTAGGACAACAAGTTTGGTGTACCCTGTATACCTAAGCGTCACCTCAGTAGGAACTGGATATGTGGGTTTTTTCTGTGGCCCTTCCAGAACAACACAACAAAAAAGGGCCTGAGCATGCCCCTGTGAGATGCATGGAGGGGGCAGAATAGCGCTCAGCTTTGACCGCTGAGGCCACCACAATAGTGAAGAGCAAGTGAAGGGACCCTGTGGATGTGTGCACCAGACACTCCAGGATAAGCCTGTGGGGTCCACAACGGGGCAGCCACCGGTGATGCTGCCAACAACGAAGCAGTTCAGAGAACACCTACCATGGGCCAACTGGCAGTAAGCCACATACACGCACAAAAAAAGGGCAATTTTTATTGTTTTGACCCATAAGACTGGAATTCCAAAAGGAAAGGGCTGGGAGGAGGGGGAAGATCATGGAAGACATGCTGTCAAACACTTCTTTTTTTTTTTTTTTTCCTTCTCTCTCCAAGGACTACAATTGTCCTAACTCTGGAGGAAGAGGGAGGGGAGGAAGTTTTGGTGAAAGGCACTGAAACATCACAGCCTGTCTTGGTCACGGTGCCTCCTGGGAGTTGTAGTCATATCTTCTCCACCCAAATTGCTTTTTCTGGCGCAGCTCCACAGAACAGCAATGCTCTTGATGACATAGCAGCAGCACCTACAGCTCTGTCCCAGCCCTCCCTGCCTCATGGCCAATGGACAGCAGGACCCCTGGCCTTCACCTCTTATGAGACAGCCCAGGGGCTGCTCAGGATCCAAACCTTATCGGGTTTGGCCAGAATATTTCAGTTTTCTTTCACACCCTCCCCCTCTCACAGAATTCCCATGGAAACAAAAACAAAGCTCTAACTATTTGGGTTTGGTTGTTTTTTTTCCTCCTCTCGAGGGGTGTGTGTGAATGAAATTGGTAAATGAAAAGCGAGTATATATATGTTACATATATATGGAATAAAATATCACATACCATTTCTAGACTGATCTTCCCTGCATTGGTACATCTGTGATCTGTGTCACCACTTAAGAATCTCAAGGGACAGAAATGGGCCTCAAAACTAAAACAGTGCATTATTTCTTGTATTGCAAACTTGGTTTTGGGCAGGAAAAACCCCAAACCCAACATCCCCTCTCCCCCATTTCCTCCCTTGCACATCTTTCTTCAGATCCTTGGGTGCCTGTGTGCCCCGTGCAGCCCACAGTCTCCAGGAAAAAGAGGAGAAAAAAATAAAAGGAGGTTTTTTTTCAGCAATTCACCAAACTTTAAAGGTATGCCAAGCACGTCAGTATATGAAGCACAGTATCTGGAGGAAGGAGAGAGTGAAAACCATCTCCTTATGGTGTTAAGCTAAGATACACACTGTCTTTCTATTTAAAGCCCTACAGAAATATGAATGCCAGGTTTGAGTGAGCTTAACAAGTCCATTGGAAAACAATTTGCATGGCCCTCCTTACCACAAGATCTGGTCACCTGGCAGCTTTTAATGTCTTACCATTTCCACACAGCGGGATATGACCCACCTTTACCTGCTGGAGAACTGAAGCCTGGATTTGGAAAGGCATTTAGTTAATTACAGAGACTAGTGTGACCTCTCTGGGGTCCAAAGCAGCTTTGGGAGTGGGACACTAGCCCATAGGGTGCTCAGGGCTGCTGTCCCCCTTCCCTTCACTGGCACCACCGACCATGAACCCAGGAACCGGTGCTGGGGGCAACCCTGGCCATGCTGAAGAAGAGGGTTTTGACAGCAACACCAGGTACCCACGTACGTGCTGCAGGCCAAGCGTTCATGGGAAGTCCATACCAACCTTCCTTCTCTACCAGCACTGCCAAACTGTCTCCAGGAGCAGAGCAAGGAGAAAGCAAAATACAACGTGGGGCCAGGGTTTGGGATGTGTCTCTGTTTTCCTTCCTCTACCTCAATAGTGCTGTTTCTAATGTATTTGAAGATGTAGTTCATTAAGAGTGAATTACACATTTTATCATTTGTCCATAACAGCTTGTCAAGTTGGTAGGTTATTATTGGCAACAGGAAAGGAACTAACTCAAACATTCTTCAAGTATGTAATGAGCCCATGAGTAAGAGTTAAGTAATGAGCGTTTCTTCAGTGAGGAATCTAAGCAAGACATGCTCCACCCATTTTGTTAACAGACAAAGGCTTATATAAGCTAGCTGTTACATAAAATCCTAAAATAGGGAGTCGGAGAACTCCCCCATCTTTGGATGATAGCGCGACTGCAGCTCACATATACCTGAGCTGACACCGAACAAGCTCTATGCTAGCGCACAGTTGATGGCCAAGCTTGGAGCTGGCAGAAATGAGCAGCAGAGAGAAACACGTCCTGCCTGTGCTTACACTACCCGTGAACACAGCCACAAGTTTGGATTTGCCCTCACACAGCTCCGGAAACAGGCTGTACAGTAACACTCCCCAAGCAGCTTTATCATCGTTAGGATGATCAAGATATATATCTGTTCCTATGTTCTCTTGCGTGCTAGGTCAGGCTAAACACTGACTGATGCCAGGGTGCCACCTCAAGGGAATCATGCTTAGGAAGAAGTACTCAAGCGTAGCATAGTTATGGGGAAACTTCTCTGGGGCTCTCCCTGCCTCCAGGGATTTGCAGGCAAGGGACTTTCCAAGCCAAAAGTGTTATCATTGCGATTTTATAGGTCTGACAGCTATTTCTTTCAATAAACTGGCTACTCCTGTTTCAAGTTCACATGAACTTTCAACTTCCACAATATCATGCAAAAAAAACCCAACACAATTTACCATAATTTATCTGCAGAGAAAAGAAAAAATTTATCTGCAAAGAAAATCCACATCTTGCAAGATCAGCAACTATAGCTGAAAAGGGCAGCCTAGCAGAGGATGCAACCTCTTCATTTTCTATGCCTGGAAGCCTGTCTGTCTTGAGACAAATCATCTACCTTAGTAAATAAATACTTTTCCTCCCCAGATACTTTGCATCCCACCTTAAAATGCTCTATTTCAACACTCAGACAATAAAGTCAGCCCACACCAATGGTTATGTCCTGGACACTAGGTCAAAAAAGTCACAGAGAGGAGGATTTGTAATTCTTTTCACAAACTAGAGACCAAATCATCCTTCTAAAGCAGATATCAGATGCAAGTGCATGAGAAATGAGCAATACTTATCTGGCTGGGGGAAAAAATAGGGGAATAAAGACTTTCAGACATGTGATTGTTGACCACGCAGAGCAAAACGTATCAGGAGTTACTCTCTGGAATACAAGGGTGCCATTCATTACAGTAATCAATTTGCTCTGCAGTACTTGCAGAAACATGCCAAGGCTGTTATGTGATTCTGCCTCACTGACTTAGCATTTGTGATTTGCCTAACCTTTGCTCTAAATAAATGGGAGCTGCACAGAGGGAATTTTGATGCAGTTCCCCTGCTTCTAGAGCATCCTCCCTGCCTGCATCCCATAGGCTTCCCTAGGGTTTGTTTTAAGGGAGAGACAGACAGACGGCAGGCAGGAGGAGGAAACAAAGAAATTAAATGCAATCTGTCTGGCCCACAAAAAAAAAAAGAAAAAAAAAAGAAAAAAAGAAAAGAAAGGAAAGGAAAAATAATTCAGAATAGCCTGGCTTTAGTTTTGATCATATTATTTAGCTTACTTCAGAATTAAATCCAGATGACATAGATAAGACAGTGGTGACCCCTAGTGCCCTCTCCAGCTGCAGCTTCCACTGTTATTCCATGTATTGATATTTAAGCATAAACAGAGGGAAGAAGCAGAACTTTTCAGATTTGTTCATCATTTACAAAACCTCTCTCTCTTCCCTTTCAGAAACAGGACCTAATTTCCTCTCCCTACTCCAACTCTATCACCATGAGGCATTCACTGCAGCATCCCTTTGTTGCTGTTGTCTGGGAACAAAATTAAACAAATTTACTTTTATAAGAACTTACTATCTTCCATTGGCTCTTTATCATAGTACATTTATGTTTATTATGCTTGCAGAAAAGAAAGAGCCTATTTTGCTAACTCCAGTCTTGTCAATAGCTAAGGACAGCTATTCAAACTCCCGAGAAGAGACCTTTTCTTGTATAAAGAATACTTTGCAGCACCAGGGTGCTGAAAGGAGGCTTTTTTTTTGCGACAGCCACCGGTACGCACTGATTTTTTTTTTCCAGCACTGTCAAAACTCACTGTTCCTGTGACTCAACCTGTACCAGACACAACCCTCTCACTGAGCTGTGGGATGCTTGTCGGGGGCTTTTTGTGGTATTATCGTGCAAGAACAGCACCTCTTTCAGAAAGATCTTAAGACACCTCCTAGCAGATTAGTTTGGGATGCAGGATTTTCCTTGAGGAAATAAGTGATCCCAGCATAAGCCTGAAAGATCTTTAGCTTCCTCATAAAGGAGGACTTCGGGCATCTCCCCTTTTGCAGAGGGTCCCTTTGGGATAGCACCCAACTCATTGCTCTGGGGGACAGGGTTGTGCTTCTCATCATTTGGCAGATTTTCACATAGGTAGTAGGATCTTGTCACCATTTCCACGGCCAGAGAAGGCACCCACTGACAGTCCCCACAGCAACATTTCTGTCCTCAAGAGAGCAGCAAATAGCCCTGTACAGCCTAAGGGCCTGCCACAACTTTATCTAATGCCTTAAGGTTAAGGTAGACGAGGTGCTTAGGAGCATGATTTAGGGATTGGTGGGAATGGTTGGACTCGACGATCCAGTGGGTCTCTTCCAACCTGGTTATTCTGTGATTCTGTGATTCCTGTTCTGCATTTCCTCCCTGTCCCTTGCAGGGAGCAGTCAGTGCCCACAGCCATCACCCTGGCACCCCTCCTGCTGCATCATGCGGAGTTCCCCCACAGAACCCAGATTCCATGGAGCTGCCACCAATTTGCACCCTCACCTCTCAAGCCCCAAGAGCACTTCCCAGAACAGAAGTTACTCCCCAGCTCAGCACTGCAGAGCCCTTTCTGAGGCTGCATTTAAATCTCCAAGCTCTGCGTGGAGCACGTGTCTCTCCCACCCCGCAGGCAGCCCAAGCTCACTCCATCGCCCTCGCTCCCCCAGCAGCGCCACCTCAGCTTGTGGCACCATCATCATGTAGCTGGCACCTCCTTCCCCTTTTGCTGCCCACAAGCCCATTTCTTCACCAGAAACAACTCCCAGGTCTCGGCCACCCCTGGTCACTTGTCCCCAGACTTCCTTCCCCTAAAACCTTCAGGATTCCTACAACCCTCTCTACCCCTTCAACCAGGAAAGCACCATCACCCTTCTCCCGAAACAAGCCCTTCTGTTAGCATTTAGACCTATGACTCAGCTCAGCTGGGGATGGATCAGCCAAAGGTGAGGCTGCTTGATGCCTCTGCAACGTGTCTTTTACTCATTGCAGGGCTCTGCAGGCTAGCTTAACTAAAGCTACTACATTTTTTTCCCAGTTTTAGTGTGAGGCATAACATCATTCTGGTCATGTGTTTACTCTCAGAATACTTTTCCCCTGGTTTTATATTTCTAGGTGCACATGTTTACTTGTTTAAATTAAAAGCAACAGCCTCTTGGATTTGAATTCTGTTCTATTGTTTTATTTTTTAAAGTAGGTTTTAATGGGAGATAGGAAGTGTGCTAATCATTGCATAATTTTAACTTGGTTTTACCTGGTATAAATCTCACTTTCATTTCTTGTATCCTGTTCAGAGGTATCCTGTGTTGCTCTCATGTTTCTGGATCCAGCACTGCTCTAGCCTTCCCACTTTATTTTCTTTCCCCGCTCTGTTTTATTTGACTATGTGCAATAGTCTCATCCTCTGAGCCACTGTTTGCTTCTTGCACAATGTTTCATACTGTTCCTCCTGAGCTTCTTTTCCTTGTCAGCTTTAGCAAACATAATTTTCTCTTTATTGCTATTCTAACTGCACGTTACAGAGGGCACTACAAAATCATGGTCTATCTTATGCATATCTTATCTTTCTAAAGATGCATTTTTTTTAAAAAATAGTGTATTTTTTCTCTGTATTCTCTTTTTCTTTCATTTTGGTTTTTTTTTTTTCACTTTGCTTGGTGCTAGCTCTTTGTACTCCAGTTATGCTCTGCATCTAAACCAACTCTCTCAGGCGTACATGTGCCTATAGCTACTGACAATATTAGTTCGGAATATTTTAATTTAATCTCTGGGTTCCTTCTCTAAATGCTCAAAATTAGCTCATCACTGATTTTTTTTTTTATTATCATGTGTATCACCTTTTTTTCCCACGCTTTTAGAATATGCTATTTTCCTGGTTCCTCAGATTCTTGTTTATACTATTGTAAAGTTACTCTTTACAAGTGAAAATTCTTTCTTGGATGTCACTTGAACATCAGAACCTGACCCAGGCAAAGCTAGATTTGACACAAATCCAGCCAGGAAAACAGTCCATCATCAGGTAAAGCAGAATTATCATCCTTAAAAATGCTTTTATTTTTAAAGGGTGTTTTTTAAAGGGTGTTTTTTAAAGGGTGACTGGGTGTTTTTTCCTTCCAAATGCTATATTTGTTCAAGGAAACTATAAATCCTGTGGCTTGTCTGACACTGCAGGTCAGACAAGATGACCAGAATAGTTTATTCTGGCATTCATACTTAAAAACTTACAAATATTCAGGTAAATTGCAACCACAGAGTTGTATCTAGTAGAGAGATGGTCAGACAAGATAAAGGAGTTACCACTTCAGATCTTAAATGCTCTGAATTCATCTACAGTTCTGTGGAGGCACTCACTTCTCCTACAGTAGCTAGTAATACACCTGATTTTACTAGTTTTCCTTTTTATTGGATCCCTTATAACTTTCAAAACTTTCCTGGTCAACTCTATTAGAAAACTGGCCTAATACACCTTATACCACTTCACGTCCATCTTCCTAGTAATGGAGAGACAGTGTTTTACCCTGATTGTTGTTGCACTGGTGTCTCCCCAGCTTCTGACTAACGTAGACCATAAGATGACTCAGTCCCGGGAGGTTTTTCGGTGCTCCAGAGAAAAGGAGATGGTGTGGCCCATTCGATGGATCACAACAGGAAAAAAATGGTGTTGAACAAATCCTGAAAGCTTCAAGGCACCGTAAGCTGGAAAACCCCACAGGCTCTGCAAGGGATGCAGAAGGTGCAGCAGCCAGCACAGCGGAATGCAGTGGCTTGAGGTGACCAGCAAGTCCTCCAGAGAAGGGCTGGACACCACGTAGAACCACTCAGCAAAGGCACACAGGAGTAGAATGCAGGCTGGAGCAAATGGCGTGCCTCAACACACAAGCCGCACACACACACAAAAAAGGTTTTATTCTTCTTTCAGAAAAATGTATTAGGAAGCATAAAACTAGCCTAAGAAAAAGGTATTTTACTCTTTGACAAATACATATAGAAAACGGCAATAAATAATGCTGTGCACTGCCCTTCCAGAGTTTAAGCTAAACTCAGAGCTGCCTTCAGTCCCAGTCCCCAGTACTCTGCTACTAGTTTGCTCATGCCCTTCTCTAAAAACAGTAGCATAATTCTCTATTAGTCTTTTCTTTTTTTAAAAAAAACTTCCAGTCATTTCGCACAGTCCAAGTAAAACATTTAAGACCAGGTTTTGCAATAGGGTGGAAACTGAAAAGGAAGCATGAATTAAAAAAACACCCAAGAAATGCAAAATCTTGCATACAAAACATGGGAAGAGTCCATGTGATAGTCATACTCACCAACACGTGAACTGCACAGACCTCAGAAGAGCACTGCTAGGGGTTTAGGCTCACCTTCCTTTAATTATGGCCATAAATTTGGGAAGACCAGAGTATTTCAAATCAAAGCATGCTTGGCAGACCCAAATATGCAACAACACAGGATGAGTTGCTGTCACATGGAAGTCTTTTTCAAGTATCTATCTGAGGTTTGTGATCAGTGTGCTGAGCAGCACAGTATTTACCTTATTTACCTACGTATACAGCAACGCCCATTTGCTTGGCTAATCCATCAAGTCCTCTTCCAAAAGAGGAAAACATGAAAGGAAAAGCACTGAAAATTTTTGCATTTCATCTGATTTTTGTGCTTTCTAAGCCAGCAATTGTGTCCTGTTATAGATTTCTGAAAATTATTAGCAAATACATATAGAATGCTAAGAAGCAAAGCAAGCAGAGCAACCAGTGGCATGCAGCCTTAGAGATGTCAGTCATTATTAAATCTTGCAATGAAAGTGGCCATGAAGTGCCAAATTACCCTGTTTTACCCTCTGTTGCACTTACTGAGGGAATGCAAACCTATACCAGAACCGGTTCTTCAGCAATTTAATTATAAGTAACACACACAGCAGCCTGTAGCACACACCTAAGAGACTGGCTACTTGTTTTTTCTTTATTTAATTTTTAACTGTCTTTGTTTTTCTAAGTTTCTGCCATTCCTTGATGGATACCAACTTATCAGCCAGAGGAAGGTCGTTGCTGGGAATTCTCTGGCTCTCCTGCACGTAGCTGAATTGCGTGACTGCGAGGTGTTTGGTTGGCATCCACAGCAGAGCCCCCATTGCCAGCTGAGGATGCCAGAGGTTTATGTGCATATACAAGAAGGGCTAGCACTAATTTGAGGTCACAGAATCATTTCTGGCATCCCTCCAGGCAGTTCCTTACTCAAATGATCTGCATTTACTTGTGATTTGCGTTAATATTGGACTGAAAAGCTGCTTCAGAAGACAGCTGTTTCCAAATCTTTGGGTTCTCCCCATAACCAAACATCTTCAGGGCGGTTTGTGCGACTGACGGTTGCAGCTGGGTGTGATTCAGAGCTGCACGTCTCTAGTTAGTATTGACTTAGGTAACTGAAGGCTGCCATAAGCAAACTGCCCATCCCAGATACAAACATCCTTATCTCTTGGCAGCACCGTTCCTTCTGCATTTAAAGCAAAATCATGCTTTGGAATCAGGAATAGAGGTTAAGCCGATGAGGGCGAGCACCATTTCACATCACTTCCTCCTGCTGTTAGTGGCATTTCCAAATAGATCTTATGCCAATGAGTACCCCATTAAGCCAGCCCCAGCAATCTCTCGCTTCAACTAGCTGGTACTTACCTGGGTATGAACTAAATTCACTGCAAAGTCCCCAGAAATGGTGTGGCATGTCATGCTCAAGCATTAATCTGTGGTACACAGCCAGCAGTGTGAAATTCCAGCACTGCACTTTAGATGCAGCTGTTTCTGGAACCCTTCTGGAGCCTGTAGAGAGGACCGTAGCACTTGTACACTGAGAGCCAGTTGACCCACAAGATGCATGAAGTTAAGAAATAAGTGGATGAAGATACACCAGCAGCAGAGCGGGATCGCCTGTCGCTGCTCCAGCTCTGAGCCGCTTCCTCTTTGCGACGTCACTTTAGTGTTACGCTGAAAGGCCAAAAAGCAGGCAGCTCATGGCCTTTTTCTTCTTCCTTTTTTAAATAACTACTTCAATATTTATTGTTTTAAAGGTAGGAAGAAGTGACTTTATCTCGGAGCAGTGGGGAAAAAAATGTAATATTCCTGCACCTAATTGAGTAAAATGGAAAGGAAAAGCAAGACTCTGGCCAACTACTTTCTTCATAGTTTGTAATGGATCTGGGCTGCAAGGATATTGATACTAGTTTAAAAATGGGTGATCAGAGGTAGAGAAGTGATGAGCTGCATGGTGATAGCAGAAGAAAAGGTGCTCCAGCATTTCCAGTTCTCAAAATGCCTGGCTCCTAATACAGCATGCTCATCCAGTATGAAACCACTCAGCCATTTCAAATTTCCTAAAATATCTTGACAGAGTCTGCTTTTTTTCTGCTGCTTCTGGTGTCCCTCTGGTCCCAGGGGAGCCATGTGTATATTGCATCCCGCCAGGCACACAGCCGGCCCCAGGAGGCTTTCTAAGAACAAATTGGGGAAGGAGTGTGCACAGTCACTGAGCAAGATGGTTGTGACATATTTAGGTGCTCAAATATTGATTCTCTTGCCAACAACAATTGCCTAGCCCCTCCAGGTGGGGGTCCCACCGCTCACCTGCATTTAATTGGGCACATCTCACCCAGCCATCACATGTCGGGGTCCACAGCTACTTACAGCCACTTGCCTAATTGTTTCATAAAAATACTGAGCATCACATACGATATTCACTGAAATTGCAGCTTTTTGGGGAAGAGGCAGCAAAGATTTGTGTGGTAGCTGAGCTTCAGTAACTAAAACTTGCTTCACCAAAACTGGAGCATAATGAGGCTTCCCTGCCAGCAGCAATTAGGAATGAGCATTATATGACAGCTTTCTGCAGCAATTGCACTTTATTATTTTCCTACTGTGAGGGACAGGGAAATGTCACAAGTGGAGAAGGGGCAGCTCCTTTTACAGATTTGCTCTTGGCAAGTGGGCATAGTTCTTATAAACTCTTCAGAAGTACTTGATTCAGAGTTTTTGAAAGGTTGTCTCATCTTCACTCTGAAATACTTTTCCATCTTCTAGCTCCATACACAGCAGTTTTTATCAGGCTGGTGGATGAGGCTGAACTCGCAGAGTAAAGCTCTTCTGAAGCTTCATTTAGCAATGAAAAGGAATGCTTTAGTTCCCTGGGAGAGATCTGAGTGAAAAACCCTCTGGAAAAAGGATAGGGAAAAGGCAAACAACAGTTATTGTATTTAGGTTAATTATATTAGCGGTAGTACTCGTTTTGAAGGTCAGTATTTATTTCAGTAAACTATAGCTGTCAGTCAACAGCACTCCTTCTGCTTTGCTTAATGGGGAAAAGCATTTTTAAAGCACTGAAGACACAGTGCTGCTCATTGCCCATCTCCTTTGGCTTGCTGGAAACCGAGCCTGAACTTTCTGCACTGCAGATGCCAGCTTTGGACCTTGTAAGTTGCCGATGACATACTCCACTATCTGATATTTGGGAGGTTCCTTGTGACTTCAGACGTAGTTGTGACCATTCAGCGTTTTGAAAATCAGATTTTAGAAGGATGTCGTAAAAGGAACACCTTCATCTACTCATTGCAAGCACCACAGATCACCTCTGGAAAATGCAGTCTTGCACAAATAGGTTTGTTTAGGGTGATACTGCTATTAATGACTTTATTGACTGAGATAGCATTTACACAGTGATAATCTGGGCAAGGACTGGTTTAATTAGGAGCACTAAAGCTTATTAAGTGACCAAGCATAGTACTGAGTCACATCACATGAAATGGTATGGAGACTGCTTAGGGCCATGGAGTTATGTCCTTCCTTTAAAAATCTTTCGTAAGACCGTTCCCTGGGAGGAGCAAGTCAGTGGGACGTTTGGCACCACAGCAAACTGTTCAAGTGGGTACCACAAATGTAGCTGATCAGAGGCTAAAGAAGAGGATTTGGTGGATTCCTAAGAACCAACATGCCAAATATTACTTCAGTGGAGAAACACTTGTAGTGATAGGTCTAGGAGCAGCGGTTTTAAAGTGGAGAGGGGCAGATTTAGACCAGACATAAAGAAGAATTTCTTCACTATGAGAGTGGTGAGGCACTGGCACAGGTTGCCCAGGGAATTTGTGGATGCCCCATCCCTGGAGATGTTCAAGGCCAGGTTGGATGGGGCCTTGGTCATTGCTCTGTAGGCAGGAGGAAGCCTTTCAAAAGACCGGAAAAGCCCATTAGCCCCAGCTCCTGGTTTGGGAGAAGATAAGATGTCTTCTGGGAATTGTAGTTCCTGGGAAGCATGAATTTGCAGCCAGGAAAGCCAGCAGCCTGCAAACATTTCCATTGAATGTGTTGAATTCAACTGAAGGAAATTTTTACAGGCAGTTCTGCTTGGAAATTAGCAGACTGCAATAGGAAAACTTGAATGCACTTAGGAGTAGACACTAAGGAAGAAACTCTCCTTGCCTTCCCAAGAATTGGAAAGGAGTAGTGTTTCTTAGACTCGGCAGTCAAAGAGAATCTAGTCTTGGGGTTCACTGGGAACTATAAAGGTTGCTTGAGAAGAAACTATTGGCTGGCCAGAGACTCAAGCACAGCTAAGCCATCATGGCTTAGGGGGGATGAAAATATCATAGAATCATAGAATAGCTTGGGTTGGAAGGGGCCTTGAAGATCATCTAGTTCCAACCTTCCTGTGATCCTGGCAGAGTTGAGAAAGATAGTTTTGCAAAAAGGAGATGGAGAATTTGGACCCCAACCTCTGCCTGCCCGGCGGCAGTGAAGAGCTCCTCTGCCTGATACTTTTGCCTAAGGACTAGGCTTCGGGGCAACATGTGCTGCAGAGCTGTTAAACAGAAACTGCAGATACTGTTAAAAAAAGAACCTGTTGGTATGAACTGAGAATTACTAACAAAAAGTGTATAGCAGTTGTTTGTGGTTTACATAAGTTACCGCAATGTTTTTATGCTGAAAGAGGTGGCGGAAATGTTTCTAAGGACAACTAAAAAACTGAACACAGCACAGAAGTCAGGCTGATAGATCAACAAGCGGACACTACATTTGCCTGAAGCTTCAAATACTATTTTTGGTTTATATTTTTGTTCTGGAGAAGACTACTATGTCCTTTTTTGTAAGAAGAAATGTTGTCATGTGCCTATGCAAAATTCAGTACAGTATGCTCAGTGCAAAGTCTGCATGCATTATCTAAAATCTTGGAGTCCACTGGGTGAATAACCAACCACCTTTCATTACCTTGCTCAAACTCACCTGCAAAACCACCAGCCCTGCAAACCCACACCTGTGCTATGAAGGTCCCGGCAGGAATGCTGGTCTTGGCCCTGTGCTATGAAGGTCCCGGCAGGAATGCTGGAAAGCCCTATGTGTGTGCAACCAATTCAGCTGTGGAGGTCTTGGTTTCGTGTTTGACATTGGTTCAGGTGTGGCTGCTGCAGGGGACCCTCTGCAGCCTCTGTGCACTTGGTTAGAGGGCTCTGTACTCATAGTGCTATTTAAGAAACTGCAAGTACCTACCCTGCTCTCCTGGTTTGGGGCAGAGCATCAATGGGAGCACTGCACTTACAAACTGAACAGTAAATAATTTAATATAATAACCGGTGAAGACTTTTATGAGCTGAGTGGGGCCCTAGGACAATAAAGGGTGTTGATGTAGCTTATTTGTTACCATCTGCACATATTGGCAGTAAGACTAAACCTAGCAGTTGGAATCATAGCCTTATAAAGGCCTCTTAGACATTATTTTCCACTTATACAAATTTGATTTGTTCTTTTCCCCTCAAGCACTGCAATACAATTTTTTTTTTTCCAGGTAATGTAGCCATTTTCTAGTTAAAGAAGTAGAGACAATGTTAAAGCAAAAAAGCTTGCCTAAATTAAAACTATTATTTACTACATGGACAATTTGGCAATTGCTTCTTCTCTGAAAGGACTTATAAACCAGAATGCTGATATATGAATTCTGCAAAGATGGAGTTTAATCTGAATTCCCACATCTTTCCTTGGATCTAGCAGGCTGATATAAACCTAGAGTGTAACAATCATATTTTCTTTTTCAAAGATAAGCTGTTGTGATCTCTGGTTCACCTTCCTCACAGCTGGCAGGGTTGCAGGGCTTGTGCACTTTTGGGAAGGGGGCATTTTGCATTACAGGAGAGTGATGAACAACACTGTGAGGAAAGGATCAGAAGAAGAAAGAGCAGTATGATAACATGACATAGCACAGAAACACTTCCAGATGAAAACATCACTTCCCCTTCTGCAGAAATCAGAGCTGACCGCAAAGGGTTTTGCCTGAAGCAGCAGCCGAGACATGCAAGGCAAGGCAGGGGCAGCAACGCTGAGCACCCCAGTTAAGCTGCTGTCGAAGTCATGGCTTTGGGATGACTGTAGCCAACCCTGGGGTGTTCCCAGATAATGAACCTGTGCAGAGGCACAGACAGCGGCACACTGCACAGCCTGGAGCATCCCATTCAGGGTCTGGGTTTATGCCTGGAAAACCATCCATTTATGTTGGTATGTGTTCACTTCTACACGAAGATAATCATTGTGCCATTAATGCAGTCCAATGTCTGGTTTCCAGAACTTCTAGTACCAGAGTTATTCTTTTTGTTAATTGTACTATCTTAATGTAAACTTATAGACCTGATTTTCTACTGTTAGGAAGCAGAAAATTGATGCTGCCAGCATACAGATGACAAAATTGGGTAAAAATTCTGCTATTATGCCAGTAGTTCAGCCTGTCTTTCCCAGAAAGAAAATGTTTAATGTATCCCATGACACTATCCTGACATGTAGTTTTCCTGAGGTTCTGAATTTCTCAACACTGTGATATTTGCCCTCAGTTTGAGGTGAATAAAATGATGTTGACAGACTGATAATTCAGCATATAATTTCAGTGGTAGCATTAATACCTTACCCATTCAGTGGTGTAATATTTTAAGTTCAAAATGCATGTAAGTCTTTGTAAGCCTTACTAACCTTACCTTTAAGCCTAACAAAATCATCACCAAGGTTTGGGCAAACCAGTGTTTGTAGAGAGAGTTCCTCCTGCACTGAGATGCTGGTAGAAAGAGGCAGGTGAAGAACCACCCCTGAATCCATGAGCTCAAACCAACTCCTCTCCCAAACAGCCCTTCTCTGCTATATCCAGGAGGTGCTGAGCAAGAGTCATCATTCAGATGCTGGAGGTGCTCAACAGAGATGCTCCTCAGATGAGCTGGTAGCTCTGTGCAGCTCTGCTGCAAGGTGTCTAAGGTGCCAAAAGCCAGATAGAGCCATTAAGTCTGACCTCCTGAGCACATAGCAAGTTGGACTGAAGCCTGTCTCTAACAGCAACGTCTCATTTGGGTTTAAGGAATCCAAGTGATAATGGTTCCACCATCCTTGCTGAGAAACTGCTCTCCCTGGTTAACCTTTCAAAGCTAAATATTTCTTTTTCAGCTTTTACCTGTAGGATCTTGTATGACAGAAATGCACTTCTACCTTCAGATATCTTTTTCATATGTAGGGGCTGGAACTCCTGCTTATACCCAGTGAGCCCTCACTGGGCTGCATTTCTGAATGAATCCTTCCTCTATTGCATGTGCAGTTCGTTGAATTACACACATGTAATTCAAAGTATGTGTGTGAGGTGTTTAAACTGAAACCATAGAAACACCTCGTGGGATCACTGGATGCAGGGTGAGGAGGACCGAGTCAGATACCCACCAGCAGCTCACTTTAAGGGCGTTGCATCACCTTCATCCCTGGAACACCTCAGGTTTGCCCTCAGCAGTGTGGGGATGGAGAGCATGTGGGCACGTTTGCTTTATATAATAAAAGAATAGCCAAAAGGCTCTGGCTCTGACAAAAAAAGCAGCAAGAGAATTGCCTTCTCTCACACTCACACTCAGCCTATGAGATAATATAGGCTGGCCTTTTCTTTGCAGCTGCATTGTCTTAGTGCTTGGAAAATAGCAGCAGGCTGAGCAATGAGTCATCTGTCACTAGATGGGGTTAAAGTAATTTCCGTTTTCTGTTGCCATGGGGAAATCAACGTCCTAAGATTTGTCATTTCTCCCACTCAAACATGTGGGAGTAGAGAGTTTGGAACCCAGCAGGGCTAAACATTTTTTTTTAATTTTTTTTCTATATTCCCCCCTATAAACAAAGCTCCCTCCATGGCCTTGCAGCTGTCAGTCTGTTCCCGGAATTGTCCAGTTACCAATGTCATTCCCCTTGGATTGCAAAAAATCCAGAAGCAGAGTTTAAGTAAATATTTGACATTCATATAAGAGTTGCTTCATGTTATCACTTTTAAGAGTCTCTGTTCCTTGTAAAGTTTTATGTACATTTGAGAGGGTTATAAACGTGATATTATACAAAGAGAAATGAAAATTCAAAAGAAAGTCAATTAAAGTAGTAGCTCACCCAGCATTCACAGTATAGTGCATCAGAGAAACAGGAAAGAGGAAATTGCAGTAAATACCGTTTAAAAGCCTTGTTAATGTATAGCTTATGAGTAGTAGCATAGCAACATCTAGTGTTGATCGGGGATATAGCTGAAAGTTGTTGTCATACTTCATTAATTGTAGTTGGATGAAATCTGCGGGTGGGGAACTGGCTTTTCCTAGACCATCACATCACTACCCAGCCACAACCTCAGCTCCCTCTCCAATGTGTTTCATAACACAACATTTTTTCATGTTCCATGTCACTGCCTTCATTAGCTTTGCAGAAGTGCAGTCATCTGGTAATGCTCTCGGTACATCAAGATCGTTACGAAATTGATTGTGTTAATATTTAAGAGTCAGCCCAATAGATCTACAGGGTTAAATGGAATTCCGTGCAGCAGTGGCCAAAACTTTTAGCATCTGAACTGAAATTAAGAAGCAATTCCTACCTGACAGCTGATCACATTACCAGCTGCATCGTATACCCCAGGACCAATTAAACACTGCTGTGAAATGCTCAGAATGATCCCTTTCCCTGAAAGGGAGTATGCAAGTGTAAGGTTGAAATGCTAGATGGTTTGCCAGAGAAGGCTCAGTTTTCTTTCTCCAGTGTTACGCTGTGAATGCAGGGATTCCTGTGCTATGCACAGTTTAAGACCATCTCTAGAAAAATTGATCGAGGTGCATTTTAAATCTATCACCACATCACATATAGAGACTTCTTTTTGTGTAAAAGACACCTGATGCTCAAAGTTCCTAGCTACTTAGACCTTTGTAGATTTTCATTATGGATTAACATTAGATTTGATTAGTTAGTGTAATTAAAGTGATCAATTTTGACATTAGTTTGTTGGTTTTAGTTTAGACTTAATTATTTTTCGTGGCTTTGTTAAACTGTCACAGTTTTTTTTCATATAAACAAGCCCTTATATCAGGGCTCACTGAGGACTATTTAAATAAAATAACTTGTCTCCTTAGATTACAGATCCTATTACATGAGGTTTGCTTCATCTTCAGTAAAATAACATCCTTTGGCTTTTCTCAAACAAAACAAAATTCATGAATGGCTGCTTTCCAAATCCAGCTTTATCTTGCAACACCCTTTGAACAGATTTTTTGCCACGTTTAAGTTTATTACATGATCTAATTAGCATGACTGTGTAGGTGCTTGGAATGCACTGGGGGAGAGGAAAAATACAAGTGTACAAAATGCTGTTATATAATTTGCTGAGGACAAGCTTATTAAAGACAGAGACCTGGAACATTTTCCAGATACTTTTCAGCACTGTTTTGAAAGTTAGCAGTTGGACAATGAAAAAGAAAGGGCATTCAAGTCTATAGCAGAGGAAATGTTTAGAATAGGAAAGACTGAATGGAATCTGATTTTGTGACTTCAAAATGCAATTACAATTTTTAAAAGGTATTAATTCTATACTTACATTTGTTGTTTTTATGTTCAGATAAAACAATTTAGTGAAATTCAATACATGGCTTGAAGCAAGGACTGCAAACTTGTCAGCTGCACTGTGAGGCTTGCTCTTCATCAGAAAATGAAATAAAACTTCTAATTAATAGCAAGAAAATACAGATTGTTAACTACTCCAGCCATCAGAAAGGCATTAGGGTGTCTATTGGAAACATGCAGCCAGAGCAGAGATCAGAGCTCTGCTTCATGTTATTGAGACATTCACAACACCCTAATCAAATTAAATGGGGAGCTAAGTAACATAAGGCTATCAGGCATGCATGAAATGATATTTTAAAGTTACCTGTGATCTTTCAGAGCTTTTAAAGGGGTCAGGCAGTAGGCACATCTGGCAAGCTGATCTTCTCATTTACGGATGTGAAGTCATCCACTGAGTTGCATTCCCAAGTCAAGAATGTGTAATTTTCCACGTGTCACTTTACTGACTTGCACAATGAACAGACATTAATATTAATTTCGTAAAAGATTAGATATATTTAGGACAATTGTAATCCCTGCTAATTATGGTTTAATTAAACTAGAAGCAGAAAGTGTTTGATAAGGAGGGCTGATGTTATTTTAATAAACACACTCCACAGCCCGCTGTGCTATGCCATAAATCAGCTCAATGCTGAATCCCACCTAACTGGATGAATTGGGTATTATGGGATCCTCAAAGGCACAACTTCAACAATAACATTACCAGTTGTTGAAATTGTCACTTCACTTTCCCTAGCCTGGGGAGGGGACATGGTTGTTGCAGTGGTCCATAAGGCTGTCACGGTGCAAGCTGAGAAGCAACCCTGTAGCACAACTGTCTCATTTAAGTCTCCTTTAGAAGGATCAGGGCATGCCCTGGGGCAAATGATGCTACCTAGTGCCACCGTGGTTGGTGGTAGCACTCCAGAGCTTGGACCACAGGTCTGAAGTGAGTTTAATGGTTATCAGCAGTGTGCCTTGGGGGTTGCATGTGATAAAGTACACAACACGATTGCTTTGGCTCACGCAAACAAAATATTTGCTGTGTCAGATAGGGAGAAATGGGGGTTTGATGAGCAGTGGGAGGCACCCAGCTCTAATCCCTCTAAATCAAAGGTCTTCCCCTACTGTGCCCAGGAGCAGATCCCAGGGACGATCTCCAGCCTCCAAAGAGCCTCTCAAAGCTCTCAGTGACCTTATCTTTCATATTTGGGGCAATCAAAGATATCAACAGCGCTAGCTGTGTGATCCTCAAGTCACAGGCTAGAGCACAATTCCCTCTAAATTTACTTGCTACAAACACATTACATCAACAATTACTTTCGCTGGGGCGAAGGGGATCCTGCTCTGGAGGATGTATCCGTGTCCTGCAGACACTCCTGGCACTGAGGGTTTTGGTTTTGTACTGGCTGCGATGGGCAGGTCAGCTTTGGAAACAACAACTCCAGTTGCTGTCAGCAAGTTTCTGGCTCTCTCTGCGTCAGGAAGTGGTCTGTCCTCTGGGAAGGCAGATGAAGGGGTAATTCAGAAATCACAGAGTGGGCTTTCTGCTGCTGAAAGTGAAGGGCAATGAGTCTGGGAAAAAACCTTCACCCTTTCATTTTCTTAGGCGAGAAGGGACCTTATTTGCTACACTGTAATACCGTCTGTTTCTGTAGGAACATCTGAAGACAGACAGAATATTGCTTCATCATGCCAGGTAAACAGCTCTCACATGCCATGGCTACAGTCTCTAAGGAGCTTCTGTTTATTATGAACCATCTCTGCCTCAGCTTTGGCTGCAAACTTTCTCTGTGAACACAGCAAAGAGGCTCAAAAGAGAAGTGAAGAGCTTGTATGAAGTTACCAGAGGGATACTTACTACCATTGAGATTATAATTCTTTTTGCTGGAATTTTTGCTTTCTTCCCCCATTTTTTTTTTTTTTTTCTTACGGAGTTTGCCTCACCAGTTCCATTTGGAATGGAGTTTGGTAGGCAGAACAAAAGTGTTATCAAAGGAAAGATGTTAGTGGTGCTATAGAGACTTTAAAATGTCAAATAAGTTTGAATTATTTATTTCCTAGTTCCTGTGAACTCTCTTTAGGCTGAAAAAATGCTTGGAATTGCATGGAACTGAAATAAGAAGTTCCCTGGAGGCTCTTGATAAGTTTTAAATTAGCAGTAAATATTGGTGTATTGATTATTATCATGACCTGCTGATTTTTTTATTTCCCTTTACAGAGGAAACCCAAACTTTCTGAACCATAGTTGGATTGTTAAAAGTGTATAAATGTAAATTAATATCCTCAGTTATGCTGGTGGAATTGAGATAACTGTTTAGCTCTTTTCTTTGGTTCATTTCCTAAGCTTTTGTGTTTCTAAAGGGATATTGTACATGATGCAATGAGACAAGTACAATAAGCTTTACAGAGTAAAAGCTCAGGTAGGCACGTGGCTGCGTAATCCTTATCCTCCTTACTGACAGCATGTTGCGTGCCAGTTGCCTCCACTGGCTGGTTGCACAGTGTAAAAGCCCATAAAGTCCCATAGTCATGAGAGTTTGATGATGCTGGTGACCCTGTGGCAGCGGGTGATGCACCAAGGAAGCTGAGTCAAAAGACAGGTTGGAGGAAAGGTGAATCTGCTCCCCCTCAATCTAATAGTTAGAAGGGAAGATTTGCAGGGTGCTCCTACCCTTGGTTTTCCAGTGGACTTCATAGCATTCTTGTTATTTGGATGAAGATGATTTAGCCACAGGATTTTCTAACGATGTGTGCCCATAGCATAGCTAGTAAACTGTGAACTAGTTTGTTTTTTTCTTTTTAATCCAAAAAGAGACAGAAAAAGTTGGGCTTTTTTTATGATACTGTCATTTCTGATGTCTTCATACTGAGGATTTGACTACAGTACTTTATGGTACCATCAACCTTGGGATGTTTATTTTTCTTCAAACATAGCTGTTTGCAGCACACTAACAAGAACTGAAGATCTTTTAGCACTGCTCTTTGTTTACTGAAGACATCAAAGCCTCTTCTTTCACAAGCCTTATTTGAGTCAGTGCAATCTGCAAACAGCCATGCAAAACCAAGGTGTGCTTTGTGTAGAGAACATAAAACCACACAGCACTGAAGATACAGATATTTTCTTATCTGAGATTCTAAATTTAGCTCTACTTCATCTGTCATTCTTCAGTTCCTTAAATGATTTGTTCCTAACCAAGAGCCCTGCACTTTCAGCAGACCTTCCTATTTCCCTTCAAGCTGGGTGGAAGAATACAACTGCAAATATGGACAGTGGCAGTGAGAGCAGCTAATCTAAAACAAATATTTTGAAACATCTACGAGCAGATGCATTTCCTTGTTTCACTTTGATGGTTGAGATGATATGCTGCGTTATGTTAATTGAACCTGATTTTTTGCATTAGGTCCTGAGAGCTTTCAGCTCAGACCCAGGCTGTGGGTGCTGGGCAACACTGAGTGGAGGAAATGACAGACGTTGTCTGCAAATTAAATAACATCTGCCGAAAATAATGTCCTACAAAAGACCAGGACATCCTTTGTATGGATTTCCTAGATGCGTTGGGGGTATTTTAAGGCAAATTGAACTCCCACTCCTAACAAGGTCAACAGGATTGTTCTTTCTATGGAATATAAGGCAGCATAAACATCAACATTCATGCATCAGTGGTGTTTCCAGTCAAACTTCAAGTATTGCCTCACCTCAAATGTTTATCCCACCTCTCAGAGCCTAATGGCAGCCTTCAGAGAGCTTTCAGCATTGGCAATGTATAAAAGGAAAAAGTCTCTGTGAAGGAAAAACCTAAAGTCTCTCCATGGAGGAGGACCTGCTGGAGTGGTGCCAAAAGACCAGCTCACTTAGGAACTCTTCAACTGGTAGGCTGTGGTATGGACAACAGGGAAGATGAATACAATGAAGAGGGAGGACAAGACAAGGGCTGACTGATAGGGTTTTTATTCCACAAGGTAGCAACTTACACCAAGCTATATTGGCTGAAAGTTCCAGAGTGGGCAAATGCCTGAGGCTTTCCAGGAATCTGGAAGGGCAACGTGCGAGGTCAGTGAGGATCAGTAGTGGAGACCTGCATGGATAAAGTACAGTTAACGAGAAATGCTGACTGCATCTGTTGTGGAGGGATGGTGTGTTAAGAGCATTTTCAGCAAAATGCACCTTTTAAAACACCTGGCTGTGGGTGTAGGTCACCCTGTCATGGCAAGGGAAGATACACTGTACGGGCTCCGCTCATGTCACCTTTGGAGACCTAGGGTAAGGTGGGAGGAGGAAATCTATGCAGGAAGGGCTGGGTAGCAAGAGGGTGTGCTATTCAGCAGCTATTAACCCTGAAAACACCAAAAGAAGATGCAAGACACAAGCAGTACAAGCCTTTCACTAGCTTTGAAATAGGCATGTGGTGCTGGTACAACAGCATGTGGCCAAAGACACTGCAAGTCTGTGGGACACAGTGGTTTTGGACTCTTTCCTTGACTTAGGGTGCTGCTGAGCTCACATATAACATCTGGCTCAGCAAGGCATGGCTCAGCCTCCCAGAGATGAGGGAGAAAAGGAGCAATTCTTGGAAACAGCCAGGTTGCCCCTCCAGCTCCAGCAGGCAGGCAATTCCTGCAGAGCACTTTGAGAGTCTTGCCTTAAGAAATAAAACAAAATGGCAGAGCCTTGAAAAAAAGTTTTAAGTACATCTAACTTTGGGATAGAGCATAAAATTTCTTGCCAGAGGATTAAAACAAACTGGAAACTGATCATCTACTCATTTAAATGATGTGCCTGGAGCTAGATCAGCAAGGCTGAATAATCTCTGCATTGCTTTCATCCTTCTTCATTATTTTCTTTGTTCCATCAGTCACATGTGTGTTAAGTGTGAACTGAAGGACCTTTTAGCTGGGAAAGCAGTCTGTGAAAAAGGCTTGGCCCTCATCGTATAATTCAGCTTCAGTATTACAATTACTCTTAATAACACTATTATTTTGTTGTATTATTTATTCTGGCTAGAACACTCTAGGATCCCTTGAAGGCTTTTTTTTTTTTTTTTTTATCTGCTGGATTTAGCCAACATCCACTCATGAATCCAGATGTTTCTGCTTTTATCCACGGGAACTTTATGGTATGGATATGCCAAGATAATAACTTCAGGCTCAGCCTCAAGACAAGTATTTTTCAAATTTCCTAAATCAAAAATGGAAAGTGGCATGAAAAATCTAGGCCATACTTCATTTAGCATGCCAGAATAGAAATTAAACCACAGGAAAATATTGCTCAAGGTTCTGGATCAGTATTGATACATTTTCTTATGTCACACCAGAAGATACAGCCCAGATTGTGCTATTTTCTGTGTTCTCAGACACAGATTCTTGCCTTCAGCACATCTTCAGTTTTTCTTTCCATTCACCAGCCTGAAGCTGGGAGCAAAGACACATGTGGGTCCAAGATGCTTACTCTGGAAAAAAGATTACTCACTGCAAGCCAGTCACTGCTGGTGAATTTAAATGAATGAAAATGTGCCTCTGTATCTCAGCTTCACATCATTGACACAGATACGCTCCCAAGTCAAATCTGGTTTCGAAATAAGGGCAGTGACAAAATGTACCCTATCCTGATGGGACCTGCTGAATAATGCAAATGTCCGCTGAGTCTTTGACAGCACTTTGGATGAACAACCGAACCCAAAATCATTCCTTGTCTGGAGTGACAAAAGCAGCATGAAGCAGACATTGAAATAACCTTAGCAATCATCTCTGTGCTGTGCTGCCTGGGGTTTCCTTCAGGCATTCCCACTCACAGCATCCTGGGTTTCTTCCCTGCTCCTCATTAGTCACCAGGAGAGTCCTGATCGAAGCTGCCGTGCAGCGATGGTCAGTGCCAGAACGGTAGCTTGGATGGCGTCCCCAGTTCAGGATGGCCATGTCCTTCTAAGTGCTCCAAGGTTGCTCAGGACAACAGCAAACACAGGAGAGGCACAAAACAGTTTTTGTTAGCCTTTTGGCAACAAACTATAAACATCATCTGCCTATGACCATGTTGTGCTCAAAACGGACGTGATGCTATGCCTGAGCCCTCGAAAGGTGAATTTTAGCTTTTACTCCAGGACAGTGATGAATGGCCTTGAAAGCACACGGCCCTGCTCCAGCCTCTGCTGTGCCTGACCAAACCTCTTTTAAAGCCACTCTGTGCACTGGACCAGGGAGAAACATGCAACAGTTTTTCTAGACTAGCAGAGAAGAACCCATTCCCCTCCCCAAGAGGCTCACGTGCAACAGCCAGTTATTGCTTGTTCTAATAGCATTAGTTCTCTACCTGCAGAATTCCTGGATCAAAGGAAATGTAAATTATTCCTAAAAACTCTTTTAAGGTTTCCCCCAGCATGGAAAAGCCTCTCAGCTGGCACAAAGGATGAAGCTGGCTCCACAGCAAATCCCTCTGGGGCAGGGACGAGCTGGGACAAGAAGGAGGCACGAGTGTAGGGGAGCAGAGGGCTGAGTAGCCAGCAGGCATCAGTGAGACAGCTTGTGCCAGCTCAAGCAGCAAAGCTTTCCACCTACCTACCCTAGAGCTGAGCTCAGCCACCTTGAACTCCCACTACATGGGGCTTCTGAGGGCAGTGCAAAGTGCCATTAGGCAGGGTGACAAGTCCAGGTGTCTGCAATGTCATGCTCAGGAGGTGTCAAGGAAGTGACAAAGTTAATCTGGATGACACCTTTGGAGAGGAAAACACTTTTCTTGCTAATATCATGGATCAAATGTGCTGTGCAGGGCTTACAGAGGGTGCACATTAAATATCCCACCAGCACAGTAGTTTTGCCGGTTCCTACAAAAGTTTCTGTTTCATAATGAGGAATTTTGTTAGTATTCAAGTATGCAGTTTAAGTTTTAAAGGCCACCTACTGTACTAACTTTCTACATGACAAACCACAGAAGCATACCTGCTCCAATTTATTCTAGAATTTTCAGTAAGGTTTGGTTTCAATGATTTTTAATTCCCTGTGAAAAAAAAAAGAGGATTTTTTCCAAGTTGGAAATGAGGAAATACAAAATACTGAGGACTCTAGTTTTAAACTTTTTAAAAAAAAATTCTTTCTGCAGGTCAGAAAAGTGATAAAATGCTATTGCTTCCATTTCAGTGGAAGGCTAGCTTGACCTTTAGTATGATGAGCATCACAGGTGTCTCAGTACAATTTGCTGCTGCCATTGCTGGGATCACTGGGACCAACTACCTGGGTTATGCAGTCTTTGTTCCCCTTTTTCTAGCCTGATTTCCCAAACCTCTGCAAAGACCCACTGCATTATAAGTGGTACCACCTCACTCTGCAAATACTAGCCCCATGGCTGAGTTTGGCCATATCCTATGCATCTTTGGGTTTTGTGATCACTTCTGTGAGACTGCTCCAGTTTGGACATTTAAACATAAGCATTGCTTATCATTGCTAAAAATAAGCATTTGCTTTCAACATTACAAAAAGAACTTGAAGATTTGCCTTTCTGCTCTTCCTTACGAGCATGAAGGCTGCACTGCCATTGACGCACAGAGCCGTTAAAACCTGCACAGACACAGATCTGTTACCTGACCAGCAAAAGAAGTGTCAAAAATAACCACCATCCAGCACGTATCATGTATGCTCCAGAGGTAGAGCCTAAGGCAGCAGCACCTCAGCGGCGTAGGAGGATAAGAGGTGAAGGCAGGAGCAGTATGATGAGGAGGAAGAGGCCTTTAGGCAACCTGGAGTAGAGCCAGAGCCCAGGCATTACCTCTTTCACGAGGCACAGCATTGATTTCTAGCCCTGACATACCTCCAGCCCACACACTTTGGAGGACTCACTGCTGGTTCAGACATTATCAAATTCTGCTGTGCTGAGGAAAATCTCACCTTCTGTGTATCTGATCCCTTGAGGGGGGTTATTCCCTGTAACCTTTTTTTAGTAGCCAGTCTCAAATCCATAAAAATAATGGTGTTTCCATGATGACAGCCCAGCAGGAGACTCCTCCAGGGCATCTGAAGAATCAAAAGATGGCCAGTGCTTCCTCCTGCTCCAGCGTCACACCCCATGGAACCACAGCCCCATCTTATCAGCTCTCACTCCTCTTGTGCTGAAGTAGATGGCAAACTACTTCAGGCAGAGCTCTGTCTGCCTTGGTACTTGACAGTTACTGAATGGCAAGTCACACTGCACAATTGATGCACAAGTAGGTATCAGGCAAAGATACCAGCTTAGAGGTAGAAAGACCAAGAGGGTCTGCAGTCTAAATGACTGGAAAGCTATGGGATTTTGTAACCCCCATAGCTTTATTAATAAAAGATACATAATTTTTGTGCCCTCTTTGGTATTTTACAGGGAATATGAAGTGGTCCTTTGATATTCACTGTCACTGCTTTGCCTCCAATGCACAGCATTTCTCCTGCCCTACATCAACAAAGCCCTGCAACTACTGAATCCTCCGGTCCTGACCCAGCAAAGCATGCAAAGGGTCCCACTGAGACCAGAAGCATCTCCAGAGGCTTCCTCTCCTTGAGCAGGGCAGGATATTGGCCCTTTGCAGGTTGCACTTGCCCAAGCATTTTCTTTCGCAGGCAGCATAGACAGTTCCTCACCCAGAGATCAGCTCCAACCAAGTGCCCAACTGATCTTCTACCCTTGAGGCTGTTCCAAAACCCCATCGTTTTCCTGTAGCGCTTCAGTCTGCCCTCAGACCAGGATTTATGAGGGTTATCCATGGATACAGCTGCAATAAAAAATCCAAAAGCTTCTGTTGTAGTGCCACAAGCAGCATGAAAACAGAAAAATGTTCTTTGCATACCTGTTCCTCACTAAAGGGTTATGAGCAGGACACCCAAATGCAAACAGCAAGCTCTGAAGCAGGACCTGAGGAGGCAGCATGAATACATGCCAACCTGACAATGGGTTTCATTTAACAAGAGCAAATTTAAGTGTGGAAATAAAATATGAAACAGTTGTAGCCAGCATTGTCTGCATTCTTGGAGTGGCACTAAACTAGCAAAAAGAAAAATACTGAGACACTGGCCTAGACACGCTCCAGCTGTCTGCTACTACCTCTTCCCTCCTCCACTGAATATAAGTCTTCAGCTTGTTTTCATTTCATTACTGGATGTTATTATTGCAACCTGGGAAAAGAATAGAAAAAGGAGGGGGAGGGTGGGAAGTCCTTAAAACACTTTCAGAGTTATTTCTTAAGTTAAGTTTCTTTCCTTCTTATCAGTGATGAAGTACACTTTAAAAAGTGTATGAGGCCAATGGTGTTATTAGTTAAGCATTTGTTTCTTAAATAAGGTCCCTTATCTCAGACATCAGCATTTGCATGGTGGTGGTTATTCACGTAAGTCGCACTCATTTAGTACTGAGCAACACAATTAAACAGACATATAAAACACCCACAGGGTGAGCAGCAGCAGCCTACAGGTAACCTTAAACTTCAGGCACTCACTTGCCAAATGTCTCAGTTCTCCTCATTTGCGTGTGGGAGCAGGACAAGCCCTTTCCTCCATCACCAGAGTAGGTATAGAGGAGGCACTTTTTGACTAGGCCCACTGTGAGTCAAGCTTTTCATGCAGTTGGTTAAAAGCCTGATGCTGCAGTAAACAGGAGTTCTTCTTGACTTGCCATGGGGTCAGCCCTTCCAAGGCTTCCCTTCCCTCATCTGCCTTCCTCTCAAGAACACAGCTTATCCATTTTTAATATTAAAAAGAATTCACATCCAAGATCTGACAATAATTTCTTTTCCCTCTCTTTACACCAGGTTTCCTTGATAGGGATGTGCCAACATTCACAGCCTGTCACCCCCGCTGGGGACACTCCACCCTATGAAAAAGTCAAACACTTGCCAAACGCAAGGCCAGGACTATGTCATTTCCCACTGGTCACAGTGGGAACTCTGTGCTGGACTTCTCTGGAAAAATCTTCCCCTGCATTTTGATGCCAATAAACTTCAGCACAGCAGCAAATTTTCAATGGTTCTTCAATGGAAAATCAGGATACTGAGTGTTTCTTAGTATTTTATCCATCTTTCCCTTGGGATCAAAGATATATACACTAAACCAGAAGTCCTTTGTGTCAGCTTTTGCACACTCCTGTAGTATTCCTGGCAGGAGAAGGTCAGATACGCTTTAATGAGAGCTTTTGTCTCTCCAAACATTGTTTTGTAACATCCAAAATAGGTCTGTAATTCTAAATTTGGATGCTTTAAACTCCCAAGTGCAATTTTGAAGTGCACATAAAATGACTACTCACAACACAGGGATCATTGCTTCTTAATGAATGGCATTGCTTTAAGGATTCGTATGGAAAAAAAGTTTTAGTCTTATTTTTACCTTATTCCAGTCAGTCCAGTGAGGGGGAAGTCCTTTCTACCTCTTTCTCCCGCGTGGTCCTTCCCTGCACTGGCTGGACCTGGTCATTGCATTCATCAGCAATACTAGACATCTCACTGCAATCTAATCCCCAAGACAAACCTTGTCAAACAGTCTGGGGGCCTGAGTAAGTTTTAAAGCAGGGTGGAAGATGGGAAAGAAATTTGGAATGTTTAAGGGGATTTTTTCCCATTTTATGGCATTCAAGATAGATAATTCCCTTTTTCATCCCGACTCTTTTACCTTTTAGTAGTTTATTTTTTTGTTTAATAAAAATAAACTCTCATACTAGAATCTAATTTCCATTCATTAAGGATAAAAGATGATTTCAAGGAATTAGTTTCCCGAAATCCAGAAACTCTAAACATCTGCTCAACACCAAGCTTATGAGAAACAGCATTTACCTTAACACATCTGCTTATCTCTAAGCATGTTCTTAAGTGGTTTGCTGGCAAAAGCTAGAGTGTTTATCCCTTCCCAGATGACCCTGTTTAATATTTACCAGTATTAATCTGCTCAATAACTATAGACGCCAGAAAAAACCCCATTGAATTAGCTCTACACAGAGCTTTTACAAATATGATTTCTAGATTACCCAGAAGGGTCAAAGTGTTCCCTGTTCAAGGGCTGACCCTGAAGCCATGGGAATCAGTGGAAGAGAGTTGACCAATTACACTGCTGTGGGTTGGTAACCCTGCAAACAGAAACACCTTCCTGGTTTTGACACTGTGACTAACAGGGATAACAAAGGCTCTATGCTGACATTAAGACAATGTTTTATGTATTGGCATCCTGTTAACCTCCAGCACACTTAAAGGAAGCTGTTAATTTAATGGTTGCATCAGAAAGATATGGCAGAACATGTATTGCTGAGCAATAAAGGAAATCTCCAAGCCTACTGTCCGCATCGACACCTGCACAGGGCTGCAGGAATGTCTGTACAGAGCACAAATTAAAAGATTCTGCCCCTGACAAGGAGAAAATTTTCAAATCAAAGCAGTAGTAGCTGATACAGTCTCTAGATACAGGGTTTGGTATCTGCCTCCACTATGAAATCTGTCCTCCAACAGCAATGCCTCTCTAGATCCTACATGTCCTTCAGGCTGGATTTGATGCAAAATGGGTGGGTTAATCCCCACCCATCGGTTGGGGTAAAAGGCTGCACATAGGCTGTTATCTCAACCTAGTGGAAAGGGCTCTTAGCAACTCTCAAGAACAAGATGACTGTGTTTTGCTGTGAAGTCTGAGCAGTGCCATGATTTCACTGCAATTAAATTTGACTAGAGATGGTATCCCTTTTATTGAGATATCAAATTTGTATCATGCATATATGCAATGGTAAAAGGGGAAGGTAATGGTGAGACACTTGCCTACAATGCGATGCTCAGCCTAAAAACATAGAAAGGTATAGAGGCCCTGGCTCAACATAATACTTCAGCACATACCTAGCAGCAGACAGACAGATGATGCTGTTGAACTTAGCCCAACACTAGTGCTGTAACTAATCAGGATTCATTACAAGTTGGAAGGGATCTGAATTACAGCTGTTCTGGAAACCAAGGTTTTTCATTTGTGAATGCCAGTACATCATTTGAAGTGATGAAGCTATAGTCCTTCCATTGCCTGTTTGGACAGTGGCTTATATTTATGCATCAGAAAATACCTTCACTTGCAAAAGTAAAGTAGAAGGATTATTTGTATTTTGAATCCTTTTCAAGAAAACCTTTATCTTTGTGTGTCAGACTGACACTCAGTTTGAGTCCTTGCTCATTGACCCACATTTGATAATTCTACAAATATAAGCATTGACCTTCCAGAATGAGATCATGGACTTGTATCAACTCCTGCAAGTCACAGCATTGCTCCAAACATAGTTCATGTGTGTGAGTCACTCTAGATTTTGACTCATTTTCTGTTAAACAGCCCACCACCTCTGTTCATCTAGTCTCCCCCATCTATCTTCTGCAGAGCCATCCCTGTCCTTTCTCCAGCTCTGTTCCTCATTCTTCAGGCTATGGTTAAGCATCAACATCATCCTTCAATCCTTTATCCTGCTGCTTACATTTTTCATCCACTAGCTCCTAACAAGAAATGGAAAGGAAAGTTTCTTGCAGCTTTAGTCAACAAAACCTCCTAAAGTCTTTTTGCCCAGAGAGACAATAACTATGGTTGAAGCCAAGATACTATCTCTTCCAGACAAGGGAAGTCTGGCAAACCTGATAGCTAATGACCTATGTAAGCCTGTGTTACAATTTCACTTTCAATAATTCAACTACAGTTTCTAAACTGTGTAGAAATGCTGTACAGTATTTATAGAAACATTAATGTTACTTAGATTTTGGAAACAGTAAAGATGTTTTCAGTGGTCTTGGTTAACCACAGTCTAGAACTACCACATTCACTTGGTAAAGCTGAGAGACATTTCTACCAAAATAGAAAGGAAGAATTTTTGAGGCATTTCAGAAAACAAAATTGCTCCTGAGTGCGGGTTCGTCATCTCATCTGGCTGCAGTCAGTGCAGGTGTCCATCTGCACACAGAGCAGACAGCAGAAATAAAGCTGAAACCTATAATCATTAGTCAATAAAAATTACAGTGGGTGATGGCGTGCTTAGCTGAACCAAGTACTTTATGGCATGTAATCAGCACTCCTGCCTGATAACCTTTTTATTCTCTTGGGTTTCTAGTCAGCAGTTCTGCTCTTGTGTGCAGCAACATACAAAAGCTATTTTCTCTGCAAGTGTTATAATTTCTATTCCAGTTCAGCATGTTTCCTTATTGAACTGTCATTGCCACAAATCAGTTTTGCAAGTAATTAATACTGTAGGGGCTCTAACGAAGATGCCATGTAAGACTTTGCTATAGCAACTCCAGATGATATTCCCAGTCTGCCAACACATTCCAGTTCTTCAAAGCCACATTTCTTTAGATCCTGTTTTGCCCTGCTAAAGCACTGAGACATAGGTTATTTTACAGCACTAGATATCACAGAATCGTTTAGGCTGGAAATTGCTGCCAAGTCCAGCACTAAACTATGTCCCTAAATACCATATATCATAGAACGGTTTGGGTTGGAAGGGACCTTAATGATGATCTAGTTCCACCCCTTCTGCCACAGACAGGGACATCTCCCACCAGACCAAGCTGCTCAAGGCTCCATCCAACCTGGTCTTGAACACCTCCAGGGAGGGGGTTTCCACAGCTTCCCTGGGGAACCTGTGCCAGTTCCTCCCCACCCTCATAGTGAAGAATTTCTGCCTAATGTCTAATCTATATCTTCCCCCTTCCAATTTAAAGCCATTCCCCCTCATCCTATCACTACAGGCCCTTGAGAAAAGTCCCTCCCCAGCATTCCTGGAGCACCCTTCAGTACTGAAAGCTGGTCTAAGGTCTCCCCAGAGCCTTCTCCTCTCCAGGCTGAGCAATCCAAACTCTCCTAGCCTGTCCTCGTATGGGAGGTTCTCCAGCTCTCTGATCCTCTCTGTGGCCTCCTCTGGACCCATTCCAACAGTTCCATATCCTTTTGTTGGGGATTGCAGAACTGGACACAGTACTCCAGGTGGGATCTCATGGTTGGACTAGATGATCCAGTGGGTCCTTTCCAACCTAGTGATTCTATGATTCATGAGAATGGAATAGGGGGGCAGAATCACCTCCCTCAACCTGCTGGCCACCCTTCTTTTGATGTAGCCCCGGATACAGTTGCACTTCTCAGGTGTGAATACACATTGCCAGCTCATGTCTAGAGAATAAAATCTGCCATTTATCAAGTCAGGTAGAAGGTATCAGCAGCAGCACTCTAGCTTTCCACAGACCATCCTCATGTCTCTAGGCTGTGTTTATTAAAGATGCTTCTTACCTCAGATGTTTACTATTGCCACCACTGTCATCCATGCAGCTCCATTGCTGGCAACAACCAGGAAACCAAACATGAAATCCTGTCAACTCTTGCTCTGACTAGAGCAAAGGAGATCTAACAGCCTACTAAAATATCCTGGCCACTGTAGTGCTGTAAATGGCAGGGCAGGAAGGATGACAACAGTGTGAAGGCTTTGAAGGGGAGGACTGGATCCAACTGCCTTGAGATGTGCTTGAGGCTAAAGACTGACATAGGACCACTTGCTCCTCACTCAGATGAAGGGGTTTAATTCTGATAATACATCATGTAAATAAGCAAAGCCAAATAATCCTTACACAGGAAAAACACTAAGGAAGCTGTGGTTACCAAATATGCAGTGCTTACAGATTTTACTGAAGGCCTGGAAACATGGGTTCAACAAACTAGCAGTTAAGGGACGTATTTTCAAGCATGTGAAGTGCAATTGTTTTTCTTTGTGCTCAGGGAGGTTATACAAGTTCACATTCCCCAATCCTGGCTGAGAGCACGTCTGGTTCTGCTCGGGGGGACGTGCGGGTGTTTCCCCACCATGCCACACTGCCCGCCTGCTACTGAGCAACTCCTGGGACTTCCATCCAAGTTCAAGCTTTTATGTCTGACTGGTCTCAGAAAACACCAGACATTAATCCTACTGTGCAGGTCCTAATAACAGAGGAGAAAGCATCATTGAAGCCCTTGTCAAACTTTTACTCCTCAGGACACCTGATTTATTACTGACAAAGCATTTCCTGCTTTCTGTTAACATCCGACTTAGCTGCAAATGCCCATCAGAAGTAAGGAGCAGTTCCTCTCTCATCTTTTACCTCCAAGGCAGTAAAGGTTAAAGTCAAACCACATAAAAGGAGACAGCATTTGCCTGGTTTTACAGCTCTACTAAAATGGCATTTTTATCATATTGGACAGCAATTTTTGTAATTGGCTCTGATAATTAATTGGAAAATGATCCAGGAACCAATAATTGAGCATGCCACAAACTGTACATTGAAGAAAGACTACAAAAGAAATTAGAGAAAGAAATTTTGCTGGCAAAGATCAAAGAAAAGTAAAGGCTTTAGTTATTAGCCAAATTTTCCTAAACCAAGAAGCCCTTCCTTTGAAGGCAGCAGCCGATGAATCAGAATCTGATGAAGCTGATTCCTGTAAAGTTCCTTTGAAACAAGGTACATGTACAACCTCAGAAAGAATATAATTTCAAAGCCTTGGTGATATTATGCATGTCTTCCAAAAACTTTTAGTTACAGTAACCCTGGTATTGTGTGAACAGTCTTCAAGGAGAAAAAAGTGCACATACTCGAAAGATTAAACAATCCGACTGTAGAGCTGGTATAACACTTCCTTGCCCCTGCAAGTTACAAGTTAGGAGATTTATCACAATCCTATTGAAATATTCTTCAAGTTCATTTGAGCTAATGATTGGCCAATTTATGGAAGCTCAGGCCCAACAGAAAACTGATGTCCAGTAGATGATATTAGAGTGCCTGGTTGTTAGATGCCCGCCTCCCAGGGTGAATTCCCATAACAGTAATGCAGTCTCCATTCTTAGCAGAAGTTCTGTACTTCACAGAAGGCCCAAAGTCCCAGGTGTTGAGCTAGGCAACAGGCAAAACCAAGAACAAAGGAAGAAAAAGCAGGTACAGGATGGAAAAATTAGGATTTCAAACTCTTCAGGGCATTAAGAGCTGGACTGAGGCTGTAATTTGGCACTGGCTGAAAAGAGCCCAGTGCCCACCCTGAGTACATGCTTACAGCTGTTCTTGGGGAAGGCTAAGCAGATATCACCCTTCTTTTAACTCCTAATTGCTAGAGGAGGGACTGATGATGCCTAGGTTTGCTAGGGGCTAAAGCAAGAAACTGAGAAACATAAGTATTATATTCCCAGTTTCTTGGAGGGTAAGAGTGTCAGCAGCACCTGAATTCTGTTTATAGAGTAGAGAGGAAAGGTTATTTTGGGACATTGGAAACTCTGTCTTTGTTGGAAACCTAGTCTCAGCAGCAACTATCTTCAGGACAAGAATGGTGCAAGGCGGGAGGTTTTCACCTTGAACCATAGCACTGCTCTTATCACAAGATGCCTGGTTGCAAGCAAGAACAAGTACTGTAAGTAAAATTAACGCATGTGGGAGGACTATCTCAAGGCCCATCTCAGAGGGCTTAAACAGATCCTTATAGAATTGGTTTGAAAGGGAAGGAGACAAAAGCTTTTCCACGACACCAACATCCACTATCGACTTGCTGTTGGGCTCTACCATCTGGGTTGGGGGTTTGACCTGTGAAGCTAACAGTGTATCTGTTTTTCTGCACACAGCCCAGTGGCTAGCTAGACTGAATAAACCCTCAGTAATCCCATTTCTAACCACAATTAAGAGGTGTTGACCCTTGAAGGGTTCCACTTCACAGATGACTTGAGGCACAGGGGAACTGATCTCATGAAGCTCTAGGAAAATTCATTGGGCCAAGTGTCTGCCCTGGTAGAACTTAGTTAACTTCAGCAGATATGTTCTAGTTACCTTTTGTAACCAGAATATAATGACACAGTATAGTTTTCTCAGTGCAAAGCCAGTTTAATGATTTCTGCCACAGCCCACAGGTTGGCGGCACTTATACAGAAATGCTCCAGTCTGAGAAAATCTTCAGGGAAGAGCTTCAAAACAAGGATGGAAGGTAGCAGAGTCTTATTACCTCACTGACTGAGTTTTACAGCAACACTCTCCAAACTGTTGCATGTTGGAATGGGAAAATATCAAATGTAGTTGAAGCATCCCTAGAGATGGGCAGGTGTTGTGTCTGCATGAATGTGTGTCATGCAAAAACATCCCAACAAGTCCCTTGCATTTGAGACTAAATACTGCCTCTTGGTCTGAATCAGAAACCACGCCTCCACTGTCTTAGGCATTCCCCTCTGTACCTCACCCCAGCACTCTTGTCTAAAGGTCAGGCATCATGAAGTACCTGAGTCACATTAACAGCTCAGTGTCGCTAAAAGACACAGTGTCGGTCCTAGCCAAATATTCCTACCAAATTCCTTGCCTCTTGTCTGTATGACCCCTTGGCAAGATGATTCAGCTCCCTAAACCACCCAAACTATTCAGTTCTGCACTTGGGGAGGGCTCCTGCCCTGCCCACACTCCAAGCTGCAGGGCAGAAGTGTAACACATACGTCTGGTGGACCAGCTCCAAAACAAACGCAGCTTGGCTAGCACAAGAAATATAAAAAGCTAGACACATAATACTATATACCTAAAGCACTTTTTCCTACCTTTGTGGGATTAAGATCCCTCCCCTGCTTGTCCCTGTGCCCTGACGTTTCTTCCTCTGTGTAGGCAGGAGATCCCTGTAAAAATGGAATACTTCATTATGAGAATATTCTTGTCTCTTCCTCCCTCACCTACCTGCTTCTCTTGAAAAGATCACATCCCTCACATTTTCCTCCCTTTCCTAAAAATACTTGGGAGAAAACACCTTTTTGTTTTCAAAATCAGCCTCCTGACCCTTTTGCCAGTGGAGTTCGATGAGAAGCATCAAGTGATAGCTGCCACCCCTATATAAAGCACAGGCAGCCTCCAACACTTTGTTTCTGGGTATCCCACCCAAGTAAATCACAGAAATTTAGTGATGCTTTCTGTAACCCCTGTGCTAGATGCAGATGTTTCTTTTGTCTTTATACTTCTAAGGAGGAAACCAGGAAAAAGCAAGCCCCGGACACAAAATGGAATATGAGCTTCACCTATTACTGAGCTCTGCTAAGTGATACTTCCCAAGTTATCACAGTTCATTACCCAACAGGAAGCTCGTACCAGAAAGCCTACCCTAACTTTGGTTTTATTTTATGGAGCGTTGTCATCCTTCTTCCCAAGTGGAGGTTTGTCTTTGCTGGGAATGTGCTAAGTCTCACACATATTGCTGTTATTGTGTGACTTTCCCTTTCTCTCATAGCTACTAGTCTCAGGAAGCCTTTAATTCAGGTAATAAATGCTATGGACTGATTGCAGTCAGATATAGCAAGGTATTAGAAAAGCCTCAGATAAACCTTCAGGGTCATACATGTACTTACTGAGGGGCATTGAGAAAGGTAGGCTTGAAAAGAGAGACTAGAAAAGATGAATATATTGGATTTTATTACTCTACTCGGGCTAAGAAGGCACCAAAATACTGATTTAATGGAGCTGTCTAAGACCATATGTGCAGAAATAGCTCTGCGTTGAAGGATTCCCACAGGTAGGCAGATGACTACCTTGTAAAAATACCACCAATAAAACACAACTGAGATGGCTGTGTTGATAACAATGAGCTCCTCGCATCATTAAGTAACAGTGCTATGAGTTCAGTGGTTAAGCGATTCTCTTGTTTAAATCTGAACTGGAAGGTCTTTCCAATTTTAAGAAGCCTGAAGGACTCGCAGGGAGACTCAGATGCCAACAGCTCACTAGACAGGTCACCACTAATCCTTTGCTGTGCTCCAGGCTGTAATTGACAGCATCGATAAAGGATCAAAGACAACATTTGCTTCAGTTGCTTTTGTTATCTAGACATGATTTTGGAGGACGACATTCAGATTTCAAGCAATGTCTGCTAAATTCAAAGGTTTTCAGAACTGGATTTTGGGGTAATATTCATAATACAGCTGGGAACAACTAGAACTTGAAACTTCAAAGCCCATTCCCATATTTCCTTTCCATGTCAACACTACTGAAAGTAAAGCTAGACTATGAATTCAGTGAAAATTCAGAAAAGAAAACACTTTCTTCGTTTCCCCTCTAAGAACATTAAAAAGCAGAGGTGACTTTCTGCTCCACCATGCCTAGCCACCAAGCCTTCCTCAGGTGATCTAGTGTGATGACAAATGGGTGACAGAGCAGCTGGCACAGTGTTTGGGTACACTGAGAACACACAGCCCACTGAATCAGAGGGAAAGGTCTTGCCTCCTGTGCCCTCCTCACAGGTCTACAAGAACCACGCCAGGCTGCGACCTACATTTCAAACCAATGTGACCGTTCTGTGCTGCCTTCTCCCAGTCCAGCTCCTAGATGTTCAGTACTTTTTCGAAGGATGCTGAGATTTAAGAAATTAGTGAGATATGTAAGCTCCTGAGACAACTAAAACCAGAATCTGAGCACAGAGCAAGCACCAGGAGCTAATAGTAATGTTCTGTTTATCTCTTGTTCCTTCCCAGTTTGCAGCTGAATGACTGAAGGACATTGTATCCTCCAGAATACCCGCAATCCTACTGGTGTTTACAAGATGAGAGATACATACCATCTCATAGCAATTGATGTTATAACTACAGAACATATACAAAGCATACAGTTATTGCATGGTTTCTGAATAACTGCAAATGTACAGTTATTCAGAATTTCACATCCTCTGCAGGGCTGCTGCATCCCACCTTGGTGGGTTTGTTAAGGCCCCTGGCAGTCATGCCACAGTAGTGTTTCCTGAAGAACTCCAGAGGTAAAAACTTGTACATGGCTATTCCATGAACACTGGCTGCAAACACATGGAAATCCAACATATTGCCTTAAGTCCTTCACTACACACACCTCTGATTAAGCAAGATCCCTGTTCCCAGATGGAGCAGAAAGGCCCTGGCTCTCATGCAGGGGGGACTAATGGAAGGGCTGCCTGGACCAAACAGCCATGAGACACAGGGCTCATCTGCTCTATGTAATGCAGTCCCGCAGAGGCACTTGCTTGCACAGTAGTCTCTGGACACAGTTAAAAGTGTGAGCTGTGTTTTGCTGGGGATTACTGTGTTGTTACTGGCTCCCCTGATAACATCAGCTCTGAAGTGTAGATATGACCAAGGGGAATTCTTAAAGAATCCAGATGCACTCCTCAACTTTAATGTGTTTTCCTTTCCTCAAAATATTCTACATTTTCTGCAGTGACAGCTGTGACTCTGATAGCTCAGCAGACAAGAGGTCCAGTGAATTTGGTGTGTGCTTGTATTTTTCACCTGAATACCAAAAATATGAGTAGAGCATTTAACTCTCAGTATATAATTTTATGGAAATTACATAAATATACTGCACAGTGCATGGTAGCCTCTGGCCACCAAGAAGGTAATTTTTCTGGTTAGTTATGCTACTAAGGAACATTAAATGGGTAATATATATCTTGCCCTGTTAAAGGGCTTTACAGAAGACCATAACAGTTTTCTGCAAGATGTGAATCTGGGCTGCTTCAAACAATCTCTTCCCCAGTGCATCTCTCCTTTAAGTACCAGAAATGAGCTTCCATATGGACAAGGGGTGGTTTAGGAAAAATAAACAGACTAGGATGCATTTCTATGAACAGCACTTAAATAATCTAATCTCTGTAGCTAATTTAAGAGCTCCTAGGGAAAGAGAAGGTAGAGATAAGGAATCTTAATGAGGTCAGGCTAAAAATCAACACATGATCAGCAATCAAATACTTGCTGAGTGCTGCCTGTTCATTATATGTGATGAGTTTGACAGTTTCTAAAGAGGGGAGACCATTACAAAAATAGTAAAAACTTTCCACTAAAAAACCCTACCGAGCCAGTATTAAAGTCTTAGTAAACAGTAAATGCCTGGTAAAGCATTGTTAGTCATTGCAAAAGTATTGCTAAGCAACCCTTTATCCTCCTTAGGACTGGATTAGCTTCATCATGGCAATATCTAACAGCCCTTCATCCTTGCTCGCAATGCTTAGCTTGAAGTGCTGTGTAATTTTCTTTGAAACTGGAGTGAGAGTTGCCACTCTAATTCCTAGACCCTGCCGAGGCATGGGGGGAGCTGCACTTCTGCAGCAAAGCCTGTCTGCAGCTCCTGGCGATTCCAGAAGCCGGGCTGCAGGACGCACCAACTAATTCTTCTTCACAGACAAGCAAGATTTATTTACCCTTATGCTTTAATTCTTTGCTGATTGATAATCAGCAGCTGATATCCCTCTTTAGTACTGATTTAAAGAAGCTCAGCCTTGCTGTTGCTCAAAGCTAGACTGGCTGGTGTCAGGATTTCCACCAGAGCTATATTTAACTGCAGTAAAACACTAAAACTAGGAAACCCCTAGGCATAGACCTCACTAGACTATTGCTCCAAGGTAATAGCTTGCTGTGAGGTATTACTACTATCTTCCATCTTTATTTTGTAAACCATTTACATTTGTATCATCTCAGCAGGACCCCTAAAGCGCTCCTTTCCTGGATATTAGCAATAAATCACCTACCAGAGTGAATTCAGCCAGGGTGTTAGCTCACCTAGACTAATCTCTAAGCAAACTCCAAAGGAAAACGAGAGGGACTTGACCTGCATCAACCGATCTGAAACCTGATGTGATGAGGGCTCAATTAGAGACCAGTGCCAATAAACTGATACTTCAGAAAAGCCTAGTAGCCTAAGAATGACAAGTTAGGTGAGTCTTGCAGGTCTGCTGCCTCCCCTGTGGTCACAGGTGTTGGGGAAGCAACATCCAACAACCCATCGGCTTTCCCAGACCATAGCCAGAAAGGGTGGGGAACTCCCAGACACCTCCCCAGCTTTTCTTTGTCTCCAACTCAATTTAATTCTCAGATTAGCAGATATACTAACAATAACTCTCCTCAGCCCACACAGTGCTTGAAGAGAGGTACAGGTACTCTTGTCTTTAGTTTGACAGATGTGGTTTGTCACCAGCGAGGCCCCCAGTGCAGTCTTAATGAGCGGCTAGGATTTATTCATATAGCTGTCTGCTTCGCTTGGAAGGATAATTTCCCATGAACTAGAATTACTTGCTCACTCGAAAAATTAAAGTCCATGCCTAGATGAGAGATTTGCTAAGAGCAATTTTCATAACTGAAACAGTGCTTTTTAGTGAAAGCAGTGTGACAGCTACAGAAATACACATTCAGGTATTGTTCCTTTGTCAGAATGACCATCTCAGGGCAGGGAAGAAGTGCCATGTAAGTTAGAAAACATTATATATTACGTTCAGTTAAAGAAGAGCTCAAAAAATTGATATCTTCTCCCAGAATCTAGGGTCTGAAGCAGATAGGGCCAGTTCATGTGCTTCTGCTCACAAGTATGAGGAGATGCTCTCTCAGGAACAGCAGGGCTACCACCAACACCACAATCTGGAGGAGCTCCCTACTCATTGAAGTAATTCATCTCCCAGCTCACAAAGAAAGAGGAAGCACAGGTCCAGGGGCCACCTAAGGAGCCCAGACAGGAGCCAAATGAGATAAGACAAAGTGAGCTTCAATATGCATGCAAAGAGCCATGCAGGAGACAGATGCCTACAGCATCAGTCCACAAAGCACAAGCAGCAATAAGACTGCAGAATACATCCACAGCACAGCTCAAACAGGGGCAAGGGGCCTGGAATGAGCTTAAATAGAGCTCAGGGCCAATGGTCAGGGTGTGGGCAAGGTCCCAGGTGAGGCTGCTCAGGGCCTTTAAGGTCTCCGTGAGGCCCTGACACATACACCTGCTGATTATATTAATTTTAAATACGGTGCATGAAGCCATACCAGTTTATTCCTGTGTGAGACCAAATGCAAAAGCCAGTTATATATCAGAACTCATCCCCGAATGATCCTGTGATAAAGCCCTATGGCTTTGCTGTACCACAAGTCTCTGTGTTCAGCCCAATTCCAGACTAGGCCTCACCCTGGCAGATGAAAATACTGGGCTGGTAACAGGCAGTGGTCATGCGGTCAAATTTAAGAGAGTTTTTTTCAGAGTTCACAAATTTCCCCAGTTAATGCCACCTTAGAAAAAAAACATACCACACAGTTGGTTTGACTTTCTCACAAGTCAGTTCCCCTGGGGCAGAGCTCAGAGGAACAGAAATGCACAGCTTTAGGCAGTCAGATTTGAATAAGGGCAAGATAAATCTATTTTTCCTAAAATCCAGCGTGTATAGACAGTGTTGCCCACCCTTCCTTCCACATCTTCCCTGTCTGGGGCTGAGAGTTCTTTCTTATCATCAGTGAGCTGTTTTGACATTCTCCAGATATGCACATGAGGTCATGCAGAGACTTTTTGGCGAAGTACCCTGCTTATCCACAATGCTTGCGCGTAAAGAAAGTTGGGGACTTCTTCCCATATTTGAACCAAAGGGAGAGTTTTATCTCTGCAGGAGCCCCAAAGACACAATACGAATGTTTGCCTTACGCTGTTTCGCTCCTTAACAAGGCCCTTACAGCTTTCAAGGGAATAGATTGCGGGGCTGTGCCAAAACTGGCAGCTTCCTGGAGAATTTGCAGTAGATAACTTTAAGCAGGTTGAAGGCAAAGAGGACACCCAATAAACCACAAGTCACAATGAAATGGAATAATAAAACAGAAGGAAGAGAAGACTGGGAAAAACTCTGTGCTAAAGAAATGGTTTCTTCAGCAAAGACAGACTGGGGCTTTTTGCAAATAACACCGATCGCTAATTAAAATGCTCCTACTCTTTATATTTTCTTTTTACAGACTTGATTCTCTCTGGTATAGAGACATTTACACGCAAAGCCTATGTGCCAAATTGTGATCTCAGTGAAACTGGTGGAAACTCACATAAAAAGTTCCCTTAGGGGAATGGGAATTGTGGGGTTCGGAAAAGAGCCCCAGTCATACAAACGGAGTTTCATTATTTGGTATGTGAGTTCATTATAAGTGGGTTCAATTATATTTCATCAGTGAAGAGAAAATAGCCTTTTCATCCAATGTATCTAGTTGAGTTGAATGCTAAGCACATCTGACGCAGCTTTTGGAAAAAAAACAAAACAAGAACAGTAGCCATGTGAAAAAACAAACAAAATGACTAAGGCATCTCAGCGCCTCGGCAAGCTCTCTTTTCTCACGGAGCCATTGGATAAAGAAGTGAATGAAGTACAGTAGCTTAACATGCACCGCATGAGTGTGTGCGGTGCCACATTTGCTGATTTACTAACTCGTTTTGTTTGAGGGGCACTTGAAAGGCTTTGACATTTACAGCTCTGTAGGCAAATGTGAAAGGAAAGAATAGATGCTGTATCTCCAAGCTCCCAGCTGCTGGTAAATGTCTACTCAAAGCTCCAGCAATCCACATAAAATCAGGAGGCACTCTTAGCCACAGAGCTTCCCAGGTTTGCCTGTGAACACTATTAGAGCAGATATGCGAATAGTCAGTAGGGTTAAAAATGTAAATTGACCTCTCAGTGAGATGTGAAGACTCTCAATGGAAAGCTGTAATGCCGTTACCAAATTTTCTACCCAAACACTGTGCAAGCAAGATTCAGAAAACAGTCAAGAGCCTGTGGTTAGCAGCCATGTGTACAAGTTACTGAGTATACACTGGGTATCCTAAGATACATAAGTCAAAGGGGCTTCAGGATGTTTTCCCAGACTTTAATTGCAAGGACAGCTTTGTTTCTATGTCAGTCATATAGCATACAAATGTTTATTCTACTGTATATCTGCTGCTTCACGAGGGCCTTACGGCTTTCAAGGCTGAAGCACACGCAGATATACTAGGAGCAGGACAAGCACATCTTGTGAAGTTTCAAGTACAGTACTCAGACGTGTTATTTCTCATAGATGTAGCCGTTACATTTTGATTTATCAAGCCTGGAAGATTTTGTTTTCTAAATTAATCCCATTTCCTAAATTAACCCATTTTTGATGCAACGGGTGTTTTGATGCTCTTCAATACAATCTTCACAATCTTGTTTGGATTCATTGGTACAGTATAATTTTTATACTCTGCCATGTGACACAGCCTCCGTTTGTCTGCCACTTGCTGACAGGCAGCACTGCAAGAATCTACATTTGTCTGTACATCCAGTGATTCTCTGTCAGTTCTTCCCACCTATTTGGCAGGACCCTACCTGTTCAGTTAGGACTTTTCACCCACATGAGGAGTATCATGGTAAAGTCTAAGAGGAGCAAGGGAGGAAGCAGGGTGGAGCAGGAGGTGAAATGAGATGGAGAAGAGGAAAAAGCAAAGATAGCAATTGAGTAGGAAAGCAATGAAAAGATACAAGGGAAACAGAATGATTAAGACCAGCAGGGAGTGACAGAGACATGATGACAACTGTTTTCACAAGAGGGATGGGGCAGTGCTGATTCTGTAACATGTAGATTGCATGTGAAATGTTCTTTACAGAATTTTTTGTGCAGTCTGGCTCAGTTGGAAACCTGCATGGATAATAATTGCCTGCATTTCCTTCCCATGGAGACTGAGATATGAAGAGAGTAGAAAGCTGCATGCTTGAATGTAATACACAATTAGAAAGTGCTGCTGGTCCTGTAGTTCAGACATGGCCTCTTAAAGATGGACAAGAAATGGAAGGTGGTCCTACTCTCTGCCAAGCTAATTTGGAGAGTTAATCTGAAAGAAGTTTGAAAGACAGTTTCAGAGGTCACTAATAACATGCATTCTTTCAGTTAAACTTCTTGTCTCTGTCATCTCGGAGACTCACATGAAAAATAAACTCCTAATCAAAAGCGTATGTGAATTTGCAGTCCTCATCCTCCAGGAAGAGCTCAGCTAAAACCACTCACCTACAAAGCTTATTTAGCCTTCCCTGGACTAGGCATCAATAAGATGCATTACTTTCTCCCGCGTGCATTACTTTCTCTCACGATGCCTAAAAAATCAGTGTTGAAGGGCTGCCAGTGGGCATATAGCCATGTGTCCACTGTCCTTTCCCTCATTCTGTGAAGAAGGGTCACTGCACACTGAAAGAGCTGATCCCTGCTTTTTCTTCTTCAGCCTCACAACCTTGTCCCTGATCCTTGCTCTTCTTGTGTGCAGTGGCTCTGAAGAAGGAAATTCCACTTACTGCTAACTTTCGGAGAGAAGGCATCTAGGGGAAATTCCTTCCGTTCCTCAAGACTTCCAAACCAAAACCTTCTGTTTCCCATCCTACTGCAAGAGCAGACAGCAGAGGTCCTTGGGAAAGTACATGGTGCTTGTAGTGCCAGATGCAGCACTAGTGGGTTGTTATAGTGAAAAGTCTTACAGAAAAGTGAGATATTTCATTTATATTTCTATCCAGACAGTATTGTTTAACAAATAAGGACAAATTCCCCAGATCTGTTTGTTGAAAGATGAATAACAGTTAGTGTGGATTATTCCTTCTTAGCATATTTGCTTTACTTGTCTTCTTAGAGGTTCATATTTATCACATCTCATGCTTAAAATATTTTTAATTAAGAAACAATGCTGTCCACATACTCTTTTGCAAACAAAAACAATGCAGTGGAAGAAAGGCTGCTTTCCTCATTTTCTATTGCATACAAATGACTAATGCCATTCTGTGAGAACGCCTTTTGAAGTGCACAGTTGACCGCTGCCACCCACCATGCACAGATCAGTTCTGATTCTTTCCATGCACAGTTGAGTTCTGATTCTCTCTGTGCACAGATCAATTCCTTAGGCTTTATGTTTCTTGAAAATCTGTATGACATCTTTAGATTAGAGATAAGATCAACGTCGTATTCCTTGCCCTAGATTATGAGTTTCTAGGCTTGATTCATGTTGACCTCTATCAAAAGAGAATATAAAATAGAATTGTAACTTTCCTGCAAGAAAAAAATAAAATAAAACAAATCATTCTTTTCTTCTGCTCTGAGGCTGGCAATAAACATCACTGTAGCTGTGAAATGCAAATGAGTAAGGGCTTTCACGTACTGACAGCAGACATCACATCACCAGAGAGATGGCCTTGAGATCCCTGCCAGTCGCAGTCACAAGCCATCCCTATGGCAACTAAAGCAGGGGTTTGCATAGAAGAGTAATACTGGGAGAGGCTTATTTAATATGCTGTAGCAGCTGAAAATAAGAGAAAAGTCAGCTCCACAGGAGCAGCCTAGTTTCTGCAGATCGCATCAAGGGCTTTGTTCCCCACAGGCAATAAGGATTGCTACCAGGTGACAATTCAGCTGAGCTGTGGGGACATACCACTGGACATCCCTGGGGCTCGGCCCTTGATTATCCTTCCTCAGAATCTGATTTTACCACACAGTGACCTTTAATCTGGCCCACACATACAAATTTCCTTCCCATAAAAAGGAAAATACAGAGAAAAGCCTGTCACTTGGGCACTGAGCAGAAAACACCCCCAGGCTGAGGAGCTGTCTGAATGCTATGAAACCCATGTTCCTCCTTTCATACAGAGCCAAGGAACTAAAACTTCTTCCAACACATCCTTTAGTGTCTAGACCTTTGCAGAACAATGATAAAATGCTGAAATGCTCCAGAACATCAGAACTTCTTGAGCTGTGAAAGACCAGGTATGGGGGCAAGCAGAGCAAATAAACTACCTATTCTGGACTTCATGTTGATGCTAGAGGTTGCTGTCAAGAGAACTAGATAACCAGAAGAGTGTGATGCCATCTGTCTTTGGGGAATCTCATGTCTTCAAGCTCTTACAGCCAGTAATTGTTCTACAGATCACTTTTTCCATACCTTCCCTTAAATACTGAACAACAGTACCTGTCAGTACCCATTCTTTTTTTGATATCTACCTTTTGTTTTCCTATTTTTCATTAGCAATGATTATTGGAAAAAGTGAGCATTATTGAAAGCATGAGCAAGATAGCAAAATTTACCTGTGAGAAGCAAAAACAGTGGCTAAGAACTAATCAAACTCCTGTAGGAAAACTGTTATTTGCTCAGAATATTCTAAGTGGAGGTTTAAATGTGGCAGGAGCATGAATTTACAGTCATGTTTCAATGTCACATTTAGTAAATATTAACAGAGAAATATATATACAGGAGTAATAAAATTCTAGTTAGGAGAAAATGCTCTTGAAGAACAAAAATAAAAAAGGAAGAAAAACAAAGAAAAAAATCCATCAAGGTGAAGTACTTGTAAGAACTTAAAATAAACTGCTCCTCTGGAGCTTTCCCTCCCACATTCCCATAGCAGCCCTAGTTGGGAAGGCAGTTGTACTCCTAGCTCAATCCTGCTTTCTGCAAGCAGCATGAAATTCTGAAGAAATTGCAACTGGCCAAGAACAAGAGTGGCTGAGAATAAAGTACTGAATTAGGTAAGAAGCCCAAACACATTACAAAAGAAAGTGGAGAACTAGTGTAAGTAATCTTCAGTGAATCACTAACCGGAGCAACCACGGAAAAAAGAGTTTATTATCTGATAGTTACAAGTGTTGGGGAGGGACTGAATTACCAGAGGACATCTGCACAGTGTTTTCTTCAGCCTAATTGTGCCAACATTAACATTAGCCAACAGGAACTGAGCTCAGTGCATTAAGTAAACTTGCCAGTATTAACCTGTTAAAACTCCATGAGTACTCGACCAAACCAAGTCCTTCTTCAGCCCATCTGGAGCAGCATATGGCGCCACTGACCAGATTAGTCCTTTAAATCTGTATTTTGTGGCAGCTTGTAATGAGATACAGAGTTTTCCGCTGTTTCTAATTCAGACCCTGTCAGTAATGGTCTTCAGTCCCCGCTGCCTCATGGAAGGCTTTCCTAAGTTATTCCAGTTACTGTTGTGACTTCATTTCCTCATAGACATGTGATTGCTGTCGTGACTGGCAAATTGGCCAGTAATGTCAGCAGAGTGTCTGAGGCTGAGAAGGCCCCAGTGGTGAGACAGACGCTCCAGAGTGAAGGATCCAGGTCAGGACGGACACGAAGAGCAGGGCACCTGCAGATGAAACTTCAGAGATTTTTTTCCCCCCAGTGATGGGTCCTTGTAGGCTCTTGTTTCTCAAAAGAGAGACATGCATCTCTGTGTGCTTGGTCTGCCAACCCTTTCATTTCAGTGAGCAGCAAAGATGTGCCTACAGGGAGCAAAAAATGGAATTAGGTTTTCCGGGACCTGTGATTTCTTTCTCCAATTGTTGGTCTGTAATAAAGATAAAAGAAGTCTTTCTCCTAATGGCACATCACCGAGCTTTGTTGCAAGGTGAGATCAAAGAAGAAAATAGGGCTTCTCTGGAGCAGATAAATTATTTTCCCATGCCACGTATACCTGTTAAAATGTAGTTCAGTGGTTTCACACAGAGGTGCAGCCTGCGTGCAGCCAGACACCATTCACAGGAGAGACTTTGGGTCTGAGCATCAACTTGGACAAACTTAGTAGTCTGAGATGTTAAGTAGAGAAGGAAGTCGACAAGGAGGAGAAGCAAATATTGAATCTGACTTCCCTGTCCTTCCCAGAGAAACAGCCTTCTCCTCTGTGGCCAGGACCGGCAGAGGCAACTTCCTCCCTGAGTCTTGGTTTTCTTGGCAGAGGCTGTTTATTTTATTGCGTATTTTTTCTCCCGATGGGTCCAATCCCTGACTTGTTTCAAAAGTATTTGGCAATCTCACCACCCTTTTGGTTGCCTCTGTGTTCTGGGGCTGCTTGTGGGGTGATGCATTGCTGCTGGGTGACATTTGCAGACACATTACTGACAGGATCAGAGAGCCACAATGATTTCCTGAGGTGAAACTTCCCCTTAATCTGTGGGTGTCTGTGTTTGTGGATGTGCTGTTTCTTATTTTCCCCTGGCTTCCATGTGAAATCCCAGCTGTACAAATTACATCACCATCACCCTGGTATAAATTCCAATTATTCACACTCCAGACAGCCCCGTTGCTCGCATCTGAGAGCTGGGGCTGAGGAATTTCTCTTGGTCTCACCCCAGAATTGAGTACTTGATCTGAGCCCATCATCTCTTGAAATCAAGGGTTATCTCTATAGATAATTTTGTAAAACAGTAAGAATATCTGAAGCAGAAGCAGCTGAGCTGTCTTTGCAGGTAACAAGTTTCAGAGTTAATTTAATCTCTTTAAGTGACACTTCTAGATACGATTTTCACCTTCCTTGAAAAATGTTCCTGTAAAGGATATGTTTAATTCTTGACTTGACCAGGTCTCTGGTGAAACAAGAATGGTGTTATGGGAGGCTGAGATCATGTAACAAGGGATTAAAGCAAAGACATTTTGCATCATCTGATGTTCAGTGAAATACGGTGAACAAAAAGAGTACAAATGTCAAATATTCTCTGTGAGCAGTGCTGCTGAGCTGCTGAGCTCTTCTATAGACCAACTTCCATAGCAGCTAACCTGTTAAAAGACTTTAAATTGGAAGAAGGACTCAATTCCCAGTGAGAAAATAAGAAGTCCTTTTCAGAACTTGATTCGCTGGATGGGCCTATATTTAAATATTGAGATGGATGGTGGTATTTTATATTGATATATACCATGTATTATGTGTGTTTAATTTATACAAAATCTAATGGGGGAAAATTCTAAAAAAATGAAGTTTTTTTTTAATATTTGTGACAAATTTAACATAATAAAACATGGTTCCCAATACTCTGCCACTTTGCACCCAGTCTTTTCCTATCCAACCCCTTTAATCCCCAATAAGACCCTCATCTCAGCCAGAAACCTGAGGAGCCCCTGAGACACACCCCAAGCCACAGAGATTAAATCACATCAAAATCAGAAGTCATCTCCTTGATGAACTCACAGTCTGAGAGGTTAATGTAATCAAGACAAGGCATATTAAGAAAGCCAGAAAAGGGTCAGTTTGGGAAAGCTAGAAAAGAGTCGCTATAGGTTTATGTTGCTTGAGCGTGGCATGACAGCGATACCTCGAATGAATAAAACTGTTGACTCTTAAAGAAAACACTGAGCTGATGGCTGGAAGTGATGGAGGAAAAATGGAATAGAAGTAGTAGTGGTACATTATCACAGAGTATAAAACTATTGCCAGAAGAAGTATTAACTAAACTAGTACTAAAAAGCATCAAACTATTGATTGACAGAAAGAGTAAACTTGGGCTTAATATAAGATAGAATATGATGTTTTGTGGGGAGTTATCTCTGTAGTATTACCATCACTAACTGCACAGACAACACCCTACAACACCCACATCCACTAATGTACCATAAGTACCTTTAGTTAGGCTGTCCCATACAAAGCTGTCTGGATGTAATGTGTCATTAAGAAAAACAACTAGAATAATTATAAAATTATTCATATTCAGTAATATGTTAAAAATAATAAAGTTTTTTTTCATGTGCAGACAGCTTGGTACAGAATTAGAAAAATAAGTTGAGATGTTCAGGTTTGCCAGAGTAAGCGAGAAGCTGAGGGCTAAAAACTGCCTTTGATAAAAATCTTAACTGCATTTCACTGCATTCTTCCAGGAACCAGGGCAGGCGGGGAAGGAAGTTGCAATAATCAGGGCAGTATGCACGCTAACAAAAAGCTGCTGAATGAGAGTTGTTCCATGGCCATGCTCATTTATATCTATAGTTTCATGGGGTTTATTGTCTCTTGATTTTTTCTATGGAAATAGAACACTAGCCAGGAACCAAAAGCCCAAAGGACACCAAACACACTGCAGTGACCTCACTGACTGCGTAGAATACAAACTACATTTTTGTTTTGGCTGCAGATCACATGGGGGGTAGAAGTTCAGGTCATTTCCTTTCTTTCCAGGTGAGTCTTCTGTTTCTAGCTAGCTGTTGGCCCTGCCATTTCAATCTAAGATTTGCTAATACAGCAATGTCTTCTGTAGCATATTTTAGACTTGCTGTCATTCCTGCCTGCATTTTGTCATTTGCAGTCCATTGTTCCCATTTATTCCTTTCCCATTCTGATTTTTCATGACAGAGATGAAGTGCTGGATTTGATGGGCCAAATTCATTTTCTTACAGACAGCTTGTCATAGTACGATTAACAGTATCATTATTGTCTTCCATTTCTGCTGAGTATTGTAGAAACCCGGTTATTTCTTGGAAGGCTCAGTCTTCAGACCCTTCCATGCACTTTGTTTACACTAATTAATAATACAAAAAAAAACCCCTAAACACCCTGGACTGCATTATGGCAGTGGCACTTTTAATGAAGAATAGAATTCACTACTGCATCAGTAGGAAAAAAGAAAAATACTTGTTTTCTTAATTTGATATGTGGTGTGGAGGATTGACCTATGAATTCGGGCCAATAAACTTTCCTTTTTTTACAAGTAGAACTCTTATTATTTCATTTACCCTTTATGATCCTTATAAATGGAAGTATCAGAAAGGTAATATTCAAAACAAAGATGTTACAAAAAAAGCACAAAGCAAGTATAGTTTTTTAAAATGTTCTTAATTACAGTCATAAAATTTCAGAGTAGAAAATTTCCATTTGAATGATTCACACTATTAAGTCTAGCACTATATGTTCCCCTCAGGCTCAGGAACTTCAGTAAATATATTATTAGTGGTCCTCTGAGAGAGAGAATGGATGGTTTGGTGTTGATGTTCTTATTTTCAGCATCCTAGCACATTCATGATACAACAGCCACTATTTTGCTATAAACGTTGTTGTTGTCCCTGACAGAGCATGTTGTGTGATCAGAGATGCAAGGGGAACAGATTCACAGGACTGTCCAAGATTCGCATTAAGACTGGCATTCCACAGTCCGTTACAATCTAGACCTCAGTATAGAAGGCTGAAAACCATTAATATCATACATGTTCTCTAACTGCAACAAGCAACTCAAGCAGACTCCTTTTCATGAGTCTATGTGTTAATATCACACAGTATTTTCTTGTCTTTTTTAATGGAACACAAGACATATCAGTGGGAGAAAAAGTGAAAGATACTGGATCAATTGGAAATTTTCTGTTCAGGAAGAGGTTAACAGTGTACAGCACAACTTAAACCAAAGCATTGGTCTATTGATCTATATATTCGTTTTCAGGGCTTGGTCCTCATCTACTTTAATATTAATGACTTCATCATATTATCATCCTTCCTGTTTAAATTGTTGGTGAGGTTGATGCTCCACACTGCCAATAATTTGTTAACTTATACACTCAGAGATCAATTTACATGATATAAGAAAATACCACAGGACAAGAACAAAGATCTTGCTCTCCAGTAGTAATGATGTCACTGTGAGTGCTTTAGTAAGCTTTGTTGGACCTGAACAGCCTTACCTGCGACCTCCGCCCACACCCATGGCCCAGTAGATCTATTTAAGCTCAGTCTGGGGGCCCTCAGCTTATGTCTGATCTGTTTTGAGGAGGTACATTTCTCTATCTTGCTCATTGCCTCTACCTGTTTGCAGAGCTCATTGGTCCAGACTTCAGTCTGCAGACTCATCTCTTGACTTTACTTCATCCCTGTCTTCCTGCCATGTGCTTACTTGGCAAACACTGGACCTGATGTGTGGACTGACTTAATGACCTTGAACTAGTCTCACCGCAAATAATATTGCCTTATGGTCTGGAGTCTAGGCTGAACCTGCCCTGCTCACCTTGTTCAGGTACTGTGGGAATAGGCTGTGGCTGGAGAGGTCTCCCTGTCCTGCTGGCTATGTTATCACTCTTGGTGTCCGTGCTTTAAGGAGCAGTAGGACATTGCTTTTCCCTGACAAGTGGTCAAAAGCAGATGTTAATGGAAGAGTGTAAGAGTAGCTGAGCAGGTATAGGGTGGTGGTGAAGTGATATTTCCCCATGTATTCCTTTAACATTTGATCCTTTGCAGTTCAGGTGGACAGAGTTGGTGCCTTTATATTTAATAATTATTGATAGATTTCCCTTGTCCGAGTTTCTCAAGTCTTCCCTTGGGCCTGTGTAAAACTTCAGCATCCTGAGTGTCCTGTAGTAGAGTTTTTGATGATGTAATCTATGATGTGAAGAACATCTGTCTTGAACCTCATATCTGCTAGCTGTGTATGAAAGCCATTACTTCTTGAAGTGACATAATGTGAACAATGAGTTCTTACTTGTCTTCTTTGTGTCACTTTACACTGTAAACTTCTATTGTATGCCTGCCTTAGTCACCTGTTTTGGGGTCAAATAGTTGCAGTTTTCCTAGTCATTCTATATTTACATATTGGAATTGATGTAGACAAATACACGTGCACACCCTTCTGCTTATTAGTACAGAAATTAATTAGGCAATGAGGGATGCCTAAGTACTTGTGCCTCCATGACATTAGTGACGCTGTATTCAAAATAATATATTCATCAGTATAGCTTTTAACTCTTGCAAGCTCTGTTATGCAAATTAGACTGAGAAAAGTGCAACAGCATAACTTGTTTGCAGAAGTCTTGGCAGCCCTGCAGAGCAGCATTTAGGGAAGCACCTGTTTCTCCCCAGTCAATAGGGCTGCTCTGTTTTTTAGATGCATTGTTCTTTTCTCTAAGTTATTTCCACTTACATAGTAACAGTAGAAGAAATAGCATAAAGATTTTAAACATTAATAATTGATCTGTAAAACGTAGAATCATTATTTTTCCAGTAATTGGTTTCTGGTCTCTATGAGGTCTTCTGAGTGAAGAACACAAGGGGTACACAATTAAAACTAAAAAGGCTATAGGCTATATCTGACAAAACAAGCTCAAGTACACCTATTCCATTGTGTTCTGATATGGGTATCAAGGTCAAGTTTTGGAGAAGTCAGCACAGTCCAGACTTTCAAGTTGGATACTGAATTGGTTGGAAATAAAGATACTGTATTGGGAGCTTCTCCTCAAAGGATTAAGCAAGACAGTATAAGCTGTGCATCCCAAACTATTCCACCTGAACACAGGCATCAGGGATGGGAGATGGGTTAGCAATCAGCAGCATGTTTGTGGTGGGGCCAGGCGGTAACACTCTTCCTGCTGGTGTGGAACAAGGAGAGGGAGTGAAGAGCTTTGTCAGCCTGTGCAGCTGTCAGAGTAAATATCCACCAACACTCCCATTCCAATGTGGGGGAAAAAAAAAAGAAAAAAAACAGAGCCTCCCTGACTTAAGGAAGAACTTATTTAAACTTAGCTGAGCTCTGTCACATTAGCTCAACAGATCTCACGGCCTGAGGCTGCTAAAAGACCCCTTTCTCCCAGTTCTCTTGTGACTGTGTAAGCTAAAATAATTGCTTCTTATTCGTGTCAGTGATGACCCATGGCATGTAAAGGAGTGGCACTTCTTGCCCTGCTCCACTATTGAGTGTCTGCTGTTGCCAAGCTCAGGCTATCGCTTTGTTTTATCTAATGAGTCACCTCAGAAGGAGAAGACACAGTAACTGTTAGCATAAAACAGCCTTGCAATGTGAAAATAACTGCTTCCTGACCCTGGTGAACACAGGCTGGTTTTGAAATATAATGCAGAAATTCTTGTGGATCTGGAAGAACTATCACTTGCTTCTGCGTCATCTGACCTAATCCCTCTGCTGGCCAAACTAGAACCTTGTAAATGTTGTACCCTCTACTACAGTACGTAGGTAGTAACCTGGAGGTCAGAGCCATGTTCTAGTGCTGGAAGTGAACTCCTGTTACTTAGTTATTAGTAGTTAATAATAAGGAAAAAATAATACAAAACAGCATCCATGGCAACACATAGCCATTTACTTCTGAACTTCTCAAAACTGGAATAATTAATTTAACCTCTTTCTTCAGTTTTTATATTATAAAAGCTTACACAGGCAGATATGGGCATGTTCTGGCAATTAATCGGCTGAGTCAGAGGTCATCAAGGGAGCTTGTAATGAAGTGCCAGGAAGGATCTTCCTCTTTTACAGTTAAGTTCTCCTATCTGGAATGCAATCTGCATTGCTCAGCACAGTGGCTTTGCCTTTTTGGGCTATATCAAACAGATCCATGCAATTGTTTCAAATGAGATTATTTTCCTGTTGCTTTGACAGTTAAAAATGAGGTACCTGAGTTTTCACTTGCTAGAGTGTCTGACTCATTCAAATCTGATCTGGTGACACCTCTGCCCAGGGAGGGTGCTACCAGTGTGTTTATATGGTCCTTACAAGTATAACAGCTCAATGAATTTGTCTTATTTTAGAGTAACAAATGAGCACAAAAATCAACCACTTTATGTTGGGAATAGGAAGTGAATTCATACTGATGGGTGGTACCCTGGTTCCCCAAATGGCATCTTCCTTCCTCAGGTTGTAGGTGGGCTCCTTGGCTGCAAATAAGGCCAAGATATGTCAAGGGAAATTTCCTTTCAAGGGCTCCACTTCTGTGGCACTGTATCAGGAAAATAAGGTTAATAACCCTTCCAAATAAAGGACTTGTTTCAAGAGACCTATATTTAGGGTCCATGATGCGGCTTCACACTTCAAAATGCACTAATACGGCAATGGTGAAAGTGCTAGCAAAACCTAATAGCAATACTGCAAGCATCTACAGACCAATTTGAAGCACGTGCTTTATTATTTTCAGGGTAAAAGGTCTGCATCCTGGGTAACTGAGGATTCTGGAATTATAGAGATTGATTCTGAGCTCAGGACTTGAATTTGGCTCTGAACTTGACTGACCTGAATAAGGTAAAATACTCTATGAGCAAGGTCATCTCCTGGCACAATATGCTTACACAGTTCCTTACAGCCTTTATCTTCCAGACCTCCTTATCTTGCTCCATCTGCTCCATTTCAGTGATATTTTTAGCATGTATTCATGGTACAGTTTTTCCAGTCTGGCTTGCCTGACCCTTTGGTCTCTGAACAATGCAGCTGCAATAGAAGTGGTTCACGAGCAAAGGCTGCCAGTGAAGTGGGATTTTTTCCAGATCCCAGAATAGCCCCCAAATGTGACCAATCCTGTCCCCTCGGAGCTGTTTTTTAACGAGTCGAGCTGGGAGGTTTTCTCTGTAAGGTTCTGTTAAGCTATAAATGGTTGCAGCTCAGCTTTGAAGTTAACACTTCATTAAGATTAATTGGGGAAGTTCACACCTCTGCTGGGAGTTTCTCTAGCAGACTCTGCAAGACAGAAGTGGGCTGATTTACACACTGATGCCTGACTTTGTAACTGTAAAAACAAGGGCAGTGACTGGCTCAAAGAATAGTGCAAGAGCTGAAAAATGTCCCTGCTTCCACAGGTTCAGCACCTCTTGCTCCTAAACCTAATAAAGTGAAGCGCTGCTTATGACAACAGCCCTGAACTTGCACTACAATTTCAGGTGCTGGTCTTGAGGCATTAAATGACTGGGGTTATATGATTAAACCTTATGTTACTCGTGGTGGATAAACAAAGAGCTAAATTTTTCCATTTAGCTACTGCAGCCTAGTATGAGCTGGAGATTATTCACTGCAAGGAGGAGAAGGGAAACAGGGGTGGCTCCTGCTGACACACAGGCTGTGTCCGGTGCAGTGTGTCCATGGGAGAGGTCTCCAGGAGGATGGAGGAGGAGGATTGCTGCATAATTCTGCCTTTCCCTTTGTGTCAGGCCACATGATGGGAAGGAAGAACCCTGCTACATGTCAAGTCCATCAGGACCAGGAAAGCTTTCAGCTTCTGGGCTTGGCAGTGTTAGGTTTGCAATTGGGCTTGATGGTGCTGAAGATCTTTTCCATCCTAAATGATTCCATGGTTATTCTTGGTGTCTCTGAGCCTGTGGTGCTTGCAACAAGCAGAAAGCAAAAGTGGAAACAAATCAAGTACAGTTTATCTCTTGTTATTGAGGAAGTTTTTGAGAAGTCTTGTCTGTTGATAAGGTGGCTTTATACGGGGACAAATAAAGAGAAAATGCTGTGTCAGCATCCTTCTAGAAAAGGAGCACAAACCCAATTAATGGCTCCTATGTCATACTTGTGAAGGAAAATGGGCTGAATCTCTAGCTGTTCTTCTGTCCTCCTTGGACCTGCTGTTGCCAAGTGCCCCTTTCCAGAATCCTGCTGTACAGCTCAGTGTAATGTCTTGCTGCAAATTCCTGATGGTCCCATATTCAGATGAGTTCTTGCCCATAATCAATTTTCATTCTCAAGAGCAGATAAGTTGCAAAGCCCCGTACAACAATGCATATAAACCACAGCTGAAGTGGTTTAAGTGAACTTTACAACCTAGCAGTGATTACCTTCTGCAGTAATGGCAGTGCAGTGCTTTCCATAATATCTGCTCAGCATTTTGAAAGGGTTATGATTAGCTGTGATATGACAAAATAAACAATGGTGTGCAGTGTTTGCACAACAGCTTTCATACTTACTGCTTTGTGCAAGATAATCTTATGGCCTGAAGCTAGGAGAAACATCCCTTGTAGCATAGTCAGCTTCTTTGATACATCTTTATCTTACTTTTTCTGTGTTTATTGCTGGCAGAAAACAAGAGTAAATGTATAGATAAACTTGAGGGTCTTATCATCTTGGCTAGAGGGGTAATCCTTGCTCCATTCATGTAAACAGCTAAATTCCTTCTGATTCTGGGGTTTCGTCTCTTTAAGTACTTTTCCCCCCTCTATTTGCAGTCCTTGATGTAATTACAGACTGATGTCTACCACCTGCATTCCGCTGGGTGCAGGGATTGCAGCTGAAGGCTCAGCCTTGAGTGCAAGGAGAAATATCCCCCTTCCAAACTTTCAGATCTTTAGGCATTTCTGGGGTGGCGAACATGGGAGGATCCATGAACCAGCGTCTGAAAACCCATCAGGCATCAGAGGAAGCAGCTGGAAGAAAGGAGCAAGTTCAGCTGCAAACTCTTTCTCTGATGCGGCTGCTAAAACAGGCACAGTTCCCTGCATTACCAGTAAAGCACAAAGGCTAATAACTAATGCTAGAGAGGCAGCGATGGGCGTTACATCTTAGAGTTTTAGTATCTTAATATTGTTTCTGTAGTACCAGTTCCTAGAATCTTCAGGAAAAATAAAATAAATGAGAACAAGCAGGGAGCCAGTACCCTATGTCTATATATGAGCCCTCTGTATATGAGCAAGAGGTCCTGCTCCCCCTTGACAGTAGCTCATAGCTCCATGAGTATTTAAAATCCCACTTTCTTCTTTACTGGCATCTTCTATCCTGAGTTATGTTGTAAATGGCTTTAAGCTGTCAAATCACTCAAAAGGAGCTCTTAATATATCAGTCTTTATATGTAAGAAATACTATTCTACATGAAATGTGTAAAAGTGTCTTGTTAGGAGAAGGGACAAGTTCTTCAAGTATCTCCTTTTTCTTAATGACTATGGATGCTAGCAGTACAAACAATGGCCATGGCTGCCTTTGATATAACACCTTTTATTTAGAAGAACTGGAGCCCACATAGTTTTATCTGGGTCTCCATTGCTTGGAAACTGACATACAGCTAATTTTTACAAACAGGTTAGACAAATGCTTACCACACAACTTTACTTTTTGTTTATCCTTAACCAATGTCCTATGTAAAATATCACTGGAAACATAGGTATAGCTACCTGTACTTGAATTCAGGAGAGGCATCTGGTTCTTGAATAAGTTCAGCCCTAACTACTTGCAGGTAAGCCTGTGGGATTCACTAGCCCAGTGTGAGCTAGTCAAATGAAAAGATATCATCTGGCTTAGACCAGCTGCTTTCATGATTAAGGAAGAACTATCCTGTTTTACACAATTCATCAGAAAGACGTCTACCTGAACAGAATACCCTTGGTAGCATGATAGGAGAACTCAGTTTTACCCTCCATGGTGAGAATGGTCTGCGAGATTGGTTACAAGTGTTCAACAACAGATGAATTTCTGCTTAACTTAGCTGAAATGTCTCTTTCTGTGCCTTCTGTCTGGTGGGCAGCAACACATTTCACTCTGAAAAGTTCTCTTAGTTCTTGAGGCCAGAGCAGGATTGAGAAATATCACAGACAAGTTGACTGTCCTCTGTCTTGAAGATCAGACGAGAGGGAAAAGAACAGTCTAATTGTGAGGATGGGTTGTCCCAACAGAGTCTTTATTCTAACATAGTTTTTGTAATCCCAAAAGTAAAAATGTAAAATAAGGGATAAAGGGTTGTTTATTCTTTTGGCTTGATCAGCTAACCTGAAAAGGTATGTCTGTGAAGTCAGGAAAGCAGCAAAATTCCTGGTTGTAGCTCTTGGAAATTGTTGCAGAAGCAAAGCCAGGTTATTTCTATAGAGGTTGTGTTATCATCAGAGATAGCCTGGAAAGAACATTTTAAGATCTGGATTTGATTTATTCTAGGACCTAGGGTTCAATTTCAAATCCAAATCAGGATTACAAAGGACTAGAATATCCAGCAGGCGATTTTGGCTTCAAATGATAGAAACAGTGAGAGAACTAGCTGGCTTTGTTGATGGTCCAGGCTTTTAAATCACCTTGATTTTTGCATACCTCCTCTTACAGATAATAGAAGCCATATTCTGTTACATATATGCAGCATAAATTTCTATCAGTAACGTGTCTCTATTTTGAGAAATTACAATTTTTTTTCCACTGTAACTGAGACAAAGAAGCTCCTTTTTTTGATCCCTGACATCCTCCTTTGAGCTCCTGTCAAACAGTCTGAGCCTAATTTGAATTCCAGTGATGAGGGATAACCTGATATTTTGCTTGCCTTAGTGAATGAAAGGTTAATTCTGTACATCTAAGCTTTATGCTGCATGCTAGTTTGTTAAAAGTATTTTACCACACAGCTAGTGAGGAATTTTCAAAAATACAAGAGAAGCCTGTATGTTATTTGTTTTAACTTTTCCTTTCAACTTTTTATTTTCATTAAGTTCCCAGATGACTGTGCACTCTTGAATGCAGCAATCTGTTTAATCTAGTTTTAGCCTTCCTTTTCCTGTTTGCTGTTTACTTTTCGTTCCATGCCAGTAGCTACTGAGGCAATACTGTGGGTCCATTATCTGTTTCAGGCCTCTTGGAACAGATGTGTTGGCTTTGCTCTGTGTATGTATGCATGAGAGATGGGGAATAAACATACATGTGGCCAATTAGTTAATACACTTAAATTAATGAAGGAGCATTCTATGAACCTCCTTTTTCTGAGAATTTGGATATAGTGAGGAGGTTTGCCATGTAGCTTTCAAAAACTTCAAAAGCAGCTATAAGGTCACAGTGTAGTACTCCTTTCTGTATACTCATGTCTTTTCTAAATAGATTTCCCAACTTAATCTTCAGCATGCGGAACAGGAGGGCAGGGGGGGAACAGCAGTGTTTATGACCAAAGTGCAAAGACAAGGAAGAAAATTAAATCCACAAAAGAGTGAATCTTTTGATCTCTGCTTCATTTTCCTCATTACAAACTTAACAGTACCAGCAGTTATGCTTTAACTAAACATTGAGTTTATAGACCCATGTCTCTGTCTACAGATAAGGGAAGGTCAAGGGAATTCTGCTGATGCTGTCTTCACCCTTGCAGATTTTCCTTGAATTGGGACACCCAAACAACTCAATGGAAGTCTAAACACCACCAGTGATTTGAGTGTGTTGCTTCTTGTAGTAGGTAGAAGATGATCAAATATGTCTGCTGAGGATATACACATCCCTGATAGGAAAGAGCCTTGGTAAAATTACCTAGGATCTGTGAAACTTGAGAGAAAATACTACAATAAAAACAAGAACAACAAAATTAACCCAGCTAATGGCATTTGGGAGAAGGGTTAAAAAAAAGCAGGATTTTGTATGTTCTTTTTTTCTTCTTGGTTATTAAATTGTTAAAAAAACCTCTAGGGTCAGAAAAGCTGAATATGAAAGCAGGAGGGAAGCCTAGGGGGTTCCCTACTCTATAGGAAAACTTACCTGCCAAACCACCCTCTTGATCAGGAAGGAGAAACTTCTGTCTCCAGCAAGGTTTCTGCCTCTGGTTCCACAAAATAAAAACAAAGGAGAGAGTCAATTTTGCCCCATCTCTTTACCATCATAATTATGCTTACCAACTTCTGCCTATCAAAGCAATTCCTTGTCCAGTTGATAAACACATCCCTCTTTTGATAACTCTACAAAGGGATTGCAGCCCTTTTCATTGCATTCCCACTGTTGTGGCTTTGCAGACATTTGTCTTCTGTAAATCCTAATAAAGACAGTTAGCCAAGTGTGCATGGTATGTCCTTGCAGCCTACCAGTGCCTAAGGGATGCCTCAAAGCATCATTTCAGAACACTGACATGTCATACTTCATCATCCGGGTGGGATGACTTAAGTGCTCAGAAAATCCATGTGCACTAGAAAGGAGGTTAGGAATGCAATGAGGAAGTCAAAGACCACAGGTCCTCAAGAAGACAGAAAATATGACCTAGTCTACAAATAGCACTGGCACCATCCAAGAAAAAGAAAAATTCTTCTCTCTCTTTCTGTGCTTTCTCACAAAGCAGAGAAAAATAAGGTAACCAGATTCTACCCTCCCTGAAGCCCCTCTGAGACATACAAATAAAGAACTCAGTACTGGATATTAAGGAGAACTTACATTAGGGTAATACACAGAGGGCAATAGCTCAAGCAGGCATACGTATTGGAGAAGTAAGGCACGTCTCTTATCACTGCTGGTCATTTATAATTTAAACTCTAAGTATACAATTAATTCTGAACTAGTTCCAAAAATAAAAAGAAAAGAAAAATAATAGTTCCTGAGAAGTCAGTATGTTGGCTCTGACTGACATTGGCTACAAACATGCCTGAGTGAACAGCACTGAACTGAATCCGGAGTTAAAGCACAGACAGGTCATTTCGAACAGCCTTGTAGTTAAGCAACACTCTACACCCTAGGGAAGCCTCCCTTCCAAACACTTCCAGCATTCCACATGGGCTTTCTTTCAAAGTTGTTGGCTGTTCTCTGTGGCATTTTTTCATCTGTACTCTTTTTGGAAGATTTGGGGATGTTTTCTCAGTTATTTTGAGTTCTGAAAAGCTTTCACCTGCAAAGGACTTGTCCTGATGAGGAATTAATCGCGGCTTTATTTGCAGAAGAAAGGGAAATGTATACAAAGTGAAGGATGCTCAGCTTCTTCTCAGGCTTTAACATGAGCAATTCTGAATGGAGATGTGTTTAGCTGTTCTGCATATTTGCATGTCAACATGCAGAAAAAGCAAGCAAATGTAAATGAATGTTCTTGAAAACAGCAGTGGAAAGCAAACATTTATTTTTATATACCCTAAAAAGACCTTGTTATAAGGATCATGATAGCAAGAACTTAATACCAAGAGACAGAAATACAGAGATGAGAGTAGGTGGTGATGAGAACTGTCTGGCTCACAGCAGCAGAATCGGGACCCTTCTCTCCTAGGTCACAACTCTACCCTAGGGCAGCTGGCTGGGGCACCACAGTGCCACCAGTTGGTGCTGCCATCAGCTTACTAGGTATTTGTATAGTTCACAAATATATAACGAGAGTTAACATAAAGTAGTTGCACCATTGACATTACTGAATGTGAGATATATAATTAGACTGATCCTTTATCTATGAGTGAGAGTTTGGGGTCAGGTGAAGAATGTATAGATGGGGAGTTTACCAAGAATTTGCCAAGGACAATGAAATCCAGCAGAATAGAGGGCTAACAGACAGCAGAAGAACTAGCAGGGTTCTCCTCAAAGAAGGACAAATAATGAATAGAGACAGTGAAGACAGAAGTACACAAAAATACGTAGCTTTTGCTGTCCAGAGGGAGCAACTATTTATACTTAGTGTACCTAAAACAAGCTAGACCTCTGTGATCAGATTCTTCTTGTTTAGGCTCCACTGAGACCCCTAGCTGAGCGTGGGTTTTATTTTAGGTGCATCTTCACATTGAGAAGCATTTAAGCCTTAGAAAACTCCTCTAGGAGGAATTTGGGTTGCATAAATCTGAATAAGGCTTCCTGAACCCCATGATGTGTGATTTGTCCACACATTCATGTGAGTGCATGCATGTGCTCATCAGGGAAGCAAAAAGAAGGAACTGAGGCAGCAGACACATGACTCAGGGTGTGGGCGAGATTGGAAATATAACCCGGGTATTGCTGGATTATCAGCAAGTTTGGATCTTCGTTCTGCAGCAGCTGGGCTACCTCCCAACTGAAAACGCTGCAGGCAACATGTGTGCTGAGTAGTCAATTACCCATGGGAGCAGGTAAGGGATTAGTGACCAGGTAGGGTTTCATACCTGTCAGCAGTGCAAACACTGTAGCTGCTCAGAAATATTTAAGAAGAGGGAGGAAATAATACAGCTTTTTCTGTTCTAAACCACACGACTCTTGCATTTAAGCTGAAGGAGAATTGTCTCCCTTTGTTGGAATTCTAAATGGGATGTGTGCCTGGGCCAGATGTGGTTCCAGTCATGTCGCTGCACGTGCTTAACGCACAGCTCTCCTCTCCTTCCATCCATGCCTGTGTCAGTGCTGCAGCCCATCACCTCTGCTTTTGGGTCACTGCTCCTTTTGTCATGTGAAACCAATCGTGGAGATATCTGTCTAGAACTGGGGAAAAAAGATTAAAATGATTTTTTCCCCTACAAATGCTGTTTTTCAGACAGATCGATTTCCCAACCTGATAGATGCAAAAACCAGGAGGACCAGCGCAACTGAGAGGGCAGAGCACAGAGGTACCAAACAGCAGTAAGGGGCAGCAGTAGCTCAAGTCTGAATTCCTGCCAAAGATTTTGCATCGTGAACCTGTAGCTGGAGCTGCAGTTCGGGGAACAAAGCCCAGCCTAACCCAATTTGTATTCTGAACAATGCAGAAATACCACAGGTTCTGCTGGTTTTTACCTCTGCCTTTGAATTAAAGGGCATAAATTTAGGTTTGCAACTTTTGCCCAAGGAAACCTTATTAAGCAGCTTGTTTCCACTAATGTAATTAATCAGGAGACAGCAAAGATTGCTTTGTTTCGTCCCGGATTTTAAACCCCAGTCATCTGCTCTTCCCTAGTCTGTTGAGGCTCTCCCACGTGCTGTGTTGTCTGGGCAGTGTATAGTCTCTTATTTCTAGCTATAGGTGAAAACAACGTATCTCCTTTAAAGAAATCCCACTAATAATGTCTGTTAGCCTTTGAAATTAATCAGGTGTTAACAAACTTATCTTAAAGTTTACCTGCCTAAAATTTCTCCCGCTCTCACTTTCTTAGGTTTTGTTCTCTTAACTTGTGTCCCAAGTGAAAAAGCACTGATCACTTAATTGATTTATTACAAAAAATAACATTCTTTAGCAATATTTTTTTATTCTTTCAAATACAGCATTTGCATCAGTTTACTTTAAATGTTTTGCCTTCCTTCCCTTATTAACATAGCTTTTTTTTTAAGTTTTGGACTCATAATTTATAGATAGCAAGAGTTTTCTATTTCACATTCAGTGAATTATATTACAAACTCAGGTGGCTTTTTATTATTAAAATAGAGTTTAAAAAGTCAGTTGATGAATGGAACAGAGCAGTTTTCAAGATCAACAACAAGCTTATGAAAAGGGATGAGTTACTACAAATTAAAAAAAAAAATTATTTGATGCTCAAATCCTTCCGCAATAAGAACAGCTGTAGCACTCACTCTCTTTACAGGTACACTGTTACACAAGAAATGTAAAGCAAGAAATGGGCATATCTTGAGTATTTGTTGACATTGGCATTCTGTACTTCATCAGATTTTCTTTGTGCCAGACAGAACTATGTTTTTTTCCCCTTCTTGAACCCTGACCCTGCATGTGCTTACTTGATTATCCTGAATACTACAGAGAACTCTCATAACTCTCTCATTTAATGAACAACCAAGTCTATTTTGAATATGCTAATCTAAGGCTAAAGTTAAATATAAATACAAGCCCCCAGCACTCTGAAGAGCTGATATGTTTTCAAGTTCATCTCTGAGGATTTTAGTGTCAGTCAGAAGAAATGATCAACATGAGTTCAATATTGCTTCCAAGCAGATGAACTCTTAGAAAAGTTTGTGAATCCCATTGCACAAAATGTTAGTATCCGTAATTTATAGTTATGGAAGAACTGAAACATCAAAGGACTAAGGGACTGGTATAATGACACAATATGTTTATTTTTTGGACAGGAGAGGATTAAGAAGTGCTGCCATATAAGACCAAGTATTTGTGGCCTAAACTCTATCTGCCGGTTCCAGTTTATTTAATAAACTCTGATGGATTAACTTTGAACAGCTGGACTTTATGCCAGATCAGGCACTCTCTACCACTTCCATCCCAGCTACACACTGAACCCCATACCAGATGCAGGGTTAGCATAAAGGTGTTGCATTGACATGAACTGTACCATGTGCTCCGTTAAATACAACAGATGTGCCTACTCCAGAATAAATATGCTGAAAAGAAATCTAGAAGTACCCAGATCCGGTATCACTGCTCATGTAAATGTGGCTTAACAACCTTGGCTGAGAATAAATGTGGTCTGTGCTAAGAGACTATGGCTCTTGGAGCATCTTTCCCCTTTCCCATCCTCACTGAGCAGCAAGCAGAGCTGGGAGAAACCAGAGAAGTTACAAACAAGATGGACCATAGATTGTGACCCCCTAGGGATGTTTGTGAATTTGGGAAAGCAGAAAAGACTTTGTAGTAAAAATGGACCAGAGGAATCAAAGTGGACTGCTGAAGATATGGGGAGAGAGAGCAAGACAGTTTGAAAAAGGATGTGTTATGTGGCACGGAAGGCAGAGCCAGGTGGCAGGGAAATCCAGAGAAAGCTGGACTCCTGGGGAAATTTTGAGATAATCCCTTCATTTGGTTTTCTTACTAGCATCTCCAAGAGTAGAAGAGTCTGAAACCTGACTGAAACCCAGGCACTGTAGTGCTGCCTCTCTGCAGCAAGGCTGAGATCTCGGATGGAAGCTAACGGTTGTGAGAGCTGCAAAGCTCATGTGAGGTGTGTGGCTGTTGGAGGCGAGGCAGTGTTAACCACTCACTTGTACACCTCATTATCTAGTTCATCATTAAGCTGTTTTCAACAGAGACACTTAATAACCCTGCGTAGGGTTGAGTCTCTTTGGCTTGGATGCATGGGATAGCACTGAGTTAGGTCAAGTGACAGAAGAATCATTCAATTTATCTACAGCCATGGCAAGGCTGAGCCTGCAGCACTGCCCTGCCCCAGCTGGGAGCTGTGCCTGGGTTATGGGCTGGGGGTCAGGGACGAGGGAGGGACAGCTGTGCCCTACTCTTACGAAGGAGAGAGAGCACTGGCCGAGGGCGCTGGGAATCAGCTCTGCAAATCTTGCAGGTAATTTAATTCAGGGCAACAGAAATATATGCTCCTTGGTGAGTGACTGGCAAGGAGCGTAGCCCAAAGTAGATTGCTCTTTATTTCACAACTTCATGTCTGAATCTGAAGTAAAGTGAGGAGGGGAGTAAGAAACATCTGAAATACAGGAAAGCTGTGTCAATCCTTCTAAAACATCTACTGTATATATACTTAATTTTTATTATATATAGCATATGATTTACATTATAACAGGAATAATTGATGTTTTAATGGCAGCCTTCCTCTGTAGCAACTTCCTTTTGGGGATTATAAAGCCTATTTATAAATATCCATCAATTAAGCCTCACGTAATTGTTGTGAGGGTAATGAAAGTTATGCTATTTGCTTTCCTGTCACTTCAAGATTTGTTTAAATGACTAGAATCTTCAAGGTTTAAAAGAAAAACAGTAGCAGAACTTTGTGAAGAATCCACCTGACTTCTTATTCTAACGTGCTACAATCATTCCTCCAGCTGGTAGCAGCTCTGTGATCAGCCTTCAAGTGAAATGTGAGTTCATCTTTAAGCCACCAGCAATCAAGTTACCCAGGACCTATGTGGACAGCATTTCACATCATCGCATATCGCAGCTGTGATCTGCTGGGGTGCACACAGTACAACAGGAGCTGAGACTGCACATTGCCTATATTGCCTCTTTGTAGTGGTTGCTTCCCCCTTAGTGAAAAATAATTCCAGGGTTTGTTGATCTTTAGATCTGCACGCTGTTAAAAATTTCTAAAGGTGAATTTGGGTGTGATAGCGTGTGTGACAGACCATGACTGAGAAGTGAAGCCTGGCTATTTATTTTAAATAAAAGAAGTAATAGAATTGTAAAATATGCATTTTTTAAAAATCATTCTAGCCTAGGGCACAGTTAGCTGGAGAAATTTTTCCACGGACATACCAAAATATTTGTATTCCAGACTCAATTATTTATCAACATGAAACAGATACAGTTTAAGTCTGGAGAAGCTAGAAACTTAGTAAATAATTTAAAAAACATGACTGTTTTTCAAAGTGATACTTTGTCCATTTCCATGCAGTTTTGGGGGAGCTCTAGGAAAAGTAATTGATGGAGAAGAATCAGATGTGAAAATTTCTTAAATCATGCAGTGCACTTTTGTTTGAGATAATATATTGAAACTTGGAGATTAAGGGCCTCTGAGCTGCCATAAAGGATCTTGTTTTATTGCAGATGTATAGAGCTTTTGAGGAGCTCTGTCTCACATCTTTGAAAATCATCATGCATTTTCCATGATGTTTCCAAAGAGGACTTGTACGTGGGCACAAATGGGCATCTCCGTTCACAAACCGTCAGCCAGGGAATCGGAGATGCTCACTGATGACTATGAAACAAAAAAAGATATTGTCTACGTGTATTTCTGCTGCATTTGTGACTGAAAATACACTTAGCAAAACTCTGAAAGTAAACCACAAGTGCACAGCAACGTGGCTGAGGCTCCCCTGGATAAGAAGTATCAGAGGAAGGCTGGGATGAGGGCTGGCTCTTCCCTATCCTCTCACTGGGATGTATGGTAATCTGGTCATCTAGGGGCTGGAAATGCCATTCCAGCACCACAAGGGTTTGAGTCTGTTGTTGTTTTAAAGTTATTTGTGAATTCACTGCACATGTTATGAAATTCCTGGGGTTTTTTTACCTCTGAAAAGCCAGACTGCTGAGCCACCAGTGCAGCTTCCTTATCACAAGCATGGAAAGTCATGAACTTTAACTAGCAGCGTTATCTAAGTGGTCTTCATTTTGTTTTTCCCAGGTGCTTTTTTAAATTACTTAGGGGGGTGGGAGGGAGGGGATGAGAAATAAGGATTGTTTTAAAAGCTTATATTTAATGCCTTTCACAGAGCAAACCTGCTGAGTCACTGGTAACAGTTTAATTCTAAAGCTGGCAATGTTTCTCATCGATTGCCCTGTACACAAAAATCTCCACATTGCATATGTATGTAATTAACAGTAGATAAACTGTTCTATTTAAAGGCTTTGAAAAGAAGAAAAATCCTTCAAGTTGTACCCTGAGTGATTCAAAATTACTATGAATTTTTACTTAAGAATTCACTAGAAACCTTGGAGGGAGCTAGGAATAAACCTCCCATGTACAGAGCTTCCATTTGACAAGAAAAATAAATATTTACTTACTAAAGCGTTTATTTCTAAATTGTCAGGTGTGGCTGCCCTTTACAGGAAAGCGGGTACATGACTGGCAAGGAAAAAGAAAAAATTAACCAGCAAAATAAATACTGTGAAGGGAAAGGAGATACAGCAAAGAGGAAAAGTACTGTGATAGAAAAGGGCAATGGATCAGCAGAAGTTTGCTGGTATGTGCGGAAATGACACCATCCCATAATTTTTTTTATTTTTTTTTTACAATGAGAAGAAGCTATTAAACGCATTTTAAGTCATTCCTGCTTGTATTCTCGCCCCTACTTCTTTCTTTGTAGTTGTGTTTTTTGTTGTTTTTTTTTTTTTTAATGACAAGACAGAAGATAAATTGCTGGTTGTAAAGAGTGCTGCAGGGGAAACACTGGGGATATAACCACCTAATTATGAATTTCCTGAATGTGCAACATGACCAGGAGCAACTGGACAGGATTAGTGTTGTACGTTTCATCTCCAGCTGTTCCATGAATACCAATCTACAAAATCTTCCAAGAAGAACATTTTTTCCTGTGGCCCTACTTTTGGCTTTAACAATGCAAGCAATGCTGCTTTGTTTTCTTTAGAGCCTGAACTGAATCAAGATATTTCAGCAAAACAAAACCAAAGCAAACCTAACGAGCCAAAGAACTCCACAGTGCTAAGGAGATTTAGCTGAAATATCTGTAAAATATAAAAGAAACGTCCTTCTCATTGGCAGAAGTGGAACTAACACTGCAGAGATGCGCGGTTATAAGGCAATAAATGAGCGTATTTTCTTCTGGTGCAGTGGTCAGAAGTTATTGTTTTGAATAAGCACAACTAGTGTGTAATCTTCATGGCAAGCTTCTTGAATTGGTTAAGTGCCAGTGCTCTTTGGAAGCTCTTGGCAGATGGGAACTTATTTAAACTTATAAAACCAATGTAGACGAAAAAATGTAAAAAATGCCCTGTGTAAGTCCTTGGCTTGCAAGCAGACAAATTATGAAGACAATGGTGCTTCTCATGGAAGAGAGGGAAACAGTAACATTTTCTTTCCACGATGCCTTTGTAAAGCTTAAGAGACAACTAACAGAATAATATTCCAGACAAACAACAACTTCTGGTGTGTCAGAAATCACGTCTTTAGAATAATGGCACTGGCATTTATAGGGCCTCTTCTAGCTTCTGTTCAAGTCCCTGAGTCTTTTGTGACTTCTGCTAGAGTTTGACTGGGCATATTTATTCCTTAGTAGTTGTCTGAAAGCCTCAAAGACCAAATCAAGGACTTGCCCATTAAATGTAAGAAAAGGATATCCAGAAGGTAACTGGTTTTATCACAGACTGATGAGCAATGCAAAGTTACCATGCACCCCACTAACAAGGGAGGGAGATAATTTTTATTTGAGACTCTTACAGCAATTAGTCCTTTGATCTTATCCCAAGAATAGGGGATTTGGGGCTTAATTTCTGCGTGTGTTATTGAGCACGATAAATACTGACCTGTGTCCTAAAAAGGGAAAAATCTGCTAATTAATACCATGAATACAAACTCCTCACCAAACTCGGTCAGTTCGTGAATGCAAAAACATGAATATATGCTCACTGAATAACTGGCATTCATTTCCTCTAAATAGAGAGGTACAGATAGAAATTCTTGTTCACGCTAGTGTTTACATGCCCTAGTTATTTAAAAAGAGCGTCCTGCAGGATTTTGGATATTTCACAGCAAAAGTGACCATTATAAACTAAAAACTGTGCCTACACATATCTTCTTGCTTGTGTCACTCTCCATGGGCACTATCTCAAAACCAAAATATTGTAAATACAGAAGGAACTTGGTATGTTTTAGACTGTACAATCTAATTTGCCTTTAGCTTTCATTTTTTTTCAGATAAAAGAGTAAGAGAAGACTACCATGATCAGTCAGGACTGTATGATTCTGAGTACCTAATTGTTTACATTGCACAATTTCAATGGTTTGTGATACATAAAAAGACAAGGGCCCAAAAAAGGGTTTATTAGCAAGAAAAAAAAATATATATAGTGCTGTCTTTATTGTGTGGAAGGAGCAAGTTATGTCATCACAAGGGAGAGTGAGGAGAGGTGCTACACAGCTTTTTTCTGGATGTTTTCATAAGGAGATCATCCAGTTGTTTGCTTTGAGCATCCTGCCCTTCCCATCTCACAAAGCCCTTCTCCTGGCAGAGCCAAGTCCAAGCAAGGGATGCCGCAGCATCCCCTCTCAACCTGCTGAGGGGTCACCTGTGGCGTTTCTAGCTAAGTACATCTCTTTTTCTCTGTCCAAGTTGCTGTTGGCCTTGGGCATGAAAGTCTGAACCCAGAGCTCTTGCTATGGGTAAATGCAACCTGTTAGACACCGAGTTCTGAGCCAGCCCACCCCACAGCTGCTCAGAGATGCAATAATGCACATGGTGTGACACCAATGTGGCCACAGTGTTTGGGTAGAACCATGCACCCTATATGTTGGTGCTAAATGGTATTAAAAATGACTAAGGTCAGTACATCCTAGGTAAAATCCCACAATATCCTGTGGGAATAGAGATCATCTCTGCAGCCTTTACAATGATGTATGATCTCTGAGGCCACATCCCAACTGTACAGAAAGAGTTTGCTCAGGCCTCTCTGGGATTTGTCGCCAATAGGAGGGGATGGCTGACAAGGGATGATGGTAGGACGCAGGACCTAGAATTGGTTTGTCTCCAGACCCAGCAACAGTGCCTAAATTGTTACTGTGTGATGGCTAAACAATCCCTGCTTGAAAGGAATTGCGAGTTTCATTCCAGTCCAGGTGGATGACCTCACTTTGAGAATGGGTGTTATGGGGACATGGATACAAGAGAAAGGCTGAAGAAGCAGAAAGCATCATCCCTTTATCCCACTTCTCTGCCACAGGCACACAAAGGAAGGGAGACGGGATGGATGGGCTACTGCGCTTCTGACGCCACTTGCTTCCTGATCTCACCGTGATAAAAGAAAAATATGCATGTTATTGAAAGCACAGGCGCAGAAAAACAAAGTGTCATCAAAACAGAAAAGTTAAGTTCATGGCTTTGGTCTGTATTTATTTGGATGACAGTTTGGGTCAGTCATTTTCTCCAGAGTAATTTGTCCATCCCTGCTGTGTCACCACTTAACCTAATCCTCTTCCTTTTTCAGGGGCAAAAGATGCTTCCTCCTGGTCTGATTAATGCTCTTCCTAGATGAGCTGACTCAGGGAGGAAACCATTAAAGAAATAGTTTTATCTGTTATTTATGTAGGAACTTTCTGAGGAAAAGTGTTCCTTGCTTCATTCTCCCCCGTCCTCTTCCTTGGTTGATGAGCCATGCCTGGTTTCCACTGAACCGCTCTATAGTTGCTGTTAACTGTGCCTGCTCTTCCAGTTCATCGGAGCAGTGTGGCTGAACAGCAAGTGAAGTGCTCCGAGGAGAAGGTGTGCGTTTACTCCAGACCCATGTTGGCTTTGTTTTGGTTATTGTGAGTTTGACCACTTCTGCAGTTCCACGTGAGACTGGAAATGCCCCTGTGTCTGGCTTCTCTGTTTTAACTCTCCAAATGGGAACATGCTTAGACCTAGCCTTCCTCTGGCCCATCTGACAGAAAAGCTACAGACTGTCAGTTTCATTTCCTTTTCTTCCATTTGTTTTCATTTTGCTTTCCTCAGGTTTGATTTTATTTATTGTTCAGTTTAAATTTTATATTTTCTTATAAATTTTATCATTTTCCAGCTCAGGTCAGTTATTTTTTTCCTCCCTAAAGGAATGTCTTCACACCCTCCCTCTCTCCCTTTTCTCAATCTTTTCCCTCACAAAAGAATCTACAGGACCAAGTGAAGGATTTACCACCCCTAGTGAGTAATTAATCTCATCTGACTCTGTAACTCAGTCCAGGATCATCAAAAAGTCTGCATGTTTTGGGTCACTAATAAAACAAAACATTTTTCCACTTGTAGTTTTTACTTATTACAAAAGTTTCTGCAATTAACAATGAACAATGCTTAGTACTAGCTGACCATTTAACAGTGAAAAATCTTTCCCATGGGAAAATGCTAATTTGTTATTTTCATAGGAATTCTCTATCTCAGATAACTTTATTTTCATTCTTCTGTGTTTCGGTAACTTAAAAAATAATAATAATTAAAAAACTAGCAAAAATCCAGCCTTGTTGGCCGTGATGGTTTGGTTTTACCAAACTTTTATGCCAAAACAATTTTTCTCTAATATGAGTTTCAATGAGAAGTAGAAGGAGTCCTAAGGGAAAATCTGTTTCTGTTGATATTTTAATGGAAGCTGATGAAAATACATCTGGGCTGCCTACGACTCTGCAGGGTTTTTCATTTGCTGAAATGAAACTTCACTCTGATGGATAAAAAGTAGATCAGTTGCTGAGAAAAGCTGTAAGGAAAAAATGCGTTGAAGAATATAGAGATGGAGTGAAGGCAGAGCATGAGAAGTATGCATGATGAGCATTTGCAGAGGCAGGTCAGTTCACAAGATGTCTAAGACCAAGTCAAAAGACTCTTGATAGCACAGCTGTGACCTATGGCGTGCACAAAGCTGAGTCTTATTTTAAGCTTTTCCCGTAAACCAGATTAAAGCTGTAGTCATGATTCCCCCATTGCTTGAATGCAGTGCCGAGAGGTGAATGACCACTGTGGTACCTCAGGGCTCTCTTTCAGAGCCAAGGCATAAACTTCTCTTCTTTTGGGCTGTAACAATTTAAATAAGTCAGAGCATTTCTTGAGTGCTGGAAAATATTGCATAAAACTTCTCCTCACTCCCAACTGATGGCAACATTGGAACGACTACGCTGGTGGGACCAAGAGTTCCGCTAACTTGAGTATCAACCTGTGGCAGATGCCCAGGGGAAGACACACAGAAGCGCTCAGGAGACACATACAGATCCCAGCCTTGAACTGTCTGGATGAGGGAATTTCCCCCTCAGACATGGCATTTTTGTGACCAGTCTCTGCCCCGACGGTGGAGGCCAGCAGCTGGGCAGCAGTGGTCATAGAATCACTAGGTTGGAAAAGACCTTTGAGATCATCAAGCCCAACTGTACCAGTCCACTACTAAACCATATCCCCAAGCATCTCAACGACGCACCTTTTAAACAAACCCAGAGATGGTGACTCAACCACCTCCTTGGGCAGCCTCTGCCAATGCCCAACAACCCTTTTGGTGAAGAGGTTCTGGAGTGTGTCCAGAGAAAAGCAACAAAGCTGGTGAAGGGGCTGGTGAACAAGTCTTACGAGGAACAGCTGAGGGAACTGGGGCGAATAAGCCTGGAGAAGAGGAGGCTGAGGGGAGACCTCATTGCTGCCTACAACTACCTGAATGGAGGTTGTAGAGAGGAGGGTGCCAGGCTCTTCTCCCAGGTGACAGGTGATAGGACAAGGGGAAATGGCCTCAAACTGCACCAGAGGAGGTTCAGATTAGACACTAGGAAAAAATTTTTCACCTAAACGGTCATCAGGCACTGGAACAGGCTGTCCAGGGTGGTGATTGAGTCACTGTCCCTGGAGGTGTTTAAAAGATGGGTAGATGAGGTACCTAAGGATCTGGTTTACTGGCAGACAGTTATGGTTGGACTCGATGATCTCAGAGATGATTTCCAGCCTGGTGATTCTATGATTCTATGAATTTTTTCTGATGTCCAATCTGAACCTACCTTGGTGCAATTGAGGCCATTCCTTCTCATCCTATTGCTTGGGAGAAGAGACCAGCATCCACCTCACTACACCTTCCCTTCAGGCAGTGGTAGGCAGAGATGAGGTCTCCCCTCAGCTCCAGGCTCACCAGCCCCAAGACCCTTGGCTGCTCCTCGGAAGGCTGGGCAGGGGATCGCCATCCCAGGGGGAATAGCTGTCAGGTGGCGTTGATGCAAGAGCTGCGAGGTACTGGGGGCACTGGGAGGCTCTGGCAACAGGAGGCACTGGGTGGGGAGGGGGCACTGGGAGGCACTGGCAGCAGGAGCCAGGAGGCACTGTGAGGCACTGGGGGCACTGGGGGCACTAGGGGTGGAAGCCGAGAGGCACTGGCAGGCACTGGGAGCACTGGGAGCAGGAGCCAGGAGGCACTGGGGGCACTAGGGGTGGAAGCCAAGAGGCACTGGGAGGCACTACGGGCAGGAGCCAGGAGGCACTGGGTGTGGGAGCCAGTAGGCACTGGGGGGCACTGGTACTGAGAGTGGGGGTCATTGGGGAGCACTGGGAGGCACTGGGACTGGGAGCGGGGGGCATTGGGGAGCATTAAGAGGCACTGGGACTGGGAGCGGGGGGCATTGGGGAGCACCGGGAGGCACTGGGACTGGGAGCGGGGGGCATTGGGGAGCACTGAGAGGCACTGGGACTGGGGGGCATTGGGGAGCACTGAGAGGCACTGGGACTGGGAGCGGGGGGCATTGGGGAGCACTGGGAGGCACTGGGACTGGGAGCGGGGGGCATTGGGGAGCACTGAGAGGCACTGGGACTGGGAGCGGGGGGCATTGGGGAGCACTGAGAGGCACTGGGACTGGGAGCGGGGGGCATTGGGGAGCACTGAGAGGCACTGGGACTGGGAGCGGGGGGCATTGGGGAGCACTGGGAGGCACTGGGACTGGGAGCGGGGGGCATTGGGGAGCACTGAGAGGCACTGGGACTGGGAGCGGGGGGCATTGGGGAGCATTAAGAGGCACTGGGACTGGGAGCGGGGGGCATTGGGGAGCACTGGGAGGCACTGGGACTGGGAGCGGGGGGCATTGGGGAGCACTGAGAGGCACTGGGACTGGGAGCGGGGGGCATTGGGGAGCACTGAGAGGCACTGGGACTGGGAGCGGGGGGCATTGGGGAGCACTGGGAGGCACTGGAAGGCACTGAGGGCACCGGCAGCAGGTGCCAGGAGGCACTGGGAGGCTCTAGGAAGCTCTGGGAGCGGGGGGCACTGGGAGGCACTGGCACAGAGAGCACTGGGGGGCACTGGGAGGCAGTGGTACCGGCAGCAGGAGCCGGGAGGCACTGGCAGGCGCTATCAGGCACTGGGAGGCACCGGGAGCCGCGGCCGCAGCGCGGCGGCGCCTGCCCCCCCGGTTCCCCCCGTTCCCCGCCCGGGGCGGAGCGGGCGCGCGGCGGGGCGGGGGCAGCGAGCGGCGGCTTTTCGGCGGGAGCCTCTACTCCAGAGTGCGCGGTAGCGCGGGGCCGGCCGGGGCCCATGTGGTGCCGACATCACTGACATGGCGGAATCCCCGCGGAGCCCGCCCGGCACTCGCTCCGGCTAGCCGGGAGTCACCCGCACCCGCACGGTAAGCACGCGGCGGGCGGCCCCGCGCCCCGGCCCCGTTCGGCTCCCCCGGCGGCTCCTCCCCCGCCCCGCGGCGCCGCTCCCGGTCCCGGCTCCGGCTCTTTTGTTCGGCGGCGGGGCGGGACGCGCCCGCGCTCGGCGGAAAGTTTCTCTCGCTGCTCTTCCCCGGGCCGGCCCCGCGCCGCTCCCCGCCCGCTGCCCCGCAGGGCAACGGAGCGCAGGGCAAGGGAGGGGAGCAGCCCCGCAAGGCAAGGGAGGGAGCATCCCCGCAGGGCAAAAGCGGGGGGCAGCATCCCCGCAGGATAAAGAGGGGGGGGCAGCATCCCCGCAAGGCAAAGATGAGGGCAACATCCCCGCAGGGTAAAGAGGGGGGGGCATCCCCGCAAGTCAAGATGGGCAGCATCCCCGCAGCGTGAAGCCCCGCAAAGCAGGAGGGTTGGCAGCCGCAAAGCTCGTGGAGGGAGCGGCCCCGCAAGGCGATGTGTGTGTGTTGGGGGGGGTCTGAGCCGCGCAGGGCACGGGGAGGGAGCACCCGGCGGTGCGGGGCTGTGGCGCGGGGCCGGCCCTCCAGCGCCGCCCGGTCATCCCGAGGCGCTGGCCCCGCCGCCGCCCTGCCCCGCGCCTCGGGGGGCTCTGCCGGGGAAGGGGGGGGCAGGAATGCGGGGGGGGGGGGGGGGCCCGGGTATCGGTGCCCCCGGGGAACCGGCGCGGGGAGCGGGGCCGAGCCCCTCCGGGGGGGGGGGCCGGGCAGGTGAGCGGCGCTGCTCCCTCCCGGAATGTCTGGATCCAGGGGGAATGTTGGAGAAAAAGCTGGAGGAAGGAGCGAGCGGCTTCTCGCAGCCCCGTCCTCCCCGCGCGGCGCTCGGCTGGGGCGGCTCGGGGAGGGAAAAACCTGGAAGCTTGGCGTTTTCCTTGCCAAACACCTTTTTGAAATGGCAGGCGATCGGGAGACCAAGTGAAAAAAGAAAAAGTCTTTTAAAAGCTTCACCTCGCTTAGGTTAAGACCGCGTCTGCGTCCCTCCCCGCTGCCTCCCCCCCCCCCCCCAACCGATTCTCAGAAATGTTCTATTTAAATAAGGTTTTGGCTAAGATAGTGCGGCTTGGAGTTAAATGTTATGGACCGTTTGCCCCGTCTATATTTGTAGAATAAAAGGTGGGGTCGAGCCTGCCTCTCTCCCTGTTAGTGACTTTGTATTTCATTTGCATTTCTTTGTGTGAGCACCTAAAAGTGCCGCCTTGACTCCACTTGTGGTAGTTGCCCCATCACAGATAGGGAAAATCTGAAGCTTCTTCTTTGGTGTTTTTTGTTGCTTATTTGGGATTTTTTTTTGTTGTGCCTTTTAAAAAAAAAATCTCTTGTTGGGTTTGTGAGAACAGAATTCTCGTATCCCCATTCCCTGTGCCCTAACAGCGTTTGCTGTATCCCCAAACCACTTACCCTGCAGAACCTGGGGCTCAACCACTGGAAGGTGCCAAACCAGTCTAACTCGAGTTTAACGATGTGCTGGGTAATGGGATTTCAAACTTGCACGCGTTTTTAAGCCTAGAACGCGATTTCTCAAGCTTTCCTGCTGCTGAGTTCACTTAAAAAAGGGTGCGACCACCAGACCTGGCAGTGCCTGCTCTGATCTGGGACTCTGCTTCATTCTGATGGGGAGCTGCTGTGCTGGACATGGATGAGATGTGTGCTTGGCTAGGAATTCAAATAAAGGCATCCTTTCCATAAACCTTTGGAATCAGCAATGTGCTGCCTCCTGTGGATGGGGGCATCTTGCTCCTCTCACCTGGACCACCAGTGGTCTTGCCCACCAGTCTTTCTCAGCAGTAAGAGAAGATGCTGCCAGTGCTACCAGTAAGAAAATGATTCTTGGCGGTGTTACTGGGGTCATTTCAGGTCCCATACAGAAGTGGTCTGTTAGTGCTTGTCTCCTAATCTTCAGCACTTGGTGGTTCCCTCTTGTTAGCTTCAAAGCAGTTGTGTTTTGTGATTTTATCAGGACCATGCTGTGACAGAAACATCTGCTGCCCCTGAAGTGTCCCATATTGTTCTTCCCAGTTTAGTATCCTTTAGCTAGTTTATGCTCATAGTGCAGCTCAGGGATGAGTGTGTGTGGGTGTCAGTGCGTTTTGCTTTTTATTAACTATTGGGACTCATCTGGTTTGGGTTTGAGGTCACTGCTGGGACTGCAGTGAGAGGGGTTTTTCATAGTGTTAGCCTATAGTTGGCCGAAGGATAAGAAATGGAGAAAGTTAGCATCCAAAATAAGCTGATATTGTGCTATAGCCAAGAAACCCAGAGCTGTAACTCCATACTGCAAGCATTTTATCTTTACTTTTGGAAAGGTTTGTAACTTCCAGTCTGAAGTGCGTTTATTCTGGCACTTTTTTCCCCGTACATATGGTGTTTGGTGAACTGAAAGGAAATTTCTGCATTGTACCTCTTTCTTAGCAGAGAGCTTATGTTTTTTTCTTTATGGATTCCTTTTAAGTTCTGTGAGAGAGAGGTGCGATTAAACTTCTGCAATTCATAAATTTGTGCAAGAAGATATATACAGATCATGCAGCAAGCTTCTGCATGTGTGTGGTTGTATTCATGAACTTTTAAATTAGTATAATTGGTTTTTGCCTCAAAAATTTCCATCTGGTGAGGACAGAAGTGAAGTTTACAGTATGAATAAGTGTTTGTAGTGTGAGGACCTTAATTCCTACAAAATGCATACAATTACATAAAAGTCCCAGAGCCTGCATGCAGCTGAATAAAACAAATCACTTTTCACAGTTCTTTTCTCCTCTGTGTAGCTTGCCACTCCTCTCAAAAGGAAAGATGTGAGCAAAGATGGAGTGGGAAGCAGGGGGACTGCCGGTTTGGGATGCCCTGGGAGGGCAGCCTGGTTTCTCCACCAAGGATGCCGTAGTAGTGGGTATTAAGTCTGGAAATTGAATGTCGCCATGCATTGGAATGGCTTTGTGCAACATACTGCAAGTCCTGTTTGTTTGCAGTAGCCTTTAGCGTACAGCAAATAAAATAAATAGCAGAGGAAACCAGCAGACTCTTATGTAAATCTCAGCTGTGCAAAATAAAAGCAAGGCAAAGCGTTCTTCAGACCACTCGTACAGGGAACTTGTGCCTGGGTGATCTTCCCTGTGCTGCTGAACGGCAGCAGTTGAGTGGTGGAGGATCCTTTGAAACAGGAATATCAAAAGTCATGTTGTTTACGGCCAAGGTTTAGTGTCCCTGTGTGATCTGTCCCTGGAGATGGAAGGTATGTGGGAAGAGGGAAGTTCTTGAAGCAAGGCACTGGAAATAGGAGACGCTGGATACACAACGGTAACAGGCCATCTACAGGCAGGAATGTTACTGTGTCAGCAAGCACATCCCATTCCAAACAGCTTCCAGTGGGAATGCAGTGATGTGCATTTTTACCTGTTTATTCTAAGCACCTCTCTGCAAAATTGTAGTTGGAAGCCCCCTTCTATGTTGGGTTACAGACAGCCAAGAAAAAAGCACAAACTAATTAAACGTGATTTATTGTGGAATTTGTAACGGTGTTGGAGAGATTGGTTGCCTTTCAGAAAGGCTGCTGCAGATTTTAAGTCTGTGCTCTGCTCTGGATGAAAAATGATGGTTGAGCAAGTACACAAGAAAAGTGTAGTCTGTGTTAAAAGTCTGTTCCTGAACAAGAATATTCCCTGGAGGTCCCAGTCAGTGGGTTTGGAGCAAATCTTCATGGTGCTTTTGGCTGGGAAAGGGTGGCTTGCCTTGAATTTGATCTGAGGAATCCTTTGTTTACAAGTAAATTGTGTTGTTTGTTAGCAGATAACAGACAAAAAGCCAACTGCAACACCAACTGTATAAGAAACATTCTTTATTTGTATTTCTAGTGGTGATGGTTTATAATGGTGGTGTTTACTGAAATATACCGCTTGGATACTCTGTTTATTAAACTGCAGCCATGTATGATGTCATTTATGTAATGTGAAGCAACAAACAATTCCTGAGTAATTAAGTATATATTTTTTTTTGAAGAGGACAAAGATTGCAGCTAATACTGATACATGGAATTTGCTTCTTGTGGCATCTGCTTCCAGTTTCTCTAGAAGTTACCCAGTGGAGCAACAAGATTAATTCAGGAGTGAAGTTGGTTCTTTGATTAGATTTAGGATGACTGAAAGCACTTGAGTTCTCTGTAGATAAAGGTGTTAGGCTTGTCTGATTTCTCTGTTCACTTGGTGCATAGTACCTCTGTGGCAGCAAGGCACATACCTTCCAGCGTGCTTTATATGTAAGTCTCTTATAATTGCCTTATACATAATTACAGGCATTTCTATTATTAGGTCCTTGCAAAGGACTCTAATAATAGCATGTGTGTATGTGTGTACATGAGTATTTAAACATATGCTTCATGCTTTCAGGAATGCTTCATATGGAATGTTTTGAATAGAGAAAAAAGGAATTGCTCTCGAGAGGCTATTAATAAAAACTTCTGTAAGCAGCAATTTTCGATGACCCTCACCACCCTCAAAGATCCTTGGGATGTTGTGGGCAAATTTCCCCTACTTCTAATCTAGACTAGCAACATAGCAAATGTATTCTGCTTAGTTTTAGCTGGTTCTCTGGCCCTCAGTGCAGCTGTGTCAATTTAACATGGTTGCTCCCTGTTCCTCACTTACCCAGTAATAAAATGCCAACATTTATTATCTAAATCCCTTTCTTATCTTTTGTCCCAAGTGTTTCTGCATGATTCTTTGGTCAAGCCCAACACTCTAGTGAAGTAAGATGATGTGATTATTTTGGACCTCGGTAGTAGCAGGATCATGAGAGTAGAGAGTTGTCCTGCTTTATTTCAGGATCACCTTACCATTTTTCTTAAGTGTAAGACTAGCAAGCCAGTAAAATTTCTTCTACTTTGTAAGTCTGCTTTTTTTTTTTTTTGTGGAAGCATGTGCTTATTCAGTGTCAATTCATACAAGTGACCTTATGCTTACTGACACTTGAGCTGATGTAGGTCTTATTAAGTATTACGCATTGCTCTTTGCTTGTTATTTATTTATTGATGTGGGATAATGCAGCAGAGAAAAAATGGTGTTAGCACTTGCGGATAATGACATCACAGAATAGGGTTCCTTCTAGTGAGCCCATATTTCTCGCAGACTCACGTAACATCAGCTCACAGAAGGGAAAGAATTGCTTTCACTATCTCTTTTACTAACAAATGTACAGCAAGCAGAAGCATCACTTTTTTTGAATGAATTAACAGAGCAGAAGTGACACAGTGGAACTGTAGAGGTTGTGGGTTATTCAGGGTGTGTATTGCCTGAACTTGAAAGCCTGAATAGTGGCTTTTGTTTGTAAGTATGGACAGAGGTGGTGAGGTTGAAAAGCAAAAGCACGGCTTGGGTCTGACTTAATTCACAAAATGTGTTGCTGTACCATGTGACTTAGTATTTTGGCTTTCATTTGATGTTTTAGTGTCAGGAATACTGGCTTACATTGAAGTGGAAAAAAAAAATCCTACTTTTGTGACAACATAAGTCAAATTGGTATATACCATGTACCTGCTTCTTGTAGATTTGTTTCAACTGGATGCAAGTTTGATACCCAACTTGATACGTGCATATATGTATTCTTCTGTTCTTGTAGCAGAAGAGTGGTTATGTGGTTGGTGTTTTGCTCAGAGTTGTCTGTTGGTTGGTCTTGTTTTCCCCAGTTCCAAATCCACTTTACTTAACACGTATTGATATCCTCTTCCTTTGTGAGATGCTCTAAAGCTCAGAGGAAATTATTTTATAGTCTTAATTCCAGTCAACACCTTTTTATTAACTGCATTCAAAATTGAAAAAAAGGGTAGAAAGTGAGCTGTCGTTTTTCACCAAAATGTGTTGGTGCTATTCCTGTAGTATACAGTGCTGCCTTTAATTGTGGTTACCTTGGAAGCTTTTAAGGTGAGAAATGTATTCCTGTGCAGTTGCACTGACTGAAGGATCACAACACGTTTTTTCAGGGCTGGTTTCCACTGAGTCATCCCCTGGACTGGGCAGAGGGGCACTCCACTGCTGTCAGGTCTTCTGCTTTGGCACGTTAACTAGGACATTTGTTTTCAAAGCCTGCCTTGAGCAGGGTAGAGCTACAAGGCTTTATTTTCTAATGCTGGAAAGCGTTAGAATCACAGAATAACCAGGTTGGAAGAGACCCACCAGATCATTGAGTCCAACCACTCCTTTCAAACACTAAACCATGTCCCTTAGCACCTCGTCCACCCGTCCCTTAATCACCTCCAGGGAAGGTGAATCAACCACCTCCCTGGGCAGCCTGTTCCAGTGCCCAATGACCCTTTCTGTGAAAATTTTTTTCCTAATGTCCGGCCTAAATCTCCCCTGGTGGAGCTTGCGGCCATTCCCTCTCATCCTGTCCCATGTCACTTGGGAGAAGAGGCCAGCTCCCTCCTCTCCACAACCTCCTTTCAGGTAGTTGTAGAGAGCAATGAGGTCTCCCCTCAGCCTCCTCTTCTCCAGGCTAAACACCCCCAGCTCTCTCAGTCGCTCCTCATCAGGCCTGTTCTCCAGCCCCTTCACCAGCTTCATTGCTCTTCTCTGGACTCACCCAGAGCCCCAACATCCTTCTTGTGGTGAGGGGCCCAGAACTGAACACAGGACTCGAGGTGCAGTCTCACCAGTGCCGAGTACAGAGGGAGAATAACCTCCCTGGACCTGCTGGTCACACTGTTTCTGATACAAGCCAGGATGCCATTGGCCTTCTTGGCCACCTGGGCATCTCAAAGAAAACTAAATTACAATTAAAACATGACTTTCCATATAAGTTGTTGGTCTAGTGCTTTCACTGTTTTTGTGTTAGTATCTGAATATATGCATATACATTGTCTCCTCTTGAATAAGTGACCTTTTGTGGTTTGGAGGAGGACATGGAAAGCAAATGAAAGAAAACAACTGTTTCTTAAGCTGCATTTTGACTAGAGTGTCTTCTGCTTTAAAGCTTTTCTCAGTGTCCCACTTGCCTATTCTATCTTTAGCATGCTTATTTATTTACCACCCATGGTTTCTGATACTAAGATGGGTTTCCTTTTAATTATATCTCTCTATGAGTTGTTAAAGGTGATCCCAGCCATGCAGTAAGGCAAGTTCTGTGCTCTCACACCAGATCAGAGGCTTGGGCTGCAGCATTTGGTGTTGCAGAAGTGGTGTCCCTCCTGAGCAGCGAGGGCCATCTGACACTCCATGTGTCTGGGGCACTGAACAGCTAGATATATAGTAGTTAATTTGGCTCAATGTTTACTCCTTGCTTGTTGTTCTTGAATGCTTCAGATGTGGGCAAGGGAGGGGCTGCAAATCTGTGTTTATGGCACACTGCATTCCCTTCTGCCGTCTTCCCTTTTGCTTCATGCTCTTGTTCATGCAGTGGGTGTGACATGTGGCCTTAGTGTGACTAAAAATGCAGGCATGTGGATGTGAGGCTGTTGTATGGGAGGAACGTGCCCATCCACATGTGTAGTGGGGGTGTGCCAGCATTACAGCCAAGGTGGCTGCATCTGGGCTCTGAGGTGGGTACAAATGACACAGGAAGGCTCTGGTGTATGGTCCCCAAGTACTTCAGAACTGGAGTCCAACTGGTCTCATCTGGCAGGACAACAGCGTGTGGATTTTGTACCATAGATTGAGTCACTGGTGATGGTACCTGCCATGCAAGGCGAGAAAATTCACAGGCATCTTCAAAAGGTGGTTTTGAGGAATAGGTCAGAATTTTTCTGACTTGTTTGGTAAGGGCGTTCGTGGATGAAGAATGATGGGGAAGGAAATGAGAAACTGGAAGTGTAGCGAGGTGGCCTTGTGTTTTGGCTGTCATGTTAAATAGGGAAGAGGTGGTAATGTTGAAAGGAATGAAGCTGTGGGTGGCTTGCAGCACTGCCAAAGGTCTGCAGAGAGCTTAGGCTTGGAGACTAACTCAGAAGCAGGCTAAGCTACAGGAAGTTTTGGTGCTGTTTGCAGGCAGGAGAAAGGGATGGCAAAAAGAGTCTTTCAATTAAAAATAAATCATGACTTTCTGTCTAAGTTGTTGGCCTGTTAGAGGCTGATGCTTTCACTATTTTTGTGTTGGTGTCTGAACATGCATGTACCTTGTCTCCTTTTAAATAAGTGATCTTTTGTGGTTTGAAGGAAGAGGTTAAATGGCATCAGTATCGTAAATATTGCCCTGTATAAACTCTGAGGTCTAACTCTATTTGAGATTCTGGATCAGTGCAAAGTGACTTGATAGCTGAAAGAGCAATCCACTGCTCGTGTTGTGCCCCATGACCCCGCAGGTGTTCAGCTCTGCTCATTTTTTTACTGTCATGAAATGCATGTTAAGTGTTTTGAGGATAAAGTGTTAATTTTACAGCAATTCAATTAATATGTTAATGCATACATAAGTCTAGCTTATTTGACACGGTTGTTTTCTCACCATTGCCTCAGCAGAGCTTTATGATTTAGGTTGTTGTAGAGGCTCTCCGGTAGTTCTGATGAAAGTAACTCTGAATAAGCAAAAGTGAAGCATTGTTTTGTGGTACTTCAGTGTTTCACTCATGCTCAAGTAGGTACTGAGCTGGTATCCATAGTGCCTCATGACCTAACTTTCTATTTGTATGTTGTCCTCTGGGTTTATTTGTTGTAAAACCAAGTTACTTTTTAGTTCAGCTAGAACTCAAAACAACAGCAACAGAAACCAACCAAACAAAAACCTTAAAAAACCAAACCAAAGAGACTTTCACGTTCTGGTTAATTTCAGATGTTGAGATATGTACTTGTATTCAGAAGTCGGAGGTATTCTACGGATTCTGCCAGAAAAACAAGGAGTGTCTTGCTGTAAACTCTTTTAGAGTACTGTGGGGCACGAAACTGTTTGCCGTGCTGGGATGATGAAGTGAACTAACAAAGGAGCAGCTTATGGCTCATGAATTTTTTGCTACTGTATCATATTGTCCAGTTTTACCAGGTGTTGAGCTGCAGTCTTTTAAGATGAGGTACAGAACACGTGGGTTATGGTATTGATAGTTGACCATAACTGATACACAAGAAATTTTATCACTAAAGAGGAAAAGAAGTCAAGTTCTAAAGTTTTCAGATAAGCAGAACTTCCACAGAACTTGATGAAAAATTGGAGAAAAGTTGTGTGAGTTGTTAACATTGCTCATGTTTGCATGCAGTCTACCTTCATGCTTGTTAACGTGTATTTTAGCTGATGGCAAAAGTAATTTGTTAAATTCTGCTCAGCACATTTATTTTTGCAGTCCATATGTTGCTCTAACAGAACTTAGTTATTGCTTATCAAGTTCACTGGTGCTTTTAGTGACCGCACAAAAGGTAAACATCCTCTGTGACTTCAACAAACAAACAGTTCAAATTCATTCTTGCTAATTTGAAGGCCATTCATGGAGTCAGTGTGCACTGCAAGCAGTAGTTGGGACACTGTATGGCCACAACTGCCAGTGTATCTGCAGCACAAAGGAATGGTCGTTACCTAGTTTAAGTGTCTTTGCTCTAGAAGCTCTATTGTATGCAGTGCTTTATCCTTGCCCTTTCCCCACTTAGATAACGGAGCTGGACATGCTTGTCCAGATGTTCCAGCTGCCTTTTTCCTTGGGCAGGAAATAGTGGTGAGGTAGAAATTAGGCAATCCTGAGCGCAGCCAAAAAGAACTCTGATCTCTTCCACAGCAGCCACCTCTGGCTGCTGGATAGCGTAAGAGTCAAGTCATTCAGATGCTTCTGTAACCGCAGTCTCCTTAACATACAAGATTGCTGCACTTCAGTTTTTGTGCGTCTGAATAGATTGCTTCTGTGGTTGTGTGAGAGCTGCTATGTTACTGTGAAGGCATCATGCATCAAACATGCATAATACTATGATACTAGGATGATATTGTGCTCTAAACAGTTGCTGTAAAAAGTTTTTCAGTTTCTCAAATCTTCTAGACAATTACAGTGGAAGATCTTGCTGGAGGATCTTGATTCTTTCTCATCTGCCTTAATAAATTCTTATCTTTCTGTTCCCTTATCCCTTCTTTAGGCTTAGGGAAAAAACCAAGTAACAAGGTCAGTGTTTCACAAATGTGAGTTTAAGTGTTTTAAAATCAAAATGTGTGAGTTGGTATTTGCTGATACAAGATAAAAATTGTCCTGAGATACAATGTAAAAGTGTTTCTTATTTTATTGTGAGATTTTTTTTTTAAGCAGCGAAATAAACTGGTGAACAGATGTGCAATGCCAAAGTACAAATATTTTCAGTGATACAGAAAGGCAAATCTAAACTGAGTCACCTGCCGCTTCAGAAATGGCTGTACAAACAACAAATTAGTACTTATGCTTGCACCAGTACTCTGAAAAAGGAAAAAATCAGCATGTAGTGAAGGTATTATCTAGCTAATTGCTTGGTAGCAGCACTGAAATTGCTTTAATACTGGCCTGTGGTGTTCCCTTTCTCAGCAGAAATGGTTTTGTCAGGTAGTAGTTAATGTTTCTCAGAGAGAGGAAGATGCTATGAGTCCTTCTGCAGGCTTTCATCTGAGTGTTTTCCTCTTACAAAGAGTCATCACAGGAACTTGTTGACAATGATTGAATTGAGGTTTTAGTTTTTGGAGATGTTTTTATTCCAAAAAGTCAGGTTTTGCTTAAATACATGATCAATGCTGTCAGTTAAACTTGTGTGATGTGCGTCCGTTTCTGAGATACTTTGGGGAGGGAATGGTTTTAATTGTTTTTATGTTAATGCAGAAGAACTGGGAACTTGTTTCCATCCATCAGTGCTGGAGACTTGAGTCAAAAGCTAAACAGACTTCCAGATGGTGACAGATCTTGGATCCCAACCACTGCCCAGCACAATTCAGTAGGCCTGCCTGGGTCATTAACTGCTTACAGAACAGCTGTCTGCCCAGCTTACCAGGGTGGACTTTGCCTTCTGTAGTTACCGGTTGCAGGAGGAAGGTGAAGCAGTGTGGTGGAGCAGGAACAGTCCCCGTGGAGCCCTCAGGCTTTGGCCGAGACTCCTTGCTGGTGACATAAAGTTTGGCATGTTAGTTCTCCCTGGTTATAAAACGACCAGCTGTTGACTTTTAAATTGTGTGACTGGGCAGCTGAGAACTTGGATGAGCTGTATTGACAGAGGAACAATGATTTCACAAGCACACACGTACTCCTCTTGTCCCACTTTTAGGGCAATGGGTGTGCACTATCTGAAATCCTGTCACTAATTAAACATCACAGTAAGCCAATACATTTAAAAGTTTGGGGTTTTTAAAACTTAAAAAAAGTTTCTGGCTTGGCAGCTAATGAAATGACTGGGAATGACATCTCACATTGTGGCTGCTTATTCAATCGTGGTCGAGTTGATGCGAAGTATGTTGGAGGTGATGTTATTCTGATGGGCAGAAGAATATTTAATGTGGGCAGTAGGAACTAACTTCAAGGGGTGAAGTGCTAGTGGGAGGGCAGGAGATGGCTGGAAGAGCCTGGCTGGGAATGGGGAAGATGAGGCAGAGGGAGCATCCCTGGATTGGGCATTGCTGGGAGCACAGGCAGCAGCAGTGATCTCTGGGGTTTTATTTAACGGTGGCTGTGGGTAGCTGGGTACTGTGGTTTAGTTTTAGTCCCACCCACAAACTGCTAAGCATTTCCTAATTTAGGAAGGTCCATATGAAAAAAATTGTAGCATACAGTTGTAGTTGTAATGTGGGCAGCCAGACAGATCCTGTGAACTGATAATTTTAATTAGCATTACTGGCCAGGACAGGCAGTCAATTTTAGTAGGAAATCATTAAATAAACATTGGCAAATAAGCAATGTGATGGTTCCTTTGCTCTTGGTAAATACCAGAGCACCTGACAGAGGTGATATATTTCATTATCCCCATTTTACAGCTGAGGAAACAAGACAGAGGTGAAGTAACTGGAGATAAATGGTTGTTGGGGCTTGTTCCTGTTGAGGCTAGGCTAGAAGTCTTATTGCTGGTCTGCATGCGTCTAGGGGTTTCCCTCCCTAATATGAGACTTGGCAAGGCTTCTGGCAGTGTCTGTGTATTGTTTGAGCACCTCTGGAAGTCTCTCCCAGGGGAGGAATGGTGATAGCTTGATGTGGCAAGAAGGCAATAACTATTTGCCTTCTCTTTAGTATACTATATTTTATCTGTAGGATATCATTGTAAAAAGGCTGACTTGTTATGGGTAAGCAAGGCAAAACCAGTTTACTTACAAATGCCAAGTAAGTTTTTGCAGGCTAATAAAATTGTCTGTAAGCATTACAGCGTATGCTTAATTTAGTAGGTTTATAGTTCTTTTTTAGAAAGGATAAAGTTATCCTGGCTTGCTTGTAATTTTTATTTCTGATGAGCGTGTAGTCATACTTCCATAAGAGGAGGAAACACTGTTCACTTCCCCTGGCTGATCCCATCTACTCCAGTAGCTAATCTTGGGATTTTTGTTTTTAATGTTGTGCCCAGTTCTGATTTGCCTGGCTCCTGCTTCTGCTCTCTGGTTCTTACTGCTCTTTAATTTCTGATCTTGTTGGCCCTGGTACCTTATGAATAAATCTTGGACAGTGCCAGTCAATCCTTCCGGAGTGCGGTGCACTGAGCGGTTAGGTTTGTCTGCACCCATAGTGTGGCTGTCTCTTCGTATACTGTAGATATTTCATTTTGATTGAGCAGTGCTAAGTCTTTTATTTTTTTTTACGTGATACTAAGTCAAATACTGGTTAAAGAATATACGTGTGCTAACACAGCTATCTTTCCAAGCAATGGTGTAATTGCCTCAGAGAGTGCACTTGCATTTGTTTGATATGACCTGTTTTATATAGAACAGTGTTGATTGTGTTCGTATCTTGGGTTTCCTTATCACTGGTATTGACTTTTTATTGTTTTATCTGAAAACTGTGCCTTATTGATGGGGTGTAACTGCAGTGGTTGTCCAGCTTCCCTCTGGTGCTGGAGCAGCAGGGTCTCCCCTCCATCCCTCCACAGCAGTGCATCCTGTTGTTTACAGCAGGTCAGGCTTTTCCTAAAAGGCCTGAAACAAAACTTAATTGTGAGATTTTGGAGCTGATTTGGCCACTGAGGTAATTAATGAATTCATATAAGTGACATTTTTTTTGTCACTTTCCAAATACTGAGTGAAAAAAAAATTTTAAATGCTCCCCCCCCCCCGGTCATTACCCCCATTTTTCCTTGTATTTTGTAGTGGGGTTATACTACTATTAGATTTCAGTCCTTCCTAGTTTATTTTAAAAAGCAACTTATTTTCTGTTATCCTGCAAGTCATGATTATTTTCTTTTGCGTGACTTGTCTTGACATCAGTCTTTGTTTCCCTTACCAATTTTCCATAGTTCTAGGTTACATCCGTCACTGTGTTCTTTATTTCTTTTTCTCCCTTTTTATGCTGTTTTACATTTATATTGTTTTCCATTTAGTATGGTATCAGGATAGGTTTTTACCCCAATTTTCCCCTCTTTCTCAAATGAGAGGATCATACTTTCTCTTTCATAGTTGCTTCTTCAAAAACGTTAAATGAGCTTACAACTATAATCTATGTAAATTTTCTTTCGAGTCAGTTTTCCCTCTCAATTCTCATTAATTTGGGGAAATTAGCATTTGTTGTTTTAAACCTAAGCTGCCTGTATTAATTACAATTAATCTCTCTCTAATAATGTTTGAATGCTGTGATGATTCAATAGCTTTCGCAGGATGATCCTGACTGGTTTTGTGATGATGAAACTTACCACTGTTGAGTGTTGAATGTGCAGGAGCCAGAAGGACAGGAAAACACTGAGGTATTTTCACACATCTTACCTAGGTTGTATGTGTATGTGGTGTAGGGAAGTTTTGTTTGCTCTTGAGCTATGCTTGAATTCCCTTTGTGGTGTAAATCAAATAGTTCTCTAAACGCATTGTAGACAATGGAGGAAGGAAATGGTTTCACAAGTGTTTGCCATACAGAACTTGGCGGATCACTTCGGTTAAGTAGTTGAACATTATGATATTAAAAAAGGAGGTGCTGCAGTCCAACTCTGCATGTATATCGGTAGGTGGAATGCTATAAACGTACCCCAAAGTGTAAGTTTGTGGCCTGATTACACAGCTCTAACTTAGTGCTGCTCCTGAAAGGTCAGCCCTGCCTCCAGCTCCCTTGGTTACTATCACTTCTCTTGTTTTGGCTCTGTGAGCTAGACCCCAGGGTTGATCTGGATGGAAATTAGCCTTGGAGCTGTCTTTCCTTGCCTTGCTTCCCAGCATAGGCAGAAGGGCGCAGTGAGAGTCTGCTGTGGCTCTGTGGGTGCTGGCCTGATGGTGAGCTTGCATCAACCTTCTCTGAATCTATGCTTGAACAACCCATCTGTGGCTTTCAAGCCAAGGATGATGTGCCATCCCTACTTCTGCCTTGGCTGTGTACCGGAGCTGGGCATGGTGTGCACATCCAGTGTCTGTGACCCCAAAGCATCCTCATCCCACGCTGCCTCCCCAGCCATGACAGCATCTTGCCCTGGCAGGCAAGGATGTTCCTGCTGAGGTACAGTGCAAGGAGAAAATGTCTGTTATAAATGGAGAAATGGCAGATTTTACTTTGGCTTTAGTCTTTCAGTAATTGTGCTGTTTAGAATCAGTGATCATGCTGTCTGCCAGTCTTGTCCCCTAACCACCATCTCCCATCCTAAATTAAAAGGGTTAAGAGAAGATAAGTGCAAAATGGTTGGAGATAAAATCTCCTGGTCTCCTCGATGCTCTGTGTGCACATACGTGTCAGGTCTCCCTTAAAAGCTCCTGTAGCACACCTTAGCAAGGTATGTAATAGTTAAAAGAACAGCTTGACTACCTGGTTTTGATTTAAATTACCTGTTCTTACTCATTTTAGCTACCTGTCCCTATACCTTAATTTCTTCCTACTTTGAAGCTGTCTCTGGTCTTTGTTTCTCGTATTTGAAGAGCCAGCTTTTTTGTCCTCTGTACCAAAGGGCATGAGGAAAGATCTTCCCTTTCTCTTCTGAATGTCTTGAGATCTTGTCTCTCTACATATTTACTTGCTGTGAAGTGCATTGGCAGCCGCCGAGCCTTCCCGGAACAGCGTATGTTGCAAGAGCACAAGTATCCTGGATCTGCAGAAAAGCTGTTCCGCAGCCAGAGGTGCACCTTGACTTCTGCGGACAGGGCGTCCTTGACAGCCTGTCTCTCCTGCCTTGTTTGAATTCCACATGAACTGTGGGGTAAGAATATCTTCACTGCAGAAATTTGATATTTAGTGGCTACTTAAAGGCAGAACTTAAGTGGGAGGAAAGAGTTTGTAGATAAAGGTTGGTCACTGCTTGTTAATTAAAGTCTGTCTTTTGTCAGGGATAATTAGTGTAGCATTGGTAGGAGAAAAACAAAAGTTCAGGCAGAATACAGCTGAGCTGTAATCTGCTTATGTTAAAGCCCGAAATAGCAAAGGGTGTGTTTGACTTGAAGTTCTTGTCTGTGGATCTTTGACTTCTGTTCTTATGGGGGAAGGGATAGCTAGCTTTGGAGTGCAAGCACAACTCTAATGCTGAAATACTAAGGTGGGAATGAGTAACAGAAAGGTATCCATAACTGAGGTACTCCTGTTGTGTGTTGGATGCCAGGCTGTGCAAAGAACTATTAGGTTATGAGCATCTCCTTTTAGTAATATACTGGTTGGAAATCTCAGCTAATAGGATGCATCCAAAAAGAAGCATGCTGAGATATGGAGCATAAGCATATGACTTAATGAAGTCTGTTTAGCTTTTCTAGCAACAATGTAGCCCTTGGGTCATGTTTCCCTGTGTATATATATATATAGGTTTGCCCCTAAAGCAATGAGCTTAACTTAATTGAGTGCAGCTGAGTTTACGTAGGTTCCCCTACACTATGGATGCATTTACACGCCTTGTTGTTCTTCACTTGCATCATCGGAGACATGGTTTCAGCACTAGGCTTTTGTCTTGCCAAAGGGTCTGTGAGATTTAAATGTAGACATGGAGAGTGCTGGGATGCAGGACAAGGAATAGGAAGGTCTGTGTAATGCAGAAAGAATTCCAAACATCTTTTTGCTTAATTTGAGTACTGCTAATGTGACTTGATGGGAACTTGCATGTGGAGTGCAGCTTAAGGTTTCTTGATTATTTCTAAAAATGGTTCTACAACATCTTCAGGAAAAATCTTTTTGAATTGCCAATGATTGTACTTAAGACAACTCAAAAAACCTGAATCTTTTAATCTTTATTATTTTCATGAAACTGCAGATAACTTGGCAAATACTCCAACACTGAATCTATCTCCTAGTAAAAAAGAGCCCCAATTCAGTTTGATTCAATGAAATTTATGCTTTCCTATTCAAGAACTGAATTTTACTGTGCTTGGGTACTACACTGAAGATGCCTTATTTTTTCCTAACCATTGGTTTCATTTTATAAGGAATAAACATATCTCCACAATATTTGCAAATAGTACAACATTTCTCTGCAAAATGTACTGCTGCTATTTCCAGGATACACAAAAGCATTTTAGGTGCTAGGTTTTTGTTACTCAATTAGTGGTGGTGAACTCAATTAGTGGTGGTGATAACTGGAAAGCAAACAAACAAAACAAGCTTGTCAGACATGGACATTGGAAATGCCTGTTATATTTGGAGTTTAGGTTTTAAGAAACTGAATTTGGAAGAAGGCCTGAGGGGACTTTATATCCTCTAAAATGCTCTGTTATCTTTTCCCTTTCCCTCACCTTCCTACTGATGCTTGTCTGCTGCAGAGGTTACTCAAGTTAGAATAAAAATGAGAATTTGACAAGGATAGCCTTTGCTTTGATGCACATCAGCATAGTAACATTGTTTTCAAGATATTTGTCCCTGAAACTGTTAAGTTTTTAAGCTGTTAACAACGTTGTCAGTGATAAACTTAAAATTTTTGTGTTTAGATTGTAGATTCATGATTGATGATGTCAACCGATAGTGTTGGAGCACGCCTTAAAGGATTCTGGAATGCATTAATGGGGATGGAGGTTTTTGAAGAAATTTTTCCCTGATGCATTAATTCCCATATACACTAGTTTCCCAGTAGGCTTAATGGTTTTGGAGATTGAGGTACTACTGTGAGAGCAAAAGCTGAGGATACAGGAGGGTATACAATGTAAGTATTAGAGGAAAACTCAAACTTTCATTTTTTTAATATCATGTCTTTAGTTTTGTTGCCAAAAATTGTGTTGGAGGAAGCCTCGAATCTTATGAATTTACTTCAAGCTTGTCATTAACTTCATCTCATTGAACCTCACCAGGAAGATTTCAAATGTTGTGTTAGTTTCTCAGCTTTTTTTTTTTTCTCTTCAGTATTACTCAGCAGTTGTGTTTAGTTGGATTGTGCAGATTCAATTAGGAAGCAGCATATTGTTTTATAGATCTGTATTATATTGTGTTGTGCACTTGAACTGATGGTGTATAATGAAATACTTCACTTCTATTTGACGTCTTTTAACTAATTAGTTACTTGGGCTGCTTTATCTTGCATTACTTTAGTTTCAGTTGATTAAGTACACTTACTTAGCTTCTCTAAGGGTACAAAATTAAGAACATACTAATTGCATAACAATTTTGGCATGTGTGGATTGCCTCAGTGTCACCTAAGGACAAAGATTTCTGTACTTACACTGCTCTCTTCCCTCCATGCCCTGTAGGCAGATGTGTCAAAGCAGACTACACTCTCTACATTCTCTTCCTTGATCCTGCAGTCTAGTCGAAGCTTGTTGGCAATGCCCAGTATAGGTACTTGCTCTTCAAAAAGTCTTCATCTCAGCTTTTAAATGTTCAGACCCACTAGTTAATTGACTTTGGAGTATTGGTGGTGGGACAGTGGGATGATCTTGAAGGACTGGGGACGCAAAGGTATCGTGTATCCAATGGTGTGAATTGTGCTGGGAACCAGGAGGCTTCACCTGGGAGCTGGGGATGAGCCGGACAGCTGTGATGCACTCTTGCTGCTGATTTAAGTCAGTCACGATTGTGGGTATTGAACATCAAAGAAATAATGCTGTGGCCGTAAAATACTTGAGTGTGATATTTCTGGAAGCAAGCTTCCCCCAGGCATTGAGTGCTTTGGAACAAATGACTATTATAATAATGCTTGCTCTGATTTGTGAGCAGATCAAGATGTAATTTGTTTGGGTTCTGGTTTGAACATCAGTTATTGGTGTGAGACACTGCGTAGGATCTAACCTGTGCCAGCTAACAAGGTGAAGCCAACAGGAAAGAGAAGAAAAACTACAATTCTACTTTTGTTGCTGGAGCACTGACTGAAGCTGGAGTGTGTACCAGCATCTGGTGTTCAGACAAGATACGTACTTCTTTCTGTAGAGCTGTTTTTCAAAGGGAGTACTTACTTTTATAAAAACTGGATCTGTGACCATAGTCATGTAAATGTAGTTAGGGGTGCTCTACCGCTGGAGGAGGTTCAGGAAGTCTCTTGTGTGAAAGTGGTTGTTTCTGTCTTCAGTCCTACATAGCTGTTTAAAACTTATAACTGTAAGTTTATATGTAGACTGTATTAATAAGTTCCCCTCACAGGATTGTGAGTTTGTGATGAGTGATGTCAGGTATCTAGCCGGCGCAGACCTGGGTGCTGTAGTTGTTATTGGGTGTTGAGTTCAGCATTGCGTTAAATCAGCCACTGTTGGGAGAGCACGTTAATGTCTATTTGCTATTGGGACCCAGGGGTAAGTGCCTGGGGACCTTACCTTGTAATAGGTCTTCTGTAGTCATAAGCATGTTATGTTGCAAGCATAACTGACTGAAGCAAGAATATTCTTTTGGCTAAGGCTGTACTAAAACAGTTTGTACAAAGTGTCATCGTTTGTGGAGTACTAAAAAATAGTAGCTGAAGGTTTTTTTTGAAGTTGTCTACAATTAAAGCGTTACCCCCACCATCTTGTCTCCAGTGAAGCCACAGTGGGTTTTTTTTGGCTTTAGAAAGAAGAGAGATATTTATCTGGAGACTAGCAAAGACGAAGTGGAAGTATTTTTCCCCACTAGACTAGACTTGATTGCGATGCCTGTTTATTAGAAGAGTAGTAAATGACAATTAAAAACCTTTAGATAAATGTATTTTAAAAAGATCCAAGAGTCATGGTTGTAATTTTGTATCAGAATTTTTGCTTTTCTTTCTTGAAATGCTTTCTTCCTTTTGTTAAACAGCTGCCTTTGTTCTGGAGATGGCAGCCTTGGCTTTACCTCAACTGCTCCTCTACATTTAGCTTTAGATGTTGGCTGTCTTCATCACAGGAAGAGATAGCAAGCTATTTAAGAGTCAGAGTGCGTTAAAGGGATTGAATCCTGAGGTTAATACAAATAATTTTTAAAAGATCTTTATGCTTTTGGTTAAGAAACAGAAGCTAGTGAGAAAATGTTTGATAGGTATCATCGGCTGGGATATTGTTTCATGGGGCTTGAAGCTGGTCAAACAAGGAAGAGTTGCAGAGTAAATTGTAATGTGTCTATTCCCAATATCTACTTGTAGTTTCAGTGACTTCATTAAAAGATTAAGATTTCTATACAGTTGCTGTTACCCTCAAAAACCCAATTATGAATACATTTTATCAGAGAGCCCCCCCTTAAGTGTGGACTGGGCACGAGGAGTACAGCACCTCCACTCTGTCAAGCTGCTTGCAGACCAGTCAAACCGTTTTACAGCCAAGTATCTGTTACTATAACTTGTGTTCCACTCCAGTCATGACCCAGATTTGTGAGGAGAGTGGCTGGTGGGGCTCCCTGGTGTGGGCTGGAGCTGTTCTGCCGGTCCCCGCTGCTACCCGTGCTGGGATCTGGCTCTGGAAGCAGGACAGGATGTTTGTTTTTGTAGAGTGCAGTTGTTGAGGAAATTAAACGGAGGGATTGCTTGAAAGGCCAAGCCACCTACATCAGACCAGGCCATTAAAAGGGGGTTGTGGGCATATTTTAAAGCACCTTATCAGGAGAGCTTAGGGAGGATGTGCTCTTAAGAGCCAGCTTGCTTGGAAAGCACTGTTGCATCTCTTCTCTTGGGACCACAATGCGGTGGCTGGCGTTGAGAGTGGGGAAAGAGGAAATCTTAACGAAGTCTTAAGGACCCAGTTTATTTGAAAAGTGTGAGGCTGCAGCTATGGTGGGGGGATGTGTAGCACCTTTCCAAGGCGCCGGAAGGTGTTACACACCTGATGGAATGCTGACAACTGGCCTGTGCAGTGATGGATAAGGAGGAATGCGCAACATAAAGTATTGTAAAGCTGGATATCCTTCGGTCAGGATATTTCTTGTCACCCAGATTTTACTTTTCAACAGTATGATTGGCAGAAAGTCCACAAAATTAAAGCAAGGAGGCAAACTTGTGTGTTGCAGAAAATGAGCAGCTTCTGGTTTTCCCATCTTAAGTAAAGAAATAGGAAAGGTTTGGAGAACCAAAAATATGGATATCTTAAGTAGTGGTAAGCCACCACTATTCATTGCACTTGAATAGTCACGGATTTGCATTTGTCTCTTGCAACGATGTACGGCAATTAGCCATTCTGTTCTTTTCAGAAGTTTCTTTTTTACATCGTGATTAAAAAGACATTTACTTCCAAGGAGGGCTGAACATTGGGACAGGGATAGCTGGAGCGAAGCACTCCAGACTGACTTTCACCAGACTCCATTGCATGTTTTGCCTTTGTGTTTGTAATGAATTAAAGCCTAAATCATAAAGCAGGATTTAATTAGCGATTTGTGATCTGATTAATACTGCAGTGCAAGTGAAGTGTATTTAGTATTGCCGCTGCCTGCTCCGCCATTGACTGCAGGGCTGGCTCACAGTGCAGTGGGGCTGGCAGCCACCAAAGCAGCAGAGAAGTGCTTGAAGTTTCCTGCCATGAAAATACCTTTGTAAGACTGTTTGTATATGCTTCCTTCTGTAAACTTCAGATAGAATTCACTTGACCTCATGAATGTGTCTGCATGTTCTGGGATAGCTGTTTCTAACAAAGACTTACGGCTATTAAATACAATGAGACTTTACTGTTTACCATAATTTTTCCTTTTTTGTGTGTGTGTGTGTGCTTCTAGCAATAAGTGATTGCATAAAGGATTTTGCTATAGACATATCTCAAAGTTAGCAACAGATGTTTAGCAATTTAGTAAAATTTGCAGAAAGAGGCAGTTTGGTGAAGAGGTGAGGCATTAACAAAGTACCCCTGTCCCTATCTTCCCTGTGCTAACAAAAAAAGTATTCAGTAGATGTGGGGCGTTCTTAGAATTTATACCTGGACTTTGTTTTTGGAAGTAGGAGGATTATGTTGTGTGTTATAAACTTATTAACCCATTTTTTGCTGAATTCCCAGCACCCCAGAGAAGATTTCCAAAAACAATACTGAACTTGCCACACTGAGATTGTACTTTTTTGAGGCTGGAGTAACATATTATAACGGAAATGCAAGTAGATGTGAACATTTTAGTCGTGGTGCAAAAATGATCTGGAATCTTTGGTATGTGCCAGTGGCAGGAGCTGTGCTCCCTGGTACGCTACTCGCTTGAAGTGAGTGTGTGGAAGGCTTTGGGAGACAGGCATGCTGTGTTGTAAGGCGCACACAGACAGTTTTTGTAGCAGGTTAAATCCAGGACAATGAGAGGGGGGGAAACCTGAGATTTTTCTCTTCACCACTTGGCTTTCTGTTCTTTCAACTTGCTTATTTCTGAATGTGGTTTAAGTAGTCTAAGGATCTTGAGTTAAATAAAGGTAATTATACCCACTATGGAGGTGAGCATCTATATACGTGTGTATACGTTCACATCTCATGACTTAGGTGATGATCTCAAACCTCTGTGATTAGATACAGGGTGAGTAAGACACTGAATATAAACTGTAGGAGCTAAAACTGCCAAAGGAAGCTGCAAAAGTATTTGTCAGATTTATTGTGTCAGTGAACGGTGGCCTGCAGTATTGTACTGAACAGAATCTACCTTTTTTGATTTTGGGGCACTCACATCCATTTAAATGTTGAAGTTTGGGTCTAGCAGTGCATTTTATGCATCTGTTCTCTACATCCTCGTGTCTTCTTGCCACTGATGAGGTTTTTTTAATATGATTAAAAAAAATCTTTTTGTGACTTATACCTTGTGTTTGAGCATGTGTTAAACTAAACTTATAAAGGATAAAATAAATACGTTATCCCCTTCTCTGCCGTACTTATGTTTGGGATAGGGAGCTCTCTTGCCTTAGATTGACATGATTGGATTCCCTGTTTTGAAGTAACTTGATGAGGAATGCAGACCCCTGTTATAGTGTCTGATAACGGGTATGTAATGTTAAACTGCACTAAGTCATGTTTTTCCCATAGTCATCCTTCCTAGAGAGAGAGGGACAAGTGACTTTGGAGAGTGGGCTTCCAGTGTATTAACTAGTCTAAAAATTCTGTATTTCTGCATTTTTAATCATTTTTCTTTTAATCTTCACGAATTCTTAATCCTTTTACAACCCAATGATACTGCAGTATTCACAGTATAAGCAGGATGGTTGTAATAACGCTTTCTCTGTATTTATTATTAGTTAAAATTTTTGTTGTATTTAAGAAATATGAGGCTCAGCATAGTCATGTTTGTTACAAGAAGGAAATTGCAAGTAACACCATGACTTTTCTTGATTTAGTCAATTCAAGAAGTGTTCAAAAAAAGCCTGCAAGACTGATGTACCTCACTGTCTTCTTAATAATAAGCATATTACAGTCTGCTTAGTTTAGGTGAGAATGAATATCTCATTCATTATGTCTGACCAAGTAGTCTTCTGAGATTTCTACACCTCTAATGTATATGGATAAGAAGAAGGAAAATAAGAACATCCACTGTCTCTTTAGGTACAGGAGTTCAAATTTAAGACAAAAGTTATAGTAGATTGAGCTTGATTGGTGATAAATCTTGTTCTGCTCCTCTTTAAACACAGAGGACACAGTGAAGTGACTTGTAATGGTGCTGACTTTCATAGAACTCATTTTTAAGTACTCAAAGCTGTAAGAAACAATGACTACTTCTTGGTGTAGAGCTGTAGTACTCAGTTCTTTATGTTGTGCTCTAAGCAGTTGTTTTATGAAGTGTGAGTTATCTCCAGCACCTTTATGATGGTGAGGAGGGATGCCCAGCAATCTGTGACTTAGATTATTCATAACAGGGCTTGGAACAATACCTGGGAACACAGAACAGCATCAGAGAAGAATTTCAGGGTCGAAGTTTAGTCTGGGGCAGTGGAAAAGATTGTCCAGAATTCATTAAGGATGAGGGAATTTCCTTAGTGAGTACCAGGAGAAGAATGAGATGCTGAACAGCGGTTTGATATCAACAGGTTAAACCAGTTCTGAACACACAGACTGTCTTTCTATACCGTTATAGACTAGAGGGAAACATGGGGCAAGAGCAGGTACACAGGAGAGGGGATGAAAGGGTTTTTTTATTGTGTAGGCTCATTGCTATTGGGAGTTTTCATTAAGGTCACTGCATGGACATGTTGTCTCCCTCCCCTGCACCAAGAAGAACAGGTTGTGGTGTAGGTAAATAATATCAGTTAGTTTTACTTGTTGGGGTTTCTTTGGGTTGGTTTGTTTGTTTGTGTGTGTTTGTGTTTTTTTTTTTTTTTTTTAAAACCAGATAGTAACATCAAATGTTGGAAAGATATGTATCCTCCCTGTAGAAGTTAGGGAACAAATGCAACCCACTTGAATCCCTGAAACCTGTAAATCTTTTTGCTGGAAGACCAGCTGGAGTTAATGGGGAGGCTTTTGTCACTGTTTAACTGTGTCCCATATAAAGGTGGGTGTCCGTATGGGCTGTGCTCTGCTGTGTGCTGCCAAAATGTGGTTGGGCTGGGTCAGAATGTAAATACTAAAAAAATTAAGGTTCTGTGCTGTGCTTTTGGTAATACTGCCTGAGCGTTCCAGCTTACTCACAGAAACCAAGTGCCTTGGTAGTGCTCCCTTGGCTCTTAAAGTGGTGGAATAAAATGTTGTTGGGTCGTGAATCAGTTATATCATGCAGGTAAAATTGAGCACAACTAAATTACACTGGGAAAGTGTGTTCCTTGCTCGAATCTCGTGCTAAGGCTGTTGGGCTGTCTGTGTAACAACAGATGAATTCTGGTGGTGTTCTGAAGATTCTGCCTCCACTGTCAAAGTTAAGCTGCTGTCAGCCTTCACTTAAAAAAATTATTTAAATACATATATACTATATTTCTGTATTTAATGTGGAACTCATTCTAAAAGGACATAAACTTAGTGTAACTTGACTCCATCAGGACTTCTGTGAATTTGTCTTGCGGTAAGTCAAGTGGGGTGCATGTCCAGAAAAATCTGAATACTGTCAGGACCTGTGGTGGTGGTGAAGTGGTTTACATTTATGCGAGACACGGTAGAAAACATTCTTAAAGAATGAACCTTTCTTATAGGTTAAGTCTTTTTTTTCACTTGGATTCTTCCAACTTGTGGTTTCCTTATATTTGAAGGACTTGGATGTTTTGTTATCATCTGTTTATTGGAATTCTGTGCCCCCTCACCACAAGGAGTCCAGAGAAGAGCGACGAAGCTGGTGAAGGGGCTGGAGAACAGGCCTTATGAGGAGCAGCTGAGAAAGCTGGGGGTGTTTAGCCTGGAGAAGAGGAGGCTGAGGGGAGACCTCATTGCTCTCTACAACTACCTGAAAGGAGGTTGTGGAGAGGAGGGAGCTGGGCTCTTCTCCCAAGTGACAGGGGACAGGACGAGAGAAAACGGCCTCAAGCTCTGCCAGGGGAGATTTAGGCTGGACATTAGGAAAAAAAAATTCACAGAAAGGATCATTGGCCACTGGAACAGGCTGCCCAGGGAGGTGGTTGATTCACCTTCCCTGGAGGTGTTTAAGGCACGGGTGGATGAGGTGCTGAGGGGCATGGTTTGATAGGAATGATTGGACTCGATGATCTGGCGGGTCTCTTCCAACCTGGTTATTCTATGATTCTATGATTATTTGTTCCTTCTCCCCAACCCTCAAAGAGCTTCCTTTTTCTTTATTTTAAGGTTGTTTTTCTTATCCCCATGTACTAACCAAGTCCAAGTCGGTATCTTGAAATTGGTTTGTATATTTCAAGATGCAAAGCTAGTTTTTCCTCTGCCTTTCCAAAATACTTCAATTTTTGAATTCTATCTAGAATTATAAATTAAACATTTTTGACTTCTGTGGTTTTTGTAATGCTTCTTTCCAGAAAGCTGAAATCCTGTGAATGGATTGTTGCTATATCACTCTCAAAATGATTTTGTTTCAAAGAGCCCGAAGATAAACTCCACTTTGTTACTGATGATTTTATTTTTACATACTTGTTGCTAGTCCACTCCAAGGCTTGTACAGTGGATTTACCTCATGATTCAAAGTAGGGTTGTTTCTGCCAGCTTAGGGAAGTCTGCCTTCTGTAAGTCAGCGAAGCAGAGGAAGAAAAGAGGTGTTTTGAATGGACTTGGTGGCACTGACTTTGAGGGCTGGATGGGGCAGAGGGAGAATCTTGCTGGATGGCTTTTTTGGCTTCCAAGTGCCTTCATTCAGCCCACGCAAAATGATGACGTGTCCTCGTTTGTCAGTGACATGAAATGCTTTGAGGACCAACACAGACTAAATAACTCTTGGTAGTGTTTTGAGCTGGAACGGCTCTCAGCGTGGGGTTTGACAGCAGCGGGTTTTCGGCAACAGGCAAGCCAGGAAGTTTATGGTTCCCTGCTGTTTTGCTGGAATTGTGCATTGTATCCGTGGGGCCAGGAATGCTGTTATGGAGCTGGGGTGAAGGAGGGCTGCACTTGGCTATCTCACTCAGCACAGAAATAAAAGTGCATTTACCTTATTAAGCTGGAAGATTTTTTCCCTCGATCAAAGCCCCATTGATATTCAGCAACACCAGCCTTCTCGTGGTTCACCTCTGTGCGGTACCTCTTATTCCTTTCTGTAGACTTCTTAAATGTATTTGAATATTGACTCTTGCACCTCTGAAGTTTGATACGCAGTTATGGTAATTAATTTCTCCAAGCGTAACAAGGGAAAAGGAAATTGCAGTTACACATGGCATAAACTTGAAAGTTGGTTTGCTTTCTGCTGCTCGTCTGGTCAGGTTTTTTGCTTGACTAGTATTGAGCTAACTTCAGTTTCAAGGATATAATTTACTTCATTGATGCTGTGTGTGGTTGTGTCAATAGCGAAATGTGAAGAAGTGCGAGTGCCCTCTTTCTAATTAAATAATAAATTTGCATTAAAAAAATTATTGCCATTTGTGGGGAAATTTACATCTCTTTACCTAGCTCAACTTCTGGTTCTTATTACGATCTTGTATATGTGCCTCTTGACTCTCTCAAAAGAACTTTCTGTTGCTTTAGTACTTAGCTTTCTGCAGTTCCTGGTGTGTGATGCTGTGTTGGCCCGTTGCTCTGTAGGGATGAGTGTCCAGCTGCGTCTCAAAGCACCTGAGCTGCCTTCCATCAGGATTCATTTTTAGTGTGAGCCTGCAGGTTAACACTAACTATTTTATCTTGAATGGAGTCTGTGTAGGTTTGTATAATCACAGTAAGTCCTCCAAATTTTTAGGAAATGGGAAACTCTGCGTACCTGTCTGCAGACCTAGCATTAGAACACATTGTTTTCTTACTTCATTTCCTCCACATTTTTCTCTCTTTTCTTACCTTTCAGCCTAAGCTCAGAGTAACAGCAAGCTGCTGTAATCTTTTCTCTTCTTTTGGAACTCAAAGCAGGAGGGTAACATACTTTGGATGATATTTTGTAATTAAAAATCACAAAGAACCAGGATTGATGTGTTGTCTTTAAATTCAGTCTTTCAGGGGTTGTTCCCAAAGAGGCCTGGCAAGCAGTGTGCTGTGAACTGAAAGGTGTGTGCTGCTTGTCCTAGATTTCAGGAGAATTCTCATCAATCTTCAGAAATATTTCATTATGTTAAAAATAATTAGTGTGTTAATAACCTGTCAGTACTGCTGTTGCCTCTTCATGTTCTGCTAACACTATAAGCTGTAGTATCAATTGATGAACTATTAGAAAATTTTAATTAACAATTACTTATAAGTTATTAATGAGCAGCTCTTGTAACTAGGAGTTATAGGGTTGGGAATGTTGCGTTTTGACTGCAGCCAGGGCAGGTGAAGGGGAGAGCCTGGCATCGTGCCATGTGGCTGCTGGTGTTGGTGTAGATTTTTTAAGTGATGTTGGTTTTCAGTTCATAATACAAGTTGTCCAGTACTTCACTGTGTTGCTTAGTATCAAAGAACAACACCAATTTATTTTTATTGAGAACAACAACTTTCAGCCTTCCATTGCCTGAATGAATTAATAGAGAATGGGAATTAATTTAGTTAGAAGGATAAAGACTCAGAATTAAATTGGCTATGGGGCAGCCTGAGTGCTGGTAAGCCCACTGGGCTATCTCCTGCTATATCAACAGAACTTCATGTCTTCTCCGCTCTTGTTTCACACTGTATCCTATTTCAGACAGTATAACAAAACCCAAAGATTTCCCCTTTTAAACCATTTCATAGCTGACTTGAGCTTTATAGCTGCATCAGTTCCTGTATTCAGCATGATGAAGATTCAGCATTTTCTGTTTAGATAAACAGAGACCCTGTGTCTTCCCACTTTAAAGGAAACAAAACCCTCTAGTACTCTTCACTTAAAGGTTTGCTAATTCCTTGATGCTGTATTATCATTGAAGATAAAAATCAGATACCTGGAACAAGAGAGGCTTCTTTCCTGTAAGGTGCTGGATGCAAAATCAGAATTGAAAATGGCACAATGGTGTGATGACTTTTTGTATGTGGTTTCTCATTTGGGTTGATGTTTTTGGGTTTTTTAATATAGATTCCTGTCTGGCTCTAAGAGAAAATTTCTTAGATAGCATACTATCATCATTTTCATGATGCAGTTCAGGGAAATAAATAACTTGCAAATTTTACTTTGTCCTGTGAATGTGAGAGGTGGTGGAAGAAAAATATAACTTTTTCACCTGATGCTGGGAAGTTCTAGAGTGATGGGGTTTAGGTGGTGGATTTTTGATTATTTTTACTAATCGTGTGGTTTAGGTACTTGGATACCGTGAACACAGTGATAATAATGGGTTCAACTTTCTTTCTAATGAGAAATTTCTCCGGCAGCTATCCAGAGGTTCTCCCTTGCAGTGGCCGCTCCCTGTGAGTGCTGGTTCTTGAATCCCAGGGCTGAATGGGAGATCTCTCTGAAGCAATTTCCCACAATAACACAATAAGCCACTCTATCAGCACCAGCCCGGAGTCAGGTTAGCGGTGAATGGCAACAACAAAAAAGTTTGCCTTGGACAAAGGTGTGCTGAAACCTTGTTGTAAATGGAATTTGGTATGCATGCTTTTCAAGCCCTGCAGATTGATATGATAGATACCCTTTTCTTCCTTCATAGTTTTATTGGTGGTAAAAAAAAAAAACAAACCAAACAACTCACCCCATTGATTTCAGTACATTCTCCACTGCACAGGAACTCTGGAGGAGATAACCAAGGTCTTTGTGATATTATTGCATAAAGGTTATTATTTGAGAGAGCACAGTCAAAAGAGAGGGCATTTATTGCCAAATGCTATGCTTATCAGCCTCACTGTGATTAATACTTTGGCTATTAAAATGGAGGAAGAAAGCAAACAGATGAAGCACACACTTTATCTGACTTATACCTTTGTACTGGAACTTCCCGTTGCGTGGAGGTTTTGCCTGTGTCCCTGGACACGTGCACAGCCCTGGTGAGTTCTGAGGGAGTTCATTACCTTCAGTAAATGGCAAATGGAACTATTATGAGTGCAGAAAGACATACCTGAGTGCAAATGTGTGCAGGATCGGGGTCCACACTGTAGGCAGGTGTAGGTCTGGACTGAAAGGGTTTGTTCCTCCTCAAGGAGTAACTTGGTATTTGCTTGAAACAGTATTTAAGCTTCCTGAATATCTTTTGTGGTGTTATTAATTTAATTTATAAATTGCTTTTGTCAGAGGCAATACAGAGAACCTGAAAAGGATTATCCTTTTGTTAGGAAACATGCAGGGTTGTCTCAGTTGCAAAAAATGGCTCTTTGTCATTGGGGGACCAGGACTCTTGTGAGGTGGAGAGCTGTCAGGACACTGTCATTGTCTGATTCTCAACCCAGCGTGCAGGGATCACAACTGGAAGAGCTCAGTCTTCTCCTGCTGACCACTGGAGAGGAGGATGTCGATGAAACAGAATTGTTTTTTCTTCATACCTAGCCTGTTTGATGTGGTTTGTGGTCTCCTAGAAAAGGACAGAGATGCTGTTGGTAATGTGTTTTACAGCCATTGACTGATAGCACCCAGATCTCTTTCTCAAATGTTTGTGTTGACATGCAGGAAAAAATTAGTTCAAATGTTGATTATTGCTTGTATTTTCCATATTACATAAATTAATTTTCCTTTAAAGAAAGAAAAGTGCATGAAGTAGTTGCTATTTAAAGGAAATTGTGCCAAAGCAAATCTTAGAGATTTTTAAGTGTAAAACATTAAAAAAAAAAGTTAAGAAATGGCAATAAAAAAATCTTGGAAAAATAATTGGTCACTGTCGTGCAAGAAGAGTTAACCTCAGCCTGGTTTTGCTTGGATAAAGTGCTATGAAATCCTGTGAGAATTATGTTCTTGAAAACTTCTCTGTTTTTGAACTATATCTCTTGTGACTCCTCTTAATGTGTTGTGATGATGCAGACGAAGCCAAGGAAAGAAAGGTGTGAAGAGGTGGAAGAAGGAAAGGAATATAAATAGCAAAACCGACTGATTTAATTTTTAGATTGAAGAAAAAGCACAGAAAACCTCAGATACTAAGAGTCAGTTGTATACAAGTTTTCTTTCTGTGTAGTTTGCTCTTAGACCAGAGGCGCACACTGTGTTTGCGTGTTTTAGAATCAATTTTGAACTGGAGATGTGTTTATTCTTGTAATGCTGTTTGCAGAAGTGAGAAGGTTGTGGGGTGGTTGGATTAGATCGTCTGCCTGCGGCTTCCTCCTCAGTCGTAGCTAATACAAGCCTATTAAATTGTTTGGAGATCTGTTTCACTTATGGTGTGTTTATTCCCTTAAATCTAGTGCCGTTACGTTTTCACTTGAATATGATTGCCTTTGGGGCATGAGCACACTCTAGGCGTGTGTGGTGGTGGGAACAGGGTGGGCTGGCTTTTCCTACACAAGTTTTCACAAGTTTTTTCTCTGGAAAACCAGGGATAAAAAAATCCTCTAGTGGCATGAGGTTTTCCTTTGGTAAAAGACTCGTTTGTGCACTAGCCTGCTTTACTCTTGGTATTTCATCAGAGCTATTATATGCTGATTAGTTGTACTTGCCTGGTGAAATAAGACACTCAGGCATGATGCTGTTTGACCTGATCTCCTCATTCCTGATGCTCAGTTCTGCTACGTTTGAAGTTATCTGCTTATTGTAATTCATCCCAAGGTTGAGCTAGGAACCTTTTTATTTTTTTAATAGTTTCTGTTCCTAAGTTACAGATGTTTCTATGAGGAGTATGCAACTGGTTACAGTGCAAAACTGATGTTCTTAAAATAAAGAAGTTTCAAGTCTTCAAAACTCAAGGACAAACTTTAAGTCTAAATAAATGCAAATTACTGAAAATCATCCTGTCATTACTATTTGAATAGCCACCTTAATTTCTCACTAGTGTGGGGCAAAACGTCATTAACCTACCGTGATCTCTTATAGAACTGAATATTGCTGATCATTTCATCTCTAAAGATGGAATTTACCAAGGACATTGAAATGCGTTGTTATTTAAAATAGAAATAAACTAGAAGGGAATCAACCCACTGATTAATTACAGTGGTTAAGTTTTGAGAGGTGGTTTATGATTTTCAGCTTGCTGAAGGTAGTATCCAGCTACCTGTCCTGGTCTGTGAAATGGCACGGAGAACAAGCGGCAGGCATTTTGCTACCTCTTCATAAAATGCCAGTGAGCTTTGTAGGCAGGGATTCCTGCTAATCTGTTTTCTTTTGTTGTAGCACATTTTGAAAATTGCATGTATTTCTTCATGGTTGTTACAAAGAAGCTAGTCTGTTTGGATGCTTTTAAATTAATCTACCCTGTTTGCAATTAAACAGAGAAAGAATGCTTTCAGGTTTCAGTCGCTCTTCAGACGGATGTGATTTAACTAAACTAATGAATGCACATCAGACAAGACAAATTCCAGACTGTTTGTGCCTTGACCAACCATCTGTGCACATACCTCCAGGTACTGCTCATGTCTCAAGAGGCTTTTCTACGTGAACAATTATTACCACTCCTTTTTGAATTCAAGTGGCAAGCTGTGGCAAGAGTCTCTTGAAGGCAGCTACATTTACCAGTCTGCTTTATAGTGAAAATATAATTGCATTATGTACGTCTTAATTAATCTGAAATTTCAATATACGCTGGACAAAATGCAATAGGAAAGCGGGACTCTGTGTAAGCTCTTTGATCTCTTGGAGGCATCAACAGTAACACAGAGAAAAAGCCACCCTAGCTGCTCATGTGCTCCCTTAAAATTTTTAGTGTCTGAGTATGTGTGCATACAAATGAGTTTATGGATGTGTTTATACATATTCTGTTTGTACATACATGCAATATTTTCTCTAGTTATGGTTCAGACAGTCTCTGGAAAAATCACCCATTTCTTCAGCTGAGTAATGATCAGCAATGATGTGATCTGACATACCAGACTTTGGTATGATTCTCACTTTGACATGTGAACTCCTGGCAAATAGCAAATGGCTTCAAGAGTATTTCTTTTTATGTAATAATCATATGTGTTGCAGGTAATAGCCGCAGCAAAATGCAAAAGGATTTTCTTATTCTCATTGTATTTTGCTTTTTTCCTTAAGTGAGATTTCATTTAGAAATATTTGAGTCTTCCCTATTTTCAGGGCTTTTTTTTCTGAAGCTATGTTTGACTTATTGGGGCTAAGTGGGACTCCCTGTGACAAGAGCTTGTGATTCCATATATATTTTTTTAACTATGGCAAAGTAGTTTTAGGTAACTTCTACTTCCTCTTGTCCCAGTTGTAAGAACGCAAGTATTGGAAGGTGACATAGTGCAGTGCGTGGGGGAACATTAGTGCATTAATTCATACTAACTATGCAGGTGATGGTAGAGGGCTTGGGCTAGTTGAGTTATTGTGATATGGTTTGGAGGTTGCAGATCAGATACCAAAAATACTTCCCTTCTGTGGTCAGAAAAATGAATGTCCTTGTTGCAGAACCTGGTTTGTCCTGGGACAGATTAGAAAAAACAGCTGGTGGGGGGACACAGTCACCTTTTAAGTGACCGCTGGCTGTTACATCAGTTATGTCGTTGAAAGATCTTAACTTCTGACATGGTGCCTGAACTAGCTTTTCCTATCTCTGTAAACTACCAAGGAAATTCTTCGTGATTTCTATTTATTCTCTATCAGTGCATCAATCACTATGCAAGAGGAGGTCATATGTTACGTCAGAATGATGCATGTGTGTGTATATATATGGCTCTAACACAAGCCTCTCCTCTCTCCAGCCTCAATGGGATGCATTACTTTCTGTTGAGTAATAGATTCTGTAATTTTTAAAGTCACTCTCAATGCCTGACTTGTCTTTACAAGGAACGCTTTAGGATAATTTTCCTCAGGGAGGACTGGGCATGTGTGTACCATACATGCCAATACCGTGTAATTTCTGGGGTTCATTAAAAAGGCATGATAAGCTTGTGGTTACTGATCATGACAATTAAACATTTATCCTAAACTTCAGAGGGGAAGGTTGAACACCAGTGCTCCTCTACCTTTCTCTGATAGTTGCCATTGCTGAGTAGCGTTTGAGCTTAATCTCGAGGAAAGCAGTCTGAGAAATGGATGTCCTTATTCAGTGATGTTGCTAGTGGCCCAGAGGGCTTGTGTTCAGAGCTGGTTTGGGAGGTGGCTGAGCTTTGGAAAAATTGCTCGTCACATCTGAGGACAAAATTTGTAGAAAACCCAAGAAGTTTTTGTTTGCTTGTTTAGTAACTGCTGTATATGCTGTTTGTGCCTGTGGTGTATGCACGCACTGTCTGTGCATGAACTTCATGTTGGAATTGTAAGGAGTTTTTTGGGCTGGAAAGAGAAATATTCCTTTTAAAATTCTATTCTGTGTGTATTTCAAATCTTTTCTCTAGTAACACTAGGATTGAATCTGGTGTACCTTCTTATTCTTTATGCTGTACGTTCTTTTCTAATCAGAAGGAATAACCCTGTGTAAGCACCACACTAGTGCAAATGTGTTTTTAGCACTGGATTTTTGTTGTGATTAAATAAACCAGGATATGTCAGACTCAGGTGTTGGAAAGCAGTCTGTCATCTTTGTCATATAACTTTTGTAATTCCAGATGATTCTGATAAGGAAGTAGAACATTTTGTTCGGTAGCTTTTAATGGTCTGCTGCAGGGAAATAAAAACTGAGCCCTTTGCAGAGAGCAGTCACAGGACTGGATATTGAGAACTCCTCTTGTCTTTGCCAGGTTCCCTGAATTTGTCTGACATAGCTGGAAGAGTTTGTTCAGCTTTATGAAAGACAAAGTGGAAAAAAATCACAAAACGAAAAATGTTCTTGGCTTAAAGCCCTATAAATAGCATGGGTAGAACCTTCTAGGAAAAGTAGGACTTGGGTATCTTGGTGTGGTTCAGATTGCTTTTGGAATTTCAGGGGGACTCTGATGTAACCTGTTGGGTCATATTAATTCACCATACATGGTCATGGGTTTTTGGATAGTTACTTTGTTCTTCTGGGTGTTTTAATTTTTTCACTGGTGCCACATGCAACTAATTTATGTATTGCTAATTCACATATTGAATTAATTTAAGGGAATGGAGTCATCTCAATGATCAGTGGAAGACTAATACTGAACTGCAAATGGGGTTTCTAACAGTAACTTGCAAATATCCAAAGGTTTTGAAGTTTGGTTTGGGGAAAGAAGCATTAACCTTGGATGGTTATTTCTTCTGTGCTCTGCAGCAGGATGGGAAGCTGTTATTTACTGTACTCTGGAGGTAGCTAGACAGGGGAGATGCAGCCTCTTGCTCCATGTTGGCATTACTGTGGTCCATCCTAGCCAAACTTAGGGAATGTAGACGCACAGGAAATATATTTTTTTTGAATTTAAATATAGTCAGCTTTCTGGACAAAACCCCAAATCTGAGTTAGTGCCGGAAAAAAAAAAAAAAAAAAGCTGTGGATTATTATTTGGCAGTTCATATTTTAGCTAAGGAAGAGTTCTTACATCCTGAAATGTGGCCTGGCCCTTTCAGTCCTTGTCTGGTGTTTTCTTCCCGCAATGTTCCTGAATTTACAGGAAAAAGAAAGTGCTTGTGTTCAAACCTCATCTTTGCATTAATCAAGTTTCCTTGGATGAACATTGCCTCTAAGAGGAATGCTACTTTTCAGGAGGTGTGTGAATATATGGTGAATAAATCTATTTTAATAAAGTAGAGCGGATGAGCAAATAAGCTAAATAATTGTGTGATGCCTTTTTCAAAGGTTTTGGCTTTGATGTGAAGTCTGCCAGTCTCATGGTAGATGTTTTAACCCCATCTCATCTGACTCAGCATGGAGAAGATCTATGTGAAATACTGCTTAAAAATGCCTACGGCCAACTGTGCTTAGTAGCCAGTGCTGTTGCTGGTATTACCTCTGGCAACGTCGTATCAGACCTGACAAATTAAGGAAGCTCTTTTTATGCCTTTTTCTTTTTGTTCCCCTTTAAAGTGAGGCAAGTGTAGACATGGCTGTTGTGACAAACTATTAATCAAGCAAAAGGAATGCAGCTGTAAAACTTTAAATAATGACATGTAGCAAATAAATGTCAACATATTGGTTGTTGTGCCTGGAATGGAAATATTACTAGGAAAATATGTAGCTTCAAGCTACAGTCTGGCTTTTTTTTCCTTAAGAAAATAGCATTGGCGTGACGCTTAAACTCTGTTAAAGCTGGGGCTTTCAGATTCAGACTAGATGAATGTGTCGTTTATTTGCAGGAGGGGGATATTGTTTTACGTAGGTTTAAAATAGTTATTATTAACATGGCTTTCTTTAAAAATAATAGTTATTTATATATGAATATATATGTATACATACACAAACACTATAGCTACAAAACTGTATGTATAACCAGTGTAGGTCAAGATACAACTGACTATGGACTGAGTCTATTTCCATTGAAAGCTGCTAACTCAGATGTTTTTGCTGGTGTCTTACTTAATCCCAAGGGTTGAAAAAATGCCTCTGAAACTCCCATATTCTCTTCTTCCTCATGATTTTAAACAAGCAAACAAACAAAAAAAACCCCAAACCAAAATCACACTTGCCCACTCTTTCCACTCCACCTCCAAAACGAAACACTTCTCAATATTGCTTTTGGACCTGAATCTTTCTAAAAATTAAAACCTGAGACTGTGAAGTAATGAAAACCAGAAGGTTTAGGGAAAAGCTCCAAATATTGCAAAACTTCAGGGGAAAATGTGTTGAGCAAAGCTTCTGGGCTCTTGGGCGGGTTTCTGTAGCCCACGTAACAGATGGGTCAGAGAGTTCTGAATGACTAAGCCAGGGAGGCATTGATCACTGATAGAACTGTGCTGGATAGAAAGCTGATCCTGGGGATTACAGAACTGGTTAGCAAGTGTCTGTGTTCCTTACTCCATGGGTGTATGCACTGCGGGGCAGATTATTCAGGACAATAGTAACAGTAGATCTAAACCACTGCCGGACCCTGGGACAAAGCAGTTGTTACAGGCAGGAGATGGGACTTGAAACCTGGTTGTGGATGTACCATCCTCTCAACAAGTGTCTGAAGCTTTCAGAGAACTTCTGTCTTGTCATTGAGTCTCAAAAGAAGAGATTTTATTTAAATATGGCTGAAGATAATTTGCCTCTGTTTATATCTCAGTGAAGTTATGATGAGAAAAGTGGTGTTTTCACATGGAAAAGAACATTAGAAAGAGCGGTGAGAGTTGTGCTGAATTTGGTACTTAGTTAAACTAAAACACTGGTCTTGAGGTTTATGGCTGAAGGTAATAGGGCTCAGTTTGCACATCTTCTGAAGAACAAAGGCACTTCAGCTCAATTTTTGTGTCTTTTGAAAAGGAAATGTGCATTTAGTCTTCTAGTACTATTTAGATGGAGGGGGAGGAGGGTGTGTGTGATAAGAATTAAGATAGATGTGATTCAGCCCGTATGTGCAGGTCCAAATGGACAATTCCATCGCTTGTAAAATACACAAGTGGTCCTTTTCAGGAGCTGGGGCACCATGGTCAGTCTGCTGTTGTTGATCATCAGGTTACTATGCAAGTGATGGGATTTCAATGAGGTGTTAAAGAGGTCAATGAAAATTAAAGCAGCATATTTCAGTATATTTCTTAATGTAGTTGTTATACCTTGAAATATACCTTGTATACCTTGAAAATCTAAATTTAAACCCTGGCAGAAGGCTGGCTCAGCCCTTTGTCCCCTCCAGAGCAGATGAATTAAACTCCTAGTTTATGACTCTGTGGTCAAGTGCTCCACGTAAATACTAGATCCCACAATGCTTTCATCATGAGCAAGGATTTCCCTCTTGCTGTTTGTCAGAAATTCCCCTCTCTGCACTCTGGTGGTCTTGTGCCAGCTGATTCCAGCCACCTAAGTCACAGGATATTTTTTTTTTTCTAATTTGAATTTGTGATGTAGATAGAATTATTCAGCAGGAATATGGGGTTCCATGGCATGAGAGATGCTAAGGAGGTGGCCTGATCAGCACTGGACCTGTAAGGTTGCTTTGCTTAGGAGTTTTTATGCAGAAGTCTGAATAAGCTATGTGATTAGGTCATCCATCTTACTCACTAAAGAACTGGATTATTGCCCCATAAAACAGTGTGATGTTACTCTTTGTGCTGAATTAAGACTTAATTTTACAAAGCAATCTATTTTTAGTGATGTTTATGTATCACATCAATTAGCTGTGAAGGGGGAGGGTGTGTTCGAAGTAATGTATGAGTTCACAAATGCTGATGTGAAAACATCTTCTGTTGTTCTCTGTATAGCACAAGGTGTTTGGAGTGTGGCGATGTGTTCTCCCTCCTGATCCAGCAGAAACCTACCTTTCTTTTTGGATCATAATTAAGTGGAAATCAGGCGCCTACTTTTTGTGTTGCAGGTGGCAATTCACACTGTTCATGGGGCCATAGAAGGAAAATAAAGGTGTTTGTCTTCGAACTGTGGATATTAAGTGAAACTGATGTAGCATCTTAACTACACAGGTGAATGTAGTTCCAAGAGCTGTGGTTGCAAGCCAGATGCTAATCTTCAGGAACAGAGCAAGTCTCCCTCAGTGTCTTGGAACTTGCCTGTTTCAGCTGTGTGATGAGGACTGGGGTTTATAATTATGGGAAAGAGTGGAAATCTAGCTTAGTTGGGTTTTTGGAAGTCTTGCATGGAAACAACTTTCTGTGCTCTTGATGTAACAGTGAAAACCTCCATTCAGTGTTTCACAGAATCACCAGGTTGGAAAAGACCTCCAGGATCATTGAGTCCAACCATTCCTATCACCACTAAACCATGTTCAACCTCAAGTTCATATGGGCATCCTATTGCAAAAGCAGGTATCCTGCTTAGGTTGCTACCTTGATAGCAAAATCCATGTGGATGTTGGTTTTCCAATGTCTAACTGATGCTTCTCTTGCAGGAACCCCGTTGAGGAAAATTCTCCATGAATGTACGTCACAATGATGATGACCGACCAGATCCCGCTGGAGCTGCCGCCGTTGCTGAACGGGGAGGTAGCCATGATGCCTCACATGGTGAATGGCGATGGATCACAGCAGGTCAGTGAGCTTTGCAGAAAAGAGCTGCCTTAAAGTATTTCTGGGCCACCAAGGGATTTTAAAGATGGGGGAGTTGGTTTTTCCTAGCACTTGGGAAAGCAGAGTATTTCCTGGAAGACAGAAATATGGCCTTACATTGGAGTGCTTTAAGTGTACCACAATGTGATTATTTGTGAGTATGTTCATTGAAGTTAGAATAATGGGATTGAAATAATGGCTATAAATGCTACCTATGAGGATGCTGCAGAAAGTTAGTCATATGATTTACTTGTGCTAGTTGTTATCCAGACATCTTGCTAGTGTCTGTGATAAGATTTTTAAGAGCTGAAGCAAAAATGCTGGAATTGTAAAAAAAAGAGAAAGAAGGAAAGAAATAGAGAATTGAAGACAAATCCTTTGATGTCTGCTATTCTTTGCTTACTGAAGTATACTGATCCTGTCATTCCTGTGTATTGCTCTGTGCCCCATTATGAACCTTAGAGAAGCAGAAGTGAGTTTTGAGTGGGCTTTTGAAAGAAGGCAAGTTTATAGTTGTTTTTGTATTTTTCTGGTAGGTATTCAGCTTGTTCAGAAGTAGGCAGAATGATTACAAGACAATAACTATGTCTTCATGTCAGAATAGAGTGTGGAGGTGCAGGATGGTCGGTTCCCAAACCTGTCACCTTGGGTTAATCTTTCTCTTCGTAGAACATCTACCCTAGCCATTTTTCTATGTTACTCGCTTTGGATCTCCCAGTATGAGACATTTCAGTGAAGTATTTTAATCAGAGTAGAAGTAAGCTGTCCTTCATGAATCAGTATATAATGTCATTTTGTTACTTCTCATTCCCTTAATGGTTTGTTCCTCCCTCCAAGCTGTGTTTTGAGTGAGACCAACCTTGAAAGCAAGACTTATTTCAGCTTTTCTTGTAAGCTTCTAAGTCTATATGCTCATCTGGGTACTCATTATGATACAAACTTTCATTGCTGAGATTTGTTGTTGTTTCCCCCCACAAGGTAATTTCTGCCATTGTGCTTCCACTTAAAGAAAATAGAAAAGAAAGCTTTTAGTGACTCTATTTACCAAGTCCAATATTAATATGCTTAAGTGAAGAAATAATCTTATTGATACTGGATAGGATAATTGTTCTTTAAATATGCCCTTTCTTCCTTTCTGGAAACCATTTATCAGGCCAGACTGTGCTGTCTGTACTGCAGAAGGAATAAAGGAAGTCGTCTGAGCACCCCTTTGAATGGGGGTTTAAGTCCAATCTCTCAATTTCCCCATTAGTGATAATTCAGTAGCCTTCTTTGAATGCCTTCATGGCCTTTAAACTAGCTTCTTATTTAATATTTTGGAATAAAGAGTTGCTGATGTACTGGAAGTGTATTACTTCTTGCTTTGGCTGTGCTATGCAAATATGACTCAGCAGAACAGTTCTGGACCATGTTCCTTTTTTGTGTAAATGTTTGTTGGATGATGCTTGTAGACCTCCTCACCTTATCTCTTTTTCTGTTTTCTGAGAGACTTTTTTTGGCCTCTGGTCTGGATGTGCCCTCATATGCTGGAAGGTTTAGCTGCTTTTCTGTTTTATTATTTTTATCCTATTCCTGAAGCCTTAGTTAGAATCATAGAATAACCAGATTGGAAGAGACCCACCGGATCATTGAGTCCAACCATTCCTATCAAACACTAAACCATGCCCCTTAGCACCTCATCCACCCGTGCCTTAAACATCTCCAGGGAAGGTGACTCAACCACCTCCCTGGGCAGCCTGTTCTAGTGCCCAATGACCCTTTCTGTGAAATTTTTTTTCCTAATGTCCAGCCTAAACCTCCCCTAGTTGATATCTTCACTTTTTGAAAGTGCAGTTCTAAAATGGAATGAAATTACAAGAAATGTTTTGTTCAATCTCTGCATATAGTAGCAAAAAATGGACTGCATTAATTGTTCTTGACATGATTTATCTGTAATGTAGAAGCAAATGTTAGATATTTATCTTAGTTACTTATAAGGCAGAAACGGCTTTCAGAGTAGATTCACGTAAGAATGACTTCCTTAATAAAGGTGTTTTATATTACTCCATAAATAGGTGCTAGTTTTACAACGGGACATGCTTTTGCAGGGTGTAATTAGAGTCTCTATTAGAAGCTGGCAGTAAGAAAGCATTGTAGCTGAGCTGGTGGGACACGAGGCAGGTTAAGGATTTCAAGACTGCAGTGTAGCCAGTGCACAGATCAGTGCCCTGTGCTCTGGAGCAGACAGTTCTTTCTTCTGATGAGATGCCTCTGGTAAACTTGCTGCTGCTCACCCTTATGTATTCCTGGATATGTGAAGCCTCAGCCATGCCAGCATGGTAGAGCTGTGCTATAAGCTGTACCTGGGAACGCTGAAAGAATAGACTTTTCTCAAAAGACCTGGTTTTAGATATGTAGGAAAGAGCAGACTGGAGCTGGTAAAAAACCTTCACTTTTACCAGCAGCCAGATGGAGAGAGATGCAAAAGGCAATTCTGCCAGTAAATAGTCCTGTACTGTAAGAAAATTGTATAGGACTCAATTATTCTATCTTCCTGGGAATAAGAACTGCAGAGCTAGGAATGTCTCTGCCTGCTTGACAGTAATCTCTCTTCTCTAGACTACCCAGAATGGCACTTCTAGCACTGCCTTTTTTTTTTTCTTCCTAATTTCCCACACTTAATTTCCACGCTGCTGACTATACTTAATGCTTTCATGACCTTTCCAGAGCAGCTGCTTACTCTGTTCTGCTTCTAATCCACTTGTAACTCCTGTGGGGATTTGGGAGTGGTAATTAACCTTTTGGTCCAAGAATTTCAATGGTTTCCTGTAGGTACTCCCCTGCAAGCTCTAAAAAGCTTGGGGTATAAAGCGGCTGGGCAGTGTGCTGTGCCATAGCACGTCTGTACAGAATGCTGGGTGATAAACTTGGGAAGTTTTATTTCTATTTGGTTTGCTCACCGCACCTGCAGTGGGGTAACAAGTTTTCTGGTTGCCCACTCTTTATGTAAAGGTGTATTTAGCAAACCCTATTTTTTCACTGTTTGGCTTGAGCACAGGCACTGTACATAGTACTGCGTGTGCTAGTTCTTGTCTTTTAGACTCATATACTCAGATGAGAATACTAAACGAAGAACAAGGTTTGGTACCTTCTTTTAGCTCAAGAGGTCTGTGTACCTTGCAGGGACTTGGAAGTGTTGAGCTAGCTGGGTTTTATACTGGACCTGAACAGCAGCTGAGCTGAGTGAGGGAACTTCATACCAAAATTTAGAATTGCTTTTTCATATTTTCTTGATTTTTTAATTTTATATATACATATACACTTGCAGAAATGCCCTTTAGGGGAGGGATACTTGCACGTGGAACCTTATTTCAAGAAGAAAAATGGTTTATAGCTGGTACATGTCTACGATGCCTCAGCTGAGAAGCATCAGTCCATTGAAAAAGAATATCGAATAAAGGATGGTGAAATTCTCTTCTGTTTAAATATACTGGCTTTTAAAGCAGATTCAGTAGTCATAGAGAAGGCATTTAGACTGGAACAGATGGCAGACAGTAACATTAGCAAAACTAACCCATGGGCAGCACCTGCTATCAAGGAAGTATCTGGAGTGAGATTTTTCTGAAGGCATTTTAACTGAATGATGTTGGTGAGCAAACTGACTGTTCTCAAAAATACCTTTGTGAATGCAATGGAACACAGAATCTTCATGAAGCTTTCTTTCCATATTGGAGAAATTTGGTACACAGATACACTGATTTTATTTTTTTTTCTTTTTACTGCTTGATTGGGACTGTGTTTAAGCTGAGATGAGTTAGGAGACTCTGGATCTGTTGCTTGGGGGCCTTGCTATCAGCAGCATTCATTACAGCTGACTGAACTGCCTTGTGCCTCTATTTTCACTCTTATGGGAAAAAGGATTGTTGAGCCCAGAACACTATTATCAAAGTATTAATGATTAAAAGTCACTGGTTTATTGTTAAAGGTGTAGCATATTCCCTCATGTTTCTTAATGAAGAGAGGTTGAAAGTATTACCCTACCTGCTCTTGTATGGCTGAGGAGTGGTGAATTCCTGAGAACAATATTGTGTGCAGAATGGTGTGGATTCTTTAGGCCTTCCTGTGGGACAAAGCTGGAAACTAACCCATGCCCCTCAGCACGTCTTCCACCCGTGCCTTAAACACCTCCAGGGAGGGTGAATCAACCACCTCCCTGGGCAGCCTGTTCCACTGCCCAATGACCCTTTCTGTGAAAATTTTTTTCCTAATATCCAGCCTAAATCTCCCCTGGCAGAGCTTGAGGCTGTTCCCTCTTGTCCTGTCCCCTGTCACTTGGGAGAAGAGGCCAGTACCCTCCTCTCCACAACCAATGAGGTCTCCTCTCAGCCTCCTCTTCTCCAGGCTAAACACCCCCAGCTCTCTCAGCTGCTTCTCATAAGGCCTGTTCTCCAGCTCCTTCACCAGCTTTGTTGCTCTTCTCTGGACTCGCTCCAGAGCCTCAGCATCCTTCTTGTGGTGAGGGGCCCAGAACTGAACACAGGATTCGAGGTGCGGTCTCACCAGTGCCGAGTACAGAGGGAGAATAACCTCCCTGGACCTGCTGGTCACGCTGTTTCTGATCCAAGCCAAGATGCCATTGGCCTTCTTGGCCACCTGGGCCACTGCTGGCTCATGTTTAGTCGCTGTCAACCAACACCCCCAGGTCCTTCTCCTCCTGGCAGCTTTCTAGACAAGCTTCTCATAGTCTGTAGCTCTGCTTAGGGTTGTTGTGCCCCAAGTGCAGGACCTGGCATTTGGCCGTGTTAAACCTCCTGCCGTTGGTCTCTGCCCAGCAGTCCAGCCTGTTCAGATCCCTTTGGAGCCTCCCGACCCTCCAGCAGATCCACACTTCCACCCAGCTTAGTGTCATCTGCAAACTGGCTAAGGGAGCAGTCGATGCCTTCATCCAGGTCATTGATAAAGACATTGAACCTCACTTGTCACTGGCCTCCAGTTGGATTTCACACCATTTCCCACCACTCTCTGGGCCTGGCCAGCCAACCAGTTTTCCACCCAGGAGAGTGTGCGCCTGCCCAGCCCAGAGGTGACAGTTTCCGAAGCAGAATGCTGTGAGAAACTGTGTCAAAGGCTTTACTGAAGTCCAGGAAGATACATCCTCAGCCTTTCCCTCGTCCAGCAGCCGAGTCACTTTGATGCATTGAACAATGCTTAAGGCAGGGTTTGAATATGCCAAAGCAGTGCATGTGCCAGTTTAACCCTGGCAAGAAAAAGATTCTTAATGTGGAAATATTTTAAAGAAAGCTTGGGATTGTATTGCATCACTTGGATGCACGTGCATGTCTTCCTACTTGCTGCTGCTTCTATGCTCACAGGTCATCTGCAGCAAAGCAGTTAGTGGATGGTAAACTATTTTAAATCTTAATTTTCTTCCATATGCTTAAAAAGCACCTGTATAAGTAAAACCATGCTATAGAAAATGGATAATGGTATGTGCCCTTAGTTCCTCATATGGCAACATTTTCTGTTGGTGTATGAAACTATTTACCCACAACTTATATAGTTTTATATTCCTGAGCCAGAGCTTCAAGCCTGTGTTACACTTTGCTGGCAGGTTTGCTAGCCTCTTCCCCTGCTCCCAGTAGGTATGAGAGTTGCATAGTAGGAGTGATGGGGATAGGAGTAGCACTTGTTTGGCTCATCATGAAACTTTAGTCAAATTTACTGCCAAATTGCGTGTGGTGATTTTAAGTATTTATAATAACTGTGAAACCTAGTAATGTTAATGAGTCTTAACAAGCATGCCTGTTTAGATAAGATACAATAACATTCTTAAATGCAAAATAAATACAGAAAAAAGTGTTATGGAAATAGCAGGCTTTCTCTGAGGATGCAGCAGGTAAGTCTGGGCTTCAACACTTAGTGGATTCATCTGCTAAAGCAAACATCTGAGTACTTTCTAGGGAAAAGAGCTTGTGCTGCTGACACCCTACTTGCAGCTGTCACAAGCTCCAGCATTTTGGCTTTGAGGTGTCCAAGGGACTGGAACTGGGCTGGAGTGTCCCCAAGGACACCCGCATGATGCTGTTGGGCAGCAGTGTGGCTCAAAGGGAGTTTTCAAACTCTTCTCTTGCTGCTATCTTATAAGTGTGCATGTTTAGGATGATGAATACTGGAAGATGCACAGGGCAATTAAAGACCATTTGTGTTTGTTTTCATTAAAATAAAGATGTTATCATGTTATCTGTAGACTTTTTATTGCTTTCTTCAGATTTTTAATTAAAAGCTTCAGAAATTAAGCATTCTCATGAAGATCCCTTGTGTAGTAACGCAGTGGAAAAGCTGTGTTCCAGGCTGCAGAACATGGTTTTGCAGTTTAGGAGGGCATGGGAAAATAAATCTTTGAATTAATTTGACATACTTAGTATGTATAAACAAAAGAAGTCGCAGTGTGCCTTGATACTATTTGTCCCAGGCAACTGGGACAAACTGGGGGTGTTGGCTGGAAAATGCCCAGTATCTAATACTCTGTGAGCTGGCTCTAATTGTTTGACCTCAACTCTGCAGCTTGTTAGTCAGCGCTTTGTAATTGCAAGCGCTCAGGGGTTTATGTGCAGCACAGGGTGAGTGCAGAGGGGTTTAGGTGGTGGGGTGGATTAGGGAGGCAACCCTCAGTAACCCCAGCTTTGGGTGGAGGGGAGAGGAAAGGCTGGGTCTGCCTGCGGTGGGGGGCACACAGAGGGTCTTGCCTGAGGAGCATCCTGATCTCTATTCCTGGATCTGAGGCCACCTTGGGTGTGCGTGCTTGTGTGCCAACCATCCTCCCTTTGCATCCAGCTCTTGCTCCAGTGTTGACCAGCATCAGTCACAACTGCTATTCCTGTTTGCTCTTGATACAGCTGCCTTCCCCCAGCAACAGCCCATAAGACTTTTGTTCTCCTCCGGACGTGGCTGTTATGAGAATCAGTGCAGAAGAATGTACTTTAATATCTTCAGAACTTTATTGTGTTTTTTTTTTTTTTTTTTAATTTTGGGAAATGATAGCTATACTACTTTATTCCAATGCAGTTCTTGCTTACAGTGCAACTTTTAAGTCTGTTATGTGGACTGATGGTTACCAATTTTTGACATATGCTTTTCTATACCACCATACCTGGAGGTTTTCTTCACTGGTCTGAGAAAGCGTGTGTAGCTGGAGAAGGCCTCTTTGGCTGTACATAAAGTCTTGGTAACTCAGGGTCTTGGGTTCTCTTCTTGTTGCTTGGCTCTTAATTTTTCTGAAATTTTGTGAAGTGAATGAATTTCATAAATGTTGTTGTTTCTTCTTCTGTAGCACAAAACCCCAGTACTGTGGAAGTAGAGATCTGGTGGAGCTGCTGTTGTTAGTGCAGTGCACTTACTGACCTCCTTTTAAAATGTTTGTGCTTGTGATTATATTTAAATATCCAAATATCAATAAAACCAGATCCATTATGGCTTTCAGCCTTGTAAAGTGTTAGGAGATGAAATAGTACAAATCGTATTTTATAAATATAGTTTTATGAACACTGAAGCTCAAAAACTTAGTCAAGAGCCTGGGAAACCAGGATTAGTTTTACTGGGTTTTAGGTGAAAACCATGATGGAACTTGTACGCTGGTACTCTGGGAACTGTCAATAAGGCATTATTTCCATATATCTAAGGTTTTAATAGAAGCTACTATATTTAAGTCCCTCGCTCTCCCCACAGACTTGTGATGGAGGATGAAGCTGCGGTGGCTGCTGCCCTTTGGTGACACATATTTGTTGGTTGAACAGTTTGTTAAAAACCTGTAATTCGGCAAGGATAATGCTTTTTTGCTTTGACCATCCTAAACAACAGCTGTTGTTGGTAATGTAATCTTGAAAAGGGGTTTTAAATGTGGAAACCCAAGGAATTATTTTCAAAGCACAACTGCAGGTGTGCTAATGCAGATGCTTGGGCTGGCCACTGACCTTCGGAAGGACTCCTTGAAAACGAAATTGTAAATTGTGCCCTTCTGGTAACCAGCTCTGAGGCAGATACATGTCTTGTGTAGTAAGGCTCTTGCACCCAGTCTTATATATGCCATTAAACTCAACTCCCTGCTTTAGGGAAAAGATGGAGGTTTTTCGCGTACAAGACATCAGTCCAGTTAGGGTAGGGATTTTGATGTTTGGACCAAGTTCTCCTAAAGGTGTGATGGTGTCCTAGAGCATCTGGTTTATGTTAATAAATGCCCAGCCTTAGAGCTGTTGGCTTTGATATGTAATGCAAATGAGCTAATCACGTAATTTTGAGTCTTTACCCCTTTGTGTTTAGGTTTCTAGTTTGTTGGTTGTTTTTAAGCTGAATGACACTGTTTTGCTCTGTGCTTCTTTTGACCTGATGCCTGGATCCTGTTGTAGATAATCCATACATCTTTGTAGGAGATGAGCACTTAAATGCTGTCACTTTAAATGCTTATTGTTTGGGGCATAAGGATGGAATGGCTTTGTGCCTCTTATCTTTTCTGAACAATTTCTTGTGCTCAGTATGTACATGTGGAAGCAGATGAACCCTGATCAGTGAAGAAATTACTACTGCAGTCAAAATAATGGCTTTCAGTGTTACTTTTCTGATGTCCAGCTTGTTCTCCAAAAATGTTGCTGATATAATGTTTCTCTAGAATTACTGAAATTCAAGAGGTCATCTAGGCAATCATTATCTTAAACATTTAGCTTAAGGAATTCAGAGACACAGCATTAATTGAAATTCTGTCTTTCCAGAGTGAATGGTTAAATTCTTTATGCAGGTGTCCCAGGATATAAAGACCAGACATAAATGTAAAGCATTTTCACAAAAAGATATAAATCTAAATTTTCAATTTATACCAAGATTAATCCAAATTTTGATTGAACTCCTGACAATGGAAAGGTAACAGAAGTTGAGTAAAAGCTTCACAAGCAGCAAAACAATCAGTAGTTCCCAGCAAAACTCCCCAATAAAGAAACACATCCAAGTTGTAAGTTTTAAAACTATGATTTTAGACACCTGAAAATTAATAAAGATGAGTGTATTGTACAATGAATGGGGATGCATTTTAGTGCTTCTTGGTCTTCATAGCATTCCTGTCATCTGCAGAATAGAGCAGTAGCAGGCTGGGGTGATATTCTGATTATTATTTTAAAAATTATTATCCCTATTGCTAAACAAATGGTTTTTTACTAGTTCTGTGTGCAGTATTGATCTCTGTGTGTGTGTATGGGTTTTGTTTAACTGAGATCTCATGTAGAAGTAAAGGGTAAAGTTCCAAAAGTGTAATGGATCAACTCCCCTTATGCTGCAAAAAACTTCTGCTCCTGTTTTTAAATCCTAGTATGGCTTGTCGCTGCATGCTGGATTTTGTGCTATCTGCTGTTATGAGCCAGTGGTCTGAACATTGTTGTCCTTACCTATCAGTACGTGGCCAAGTGAAACACACTGTTAGGAGTGTGGTGATGGGACCTAAAGCCATAATTCACACCTCTCTGCAACTCAGTTACATCTGTTTCAGCTCTGAAAATTTAGATGAGTAGGAAGGCTATAAATCTCTACTGGCTGTTGGAACCTGCTGGTACATAAACGTGTATACAAGTCTGTTCCCGCCCTGCTCTCCGTATCTCTTCCAAAGTACGGATAACACAGTTGTTGGGTTGGGGGAATTTAATATTTGAAAGTCACAGTGAAACAAATGTGTTTTTCTTTTGGCAGGTCTTTTTGGTTCAAGTTAATCCAGGTGAAACCTTTACTATAAGGGCTGAGGATGGAACTCTGCAGTGCATCCAAGGTAAGAGGATACAGGAATGTCTGGATGAATATTGCTTGTGCTATGGCAAACTTGTTCTCATCTCTGCAGAAACATGATATGCAGTTCTGAAAATACAATAAAGCACTTAAGAGTGAGAAATTGCGGACATGACTGCTGTACCAGCTACAGAACTTTAATATCTTGGAAGGAATCATGAATTTGTTGCGAGTCTATGAGATTTCGCTCTTCTTTCAGTCACTTATCAGCATTTTTTTGTGTGTATATGCACGTTTCCATATAACGAAGTGGTCAATACAAATGAAGGATCCCAAAGTAGATTGAAAACTAGTAACAACTAAGTGTGTATCTAGAGGAAAACTAGTTTGTTAGGCATTGGGAGGGATAGGAAATGACAGCAGTACAGCCATGGCAGAGTGCTTGCAGAAATCAGATTTGGTTTTGAGCAGAGTTTTATATCACTTCTTTAGAAGCAGAACTTACTAATTACGTAGTATTGAATAAAGGCATGTAAGCAGTCTTTTGCTGTTCTACTTCTCAGTCAAATTGTGCAAATGTGATAAATACCACTTGTATTTCTTGTGAGAGAGAGCCTCCCGCCTCCCCCCACATCTTTTAACAGGTCTGAAGGGAGAAGCAATTAAAAGACCTTTCGGGCTGTATATTAATTACTGTGAAGAGAGTTTCTAGCTAGTAGCACATACAGTTTAGAAGCGAAGCAGCTATTTCCCTAGCTATATATAATGCTGTCTACAATAAATTCGGGAAAGTTAAAGTTCAAAGGGAATAGTCTTTGTGTAGTCATACTACTAATATTGTTTTCGGTGATTTTTTTTTGAGCTAATGCCATTATCTTATTTGTTGAGAAGGGAGGTAGGTGATGTTGCCTCCCACATACTTCCCACATCTTATGCCATTAAGCAGCAATGTGGGCTACTCATTCAAAATCCTTTCCTAAAAAAGCAGTGAGGGGGAAAAGAGAACTTAATGATAATTGTATAGCTTGAATTGGCCCTGTATTTTGACTATGAATTTCAAATCTACTCAAGAAAGACTTGTTTCTTAGACTACATCAAAACTAAAATCATACTGCTCAAGGATAAGTGCTTCTTATTAGAATCTGGGTTAGAAAAGATGCCTGGAGGTGACCTTACACAACCTTTTGCTGAAAGCAGGGGTAGTGTCAGAGGTGGATTGGGTTGTCCACAACCTCCCAAGTTGAAAAGCTCTTTAAGGATGGAGGTTGCTACCGGGAAAGCTGCTCCTGTACTGCATTGCTCCCAAAGGGAAGAGTTTGTCGGTTTTGTCTGTTTGACATTTCCAGTCTTGAAGTCTCTTTGCATCTTTTCTATAACCCCACATTTAAACAGTGGAGGAGTTTGCGGTTGTTGCTTGAAATTTCATCCCCATGGAAATGGGGAATTAATAGTTGTTTGAGATAGACATTACAGAAGCTTCCCTGAACACCATCCAGGATTATTCAGTCTTGATGAGCAATAATAGCAGCAATTTAAAACTGCTTGTTAAGATTTATAGCCAACATGCTGTGTGGTAAGAAATTGGTCCACATGGCAATTAACAGAGGACTAAAGCTTGCTGCTCCTTTTATTTGAAATGAATGCTTTATATTGGTTGGTCTATTCAAAATTTCCATTGCAAATATACTTATGACATAATTTATTAATATTTTTTTATGCTTCAAATGTTTTTGAGACATTGTGTTTAAGTGAATGCAGCTTGAAACCTTCTGCTTCTGTATTCCCAGCAATTTGACACGTTTGTGCCAATGGGGTTTATTTGGTACCCATCGGCAGTCTTTCATAGAATTAAATTAGAATTTGTATCATAAAATCATCTTCTTTTTGGTAGAGCTACAGTATTGACTACTGAAGTACGCACATGTATTTGTTTACACTCTTCTGGTCTGAAAATTCTGGTATTCTTTCCATGCTAAAGGTTCAGCTCCTACTTTATTACATCAATATAATCCATGCTTCAAACGTGAAAGACCACCTGGCTGTATTGTTGGTGCTTTTTTCTTTTCTTTTTGGTGAATTTGTTTTCACAGCACAATTGTGGAACTTAATGTTAATAGTGATCTATAGTTGAAGAGACAGGAATAGACTGGCAGATACTTTGAGATTAGGATTAGACAGTTCTGGTTTTCCTGTGCTCTGAGATGACTGTAAAATTTTGTGTGCAATGTTTTTTGGGAATGACACACACTTTTGCTCCACAAAACCTGTAATGTATTTTTTTTCCTGTATGTTTAAAGTTTGATGTATTCCCTGTATGTAGGCCAGCACTTTGACAATAACGATGCATTTTCCTTTGCTCCCACACTGCACTATGATTAGCAAGCTATGGAATAATTTTAGCAGTCTGGTTTTGGGCAGTGTCTATGTCTGTGAGCTTGTAGCTTCCTGCTGAACAGACAATAGTCATTCTTTCTTTACTGCCGCATATTCAGTGTTATGACTTAAGGTGTGCTTGTAAATAGGATTTATTTGTATTCACAATATGAAGGACTACTTATTATAAATTGTGTGACTCCCCTGAGCTCAGAGAGTGAACACTGTTATGTCACGGCTTGGTTAAACTAAATTCTTTAGGAAATATAAAAGCTTCTCTTTCCTTCGGGCTGTATCCATCCTGCAGGGGCAGGTGACTTTGCTGTGCTTTGCCGTGCACCACTGCTTTGTGTCCAGGACCCTGCTGGGCTCCCCAGCTCTGGCATATCTGGGGATGACTGGGGGTAATGTGCATTAGAGGACTTAGGCAAAAATAGTAGAGAAGACAACAACTTAGTGAGTCTTCATTTATCTTCTCAAGGTTGGAAGAAGGACATTTGTTTAAGTAAAACCTCTGTGGAATATCCTCTCTTTTAAACACTCTGAAGTGTAATTATCTACTAATTGAGTAATCAGTGTTTAAAACCAGAAAGAACAGATGCACATTTAAAGGTCTCAGATGTTTTGGAATATGGAGGTATCTTAAATACAAAATCTTTTTTGAATTCCTCAGGGTTTTACCACTAAGGTAAAAACTTTAAAAATAAAAATTCTCTCCATTCCCCCACTGAGAAACAACCCTGAAATTCTATAGAACTGGAATAAATGTATGCTAATTGTACATGCCACGTGTTACAGCAAGTGCTATCATTATTCCTGTGTTGTGTTTGCATGTAGCCAGAGGGCACTTGTTTCCAACATTGATTTAGAAGCCCCATTGGTCAGGGTGGTGCTGGATTAAGCAACTCAAAGAGGTGACAGCAGCTGGGAGAAGTTCGGCTGGTCAGTGGACATGCAGATTTTTCCCTGAGAAGGCAGATTTAAAGAGACTGATAAATCTGATATTACGGAGAAATCCAACCCTCTATTAGATATCTGTATGGCACAGTCCACATGTTGGGTTATTTAGGGAAGCGGAGCAATTCCAGGTGTTCTCACTAGGACTGGTGTTACCGGATAATTATTAATTGAGAAGCACCTTTATTTAATAGTTGCCAGAAGCTGAATCAGGCAAGGATGTGCTGCTGCCTGTTTGGGCAGGCACGCGCTTTCCTGTCTGCCTTGGCTGCTCAACATTGAGTGAACATTGAGACTGCCCACCTGCCCTGTATTATAAAGTAGGAACACAAAGCACATTCCTTATTTGTCTGTGATTGGATGACCAATCTTTGTTCCTTTTCAGCTGTGTGCATATTCGTGGAGAAGTATTGGTATACTTCATCTGAAAACAAGGATATCTCTGGGGAGCAGGGGAGGAAAGCTAAGCTTGTCGTCTGCTGGCGCTCGCTTTGGCCAGCTTCTGGGCTCCCACTACAGAACTGCTCCTTGTGGGCCATTGAAGGGAAACTGATTTAAAGTCTTAATTTGGTATTTTTGAGAGATGAAATTTTTATATATATTGTATCTTCAACATTTTAAAAGCTGCTCTTTTTATGTAGTTTTGACAGATAATGAATACTTCATAAATACTTCAATACTTTAAATGCTTCATTTCCTTTTTGCGTTTTCACCACTTAATTTTTCCACAAACGCAGTACTTGGCTGTTGCTGGCTCTGCAAGGGGGGGATGAGGACGAGATACAGCCTCACCCATTTCTTTGCTCATCTATAGGTGTAGACCTTCATATGAAAGATTGCTTCTAGCTCGTGCTTTGGGGTAGCCACGCTAAATGAAGTATAGAAGAGAGGGAGAATGTAGACCTGATCAGCTGCAGAATGGCACTGAAACAACCCCTGTGTATTTGAAAAACAGTTATTCTACTTTTGGAATTATAGAATAAATGGATTCTGGTGAATCTGACATATTTGCCTTTCCCTAGTTGACTGCTCGAAGGCTGATGTTTTTAGCCAGTAAAGATCTTTGGTTGGAACTAATATGTCTGCATGAGAACTGTATTATATACCAAATTACTTAAAAATACAGCCGTGTGTGCATGGTTTGGGGCAGTGGAATTGTACCTGAGCATCTGTTCGATGCTTTTTCATCCTGGCAGGCAGTAATGCCGAGCTGTTGTGTGTAATGCACTGTGGTATGAATAATATAGATGAAATGATTATACTGATAAAGCTTGAACTTTCTTGTAAACCACATATTGTTGAAAATATGTATGTATGGAGACCTTGATGCAAACAGAATAAAACTTACATCCATTAATTATGCAGAATTGCTCAGTTATTCCTAATGTACTTTCTGTTGCCATCCATCTAAACGATACCCAAGCTGGGTCTCATTTTCTGCCACAAGCAAACCAGAATGAGTTTTCTGTTCTCTGATTTTCTGTGTGTATGTGTAGCATGTGAAAAGCCTGGAGCAAAGACAGAAGAAAGACGACTAGCAGGAAAGCACGTGGTGTGAGAAAAGTGGAAATTCTTGGTGTATTCTCTAGCCCATGCTGTTGAAAATGCCCTCTTGAAACTTAAATCTCAGTTTGTTCACTAGGTTTGGAATAATGGAGCACAAAATTTGTGTGCAAAGAAAACAAATATGATTTCATTACCATGCTTTAACTCTAGCATTGCAAAGGTGACGAAGGCTCTGATTAAATAGGCTTTTGTGATGTTTTCAAGGACAAGATGAAGATGTGCAGTGGCATGGAGTGGCTATAGCTGTGTTTAAGTCTGACTATCTGTGTAGTAGACAAGGACCTAAATTGCCTTCGGGTGATTACATTTTGAAATTAAAATAGGATAATAAATGTACAAAGGTTACTGATTATGGTATTTGTTTGTGGTGCTTTTTTCAAGTGTTTTGCTGTTGACCTTGAGCTTCAAGCACTGCAGGGCCCCTCCGTGTTCTTACCTTGTGAAACAAAGATTGCATGGATTAAATTTTAATGGTGCTTTTTCCATGACTCTAAAAGCAAGTAACTCAAGAGAAAGGCCAAAAGTATGCTAAAAATCCAGCAGTGGTTTCTCAAGTGAAAGATTTCCTGGAATTATTATTTACTTAATTTGGTGGGTGGGTGTGGTAATGCAAAAGAATGGATACTATTAAAGTCTAAATAGCTGTAGATTTATGTAGGAATAGTGAGTGTGTGTGTCAGTGAAATAAGGCTGTTCAGTCTAGTCTAAGCAAACAAAAAAAAGTTGTGGGTTTTTTTTTCCCTTTAGCACCAGAGGGGAAATGAGGAAGTTAGTCAGTTTTTTGGAGGGAAGGAAAGAGTTGAGAATAGATGGGGCATCATGTAAGCAAATGAGTGATAACTGTGGTGTCTTGCTGATGAGGATGGGGGCACCAGGAGGAGGGAGGTTAAGGGCACGCACAAGGGAACCTGTCAGTGGATGCTGGATCAAAGACTGGGAATGGAAGAAGCTTAATGAGATGGAACAAAGAGCAGGTTTGGATAGATGGTGGCTTTTAAGAGCAGGTTTGGATAGCTGGTGGCTTTTAAGATGCTGCAAGCTTACCTGCTGCATCAGCTGCTGAGTGTCTGTCTCCATGGCAGAGGCAGCTAATGGGTTGCTGCATGGTGCACCTGCCTTGTTTTCTATCTGAGATGAATGAGTAGCAGCACCCAAAATCATTTACTTCTGTTTTCCAGAAGGCTGGAAGTACACTAACCAGAGTGCAGCTTGTGCAGTCTGAGGGGAGGAGGTACGCTGGGGCATAGGACAGCTGCTGTCTGTGTGCTGGTGAGAGCTGGAGTATGGGGGGTTTGGGCTAGTGCAGTCTTACTGTGGCATCTGCTGAATTCTCAGAGTTTGGTACTTGATTAAGTTTAAATAAATTATTTTACGACTGTTTACACAATATGCTGTGAAGCACTGTATGGATCAGAACATAAAATTCTGTGAAGGAGGAAGATACACCATTCCCTTGAGCAGGTCTGCCTTCTGTCTGACCCTTGTTGGGTGTCTGCATAAGATCTCGCTCCTGGGACAGAGAAAGAGCTCCTGGAAGCACAGCTGCCAGAGTGCGTGAGGTAGGATGGGATGGCCATGCCTTGGTTACATCAGGGAAGGGAGGGGTGAAATGCAGGGTGAGCTCTGATTTTGTTTCCGCTTATTTGTCCAAAATGTTTCATTGCTGTCCACCAACTTTGTGCTGGTCCACAGCCTGGTTATGCAGCATGGAAAATTTTCTGTAGGAAATGTAGTTCTGGTTCAGATTGTTGTGGTCATTAGGGTTTGGAGCAAAACGGTCTGCATATAGCGGTGCTTTAAAATACAGCAGCTCTTTTGATATTAAATAGCTTTTGTTTGTATGTTGCATATTAAATTTTGGTTCAATTTCTTTCTCTTTTACAGTAAGGGCCCTTTTCACCCTAATGTTTAAAAGCAAAATTCTCGCTACTCATTCACATAATCTTAATTGACTCATGTTATTTGATGTTTAGATTTAATGTTTGATGGAAAAGTCAGGCCTCCAGTACCCAATGGGCTCCCTGGTATATCAATGCATTTAAATAAGTTTTTGACTTATTAAAGTTCAGCGAACGGGCAAACAAGGAATCATCTGCATAATTGTCCTCCAGAGCAGAACTGTGATGGAGGGATTCTGAAAGAATCTCATGTAACTAACCAACCTTTGCTGTATTGGCCAAAATATTTGTTTCTTCCATCACCAGGGTCCATCCTTTAGAGGCTTTGTTGCCATCTTCTAGCTTTTTTCACTTCAGTGTGGTGGCAAGTTCAGCTCTGTAGCCCTGATATGTCCCTAGGTGGGGGTTCAGTTGTGCCCTTCCAGTTGGGATATGATCCACGGTGTGCTGCATTGTTTTTCCAATATATAGCTACAGACCACCAATTCTTACTACCTAACCACATAATTATAACAGATACTGTTAGCTCAGTATTTTGTTTATTTTCTTATTCTTGCTCCACTGTTAAAGAGAAAATAGCAGAATTTGCAGTGGAGCCGTCTGTCCTCTCTGCTCTTTGTGGTGACTCCACATGTATTTGAGACACCAACTCTACAGCCTTTTAGTGTTCGGTCATTTTTACAGAATCACAGAATCACCAGGTTGGAAGAGACCCACCGGATCATCGAGTCCAACCATTCCTATCAAACACTAAACCATGCCCCTTAGCACCTTGTCCACCCATCCCTTAAACACCTCCAGGGAAGGTAAATCAACCACCTCCCTGGGTAGCCTGTTCCAGCGCCCAATGACCCTTTCTGTGAAAAATATTTTTCCTAATGTCCAGCCTAAACCTCCCCTGGCAGAGCTTGAGGCCATTCCCTCTCGTCCTGTCCCCTGTCACTTGGGAGAAGAGGCCAGCACCCTCCTCTCCACAATCTCTGCTCAGGTAGTTACAGAGAGCAATGAGGTCTCCCCTCAGCCTCCTCTTCTCCGGGCTAAACACCCCCAGCTATAGAAAGCTTAAGTCTTGATTTTGCATCATTTATTCCTTCCGCGTGAAATACATAACTTTCATGCTTCCTACCTTTGTGAAACTTGTGTTGAGATCTTCTGTGAGCAGAGAGAACAAAGGGATGCTAACTCAGGGGCGATTTTTTTCCTTGTCACTGTCAGTAACACCAATCTCTTCCATCTTGCAGGTTTTGTTTTTGGCACACTGCAATAAAGTATAGGAAACTATGTAAGAAGCCAGAAGTAAACAATGGGCTGCTTTGTTTATTGCTTGAAGAATCTTAGCTTCTCCATTCTAAATCTGATAATGCTAAGAGTAATCGTGGACGTTTTTTTGTATGTGTGCAGATTAAATCTTGAATGAGATGCAGCCACAGAAGTAGATTTGGTGTATAGAATATTTGGTTCTTTAAAAATCTCTTTTGCCTAAAATATACTGAGTTGGTAGCTTTTATCTACTATAACTCCACTGATGCAAGACAAAAGGGAAAAAAAAAACTTGCCACATGACTGAATCTGGACTTAATCTTTCCAAATCCTGAAGTTTGCATGTTTTAGAGTGCACACTGTGAAGAGAGCAAGGGAGGGAAATACTGCTGAAACTGAAAGTATTTCTTGAACAGTTTGAAATATTGAAACTCTAAGCGTTTTGTAAAAGCATCAATGAAGGTCTCCATCCACCTAGACTTGGAGGGACAGTTGCAGCCTTTCCCGACCCTGCAGCCTCTTCCCGGGGATGCACTGCTGCTCGCCTCTGCTCCAGCCAGCCTGGGATGGGAGCCAGCAGCCAGCACCACGTCCTGCTGACGTGGCCAAGGAGAGGGGCAGGGGATGAATCAGCAGCAAGATGAGAAATAAAATAAGACTCTGACTGTTTCAGTTTGCATATATATAAAAATGGGATGTCTTGCTTCACAGCGGAACAACACATAAATGAGCAGAGAAGAAGTTAGTGTAGTTTGTCCTTCAGTAAAATGAAGATTTTTGTCTTCTTTTTGAATGCCTAAGAATTTGCTGCTGGGAAGTGCATTTATTTCTAGAATTAGGACAGAAAACCTTAAAGACAAATGTTAGAGCATATGGTCTGGGCTGTAACTTCAAACTTTTTGGTTTTGTAGATATGCAGGGCTTGTATTTGGGGTTTGTTTGTATCCTTATTTCACTTGTGTGTATATATATATGTCTGAAAAGATCAGTAGGTTTGGTACATGCAAACTTAATTCGAAGGGGAGTTTGAAAGGCAGGGTCTCATACCAGCATGCTATCAGTTTTTAAATGTCTCCCGATATCTGTTGATCTCTCCCCAAAGGCGTATGCAGCCTGAGAGTGCAGTGGTAGAAACAAGCCCAGCTCTGCAGGAACGCTTGAGTTGTCAGTGTTCATCCAGCTCAAATGCAAATAATCTTTCAAGTGTGTACCCAGTACGTTCCAATCAGTAGTGTCAGGATTTTAAAATCCAAGATCCACATTCTTTACCCAGTCTGCTTGGACTACAGACATTGCAAACACATTAGTCAGCACTTTTAGTCTTTTTAAAGTGTAATAGTGCAGCTATAGTTCTAAATTAGTAAAGCAATTATATTCAGTTTTCTTAATCTGAAGCAATTATATTAATTGGCCAGAGAGTCAAGAAATTATTCTGTCAGCCTGATTAAATTCCATTACTCTTCCTTGCAGGCAAATGTTTTGGTTTCCTATACTTTTTATTCTTTGTCTTCCTTGATTTTAATTCAAGCTTGTTTTGTACATGCAATGAAAACTTCATGGTGCAATACGATTTGCAGTGTTAGATAAAGGTTAGCATTTATAAAATAAAGCAAATATGAGCCATTACAACCAGAAATAGCTTTGTTTGTATAATTTTATCAGAAATGTCTTAACCAGGTTTTCAGTCTCCTGGAGAGTAAAAAAAAATAATACAGGGAAGTAGGGAGCAGGACACCAAGAAGGATGACAAATGTTCAGGTATCCTGCTTTTGTGCAGGATTTTGTGCAAATCCTCTGAGATTTGTCTTGGGTGACAGATGGGACAAGTCTCCATGTGTTTGTTGTCACATGCAGTGCGACGTTCATCTGAACAGTTTGCAAAGAGAATTCTGGTAATTGGTTCCTCTTGCCAAAACCAGAAGAAATTTTTGTGGCAATTGGTACTGCCATCCAGTAGTATCGGTAATAGTCCTGTAAAGTAAATCTAGAATCTGAATTTGTATTCTAAAATGTTTAAGGCATATAGAACAATGAACCTGTACTGTAATTTACACATTTGAATACTGCAGTTCCTGGAGATAAGCGGAGGTTTGGTTTTTTGGTGTTTTTTTTTTTTTTTTTTTTCAATATTCAGCACAAGACCAAATGCTTTGTCATAGTATGTGCAATTAATGTAACCCCTGTGTGTTATAACGTAAAGCTGCAGGGTTCTGCAAATACTTTGTTTGTAAACTGTGTTTGATTATTGCTTACAAGTTCCTGACTTCATTATATTATTAACAACAGTTTTCACGGTATGGGGTTTTTTCTTGCTGCAGTTTTTTTGTAAGCTATCCCTGTTGTGTCTTTTGAGAGTGGAATGTGGGAACATTTGAATGTAGATGGCTTCTCAGAAACAGTGCATTCTCCTCTGGGTTACTGTTAATTCTCTAACAATATCTTCCATAGGAAGTTTTAAAAAAATATTTAGCAGCACAGGAATACATTAACTGAATTTGCATGTGAAATATTGCAAGTTACTTATCAGGAGGGCTTATTATTTTATTCTCTTGGGAAGTGAAGGGCTTGTGACCCCACAGGTGTGGAAGAAGGAAGCAGAGTAACCTGTGTAGAAACACTGGTGCGAGGCTTTGTCAGCAAAGTATATTCTTATTATGATAGGGGAAGGCTTTACTGTTGCCAGCACTGGCTAAGCAAAAGTTTTCATTTTATTTTAGCTCAAAATACTTGGGTTTGTGTCCATACAGCTCTGAAGGAAAAATGCCCGAGTAACTGTGTGGCTGATAGCTGTCTATATCTTATGTATCCAACAATCACCTTTTAAGTCATGTACGTGTTAAGAGAGGCTATGCTGTGTTATTTATGAAAGTCTAGCCTAAAATTCCTAGAAACTCTTACGGTTTTGATAATCACGCCTGATGCTGCTAAGGGTCAGACTCTTCAAGTACCAGTTTGGCTGGGTCGCTACAGCTGACCTTGACTTAACAATATCAAATACTATTTTTATCACAGCAGACGATATTATCTCATCATGATGGTTTTGAACACTTCTAACTGAATTGTTTTGGATGCTGGAGCTGTGCCTGGAGAGGGGCCTGAAACACAATGCCCATCATTCTCAATTGTGTGAGCTGGAGCCTTTGAGCTTGACAGGGCTCCAGGGAGTAGGGTGGGAGTGAGTAAGGAGTAGGATCTTTCCAGTACAGTTCCTGGCATTTGTTGCCTTCAGATTTATATTAGCTCAAGCTAAAACAAGTATTTCTGCATGACTGTGTATAAATACTCACATATAAAGGCACATAAACATATAAATACATACTTGTTTATATTTGTGTTTATATATTGTTGTTTCACAGCACCTTAAGACTTACTCAGCTGTCCAAAGCTGGTCCAAGGATGGCTCTCCTTTTGGTGGAAGTTCTTCTAGTCTTTGATAACCACATGAAAATTGCAAACAAGTGCCGTTGGGAGATTTGCCTGCAGGTTTTTCACTGAGGATTTATTAAAATTACTTAACAAGTTAGAAGTAATGTGCTTTCCTTGGGGGAGAATTCTTATATTTGGAGTGTTTATCTGTCATCTGCAAACTGGAATGAACATAATCGGTGGCTAATTGTTTGCAAGAACTGTGAAATACAATTATGAAGAGTTAAGCTGAAACCGATTGTGTTTATGAAATCTAGCATAAGAAATACTATATTAATCCTGTCTCAATTCCAGGAAATGCAATTAGTGTAATTAAGACTATCATATTGTAATTTTCTTGGCGACTAGGTGCTTTGGCAGCTGCTTTCCTCTACCAGTGTGGTTGGAGCAGTGCGTGCTCCTGTTGGTGGTGCCTTCTGTTGCCACTGCCAGGGGAGTTATGAAATTAGTTTGTTTATCCTTGTCCTGAGACACAGGAGACACAACTTTTGTTGAGTGGAAAAAGTGTTCAAACTCCTGCATTTTGGCTCCTCAGTTATGGTTCTGCTGTAATTTTGCAGGCTGTGTTTGCATGTGGTAGGGGCATCTGGAAGCCCCCTCTGCAAGCTAAGGAAAATGGAAGGTTTGGGACTCCTCAGTGGTTTTCCTCAAACATAGAGGTAGAGTTGGAGTTGCACTGAAGCCGCTCGAAGACTGCAGTTTGCCTACTGATTGCTGCCACTGCTGCCTCAACAGCACAGGGGAGCCTCCATAGTCCATCTTCTGGTGGTATCCTGGAGGCTGTAACACCCCCTGTGTAGGAGAGGACGTGGCAGGGGTCACCATCAGATATTGTCACATCAACAAGGGGCTGCAGTTAGGACAGATGGATGGAGTAGATGAGTACTGCAGTTAGGCTCTCATTACATAGTGTGTCATGAAATGTAGATAAAATAGTTTCATCTATTCATATTTAAGTAAACTTAAGACCTATTTAAACATGCTTAGAAGTAGTAATTATGGATATCTACGTGTTGGTAGGAAAAACTCGAGCAGTTATGGACTGATGCTCTTAAATTAGCTTTTTGTTGAATGTAGTTTGCTGATGGATTTGTTGTAAAATGTGTCCAGGTCAGAAAAAAAATAGTATGTAACATATTTGTTGTTGCAGCAGTTTGTATGCCACTACTGTGAATGCATGCAATTAAGGGATAATCAGCATAATGCCTACTTAGAGCTCTTCTTAATGGTTTAATTGCTTCTCGGAGTAAATCAAGGCTTTACACTTATTTTACAAAATTTTCCCTTGGGAGCTCGTCACATGGAGGTGTATGTGCATGTATTTATTTTTCAAATGCGAGGAATAATCTGTCATTTAATTAAGCTTCTTAAGTTCTCTTTTGGGATGTTCCATGTTCCTATGAGCTGCTCAAATAACTTAATGTGTCAGAGTAGGCTAGGTAAGAGAGGTAACAAATTTGTCAAATGGAAAATGAATCTGCGGGTTAATGTTCCAGATGATTATTCCAAGGTCATCTGGGTGTCTCTCTTGTGTACAGAAGGGCCAGTATCTGTTTTTTCTGTACTTTGTTAAATCCTTGACCAGTTTTAACTTACCCTCATATAAAGTATTTGATAGGTTTCCTTCAAATGGTTTTAATTGGTGACTTAATGAATATGCTATTTAAGATTGCATTTAAACAAAACTGTTATAACAGTCTGCCTTGTTACTTAGTGCAGTGCTAACTATGGTTTCCAGGTGTGGTCCCCACTTCATGCTGCTGTTTGTAAATACAGCACTAAGCAACTGGCCTGATGCTATTTTGAAGCCAATTGTAATGACAGACACTTATAAGAATAATCTCTCTAGCTGATGCTATGAATGTTTGTGTGTGGGTGGTAGGGCTTTTTAATTTATCACCAGAAGAGTAAACTGAGAAACTTCACACTCTGCTAAGTCTTATTGAGGTGGGCTGGTTGGTTTTATCCAACTCTGAACTTAGAGTTGTCTTTGGAAACTTAGTTACATCTCAGAATATGGCAAGATATTAAATTGAAAGAACTTGTTATGGTGAGGCTTGTGGAAGTGATAGACGTAATTATTGCTAATGGTGCTGCAGTAGTGCCAATCAAGCAGAAATATTTGTCGTGCAGAAAATATGGAAGCATCCTGAGCGTGTTTTAGTGTAAGCTAAGTGTTTGAAGGAGAAAAGAGACGGGGGTGGGGGGAGAAGGCAGAAACCCCCTCAAATGGCCAAAAAACCCTTTTAAATGTATCAGATCTGCTGTCATAAGCTGCATTTTCCTCCTCTCCACTTCAGCTGTTCCCTTGCAAGCGGGGCTTAACTCTTCAGAAAGGCAGGGTTTGTTCAGGGGTTTGCAGTTTATTGATGCCTTCTTTTCATTAGAACTATGTCATTGTGTGTTAAAATACATAAGCTTGCATGTTCATCAGGGTGAATCCAAGGCTGAAATTGCTTACAAGCACAGCAAATTAAACAAATCAGGCCAAATTTCATCTTTAAGGCTGTCCCAAATACCTGAGTATCAGATTTGGGGGCTCTGTTTTGTGTTATGTAATACACAAGGAAAGAAAGAGGTTTGCAAGACGACATCTGGCATTTACCAACTACTGCTCATTTATGTGGTTATTTCCATTCTATACATAGCCAAAAAATCTTATGCACAAAATGAGTTAAGTGAATTAGGCAGTTATTTGAGCCAGCTGCTATGCTAGAAATAGAACTGTAGCTGTCTTCTAGCTCAGAGCTGTGTAGTTGCAATATTCCTTCAATGCTACTGTGTCTCCTCTGCTTGCAGCCTTTTAAAGCCCCCGTTTCATCACTGTAGGAGGCATATTGCAAGGACCGTTTTGAATATCCAATTTAGAGCATTACTTTTCTTGCTTTATTCATACTTTAAGATGGGTGTGCCAGGCAGACGTGGTCAGTCTGATCTGACCAGGGTTAGTGAGCTGCTAAACCTAATTTCTGTAAACGTCTGGACAGTTTTAAATGGAACGTTTTATAATTAAAAATGTAAGGAGAGTCATTAAAGTAATTATGCTCCAAGTACAAGTGGAGATAGAGACTGAAAAATTGCCTGTTAAACCAGATAGCCCTTAAAAGCTGATGGCATGCGACATTGCTGATAAGGAACACGAGTCTCATCTTTAAGCCATGCATGCTTCCACATTGCTGTCATCAGAGCTGTTCATGTTTTCAAGTTTGTAGCAGAGCTTGCGCTCCCCATGTTTTCCACCAGCCAAGTAAAAGCAACTCTTTTGTGTCTCCCAGCACATGGTTGCAGTTGTTGTGTGTGGAGCTGCCATTGTGACTCCCTCTGGAGACAGACAGTGCTGCTCCCCAGTGAGAAGTGCCTGTGAAACCTGGTCAAAGCAGTCCTGGGCTCCGTGAGGCAGGAGCCTCGTGTTAAGTTGCGTTGCCAGTCAGCCTGTTTGAGTTTTGAACAAATTCGATCTAATTCTGCCATATGCTTTTGAGGTTTTTGATTCCATAAAGTTTAAGAATTAAGATACTTGAAATTTGATAAAACCAAATATTTTAAATGGGTAAAGGACCTAAAGACATCTGTCTTTAGCTTCATGTTTATTTCTGGAATGGAAATAAATATTTGTGTTCAATCATACTATATTCTTCTCCAACCTTCCCCGACCTTCCTTAACCTTCTCTGTTGGAACCTGTTGCTTCATGCTCAGCAGTCATTGCTGTCTGTGGGGAGTTTGTCCCATCTCTTTCTCAACGGGTGCATTCATTTGGTCTCCATAGTTTCTTCAGGCAGTGAGCGCCTTTAGGAATGCTGTGTGAAAAAATCTTTTTATTCACTCCAAACTTGCTGCTGGGTGATGGCGCTCGGTACCCTCAGTGGTGTGTTCCGAGTGGTGCACAGAGTTCACTTTTCACTTTCTCCAGGGCACCCACAATTTTATGCACTGCCATCATCTCCCCATCTTTGTCTCTCTCTTCTGTGCAGAAGAGCCATGGCTTTGGAACACTGAGCTGATTAAGGAACTGCATTCCTAGCACACTGGTTCAAAATTTTAAAGTAATAACTTCCAACAGGACTCGTCTTCACAAGAAATGTTCAGACTAGACAGTGCATTTTTGTAGACAGGCAGTGGTTTAGAAATCTGGAGTTAACAAAACCCTGCAGAGAAAGGTGCTTAATTTTTCCCAAAATCCCCAGTCCCTTGGTGTGATTTCTGCCTGGTGCTCCCAGACCTCTCTGCCTGATGGCATGTCTGTAGCAGCCATTGGTGCTCATACCACTCCGTGTTCCCTTCCATTCAATTGGCTTTATTTGCTTGCTAGGAACCAAGATTTACGGTTAGGTCCAAGGTTTCATCAGGTTACGCTGTTTCTGGTATTTCTTTTCCCCAAATATCTTTGTGCTATTGGTTTGTTTGAGCATTTATATGTAAAGGAGTGGTGTAAATGTTATTGTCAAAGGAATGTAAAGGCACAGTTCTTTACCAGCTGGATAACGAAAAATGCCAAAGGAGAGGCAAGAAGATGCACCAGGAGAGGTTTAGATTGGACATTAAGAAAAGGTTCTTCACCTAGAGAGTGGTGGAGCACTGGAACAGCTTTCAAAGGAAGCAGTCACAGTGCCAAGCCTGACAATACCCAAGAAGTTTAGATTGCTAAAATAAGGTATTTTTTTTCTTGCATATTCTTTTCAGTACACTTACCAAGTGTTACCTAAGTTGCCATGCCTTAAAAAGCTGTGAAAAATTCTTTAAATGTGGATTCATCTTAGTATAGGTGTTGATTTATTGTAGGGAGGCTGAGTTGAATTATTTCTAATTGGTAGATTATTGGTCTGTTAGATAGAATCATAGAATCATTAATGGCTCAGTCTAATCCTACTGCTGGTTCTGCAAGCCTGTTTACAAATCCGTTCTTACCTTGAGGTATCCTGCCTGTAATTCACATCAAAATGAAAACAAGGTCTGCACTTTTGTGGTCTGTTTTCTTAAAGCTAGCGGGAGGATTAGTAATAGCCCCGTTAATTATTCACTTGCTGTTATCAGTTTAGCGACTCAGTGCCTGGGTTCTGCACGGGCATAGCGCTCACAGCTATGCTGCTTGGGCTAAATCCTCGTGGTGGGAACTGCTGGACATCCTGCACCCACACCTGCACTGCTCCTACCCTCATGCTTCGTGATGCCCAGTTTCACAGGCTGACCACGGCGGAGGGTACTATACGCATCTGAAGAATGTAAATGTGCCCTTTACCTGGTCTGTATGTGAGACAAGCAACTAAATCAGTGTTTTGGAATAAACATACCTACTATTTGTGCATATATGAATGTTTGGCCAGTTGCTTCGTTTGCATTGATTAAGGTGAAAATCTGTCCATTAAATGTTTGTTTGTCCTTCAATGACAGCGCCTCAAAAATATGCATCCAAATAGAAATTTTTCCTATCTGTGAATTAATACTCCTTTCCAGTTGACTGTTTTCCCTTTCCTCATTGTGGATTTCTGCTTCTGCTTGAAATCTGGAAATCTTCTTGTTGGGCTGTGTCTACTTGAAACTGAAGGGGTTTTTTTCCATATAAGATATCACCACTGGCTTCATTTTACTGGTGCACACAGGTTGCTGTCCTGTTAGCTGTTGTACTGTATTTGCTGGAAGAGGAGGGTTTTGTTACCTGTGGACAATAAGAGGCTCCTCAAGGTGTCTGCCAGCAGCAAGAGCCAGCTCCCCATCTGGCCTGCATACAAAGGATCTCTGTGCTCAGGTTCTTCTGTAGCTTTACAAAGTCTGAAAGCTGAGCTCTGTGGGGAAAAGGCTCACAAATTCCATGTTCAGACTGCTTGCTGGATGTTGGGAAGGGGAGCAGTGGTCCACCCATAGCCTGATTTAAGGCATTATCATATTGTTACCATCTTGACAGACTTAAGCCTTGTATTTTGTGTTTGAAATTACTTCCTAAGGTATTTAGTGTAACATCACTCTTGAATGTGACAAAGGGGTAGAAAGCAAAAACTATAACCTCAAGCACCGCGATGTTCCTCTGACTTGCAGTCTGTGAGCGTTGATGACAGTTTATTTTCTAGCAGGATTTTGTCATGGGAAAGGGGAAGGATAATATTTTCCTTTACCTAGGGCTCACACTGAAGCAGGCAGTGGTGATAGCTTCTCAGCCTTGCATGTCTTTATGCAGCCAGCACTAGCCTTGCTCTCAGCTTAGGCCGAATAAGCACTTGGCGTGTCTTTGTGTTTTGCCAGTGGGCAGTTGCCTTAATGCCAGAACACATTTTGATTTACAGTGAAAAATACATACATGGCAGGGAGAAACAATTTCTTTTGACATTCCTTGAAGCAGAAACAGCTGCATTGAACTTATTTATTTCTTTGAAAAGCACAGTGGCATCTCCCTTGATAATCAGAATTACAGCTGAGCATGAACAGCAGGGCATAGTTCTGTGTGGAGTCACTTAGTGCTAAGTGTTGCAACATAGATTATCTGATGTGAAACAGCTGTATTCATTACTAATAGAGCAATTTGACAAAACACCAACATGGATTTTTCCCACAATAGCAGATGTGTTGAGTCCACTGCCATCCCCCTCCCCAGATTGCCAGCATCTGTGGGTCATGTCATGCTTCTAGGTGTGGCATTGCCATAGAGCCTGCCAAATGGATGCATTTATTTTAACTGTATGATGAAATAGTTATGTTGTGACCAACTGGGATCCATTGGCTGGAAAATTTTAACACTTTAGAAGAAAATGCTTCTTCCTCGTTATTACTTATTACTTAATAATAATGTTTTGTGGATGCAGATGTATCTTAGCTTCCCAACACATGCCAGGCACTTCTAAACTCCTTTTTTTTTTCTTACTGTCAGCTGTTAAACAGACAATATAGGCTTCATAATTAGCTGCACTCCTCTGGGGTTCTCCCTGAGAACAATGTAACTGTTGCTTAACTTGCATGTGGGAAAACACGTATGTTATGGGAAAGTAGTGTGAGGTTCTGGACAGTAAGAATCCACTTCCCTTCTTTCTCCACCTACATAAGTTAGTTTGTTATTCCGTGTTTAAATTCTTTAGTAGAAGCACCTGTAATTACAATAATTTGCTTACAATTAAACTAATGTATAATAGAGGCCATCTAAACATATTAAATATTGCTGGTGGGGGAGGTCATTGGCCTTTGAAGTGAGAGGAAAGGAGCAGGGAGAGCAACAGGGGCTGTGCGGGGAGCCGGGGGAGGCACGCGTCTTCAGACACTTCAGAAAGAGAGCTTTGATTTATTTCTGTTATTTGTGAAAAATAACAAACAGTCCTCCTTGGTGAAATGCAAGGTATTAAATAGAAGAATGTGACCGTAGTTGCTCTTTTAGAAGACAGAATGATACTTTTCACATCAAAGCACAGAGACGATTTCATTTCCAGTGTCCCTGCAGTGATGTTTTTCTCAGCTAACTCACTAAGACTTGCTTGATTTCTCAGAGTTTAGGGTTTTTTGGGGGATATTTTTGTTTGGTTTCTTTTAAGTGTTTTCTCAGATATATTGTCTCTGTGCCTTAAAAGCAATTAATTTTAAAACCTTGTTTTTGTATTAGCGTACCATAGTTGTCACTACATGTTTCACCAGAAGTGTATTTGTGGGAAAGAAATGAAAAGCACGGAAGGTAAGAAATCAAAGAATCTGAAAAATCCCATGGGCTCAAGGAACCCTAAAATGAAATAACTGAGACAGTTTTCCTTCTGGTTCATTTGTTGGTCACATAAATGACCAAAGACTCTTACTGTTTCATGTAACTTCACCCAGTTACTTGAAGTGATTGAGGTGGGTATTCAGCCACCTTAGTTGCCTCCATAGCATCTCCAAGGGTGCCTTAGACAACCGGAGGCGCAGACAAGTGTGTTCATAGGCACCTCAGCAGCTGAAAGTTCAATGAGATGGATCTGGATTAAGGTCTTTGCGGGTTTGTGTGAAGCTAATTTGGATGCTCAGACCGTGCTTAGCTCCAGTAACATGGGCTTCTTTAGTGTGAGCTGAGGAGCACTGCTTCAGTGAGCATTTCAGGAAGGACGTGCAGCTGCTGCTTTCCAATTGCCTGCATTGGAAACAGGCTCTTAATGTTTGGAAATGGTAAAGGTGTAGCCGTGATGTTCCATCAATTAAATACAACATAGCTAAGGTGTAAAGAGCATTTTTGCATCACAGGCTGATCCTTTTGGGCAACTTTGCTGGCAAATGGTCTAAAATACATATATATATATATATATGCGCATCTTAGAAAATCTTGAGAGTGTGAAACAGAGCAGAAACAAAGAGATTTGTAATGTGGACTTTTTGGTAGCCCAGCTCTCGCTGAAATCTAAATATTCTGGTTACAAAGGCAGTGGTTTCAGTCAAACGAGGCCGGGAGTCATGTTGCAAGCTACAAATGCTGCATGGGAAAGTGCTGGTGGGATGCTAGGGAACTCCCTGGGTAACTACTTCAGTGAGTCGGACGAGATCAATAGGACAATACCCAGGCCAAAGCTCTCAGGAGATCAAATGCGATGCTTGCTTTCATCGCAGCAGCCAAGATAGCTATCGTTAGTCAGACACGCAGTTGGCACAGGAATGCCAAAAGCCTTGTCAGAAGGGAGGTTGAGAGCAACTGTCTGTCAGCGTGGTCATTTTTCCCTCACCTTGAACTTTTTTCAGCAGATCTTAATAAGGTTTTAATAATGCAAAGATTTGTTAATAAAAAACTTGACTTGATACTTGTAAGCAAGATTATGTGAAAATACACTTCTGGTTATGCCTATTTGCAAATTTTATAATTTAAATTCTTTTTGTAGTGTTCACGTTGCCAGGATAACATGCTGCATTCCTCCAGTAGTGCAGTAAAAATGTGTCCTTAAAGTCTGTTAATTGAACCTCGGCTTCATAAACACTACTGTGGAGACAAAAGCATGTTGTTTCAAAACAGGACAATATCAAATAAACCATTCATTTTAAAGTTAGGGAAGAAAAGAGGGACTATCGGCAGGCGGTCTTTCATGTTTTGGTTGAGACCCCTGTTTGCAAGAAGGAATATAAGTAAGCTGGACCAGCTGTCATGGTAAATACATAGCACAGGACATATCCTGCATTTATTGAGGTGCTTGGATTAAACTGTTTGAGTTAGAGCTCCCCTACTTAACAGTGTTGTTACCATTTTGAATGTGCAGAAAGCTTTAATGGGGGATGCTCTAGTGTTCTTCTGCATTTCACTAATGTGAATAGGTGCATAGCTACGGTTGTCTTACTGTTAATATTATCCATGGGAGTTCTTGGGAGCTTGAAAACTTTATTTTTCTTTAGAAGCATAGCTGTTTCTTGAGTATGCTTTTTGAAGATTTGTTAAGGTTTTGTCTATTGCCTGTGTTCTGTTTCAGACTTATTAATAAGATTATTTGACATTTTAACTGTTCTATAATAATGATTTTCGAACTAACACCAAAAAACGGTTGTGTTTTTAACGTATAGAGATAGGAACCAGAAAATTCAGTTTTTACTTTATTATTCTGCCAAACTCTATACGGATTTCCTTATAAAGTATAGCATAACAATTTAAACAATAACAGTTACTTGACTTGGAGCATAAGCTGTTAATGAGATTTGTTTAATGACAATATTAAAAATAAAAAAGTTAGACTGTAGCATTTAACTCCTTTTATTTGATTATTTCTCTGGTGTTCCCTTCTGTTGAGAGTGTGGGATTCCTTAAAAACATCTCTAAAATGACTTTCTTCTTCGGAAAAGTTCCATGAGGTGGGTTCGTATAACTCCTTCACATCTTCTTGAGACTTAATGTGGATCGTGATCTGTGTGTATGTGATGTGTAATCAGTTCAGAATACAAAGTAGGATCTTCAAATGCATGTTTTTATAGATTCAAGCAAGTGTTAAAAATCAAGGGTTATGGTTTGCATTGAAGCAAAAATACTTTCTGTCAGGTCTAGCTTCAGAATACCAGACACTTATTAATGTTTGTGGATTTATTTACACCTTTGATTTTTCTTTTCCTTCAGAAGCTTGTTAGAACAATTAAAAAAAAAGCAAAAGCAAATCAAATTTCATAGCTGAGTACCAATACTGTTAGAGACTGACCTAAAGTGTCAGACCAGTAGAGTAGAAAATTAACTCCTTGGCAGAGTTCCTGAGTTTATCCTCTTTCTTGATTCAAGATTTCTTGTGTGTTGTGACCAAAAGCTGAAAAGAAAGAATATTGCAACATCTGTTCTGCTTTGGGGGCAGTACGCAGTAGGCGGCTGAGCATGCCCCCGGAGTAGTTCTGCACATTCAAGGAACTACGTCTAAAATCTTCTCAATACACTACACCAGTCAGTGTAACAGATTTGCAAGAGTTCCTGGGGGAAGAGCTCTGTTTTCCCTGTAATAGTTGATAGTGCAGGAAATGAATATTGTGTGAAGATGCTTTGTAATATCTTAAGCAAGAGAAAGGTGTCTTTCTGTTATACAATTTTATTTATATCCTCTGCATACATGTACCTTCATTAGCAGGTTATATATTATACTAATGAAGATATCAGTGCCATAGACCCCAATCAATGTATTAAAAGAAAAAAAAAGTTACTTGTTTGCTTAGACTTGTACCAAGTGGTTTTGATACCTGCAGGGATTCACCATCCTGCCAAAGGGAAAAGGACAAGTTTGTGACATCCTTTTTTGTGCGAGTAAAATATTTACCAATATTAATTATGCATGAAACCCTTCTATCTTAAGTAATGCATTTAGTTTGAATGAGGAGGTGCTAGATTCGTATGCAGACTCTTCAAGGAATAATCAGTAGTGATGTTCAACCCTGTATAAGTAAAAAAAAAAATTGAAAAAGTACTAGAATTTTAATGGCGGCTTCTCTACTTCCTCTATGTATTAATCTTGTTAACCTTTTTAAATCTTCAAATCTTATTTCAACTTCTTTGATTTTTATTCTTTGAGTTTTGTTACACCACTGTATAGAATTGTGTTCTGGCTTTCCAATCTCTTTGAGCAAGCTGCAAGAATTAAGGGTATCTGCTCTTCATCCATGTGCTCACTGGGGAGATGGTTTATGAAATTCTTCGAAACTTATTTATGTCTACTTAGGATGACTCCTAAAATAGCACACGCATCCTCTCTGCATGCTAATGTACTGATTTGTATGTCTGTGCGATGCCCATGTGGGAGATGCTGCAGACTGCTTGAAATTAGTCTGGCAGCTCACCTTCTGTGAGCCCATGGAGTCACACAAAAAATGTGTCTACCTACACCTGTTTCAATGGGTGCATTATCTTGAATGACATGTTCTGAAGGTGTCTTAGCAGGGTGGTTCACATTACCTGAAACTTAAGCTGACTGTTAGGTACTGCAAGACAAGGGAGGTGAAAACATAATTTTATCTGCTCTGTAACAGCGTTTAACCCAGAAACACTATCTGAAATCACCAACTACTTAATGCTTTTCCACATTGTCTTTGTAACCCTGCATGTAACGTCATTTCTATAGCTTTTCTTTAGCTCGTTGTGTTTCTCTTTTTGGGACAGTGTTTTTGATTCTGTCACTCTGCACACAGTATGAAATATGTATAGAATTGCAGTACATATTGAGAGTATATGTGCATGTATGCACAGCATGTATTTAGAATGTCATGAAAACATTGCACCATGCTAATTAATAAAAAAAGGAACCTAAACACCTATTTAAACTTAAAACTTTAGATTTTTCTATTCCATTAAACACTGCTTCCTGTAAGTAATAATGCATAAAATATGATGTATTATGCCTTAGAATAGCTTCTTGTGTTCATGGACTATTTTTTTTCTTATTTCACTGGTAAACCTTACTTGCAAACAGCACATGCCAATTGCCAACTGGGACCAACTTGGCCACTTCCATGGCTCTGAGGGTGCAGTGCAGCAGGCTGTGCTCGTTGCCTGCAGGTCTGTGGAGTCATCTTTGGCAGCTGAATGGTGGTGAAGGCCAAAATTAAAATAAAAATTAAAATATTTGCCCAGAATTGAAGAGAGAATGGATAAAAATGAAGTTTGTTTCTCCACAAGGTTGTAAAAATATAGTACCCATGCATGGGCTCCACTTGTGCCCAGAGCGGCTTCTCTCTCTTGATTTTTCTATTATAATATTGTGTGTCTCGCAGACCTTTTAAAACACTTCCACTCTCTAAATTGTATTTATCTGATGTTCACTGGTGTGTGATATTTGGGCACTACTCTCAAGGGGAGAAGGCATGTTTGTGTAAGATGGGTCTGAATTGGTAGGCGCTTCCAGTCCCTCCTGCCCTGCAGCTGGCCTCAAGTGTTACACTTCCCAAGGGTCTGACCAGATAACTTGTGGGAAAGGCTGCGGATACCACCTCCATCCTGCTTGGGAGCAGTGCTGCAATGTCAGAGCCCACTTCGTTCAAGGAAATAGGTGCAATAGGTGCAGTCAGGGATGATGCTTTGCTACAGCCGGGAAGCGAGTGACAGAAATTGCTGCTCATTTGTTTCCAGCTGGGTCACTGGTCACAGTGGAAAACAAGATACATGGAGTCTTTGCCTACAATTAATAGCAAATGTGAGAATTAATGCACATTCAAGTTTTTATTAATAGAGAACTTTCTACTTAACATTCTCTGTTATTTTGCTGTGAAATAGAATCTGTTGATTTCAAAGCCTTTCAGGCCATCCTTGTTTCATAAGGTTTTATCTACAAAACAGCCACATACCATTATGCTTGTAGGATGCTTTAGACAACCCTGATCAGGACTTTATTTACGGTTGCCCTGATGCTGAAACAGTGGTGCTCAAGCATCCGAGGAATTCTAAACATGGAGTGTGGATGGCTCCTAGGAACAGCATACTCTTGCCATGGTTTTCTGTAACAGCAAAATTCCCTGATTATTATTTACTTTACCATTATAAATATTTGCATAAAATCTCTACTGAAATCTGAAATTAACTAGCTTTTAAAATAAATGCAGAAATACCCTTTAATTTACAAGAGACAAGGTGGTTGGTGAACGTTTTGCAGACTTACTGAAGGGCATTGCAAAGGGACTGATGAATATTTGATTTGCTTAATGTGTAACTGTCGCTGTTTATAGCTTTGACACAACCAAAAGCTTTGCTCATTCAGAAGGCAACAATTAATATACAAGATGAATTTTTAAATACCAGAGGAAAAGCTGTTAGTTATTTTAAAGGATGTGTAGATAATTTTCTCCCCAGTGTGTGTGCATGCAGTAGTAAATGGCTGTGTCTTCAAAAATGGTTTGTATACTTATTCCTGTTTTTACAAAGTAACAGTAATTTAGTATAAATGTAATTTAGGGGAATAATTTAGCTTCAAATTATTTTCCTGTATGAAAACAGAGGTTATATTCTTTAGTACCACTTGTAGGAAGAGTCCTGCTTGCGAAGAGGGGACTGAGAATTCAGCTCTGACCCCGTTCTGAAGGCAGCTCCTTGGATGATTGATTTTTTTTCTCTTACTGCAAATGCCCTACCCCTGGCCCAGGGGCAGGAGGAAGGCAACTTGCAAGCCTGCTGTAGAGTTGCACCAGCCAGATTTTCAGCCCTTCTGTTTTGCCTGTTGCAGACGGCTTCATCATAGAGAAGTCTCTGATGTCTAACAGCTTCCATGGCTCCTGTGATTTGCCTGTCGTCTTGTATCATGCTTTACCGGTTTGCTTTGGAAATGTGCCTGCTGCTGCATGGGCAAGATGATTGCAAATCATTCTCTCCTGGATCTCAGTAAAAAATGAGAAACTTAACAGAAGTATGTTATAAGAACTTGAATATATTTCACCTGCATTAAATATTATTCTTCTTCGTGGAGTAACCATCATTTACACAGCTCTCCTAGCTGGAATAGAGATGCACCTAGACAGCACTGGATAGTGCTAACCCCATACAGACAGTTGTTGGTAGCTTCATAGATTTTTATGATGTATCATTAAAATAAATAGTGTTATCTTTTAAAACAACTTTCTGACAGAGCTTTTGCTTAACAAAGAATTATCACAGACACAAAACAGGATAATCTTGAACTTGGTGAGAAACTGCTGATCAAAGACTGATTTCCAAATTAGTTTCTGAGCTGCGTTTGTATCCTGACACTTGAGAAGGAGATTGGTTTGTTGATGTGGCTCGAAGTCTGAATGCTTCATTTATTTAATAACCGCTGACCTGTTTAACATTCTTAATACTCAAATGAAGCATATCCATGCCTCTCTTCTTCTGGCTTAACCTGTGTGCATGTGGTGCCTTATACCACTCAAACTGTGATATTTTCTTTGGATTAGAAGGTGCCTTAGTCCAGCACACTTTCTGTGTTTGGAGTTTGATTTTTGTAAAGCCTGGACTCACCTAGAGCATCTTTTCTTGTAGAGTTATAGTCCTTATAGTGTTATCAGGGAAGTAGATTTTGAGAAAATTAAGTCGAGGGTAATTACTGCTTTGTCCCACTGGGATGAAATTGCACTGCTTGCGTTGGAAACAGGCCCAAGCATTGGGAAACTTGGGTATAGAAAAAAACATCTTTATATACAGGAATAATTGAACAAATGTTGTTTGGGTCCATGTCAAGGTGGTTCCTTTACAGACACTTGATAATGCCAAGCTCCTAAATCCTCTGGAACTTCTTAGTCTCGTTCCTACTCCATCTCATTAAGTCTCATTTTTCTTGTAGTACAGATTGTCAGACTCTTTGGTTGACGTAGTTGTTGAGGACCTCTGTAAAGAACAAAGTATTTGGGTGAAGCTGAAAGAAAATCCCCTTCTATTACAGGTTGCAGAAGTTAATTAATAAACTCCTTATATGGAGGTTCACAAGTGAATCTTGACAAAGACACACTCTTCCCCAGTCTTGCAGGTTAGTTTCTCTTCCAGCTGCCTGGAGATTGAGTATTACTAGTGATGCGCAGGCAGACAAGGATGGACACATCCCTAGTAAAGGCTTTCAGGCAGCATATCCCACTTCTGTGGTTTTCTAGTGTGGATGAGTGCAAACTGTTTCTGGTTATCATCTGTTGGTTGTTAAAAGGTTTTTTAGCGTTTGGCCCCTATTTGTTATTGAAAATAAAGCTATCTGGTGTTTTTTTCAAATGAATGCATAGCAAAATATGGGCTGTAAGAATAGTTTTGGTAATTTTATAATACTAATACCCTTAACATCAATGGAGTTGCGCCTGATTACTCCAGCATGGTCATGCCCCAGATGGTAAAGCATGGTTCCTTAAAGCCTTGAAATTATCTTGATTACAGTGATTTAAGTGTTGATCATGATTAGCAGCAGTACAAAGTATCCAGCTATACTGTTGGGGGCTTAAAACGATCTTTCTTAATAGGCTTCCTTAATAGCAGTCTTAAAACTTAATAAAGCAAAAAAAACAATTTCACTGTTCAAAGATGAATGCGATTGGGGTAATTTTTTATCCAATGGATTTCATTAAATAATTGTGTGGTGTTTGATCATATCAACAGTGACCTGCCAGATTTAGGGGCTCTTTTTAATGACATTGAGTGCTTAAAAACAAGGGAAATGCTGCTTTATCCATAGTGTTGCCTATATTGCAGGAAAACTAATAGGTAGCAGATTAACCTTCCAAAAATGAAATATCTCAAAAATTCTTACAAGACTTTGCTTGGTACTCTCATGCATCTTTTTAATATAAGTAATTCATGCAGTATTAGTAAGTGTTGAAACAAATTGTGACAGAAGAAATCTCCAGGTGTTTTCTACCTGATATTCTTTGCATTCTTTTCATGCTTGGTGAATTCATGTGAAAGGAGCTGTTGTGAAGTGGAGTAATTAACAGAGCATAACTCAGCTAACAGACATGAGTGGAAGCCATGTATTATGTAAACTTTCTTCATTATTAAGATACATTTCATACTATTTGGATTGGTTTGTGCTTTATTTTGGGGTTTTTTAAAAAAGCCTTTATAGCTAGCACTTCCAAGGCTTATATTCGGCATGAAAACGAAATGATTTTTACTGTAGAGTTAAATAATGGAGTAATTTAGCTTGAGTGGATCTCCAAAGGCCATCCAATCCAACCAGCTGCATAAAGCCAGTCAAATGGAGCCACTTGCTCAGGGAATTCTTCAGCTGAGTCTTGAGCAACTCCAAGGACAGAGATTCCATAACCTCTTTGGGCAACCTGTTCTAGTATAACCCTCATAATGTATTTTAATAAAAAGATAAGAAGGGGGAATAAAATAGGGAAAAAATATTTCCTTACTATATCTGACTGTAATTTCCCATGTTCCAATTTGTTTGCTGTCTCCCATCGTATTGCTGTGCACTTCTGAAAAGAGTCTGGCTCCATCTACTCTGTATCCTCAGTATTCTCTGTAGTAATGGATTTTCCTTTAGTTACAAAAGTGATTTTGTGCATCTGGACAAAGGCACAGTTTGTAGTTAAACCCTGGGCTGTATTTCCTTGAAGACCTTTCTGAAGGTAAACATCACAAATTCCCAGCTTGATGTTTTGAAGGAGTGGGTTGGAGTGTGGGTGGTTTTCCATTCCAGTTACAGCTGATCTACTTCTGTCCATAAATATTCAAAAATTCCATTCAATATTATTTTTAAGTGCTTTCCACCTAGCAGCATTGTGTGGTTTGTGTTCTCAAACTCTTAATTTGGCAAGTCAAATTCAGACATCTACCCAGAATTGTCTGCAAGCCTGCAGATTGAATTTAAGTGTAATGATCTAGCAGAAACTCTTGCTGATTTATGGTTTACATCTCAAAGATGTAGACCTGGGAGTGGAGCTCAGCCCTGTCTGCCACTTGACTCCCTGGGGCTTGTTCATCTCTTGGACAGAGGAGTTAGTTTGACTGTGTGTGTAAAACCTGGCTTGTTGTCCCAGCTTTGCTTTGAGGTTTGGTTACTGGTAGAAAATTGAATGTAAGAAGCATGACCTTGTGCTCCACTCTTCAGAGGTGATGTAGTTTTGCCCAACAGCATGTTTAAAGTGTGTGTGATGCCATTTATGCAGGTTGTCAACACTGGAATGATGAAATTAAATTTAGGTGAGTCCTTCAGTGTCTATATGCAAAAAGGAGCACTTGGGTTTCCCCTTTTAATGCTATATTTCTGCATCTTTTTAATGTACATGCAGTTTGTGTAACTCCATATTTGCAAGATACTGTGTGCACCCTTGTGACTTGCTCAGGTTTCTAAAGTCTGAGAATTACACGTTAAGCATCTTGCTGAATCAGGCTACTTGTATATATTTATGTAAGTAGATTGACAGGTTCACTTTGCATGCTAAAAATAATGGGACTTCCTCAATTTATTCAGTAGGAAACTTGATATTCCTTTTCAAAAGAAGGGCAATGATTTTGTTTAAAAAAGAAATGTAATGGCTTGTTATTACTTGTGGTTATGTTTTTACAAGTCTGAGTTGAGTAACTTTTTTTCCTTAGATCACTTACCTTCCAATGCCTGAATAAAGGATGTATATGCTGTCTAGGGTTCTGTGCTGGAATTCACCCAAATAAATTTCATCTAGTAATTTCAAACAATCTACGGTATCTTTCTTGCTTTGACTGTTCTTTTCCTACTGTTCATTGTTAAACAGCTCCTGCCTTTAAACCAAGAGCCTGTTCCATATCTGTTGCAGATTGTCACCTATATATGCCTGGACCATGCATCATTTGGTGGCTGTATTCCTGTGGTAAAGGATATGGTTTCCTTCTCAGCCCTCTCTCTTCTTTTGGGGAGTATTATGTATTTTGGTTTTGAGCAGTTTCTGAAGGCTGTTGTTTTGCAGATGGGGAAGAAGATAATTCACCTTAGCATATGCTTTTTAGCCAGGTACGTAGTTTCTGGTCTCATAGTGTATTTTCAGAGATGAGGAACAAGCAGTGCTGAATCCTATACTAGAAATAAGGGTTTGAGTCTAGTTACTTGACATCTACAGGGCCAGAAATCATTATTTGGTGCTTCTAAGCTTCTTTCATGTGCAGAACTGCTTTCTTGGTTGTAAAGTGCAATAGCATCTGAATGCAGAAGACCAATGATTTAGGTGATGCATATGTATGTAAATGTCTGGATTTGTCCTAGAGTAAATTCTTAGTATTCAGTATACAGATGTATTAATCTAGGCTCGGTGTTTCGCATAATTTAACATTTGAATGTTTGAAGAAGAGGTAAGTAAAATGGGGTGGAAAAAGATAGTGGGAAGAGAGGAATTAGGTAACCTTGCCTGTGAGGCTCTTCATGTAGAATGATTTGGATTTTTTTTCCTCTCCTTTCTCCTATTTCTGTGTAGTAGTCTGATGATGAAGGGCTTTTCCCAGACTTATTTTCTGTTTGAGTTTAATGTCAGTATGAAGATTAAATATGTTTGTTTTTCACTGGCTTAGTAAGTCTAAATCCAGCCTTTGAAGTCAGGTCACTTGAGATTCTGTAGATGAAAAATCATCTCTTTATTTGGTAATCTACCCAACACCCTCAGATTTCAAGCTTAAATAAAATGCTGCCTATGCTACAAATGATGTCAGTGTTGCCTGAGGTTTGTTTAAGCAGAAAGCTGAAGTCAGCTTGAACAAAACTTGTCAGAAGTGGGATGTTTTATTCATGTGGATGGTTTGAATAATGTCCCAGAGTTTCCATGGTACAATTTTGTTGTACTTTATGTTTAAAGAGACTCCCCTGCCCCTCATTTAGAGAGAGCCCTTACAGGCCTTTTCAGGCTCATGGTGAGTGGTTTATTATTGCAGTGTAAATATGGATTTTATTTTTTCCCCCATACATGCAGGCTCACCTAACATTTATGAAGCTCTGTTGAGGCGTGTAGGGCTATACCTGAGAGAGAGCGAGCATTGGAAAATGGAGGCAAATGAAAAACATCATATGAATTTCAGGGTTTCCATTTACCCTTTTACTTCTTCTCCTCCTCCTCCTTATTGTGCATGATGCCTTTTGAAGCTTCAGAGAAGTAATTTACCCGTCTTCATTGAATGTGCATATCAAGCAGTTCAAGAGAAGGTGCCTCAAACTATGTGTCCTCTTTACTTTTACCAGGTCTATGTTTCCTCTTCTAAACCCTCCCTCCTCCTCCCTTCTTTTTGAACACTTGCCTCTGTAACCTTCAGGTCCCTTCAGTCCCTTTTCTCTGTGTCCATCGCACTTGGAGAGTGGCGGTATCTCACTCAGGCCAGGCAAGGTAGCAGTGGGGGAAATGTTAAACATTTATGAGCTCGAGGTATCTGTAATTTTGACAGCTTGGTTCTCCAAAGACCATGTGCACTGAATGTACTCCAGCTGAATGAGTAGCCTTTGCTGTTTGTAGCTGATTGAAGCCAACAGCGGGCAGTGACCTAAAAGCAGAAGTCAGATTTAATGCTGCACAGATAGAATGGAGGAGGAAACCTAGAGGTTCAGAAACAGAGATTTCAAAGGAAAATTTTGGTTGATTAATCTAATACCATAGAATCAAACATAGCTGTATTGAGCCTGGTGGTGGTTGTTCTTGAAATGAGGTATGGCACAGTAGAAAACCTCTCCTAGTTTTAATGTCTTCATTTCTCCCATTCTCAGGTCCAACAGACAAACCACAAAACCAAAAAGCCTACCTCCAGCCCCGCTACTAAACGCAGTTGGGACAAATGTCACGTTAAGGACAGGAGATGGGAGTAAGGAGAGGAGGACTGACTATTTGACTTTATAGCATATCCTAGCATGTTCAAAGAATGCTTTTCTTGAGTAATTTTGTAGTTTTGGTTTTCCTACTGAATCTGCCACTACATGAGTCTATTCAAAGCAGGATGTTTGATTAAGTATGTGGAAGTTGCAGGTCTCTCTGTTAGGGTAGTGTTAATGAATTCCACAAGTGCAAAACAGCAATAGTTAGGATAAAGCACCCGTCGGGCAGAGAAAGCTAATTACTTCCATTGACTGCTTGGAGGCCTGGTGCTGTATGTCAGAGTCGCTTTATATTAGAGAGACTTCTCAGCTCTCTGCAGCAGGAGCCAATGTATAGCCACAGATCATGATGAAGCCCTCGTATATTCCCGTAGGAATGTAGTGGGATGGAGCGAAGGGAAGGGAATACAGACATGAAGACGCAGACCTCAAGCCTTTACCCCTGCCAGAATGGGTGCTTCTAACCCCTGGCTGACAAGTGTGTATAAATACCTCTCTGCCCAACTGCAAGGCAGATGTGATCAGGAGAGATAGAAGCTTTGTGTACATTTACAGCTCTAGGGAAGACTCCCAACATGGCCTCGTGATACGGTATAAATATCACTGTTGCTTTGGCCAAGAGTGATATTTTAGTTTTTAGCATCCAGTTTTTAGATTGCTAACTTGCAATCACACTGGTACTGTTTGTGTCTCAGTGGTATTTCTTTGTTTCTTTGGAAATATTCAAAAAGCCATTGCATGAAGAGCCCAGTAAGTATCCAAAGACTGATTTGTAATATTGTTCAAAACTTTGAGCTCCTAAACATACACTTAAATATAGTTCAGTGGTATTTCCTCCCTGTTTTTCAGCTTTTGAATATTTGTTTGGATCCAAACCTAATGCCGAGTGGAGGGAGACAGGTTTTTTTTGTTTGTTTGTTTTTGTTTTTTAAAGGCTATTGAATTGTAATCGTAGCACAAAGAGGGGTTTGTTCTGGAGCCCTAACCTGATGGGTTGCTAGAGCCCTCGACAAGGGCCCGCAGTGCTCCGTGCTGCGGCGTCGCAGGAATTCTGATGTTTGTGGAGGGGATGGCTGGGCTCACTGTCCAAACAGATCACTGCTTGCCAACTGGGAACATATTGCAGTCTCTGTGAGGCACTCTATCATGGCTTGAATAGCTCCTCTTGTGCTCAGACTTTCTGAATGCGAGAGAGAGGGAGAGAAATATTCCTTTCAGCCTTCTGCAATGTCAAAAAACCTTTAGTGACCATATGAGAGCGTTGCCTTGATGCAGGGGTCCAGAAAGGGAAGGAAGTTAAAAAGGAGTGGGGTTTTGACCATTTGTTGCTATGTTTTTCGTTCTTTTTTTATTTTATTTTATGTTTTTACAATAAAATGTTGCTATATCTGCTTCTTCTTGCAAAAAAAAAAGTAAATGTATGTTTCTAGCATAGCATTCAGTTCATTTTGAAAAAATACTTGCTAGCACTATGCGTTTGCTGCAACTCTACTCTAAGAGACTAAAATAGTGCTTACAAAATAATTCTGTTCATCTTCTGAGCCTTCGATTGTGCTTTTAAACATACTTCTGTGTTAGAAAATTCCCGTAATGATTCCTGATTCTATAGTAGCATTTGCCTGAACTGCTCCATTACCTGTGCAGGTTCATCTGGCATTAGAGTATTTTATACAAGCTTAACTCTGTGCATCTGATATTCATTGTATAGTGCAATGAAATGATACGATCAAGTGAATTAGTCTGAAAATTGTAATTTGTAGTATAGTAACTTGAGGCTCTTGGCAGTACCAGTAAAATTTCACCCTTCTTTCCCTCCTTCCCCAAAAGATCCATTCTCCCACTCCCTAACTGTATTTAGATCTAACTTAAATAAACATAGATTATAATTCCTTTAAGTGTACCGCACATCTATTTTTGTTTTCAAAATGCTTCACAGGCAATTTTACAATTGCAGAGTTAGAGAGCTTTTTACATGGAAGGAAAAGCTGATGTGAAGAGGGCAAGTTGCTAGAAATAAAAATGTGGTTTAAAACTAATGAAAAATCTTGAACTTCCTGAGTTCTGCTCAGAGCTTTACAGTGTGCACACACTCTCTAAGAAATAACAAGGATGTGTTTGTTCTTAGCCTTTTGTGTGCAGGAGAAGGAGGAAAGACTTTACTGCTGTCACTGTTTCTATAGTGACAGCTCATTCTCAAGACAGCATTGACATAAACTGTAGTCAATCATTTATAGCAAGAAAACTTAAAAGAAAAAAATTAATCACATCTGAGTGTGTTTATAAGCTCTTCACAGCATATTTTAAATTGTAGGTGGAAGTTAATTCACTCCCTGAGGTTTGCATAGCTTATTGTACTATCAGATGTTGATAAAATATCCTACTATGGTGCACAGTTCTACAAAATACCTGTAAATGGATTCAGTATAGTGTATTGGGATATAGAATATCCATAACTGTTAAGAAACTTCTATTTATCTTAAACTTCTATTTACTATAAAGCATGAGAATTTAAATTACAGTAACATTTTTACCAAATTATGTCTTATCTTTTGCCATGTATGTCTTGATAATCAGAAGCAAATTTTAAAGCAGAGCAGCCAGTAAGAAGGTGTTTAGTTATGGCCACATACTACCAAAATTCCATTTGTATCTGGCCTTTGTAGGAAAAAAATATGCTAAGCTTGAAACGTCAGTGTACATAAGTTTATGAATTATCCCCACGTATCTTGTGCCACCAGCTAATACAGAATGAGACTTGTGGACTCCTGATGTGGCTCCTGCAGTAGTGCCAGCTATAGACAGTAGCAACACGTATTGTGCAAAGACTGACCTCCAGAAGGCAAGTGGTTCCTATCCATTGGCCACACATTTGCAGTAGTAGGTGCAACAGGGTCTTAGGAAGTGTCTTTAGCTTGTCAGGTCATCTAAATTTCTCGTAGCCAGTGGGAGAGCATGTGTGGTGAGTAGTGAGTGTCAATTGAAAGCCTGCCTGGCTCTCCTGAAAGAGTGTTGTCAGAATTTTCCTGTGAAATAGTTTGATTCTGTCAAAATTGTGTTTTCTATAGGAAAACTTTTGTTGAAAAACTTTAAGCTTGCTTGAAAGTCTCTGCCTGCTAATTTGGCCTGATTTGGCCTGATTTGATGATATCCTGTGGTTTGGATGAACGTTAGAAAAGTGAAAACTTTGCTATGCGTGCAATCCCTGTAACCATTTTTCTAAATGGATTATTTGAGGGTATTTTATATCTTCCAGAATGTCACTTAAGTGTGGCTAGAGTATTATTGCATGGGATAGAAGAAAAACTTTTATGACCACAAATTTATGAGTTAAAATGTCACGGTTCTTAGTTTTTCAGAATTATTTATTTAATCTCACATATGCCAGCATAAGCATGTACGTGTATCTCTGTGCACAGACATATAGAAATAAGAGGGAAAAACAAGGTGAATCCTTTAAACATATGGTATGGAACAATATTTCAAAACAGCTGACACAGCAAAATTTTTAGGAAATATAATTTCCTTAATGAAAACTCTATTGATTTAATGTAACTCAGATGCAGAGCAAAAGGCAGAGGGACAAACCACATTTTTCAGAGAATTCTTTAAGTTGTTTTCTTTTGCTGTGGCTTTGGATTGTTATATGACTTACGGAATTTTACATATTGAGCGAGAGTGACTTAATGGTTAGAGTTGAGCATCACTACAATTTATTTCATTTCCCAGTTTTCGTGCTGTTGATGTGGCAGTTTCTGGTAGTTACTCTTCGTTTTGCTCCCATGTAAAAGGGAATATGAAAGCTCACAAGATAGTGTGATGGGATTTAGAGATTCTTTAATACTGGTATGTGCAAAAAGTATTTTTTGATGCTGAGGTTTCTCCTGGCAAATAAATTGAGTGACTAATTCTGTTGTGCTGGACTGTTCTGCTAGCTCATGTCTGGGGTTCAACATTAAATATTATTAAATTATTAAATTATTAAATTAAAGCATTTTCAGTTTCTCTGGCTAAAAATAATGGCAAAGAGCAGTATTGCCCACAAATCAAAGGCTGACTTGCTTTCAAGGGCTTGTGTACCCTGGACATGAAATTCAGAGTCCAGGAGTGTGAGTATGCAACACAAACTTCACTGGCTGCCTTGTTTTTTAGCAGAAAGGAAAGGAGATGAGGAGCTCATAGTCAAAACTTGAATTTTTTGCTTTTGAAAAAAAACCACTGTATTAGGTATTCAGGGATGCTGCAAATAAAGACAAGAAGCTTATTGAAGACAGACGTGTTTGTGGCATGAAGTATTTCTTTCTGAATGCATCATCTTTCTGGGATGGAAACCCATTTCTAAGCCTGAAATAACAGCAGCAGTCTTAGAAGTGAGAAAGAAGTTAAGTAAAGCTGCTCTGAGTTTGAGATAATGAAGTTAACCTGTTAAAACACTCTGAGCCAATACAGTAGCTGGTGCGTGAGGCATATTTCTCCAGGTTGGTTTTTTTTTTTCTGATACCTCCAAAACAGTTGCTAAGCATCATTGCAATCTTAACATTAGAAAGGCTTGTGCTAAACAATGCAGTTGTTAACTAGGAGGGTTGAGGAGTTCTGATGTCTGGAGACTTCCAAGGAAAATAACAAGGTTAATTTTTTTTATGTTCTCTAGTGATATTAATTTTTCTAGTTTATTTTCTTTTTAGTCAGACCCTGCAATGCATGCAAATTCCAGTAATACTTGATGGGTAACTGCATGAGCAAATTCAAGGGAAAACAATTGAGTCACAAGCCTGAGACCCATGAGAATAGATCTGAAGCCAGAGCAATGCAGTGTTACAGAAGCAGAGCTTTCTTAAAGCAATGGAGATTCTGAGTCACTAGGACAAATTGTTTTCATTATTTTTTTTTGATTGTGTGCTGGGAGGGCTAATACACAAACTCCTATGACCCAGTGAGTCATTTTCCTCACTCTTAGACAAACACTGTTGAATTTGCAGCAATACTGACTCCAGGTATTGCTATCCTTTCATCGCTGGTGCCGTTGTTGACAGTGCTGCCTGATGGACGGAATCACTGAAAACGTTTAGTAAGAAAAAAGATGCCATTCGCTGCTTGACCTCATAAGCAGTTGTGTTTGGAGCAACTGAAGGGTTGGGGAAGGGGTTCAGATGGAGGGAACATCCAGTGCTATGGGATCTGCCAAAGGCGACATCAGCCTGATCATGGTGCAAGCATCCCAGGGGCAGACCTGGAGGCTTGGGTAGTTGCAAGCTCTCCAAGGCAGAGTGCTAGAACAGTGTACGTTGTATAGACCTCACAGTAAGATGCTTTTCATTTGTTCAAGCTTGTCATTCTTTTCTCCTTTCACTAAGCTGGAAGAGCTTTCCGGGGATGGTGTGGATGGAAGCAAGGAGAAAGGAAAGAAATAATATGCCAAAGAAAGGATTCCTTCCTCCTTTTGATGAAGAAGCACTTTGGTTGTGCGTACAACACACAAGTCACACAGTTGAATTGTATGCAGTTTAGGGGCATGGAAATGCCTCTTCAACAGAAATTATGGTTTCTATCTTAGAACATGAACATTTGATAGTTGTTTAGGTGCAGAAATGCTAGGAAGAGTGATTTTTCTTTATCAATTTAATTTTTCTTTTAGTATTCAAAAATAATTTAAACGAAACAAAGTGGTTAAGATTTGTGCTTTAATAAGTCAGATTAAGTCATGACTACTGTGTTCCCCACTTCTCTCTGGGCACACACAGCCCTTGCCCTTGTGAGCACGTGTGCTCCTGCAGCCACTGACTTGGAATTTTGGCTTTTGAAAATTGTTTGTATTTTCTTTAACTGACACGTCCCCTCTCTTCCCTTGCTTTGTAAGGAAAATGCTATAATACAGAATTCACACTCTTCACTCACTTTACTAACCGAGATGTTAGATCCCAAGAACAGAATTGAAATAGCAAGAAATTAAAATAATTCAGAAGATGGTTTTTGAACCAAAGATTGTTAAGAGGAAATGAAGAGCATTCCTTGAATAGTCGCGAAGTGGCTAAATCCCTTCTCCCCCGACCCCGCTTGCTTTCTGCAAATTCCAGACCCTGCGGGTGGAGTTGTCATGGTGGGCTCTGTTGTGCCAGGGTAATCCCTCTGGGAACGTCATTAGCCTGGGAAGGGCCCCAGCAATGGGAATATTCCGACACAACTGCACCCAAGAAGCTTCCTGAGGGGAGGGAGCCGCGCCAGCCACGCTCCTGCAAGGCAGGGCTCTTCCTCCTCTGCTGAGATGGGTGCACTGAAGATGTGGGAACCACAGAAAAGTTAACTTATTTGCTCATAAGTCTGGTAACTTTAAGAATAGCGTCTATATTATACCAAGCTGTATGTTTTTCCCCCTAAAAACTCCTCAGCAATAAATACCTGAGGAGCGATGGCCAGTTGGAATGCTTATTCCCTGAAGGACAGAGGGAGTTTAATCCATATCAAACTGCATGATGAATGTTTTTGATAGTAAGTTAATTTCATGGGTGCTATAGCCAGTAAGAAACTCTCTTTATTGCATTTGAAAATTCAGAATATTTCAGATGTGCTATGGAGAAACTATCATTGATCCATTAAAAAAAAAAAAAAGAAGTTAGAACTGTTGTTTTAATAATTAGAAAAATCTAGTTTAGTACGCAATATTTATTTCTCAGCAGCAGTTAATTTATGTAGAATGGGACAAGGCTAATTCTCCCTGCTATGTCATTCTATGTGATTTGGATTGTTCATTTGGGTACACAGGAAAATAAGGATTTATGGTTTATTTTGTTGAAGGATATAATGCTGTCATTTGCCAAGAGACATGTTTTAAAACACAACTCAACTAATGTGATCGTTGCAGTGGCTAAGCTTAGAAATATGAGAAATGAAGTGAAAACGAGGGGAGGATCACGGAGGGCTGTAACCTGGATGAGTCACAGCCTTCCCCCTCACCTTTAGTGTTTATAAATGAAAGCAGGCAGTGAAGCAAGTTAGTGCCTTCTTTGGGACAGCTGAGAGACTGCAGAAAGAGGTTGTTGGAGTAGAAGAGGTAAGGAGAAACCAAAGTCAGTGTAAGCAGCTTTTTGTGCCTCACTGGGATTCAGGTGGCTCTCCTTGGCTTTGTGGTAGGAGTTGAGCACCTTTGTTTTGGTTTAGCCTGACTAAAAGAGTTTCTGCCCACAACAGCAAAGAGGAATGGGGAGCTTTGAAAAATGGGGTTGGTTTGGTCTGTGGAAGCGCAGGCTCGAGGGAGAAGAGGAACAAGTTGGGGTTTTCATAAAAGGTTGTTGGGAAGAAAATAGTGGAAGTTTTCTTCATCTGCTATCATGGATGGAGAATTAACAAGGCAGAATTTTAGGGGAAAGAAAATGAAGTTAGAAACACTTCAAACAGAAATGCAAGTAAGCAACAGATGATACCAGCTGAGGACTTTGTGGAGCTTCAGTTACTTGAGATGCTGAAGAAGAAACTAGGCAATATCAGTTGGGAGAGGCTCAGGTAATGTTGGTCCTCCCAGGGGAGCAGAGAGCTGTTTATTTTTATGCCACGCTTGCTGACCTAGAGAATGGTATTCTAGCTGGGGCTTCTCTACTTAAGATGTATCTTTTTATTATTTAATTCTTAATGAGCTGCATCAGGATTACAGAACCACTGTGAAGGAAGAGAGAGATGGGAAACCCTGTGGTGTGAGCAAAGCTCAGCTGGGAGACACATGGGCTTGCCAAGGGCATCTGAGCCCTGCACTGGTTGTCACACTTGGAATTTTAGCTTGTGTTTTTTTTCCCAGGTTACTCTGGTGTACATGCAAAACTGTAACAACTCCCAGCAGAGAGGCACAAAATATTTAATATCTTTAAATTTGCTCTTAAGCTTTACCGTATGTTTATATGTGTAAAATGTCCTTCTACTTGGGAAGATGGCAGTTTACCACAGCCTCACAGTATAGACCACACGTGCGGGAGCGCTAATGGTGTTGATGATTCTCTTTTCCTTCCCGCCCCCCATGTAATGGAGTGGTTGTTTGTGGCAGGTGGATATTAATTGCTATGTTGTTGAAAAGCACATTACATTTGAGAATTTTAGATGATTCACTGAAGTCCAGGATGCAAACATGTCAGGAACAAAACTCATCAGTCCTTGTCATGATGACTGGTGGCAGTGTGTCAGTTCTAGGTGGGGGGAAGTTTGCTTTAGTTTTCACTGGCTGGATGGTATTTTTCACTGTGGGTGGACAAGTAAAGAAAAGCCAACACCTAATTAACGCCTCGTTTGGGGCAGGTAGAGTTTACTGTCTAACTTTATTGTTGGCTGATTGTACAGACCTTTTGATGTTGCCATGGAAATGCAATAATTATGTTATGAATAATTGAAGCATTTTCTTTTACTGCGGCAGGAAAGGGATGTCGTATAATTATCACTACCTTTAATGGAAGTTGTGCTCAAAGCAGATTATTTCACATTTGTATAAACCTGTTGGAGAGAACAAAACTTTTTGCAAGTGAATGCCATTTTACAAATGTGCCAGAATGCTAAGACATGTGTGCACACTCCCCAAAAAGCAGTGGCATCACTGGAATGTGTTGAAGAGCTCTTTTGAAATTGCAAAGGCAAAATTATGTCCACAGTTGAATTTCTGTCCCTTAGGATGTCCTTTAGTTTTTTGGTTTGTTTGTCTTTCCACAAATAAATAACCTCTGATAATAATCAGGCAAATAGTGTGCTGTAGGAGGTAACTGAAATTGTTGTTAGTATCTTGTGCCAAAAGAAATAATTCTTATTTTGTGATATCAATTTCCCCTAAAACTGAATTCTATTTAGAAGTTAGTGTGGTGGATATATAGATCTGGTGGGAAGCTCAGTTGCAGAGTTGTAGGCACATCTGGAGGATGCTGATCCTTCTGTTGCTGTTCAAAGATTTACCAGTGTCAAAGCTTGGACAACATGAGATTTTTAATTCTGAAATGAAGCCTTATGCTGACAGAGATCTCCTGTCATTTGTACGGTTGGCTATAAGTTATTTGAGTTTCTCCCACTTCTGAATTCAGCTATACAGTCTCTTGGAGACTCCTGCGAAGTCCTGCTGTTTTCTGTGCAACATCTCTTCTCTCTAATCTTTCTTGGTAGTGCTGTTCTCGCTGTTCATTGAAAGAAAAAAAAAGTTAGTAGGTATGAGTAAGACTTCCCTCTTACCCCTGCTGGTCCCCCAGGAAAAAAAAACAAACTATTTTTCTATGTGATAACCTACAAGTCTTTAACAGTCTAAACATTTATTTCAGGCTTAAGTATTGTCTTATGACCTAAACTCTATTCTGGGTTTGTATCCAGTTATGTTCCTACAAACTTCCTGTGTGACCCTGCATCAGGCATTTCATTTCTTTGTCCCACAATTTTACTTGTGAAGTGAGGAGAATAACAACCTCACTCCAGCCAGATGTTCTGGGGATGGATTCGTGAGTCCTTGTGGGGTAGCATGGTGCTGGGTCAGAGAAATGCTTTTGTGCTTCTGCTTCAGATGTCGGGATGTCATCTTAGGCTAATGTTCGTCATGAAATTAATGTGCCTCAGTTTCAGGTTATTGTATTGTGGCTTGTGTGCTAATGGATTAATTTCAGATGTTTTCAACGTAGCTGGTTGTTCTATTTGTTTCCAACATAGTCCTAATTTATTTAATGGTATTTGCCATTGAAGTCAACTGATTTTAGACAGATGTTTGTCTCTTGTGTTTTAGTCTAGACATCTATGAGTTATGATCTGTAGCCCATCTGGTGAATTGCCATGGGAATATGCTTATTTTCAATGCTTGAAGTATTGCAACATACTCTTTGCAAGTGTTTTTGCAGTAGCGACTGATGAGCCTACCATCAGAAAAGGTTTATTTTAGTAGAAGAATCCAACTTGTTTGTTCAGATTAGGACAGCAAATTACTCGACTTCTAGTCTAAACAACAAGAATAAAATGTTCCATTCCAAAATGTTGCCCAAAAATTGAAAATTGGGCCTTATTTTAAAAAAGAAACAAACCCCACCTGAGAACGTAGAACAACAGAAGCAAGAAACCATCCATCTCCCTTCGCTGTGGCTGAACAAGTATACTTCTCTAAGCTTTTCTAAATACTTCAGTGAGTTTTAGATGGTCAAAGTTTCTTGCAGCATGCGCTTGCAGCATATGAGCTTAATCATCTCTGCTGCAAATCGAGGTTAGTAGTGCTCTGTTCTGGTATAGGACAGCCTTGTGCTGGGAGACCAGGTCCTTGTTCCCAGATGCTTCCTGCTGCCCTTCTAGCCTCCCATAGTAGGGGAAGCTATTGATGCACAAGGGGACAACGTGCCAGGTTATTAAAGCAACCTATCGATCTCATCTGGACTCTCCTCCACTTACTAAATTAATGAAGTGTGATCAATCCAAAAAGCAAGGTGCAGGATGGCATGTGAGGTCTTTCAGGGGAGGAATGAGACAATTCTTAATGCTCTCAGAGTAAGTATCTCAAAATGCAATGCACCTTATGTTTGAAATGTCAAACGTTTTGAGTCTGGAAATCTACTAGTTCACAGCTCTAGAAATTAATATATAAGGTAGCTTCCTCTTCAATTCTAGATGCAATACTGCCTCTGTGTAACAGCTTGTAGTACCGGGGCAGCTTTGGACACAGCATGTTCAGTGCAACTGATATATTTTAGTTCATTTCCTGTTTTTATGTATTACTGCATGATTTCTAGAATATGCCCCAATCAAGAACACAACATCTGGGAGACACATTGCAAAAGATCATGCTGGTGGGTAGGAATATCTTTATTCTTACCTTAAATCGTGGAGTGCTGTTGTTTTAACTACAAATTAAATGTGCTTGAGCCTCCTGCTGTGTGTAGCAGGTCAAGTAGCAAAGACAGGTAAAATAAACCATTTTCAAGGGCTTTTAGTGTCAGCAGAGGTGCTGTCATGTAAATACGCCAGCAAATGCACCAGGAGCTGTCTGCTTGATGCATTTGGCACAGACTTCTCTTGTGTTCTGATTGGATATTTGGTTGAATGAGTTTGTCAGCACATGCTCAAAATATCATTAAAATCTAGACTGTAGACTGAATATTGTTGTAGGGCCTGTGGCTTTCAGCACTGAAGACGTAAATCAAACATACATCATTTGCAGATTGATATTAATGGTAATGCACCAGAACTCGGAGACACCATGTCTTTTTTTACAACTTAAATTGTTTTTTAAATGCTTACAGCAAGTTACCTTGATAATCTGGGATGAGGTGTATGGTAAAGGACTGTTAAAATTTGTTACTTCCAATGTAGTCATAGGACTTAGAAAGGATGTCGAAAAAACAGAAAGCAGTCATGGAAGTTGCAAAGGAGTTTGAGAAATGCATTTCACCTACATCAAAAGTGCTTCCATCTCCACTTTTAAATCCTGTGTTTGTATGTACAGATGGAGTTAGCTGTGTTCAATGGCTCAGCCGTGCAGATGCAGAAGACTTCAGGCTAATACTTTGTTTTGGATGTTTCATTTGCGTTTAAGTAGTTATTTCATGTGGAATCCAAGATTATTTCAAATCTATGGATGCTCTTCTGTTAAGCTTGGGGGGATTGATAGTGCTTTTGTACTGCTCTTACAAGGTGAAAGAATCGCTTCATACAACTTAACTATGATCTGAATAGAAAATAAACAGTTGAAGTGCCAGGCAGTGTGAATGGCCATGTGGTAGTTGTCCTTTTGTTCACATCCTTAGCTGTAGATGAGGTTGTCTTTTAAAAAATCGATAAGTATGTATAGATAAAGCAGTGCAAAACTCACTCCATACTGCCTTCTTCAGGCACAAACTGGTGCCATGGGGATGGCCAGATGCTAGATGCTCTCGTTAACACTATGGCTTGATAAGCTATATTGATGTTATTTTTCCAACTTTTATCAGCTGTGGCAAGCTGATAAAATGTGGCATAGGGGGGATTTTTTTGACACTTCAAACCTCTCTAAATGTGTTTTTTGATGTTGACATTTTACTCCCTCAAGTACATAATATTGTAAAAGCTGCTCCTTTTTTTCTCCCTAACATGGTGTTGCTTTAATCTACAAATTTATGCTTGTCTAAGGACAAAATATTCAGGTCTTGGTCAGTGGCAAGTTAAGATCCTGCATCCTGGTAATTTAAGTAGAAATCTGGGAGTTGACTCTTCCTCCACCCTTTACCATATGTGAGCAGGGTTCAGTCAGCAGCTCAGTTAGCTCTTGTCTGAGAGAGCTCATAACCCAAAACTGTGGTGATATTTCTGTGAAAACTCTTCACATCTTACTTTAAAGGTTTTTATAAAGTGGTCTGATACAGTAGTGTTAGCTTATGCCAGGAAGCAGTTTTGGACTGTGGCCGAAGCGCCAGGAAAACGCTTGCTGCACTTCTACTGCAAAGGAAGGAAGATGAATGGGAGAATCCAGATTTTTGGGGAGTTCTGTTTTCCTTGTCATCACCTTGTTTGGTCTGTAAGCTGCTTTGAGAATAACCAAGTGGAGGGAGAGGACACGTGTGCCTGACAGCGACAGGGAGCCTATTTGTGCTTATTTCATTGAGGAAATTGTTCCGGAACAGCTGCTCATCCATGTGAAAAAGCAAACCCTTGGGTCTTGGCCAAGGTCAGCAAGCCCTGGGTCATTTGTTTTCGCAAAGCAGGCCAATTTGCCCTTTAATTATCTTTCCTTTTCATTCTGTCACACCTCTTGCTCCATAGTTTTAGTTCCAGAGAAGCAGCTTTAGTAGTGGAAGATTTGATACCAGTTTTTCTGTGAATCAGAGGGAAGCGTATTTTTTTCATGGATTACATATAAATTTAAAGCTTTATAAAGTATAATGCATTTATCTGGCTGGATTTAATTTTCTACCTAGCTAGTGCAGTAGGTTCTTGCTATTAAAATGTGCAGGGTTCTTAAACAGCAAAGTAGAAGTGTCTAACTTACTACATTTCATCTTGTTTCTTTGCTGATGCAGGTATTGCAGTGTGAAATGGTGTGTCTTTGCTCAAAATGGGACTGAGAAATTTCTGATTTTCAGAGAGTTTTCAAAAACTGCTTTCAGAAGGGTAACTTCATAACAAAGCCAGGTAGGGTTTGCTGTTAGGAATAAGCTATGCAAAATAGCCAGTAGAAATACAGAGTGGAGCATATGCCCATGTACTGGAGCTGGATGTGAAAAATATTCTAGAGTGGACACAATTTAGTAACAAAAAGAGAAAGGAAATGTTCTGTAAGCAATAAGGAAAGGAAAATAGTGTAGTAAAACTACTTCTTTGCCCTATAATGTGAAAAGAAAGAAATAGGGAAAGATGTGTTTCTATAGCTGGAGAAACTGAAATACGAATTTTGGCTTCCATAATTTAAGCGGAAAAACCTGATTAGACTAAAGCAATCTTTAATGCTTGCATAAAAGGTCACTTAGGAACAAGAAAAAGGCATACTTATTCCAGAACTAGTTTTATAGGAGAAGTTTGAAAGTGTAATGGATTGCAACCAAGGCTACAATTAGCCCTGAAAATCTTTGGACTGATATGATTCCTGAAGGAAAAGAAATGAACAGAAAAAATGACAATCTCTCTCTGATTAAAGCATCCTCGTGGCAGGGGAAGTGGGAGACAGAGATGGGAGGGAGACGTGCTGTAATGTGCAGCTTCGTGTGATGTACCACGATACAAGAAGAAATAGAATGATTGTTATTTTTATCATAGAATGGTTTGGGTTGGGAGGGACCATTAAAGGTCATCTAGTCCAACCCCCTGCAGTGAGCAGGGACAACTTTAGCTAGGGCTCAGAGCCCTGTCCAACCTGATTTTGAATGTTTCCAGAGATGGGGCTTCTACCACCTCCCTGAACAACCTGTGACAGTGTTTCACCACACTTGTAATAATTTTCTTCCGTATGTTTAGTCTTAATCTCCCCTCTTAGTTTAGAACCGTTATCCCTTGTCTTATCACAGCACGCCCTTCTAAGAAGTTTGTCTCCATTTTTCTTGTAGGCTCCTTTTATCCCTTTAAGTACTGAAAGGCCACAATAAGTTATTCTAGACCCTTCTCTTCTCCAGTTTGGACAAACGCAACTCTCTCAGTTTTTCCTCACAGGGGAGGTGTTCCAGCCTTCTGATCACTTTTGTGTCCCTCCTCTGGACCTGCTCCAATGGCCCCATGTTATTCCTCTGCTGAGGGCTCCAGAACTGAACACGGTTCTCTAAGTGAGGTCTCACCATAGCAGAGTAGAGGGACAGAATCACCTCCCTCAGCCTGCTGGTCCTGCTTCTTTTGATGCAGCTCAGGATACGGTTGACCTGCTGGGCTGCAAGTGTATGCTGTTGGCTCATGTCCAGTTTTATATCCACCAGTGACTCCAAGTCCTACTCCACAGGGCTGCTCTCAATTCCTTCATCCCCCAGCTTGTATTGAACCAGATTGCCCCAACCCAGGTGCAGGATTTCGTTAAACTACATGTGCAGGTGTTTTTTTTTAAAGGCAGTAGATTTGCCAAACTTTTTTTCTCATCTAAAATGGTTAAAATAATTAGCTCCTACACTATCCCAGGCATAACAGAGCAGCACTGGAGAATGGAGCATGTGGCTTGGAAGAGGAGGACAGGCTCATAGCGGGGTGTCAAGCTGTTAATTAGCTCTGCCACAATATGAGAATGAGTTGCCTCTTTTACTGTCCTTTAATCATTAATGAGTTAGAAATATGGAAAATCCGTGCTGTTGCAGCTAGAGACAAGAGTGGTCTGTTACCTGCTTGGCTGATGGGCTTCAGAGCCTTCAGCTGTGTAGCTCCTCTGCTTTTTCTTACTTTAGAGGGGGAATAATTTCCTTGCACCTGCATTTTGGATGGAGCCAGCCCCAGCATTCTGAGGCAGCCCTCCAGAAACTGATGGAGGTGCTCTGTATTTACGGTGTTGGAGCTTGGGGTGGAATTTGGCTGCTTGCTTTGTCAGTGGAGATGGCCAAAGCTCTTCTGGCCTGGTTTCATTATGAACCCAGGAGACAGCCTTGGTTTGTTAACAGGTTCGAAAAGTATTAAAGCGAGCTTATTTCAGTGTACAGCATCTGTGTTAGAATGGACTGACTTTTCCTCATTTAAATTAATTTTTGTATTGAACCGTGAACTTCAATTAAAACTTGTAAAGCTCTAATTCCCTAGAGGACACATTACTTATATCCATCCTGTGGATACAAGCAACTGAGGAACATCCTTCTCTAAATGTCTAATTTTTAACAGTTTGAAAATATTTGACATAACCAAAAATATTCTCACACATCCCTCACCAAAGGTATGATTTTCTTAGTGTTAACTGGGGAGTGGTTTCATTGCAAGAATAGTCTTACTTGGGATGTGTGGTGCTGTGGAGATGGAGTCTGTGTTTTACTCCCTTCCATTTCAAATTGTTTTGATACCATTGATGAGAAAGATGAAATAATGTATGCTAAAGTCATTTGGCTTGCCTTGAAATCAAAGCACTGGAAACAAAATCTATCTGCAAATCACCAGGCTGTCATTCTTTTAAAACCTGTTATCCAAATGACTTTAACAGTTTGTGGGTCATACCCAAGGTTAAGAATCATCTTGCATGGTGCACAATTTATTTTTTTTATTGGAATGGAAGCATTACAGTCAACAGTATTGATTTGGGAGCTTGATTTCTTCATGCAAGTAGATCACTGCTCCAGATGAGCAATTGGCACTAGTTTTAGAAGGACAGATAGGAGGCAATGCTGTATGAAGTGTTTCTCAGTTGTCATATAAAGACTGTCTGGTCTTATGTAGAAACACTGAAGCTATTCCATTTTTAAATTTATTTCCCATCAGAGTAGCTATTTTTGAGAACGATTGGCCAGAGCCCGTACAACTATAAGGATACAGTGGTTTTGTGAGGGGCTAAAACAGGTTAAACATTAAAGCTTTATTCTCTTAAGCAGTATTTCTGTGTAACGTTTTAAGTATTGTCTACTGAAATGGTTAGCACAGGATTTTTTTTATAAAATAAAGACTTTCTTGCAGTTTTTCAGGTTTGAGAAATCATTGACAAGGAATGAATCTTATACCAATGTTGACTGTTCATTTTACCTAATCTCAGGCATGTGCCACCCTGAAGAACGAGACAACATTGAATAATCCAGTATGGACTGAGTCCCACCCCACACCAAAAGCATCATTATGTGTTTGCTGGTATTGATTGTTGCATATCAATATACTGTCCGACTTTCTGTGGAGTGAAGCTTGGCAGTGGGTAGAAACCAAAGCAGATTGAAAGGGAAGTAAAAACCCCATATTCCTGAAAATAAATTTGCAGAGTTTTTTTGATAGGGAAAACACATTTACTCAAGCAACATTGCTGTAAAGTTCCTTCTGAACCAATTGTGGCTTCATATTTTTGATGGGTTTAAACAAAGCTATTTAGATGACAACTACCACCCACCCCTAATAATTGCTTACTACTCATGCTGATTCTTTTTTTCATTCACATAAAAATTATTGACTGTCTGAGGAGACAAATAACATTGAAAGAGCTGTAGAAGAAGGTGGAGGAAAAAAAACTCTGAGCTGAATTAGAAAGTGAAGTAATGACTTCTTTCTTATTAGGGCTGTAGTAAAGGTGAAGTTCCTTACATTGTTAAGTATAGGGAAGTACAAAGAGCAACTGAACCACACACCTAAAATTACTTCTTTTAAATTAAACTTGGGAATTTCCATGTGCTTAACATCCTTAATGATGAATTACCATACATCAAATCTAGAAGTAACTAGTAAAAAACATATGTTCTGATTAGACTGTAAATAGCTGGTTAGAGAAAATGAACCAAGATCAGAGGAGCTATAAATAACTCGGGTGGAATCCTGTGTGTAACTTACATTTTTGAGATGGTGAGAAGTCCTTATTGTAAGATAAGCAACCCGAGTATAAAAATAGAGACTTCGGTAATTTAATGTGGACAGGTTTTGCTGGTATCAAACAACAGTTTGTGGCGAACTTTGCTGTTGATGATTTTGTTTGATCTATCTAAACGTTAGGAGCAGTGGCTCCTAAAGCCCATTACATCTCATCCGTGCCTGAAGGCTTTGGTGTTTGTGTTTAGCTGCCTTACCTAGAATGTGATACAGCTGGGAGATGTTAGGTGTCTTCTTCGTCAGATAGAGTTATGAAGTTATTTTACATATTGTTAATCAAAGGTGAAATTCTGCTGACAGCAGCAAGGTGCAGAGTTCTCTGAGCTCTTCTTAAGAGTTTGACCATGGGTATTTTTTAGCCTGTGGGAAATGGGGTAACTAATACGTTAGGGTAGATATTTTAATATGTAATAAGTAATGAAATTATTTTCTTTTCAAAGTAGTAAAATCTCATTGCAGCATTTGTCTGGGATTTGGGAGTTTCATTTTATTGAATGCTGTGCATGATGTTCCCAGTTTTAATGACTGAAACAGTGAGCAATTGGGTAAATTATTTCCTTTTTATCTAGACGCTTTCTTTTAGCTGTGAGGTTCTGTTTGCAAAGTTGAATGATTATGGCACTTGCTTTGTTATACTTGTACTAAGTGCCTCAAAATGGAACTTGCATGTTCATGGCTGGATTTCAGAGTGGAAACCATAAGCTTCTTGCTTGTATAACCACATTCCAAGGTTAGTCTGAATAGCTGAGATAATGAATTTGGTCTTTGTGCATTCTTAAATGGATAGATAGTTTTTCACTTATGTGATTTTTTTTTTTTTGCTACAATTGGACGCTTTCCTTCAGAGCTGCCTAATTCCAAGCTGCACAGTTTCTGCTTTGTTCTCTGTTCCCATGCCTTTGACAAGAATAACTTAACCAGATTTCAATATAGGAATTGTGGTCTGCTAAAGGACATATTGTGTTACTACTTAATGCTGTATAAGTTGATCAGTGGGTAATATAAGTCTGTGTTTTAGCTGGTTTACGATGAAAATGTTATTTCAACAGAATTTATGGTAAAGTCATTCAACAATGATCTTATTCTCAGAATGATAGCACAAGGCATTTTCCATATACCAGAAATTAGCAGAGCTGCTCATTTTGTTTTTGCAGGCTTCAGAAATGAAGCTATTTTTAGTCTTTTTGAGAAATTGTGCAATTTTTTTTAACTGAAAAAACTAATAACTTATTTCTCCCTTTCTGTTAGGACCAGCAGAGGTTCCCATGATGTCACCCAATGGATCCATTCCCCCTATTCATGTGCCTCCTGGTTATATCTCACAGGTACGCTTTTTGAACTAAAATACATATATAAAAGCAATAGCATTGATCGACATAGAGAAGTTGGTTGAAGTTTAATTTAGATATGCTAATGAAAATGGTAATGCACACTTTCATACTCCTCCTCTTTACAGACAACACACATTTGCACAAGTGAGCATGCATGTGCACACTAGCATGTGTACAGGGCTGGTGGTAACACTAGCAAGTGCTGTGCATGCAGATTGAGTCTCTACGTACAATGTCTCTCCCTTTGTGACAGGTGGAGAAGTCAATGTTGTTAGGTGATGCCTTATGTTCTAGTAGTCAGAAAGGGTAGGAGACAGCTGCAAATGAGAGAAGGAAAAACTATGCTGTTAATCCTCAGTGACATCCCAGCAAAAATCCTGCAGCATATCAAGAACTGGGAATTTTGGTTTGTTTTCAAGAATAAATGTGATTTAATTAGCTACTTATGGAAAAAAATGGAAAATAATTTTTCACAAAACTGTGTAGGTTTTGGAACTCTTGAACAGCTACTGCTTTCCTGTGTAAATAACTGCTTCAGATTACCAGGTTGTTTTTGTTTCTTCCACCTTCTTAGAGCTTAGACTTTGTGAGTAAGGAAGGGAAAAAAATTAAGGTAGATATAAGGCAGAATAGAACAATACAATAAATCCACTAACTTCACCACTTTCATTGAAACATGGACTGGACTGAAAGCTTCATTAAAAATATGCCAAGTATTTCAGATATCCTTCATGAATAGCATGAGGACTTCTGATACATATATTTTGGTATCTTGTTAAGCAGAAAATAGATGATGTCCTGGAATTCCTTCTCCTCCCCAGGAAACGTGAGCTTGTGTAATTCTGAAAGATTGTGGATGGCATCATAATTAAGTCCCACAAAATACTGCAATCGCTCTGTGGTATTTTAAATTCTGAACAGAGTGAAAACATTCCTTAAGCATGGGGGATGTTGTTAGCCAGCATAGGGCGGAGATCAGGACAGCAGGGTGGTCCAGGTTCCTCCTGCTCCTCAAGAATCTGGAGGTGGGTGGTTTGGATATGCTTTAAGACAGCATTTACTGTACTGTTTAATGCTTTTCATGCGCTCACCTGATTTAGTGAACAGACCCGTGTCATGCAGAGGATTTTTTTTTTAAGATTTAGTCTTCATTTGAAATAACTTTTACCATTTTTCGTTTATTAAAATATTCATACATCTCAGCCTCTGTACTGAGACAAATGGTTTGGTATGAAAAGCTTTGCAAACCAGAGTGATGAAATCTTCCAGTTGTGTCTCCCTGAGCCCAGTTCCTCTTTAATGCTTTTTGTGGACACCATAATAATTCCACTGCAGAAGCCTTTAAGTAGTTTCTTAACCAAAAAACCCACCAAAACTCTGTTCTGAAGAAATTTTTCCAAGGAGCTGGAAATATGATGTCAACTTTTAGGGGAAAACTCTGTATTTAGTGCTTTCTAGCAGCAGAATGTGTGTTCTGATGTGTGATGAGTGAGCTCTCTTTCCTTTCAGATGGCTTCATATTAAATAGTAGCTGGAAGTGTGTGTGGTAATCATATTAGTTCTTATTGTGCTACATTTAGCTGCCTTATTTGCTTTCGCCTTTGTCTACTAACTCATAGTTAAAATCTCTATGTTTTGATAAACAGTGAGAATACAAATCTAAACTTACAAGGGAAAGACCATAAAGCAAATTAATGCACATTGGGCCATGGACCAAAATATATTTGATTTTTGGTTTGATTTGTCCTCTAAATGTGCATCTAAAAGTCAGTCAGAAAGCAGGTAGTCCTGTGTAGAAGTAATGGTACCTATTAAAAAAAGGCATTAAATCCTGTTTCTATTATTTTTTGCCAAGCTGCTTGGATCTGCGAGTATTAGTCTTAAATATTACATTAGTTATTGAGTGATTCCAACCCTGGTTTAAAATAATGCTTCATTACCCTTTTGTATTGTCAATACGATCAGCAAAAAAGTGGCAGGATGATGTCACCTGAAAAATAAGCTCCACTGGAAGCAGCAGAAAAATAGCTGGACTCTTTCTAGACTTTAAGGCCCATATTAGTAGTCGAGACTAGAAGCCACATTTGTTGGTGTTAAGATATTCCCAATGATGAAACTTATGTAGGATGGGAAAAATCGAGGAAAATAATAGAATACAAATATGCATCACCAGTTCAGATCTTTCACGCTATGGTTTTAGTTTAAAAGAGTGGATCCATACAGCCAGTTATTGTACATTTCCTTTACAGCTGTTGAACCTCTGTGCATCTCTGGCAGAAAGGAACTATCAGATCAGAGTTCACATCTCCACAATTCTTTGTTGGCTAAGGGTTAGTTAAATATAAAAGACAGAATAAGTTCCTTACTGTGCTCTTGTTGGATGATACAGTTTCTCACAGCATTCTGCTAAGGAAACTGTCACCTCTGGGCTGGACAGGCGCACACTCTCCTGGGTGGAAAAGCGGCTGGAGGGCCGGGCCCAGAGAGTGGTGGGAAATGGTGTTAAATCCAGCTGGAGGCCAGTTACAAGTGGGGTTCCCCAGGGCTCAGTGCTGGGTCCAGCCCTGTTCAATGTCTTTATCAATGACCTGGATGAAGGCATCGAGTGCACCCTTAGCAAGTTTGCAGATGACACCAAGCTGGGTGGAAGTGTGGATCTGCTGGAGGGTCGGGAGGCTCCAAAGGGATCTGAACAGGCTGGACTGCTGGGCAGAGTCCAATGGCAGGAGGTTTAACAAGGCCAAATGCCGGGTCCTGCACTTGGGGCACAACAACCCTGAGCAGCTACAGACTAGGAGAAGCCTGTCTAGAAAGCTGCCTGGAGGAGAAGGACCTGGGGGTGTTGGTTGACAGCGACTGAACATGAGCCAGCAGTGGCCCAGGTGGCCAAGAAGGCCAATGGCATCTTGGCTTGGATCAGAAACGGCGTGACCAGCAGGTCCAGGGAGGTTATTCTCCCTCTGTACTCGGCACTGGTGAGACCGCACCTCGAATCCTGTGTTCAGTTCTGGGCCCCTCACCACAAGAAGGATGTTGAGGCTCTGGAGTGAGTCCAGAGAAGAGCAACGAAGCTGGTGAAGGGGCTGGAGAACAGGCCTTATGAGGAGCGGCTGAGAGAGCTGGGGGTGTTTACGCTGGAGAAGAGGAGGCTGAGGGGAGACCTCATTGCTCTCTACAACTACCTGCGGGGAGGTTGTAGAGAGGAGGGTGCTGGCCTCTTCTGCCAAGTGACAGGGGACAGGACAAGAGGGAATGGCCTCAAGCTCCGCCAGGGGAGGTTCAGGCTCAACATAAGGAAAAAATTTTTCACCGAAAGGGTCACTGGGCACTGGCAGAGGCTGCCCAGGGAGGTGGTTGATTCACCTTCCCTGGAGGCGTTTAAGGTGTGGATGGATGAGATACTGAGGGACGTGGTTTAGAGATTGGTGGGAACGATTGGACCCGATGATCCGATGGGTCTCTTCCAACCTGGTGATTCTATGATTCTGTGATATTGCTACCATGCAAATTAGTTGTGCTAGGTTACATGGTAGAGGAATTTGTATTAAATGCTTGTGAAGCCAACAATTATGGTTTCAACTGTTGAACAGTGAAGGAGAAAGGACCATCTTCTGCAGTTTGACAGGAGCTATGCACAGGCTGCTAATGCACGTGCCAGCTCTAAGCTGTGGATGAAGCTGCTTCCCTACTGCTCAAGTCCTGCAGAGCAGGCTAGGACCATGCCCTCTGCTGGGATGTCCACCAAAGCCTACGTGCCTGTCTGGTCTGTGGCTCAATGCCTTCTCCTGGCTCCCAGAGCACTCTGACTCCCTGGTGCCCGCATAATCTAAAGGACAAAGATCATGATTTGGATGCTAAGATATTCAGTTTGGGGACAGCCTCATGGGTGCTTGTTTCTGCTTTTCACAGTGTATGTTTGGGTGGAGGAAAGGTGGATTTGGGGTGTTCTAATGGAGAGAACTAAAACAATGGAAATATTAAAAAATGTGATCTTGAAACTGTTTTCTGAGGGCTGCTCACTCTGAAATAAATCTGGAGCAGTTCCACTGGCGTTTGATGAATTGCTCAGATGTTGTTGGACATGAAGATTTGCCATGAAACTCCACTTTTGATTTTATTTACAGAGTTGTTAATACATGGTCTTTGCCATGGGTATTTTAAGGATGATTTAGTGGTGGGAGCATAAAGTATACGTAGTGCTGATAAGACTTCTTTTGTCAGGAGATAGCTTTGAGGTCCAGTAGTCTGAACTATGCATCTCAAGCCATGGTCTTGCAGTTCAGTATTCCTGTGTCAAACACATAGCGTTTGACAGAACTAGAGACTTCTAGAACGATAAGTTTTTTAATGACCTTTAAATTGGTAGAAGTCGTTCACATCCTTGGGATTTAGGGTTTTGGTCTCAAGTGCATCCTTACCCTAAGAGAGATGTTCTCTCCCAAAACCAGGTTTGGCTACCATAAGCTTTTAGCCAGACATTTTGGGTTTGTATCGCTTATTGCTCACAGAGCTTCTCTGTGTGTGTTGTAGACTGGGGTTGATTGATAGAATCATCCTTTTAACAGGAAGATCCTCGCCAGCGCTCTGAACCTAAGGAAGGTTGTGCAGGTCTTGTACTCGTATGGAGCAAGCCATAAACTGATGATCCTTTTAAGTTCACGAACACTGGTCCTGAAGATCTGTATATTCTACATTTAATCTATCCCTGCATTCTTGCTAGCATCGTAGTTTTTCATCTGTTTTCCAGATTCAGGGTACAGGTTTAGTATTTCTGTTTGAAGGTGATAGATAGCAAAGATAGTGGTGCAGACTTGCCAGGGCCAGCATGAGCTTGAATTGGCACCCTTCATAAATTAAGTGAATAAATAAAATGTTGACATCCAAGTTACTTGCAGATGAGCTCATTCTGTACTGTTTTCTGGTACAGATTGATTTATGAATGAAGTTTCAAATTAGTTTATGAAATTCCTGAAGTACTGGTTGTGGTCCACCCAGTGGCCGTGCTCCAGAGATCCTTGCTGAATTTAGCGCACTGTTTAAGTGAAATAAGAAATATTTTTCTAAAGCAATTGGAAATTAATTCCACATTACCATATTATGCCCAGTCTGTAAACATGTATCACAGAATGAGAGTGATTATGTTCCTTTAAATGGAACTCACAGCATATTAGCACATTTCACCTATGCAAAAATAACATTCCTTTCTTTTCACAGGAGGTGTAGTATTAACGTTCAGGGGAAACAAAGGGGAGAATATGGAGTAGTAATGTGTGAATTATCTCTAGTTAGATTGCACTTTCAGTGCTATGGTGAAATATTTAATGTATCACATATAAAATGGTATCCTCAAAGTGGGACAAGTAGTGAGAGAGGCAATTTTATTGTGTATGAATGACGTTCATCCAGATTGTCCTGGAAGATCATCTGTGTACCTCACTTAGCAATTAAGTTCCCTAAAATATGGAAAAAACCACACAGAACTATGCTATAAAAATATTGTTATTGAGGTGGCATGCCAATTACACCAGCAAGCACAAAAAATAACAGCAAAGGACAATTTACCTAGTAACTGTTTGAAAAACACAAAATAATGAAAATTTAGCTCCAGGTGTCAAATGACCAGAGTTATTTGTTTTCTGTAAATATAAACTGCTAAAGTTAGTAATAGCAATTGCTTCTAATATTCCATTTGCATCTAGAGACCTCAACAGGGATTAGGATTTCATTGTTTCTGGGCACTGCAGTAGAGACAGTTTAGCAGAGTGTGCGTTTCCTGATGAGTATATGATTCTCATGACAAGGAGTTGTAAACATACACAAACAGTTGCAGATTTCTTCTTTAAAGGGCAAAGTTTAACCCCTCCGTGAAGTCATGTTATTTAGATTAATGGATCAAAACTAATTTTCTGTCATTAATGAGCTGAAATTGCGGTCTCCTACAATGGCACTACTACAATTAACCCACTGCAAACTTTACAGGTCAAGAGATATCTACGGTCTTCAACCATGCCGGCTTTATAGTTGTCTAATGCATGTTGTACCTTGGATTACAAATTTTATGATCTGTTAAGGACAGAATAGCATATTTAAAGATTGTATGTACAGCTTCAGAAATTTACATACATATCTATAATTCCTCATTCAGGAAATAAAGTATTTTTTGCAAGGTCGGCTAATGTTTCTCTGTTCAGTTGGAACATATGGATGTCGGGTAACAAGAATGCTGTCAGCATTTGTGGCCTGGAAGGAAACAGATAAAATATATTACTATTAGGGACTTAGCTTTTTGATGAAAGGCTTGCTTATTCTCTGAACTCTGGCTTTTCTGTCTACTACTGCTGGTATTTTTTAGTTTCATCTAGCAGGATAATTTCATCAAAAGGTCTTTGAAGGAACTCTGAGCTTTCCTCCCAGCTTTCTAAAAGATAGTTCAGGAAGAGAAATCCTAATAATTTTAAATACAGATTTACATTGCGTTCTGCTACAGAGTATGAGCTTTCTGTCTAAATCTGTTCTTTAGCATATTACTCTCTCACTAGGGCTCAAAATACACATGCAGTCTGGTCCTGATGCACAGGTAAGAGCTTATATCCACCTGGAAGACTGAAGTTGTCTTTGGGGCTTGGACTAGGTACTATTCATATGAAGATGTAGGAACTTGCTGTGTCAAATTAGAGCATGATCCAAGTCTAAGAGAGCTAAGAACATTTCTGTGCAGAGTCCTAAATAAATAGTTCTGTTAATCAAATATATACTTAACAGAAAAGCATTTTCCTCTTCTCCACATTTTGAAGTACAGGTTTCAGACCTGGTGTCAGGATAAGAGATACTGTGGAGATGGGAGGCCTGAATATGCAGCAGTTACACCCTTGTGATAGTCTAAACCTCTGATATTTAGCTAACTTTGCAGACTTTGAAATTTAAAGCTAGCATATGGCAAATTGCTAGCTGAGGTTGTAAATTTGGACTTTAGTATCAAGTATGTTAAGCTAAACATACCCTCTTCTGGTTACTCAGCATAGCAAGCAATGCATTTTTGTATGAATTACAAGAGAATGGATTAACTTTCTGTAGATAATTTTTGTCTAGAGAAGGCCAGCCAAGCCACAGAAATTGTCTGTGGTCTCAGCCTGTACCTAACAGGTGTAAATTCATGTAACCTTAGGATACACGTGGCCTAAGGAAGGAATTGGGTCAGCTAGTACTAGTTAAATTCTATCCAGTGTTAGCATCGCCCTTCAGACACGGCTTGTACTTCTGCACTAGAATCAGCAGACACAAGTGTTCCTGTACCGCGCGTGGTTTCTTCACTTCAGGGTGTATCACCATAAACAGTTTTTTCTTTGTGGTTTAGGCTAAGACACTTGATGTGTTGAAAGTTGCTGGAGTGTAGGGATTGACAGCAGAGTGTCTTCTGCTGATGCTGCTGTGGGGGGTAGGTAATGTTGATGGCAATCAGCTGAGAGTGGCAGCATCCTATGGCAGGTGCCCTTGATGCATGTTCACTTATCTCATACAACACAGTCATCACATACATTATACCATTGCTGTGTGTCATCAGTCAGTTTAGAAAAAATCAGTTTTTAAACAGCCTGCTTGTTTTATGAAACTAAATTATGCTTCCTTTTTGCTTTTCTTCCTTATGCATATCCAACATACAGAATCAAATGGTTAGTAATTGTTACGTGGTTGTATATTTAAATTCCAGAAATGGCAGAAGTTCTTGAATGAGCCTCCACAAAAGCTTGGCTCCTAACTCTGGATTGAAATGTGTTTGGTTGACTATTCACCAGAAATATACTTCTGGAAAAAATATAAGCTGAAACTTTTTCACCTTAGGCACATTTCCACCTTCTTATGTCTGGGATTTTTTACGTGCTTTAACTTTGGCCTTTGGGGCTGATTTATGTTTATTCCAGAGCTGATTTGCACAGACATATAAACCAGCTTTGTAGCAGAAAAACCCTTCTGCCCTGTGATTTGTCTTGAACAGATACCTGTTGTGAACAGAGCAATTCTTCTGAAAACTTCTGTCAACACAGCAGGTTCCTGCAAAGTACATGTATCTGTGCACACACTTAGCCTCTCCTCAACAGTGGTGCCAGCTAATTCCCAGGGTTACTAAGTCTGTACTCCCTCAGTGTGCCTTCAAGTGGTAGAAATTTTATGTGCAGAAGGTAAGGCTTGTCCCAATGAGTACTCTTATTTTGGTGTTTTGTGTTCCTTTGTTAATTGTTTTACTCCCTAAATACAGGTTATTTTGTTTTGTCTCTTACCCACGTAGTTATCATGAGCAGCAGTAATTCTCCTAGTGATTAGTGTGGATATCTGAGTCTCCAGTAAAAGCCACATCATCACTATGATTACTTCTGCTGCTATTAATTTTAGAAATGTGTTCAAGAATAAACCTAAGGACCAACCATTTGCTGATGGGAGAACAAACCATAAACAATGCTATTTCAAAAATATATTTGATTCAGATACTGCATAATATGCTTATTTCCCTGTCTTCCCTTCCAGGTGATAGAAGACAACACTGGCGTTCGGAGGGTGGTGGTTACCCCCCAGTCTCCAGAGTGTTATCCTCCTAGCTATCCTTCGGCCATCTCTCCGACCCATCACTTACCTCCATACCTGACACACCATCCCCATTTTATTCACAACTCTCATACAGCTTTTTATCCTCCTGTCACTGGACCTGGGGACATGCCACCACAGTTTTTTCCACAGCATCATCTTCCCCCTACAATATATGGAGAACGAGGTGAGCTGGAAGGCAGGTACTGGTATTTCACGCCTGTGTTCAGCAAGTTTTAAGGACTTCGTGAAACCAAGAGTGGAAATTAGTTGGTGAACTTGCAGAGTAGTTTTGCCCACGTGGATGGGTCTCCCTTCTTTAATGTCCAGAACAGGAGGGTGTAGGGAGGTGTAGCCATCCAGAGTGCACCAATCATAGAATCACCAGGTTGGAAAAGACCCATCTGATCATCGGGTCCAACCATTCCTATCAATGCAGGACAACACATGTCGCAACACCAGGTTGCAAAAGCAAAACCAGTTTTTACTTAAATTGTCTTGTCTCGTGCTCCAAACTAGAGACATGAGTCATGTTGATTGTTCTTGCTGTGTCACAATGCAGCATTGTACAGAAAACCAAGAGACCAAATATATCAGCTCTGGCTTGGGAATGAGGATAGATATAGAGTGCAGGATCTGAGAATGACTTGCCACAGTCATTTCCAGTGGGAAAAGCTGAATACCGCTTCCTGTTGGTTGTAATGTGCCTTCTGCCCCCCAGCTGTGGTTTTCCAAGAAATAACAGAATTTTCTGTTTGTTATTCTGGTTGAGACTGGGCAGTAAGTCACTGAAAGGCATTGTCTGATGCCAAAGGGTAGCATGGCAACTCTAATCAGGCCATGAGTAAATAATTGCAAGAAAAGGAGTGAAAGGGGCATATTTCTCTCTGAACTATGCCCTGTTGTGTGTCTGCCACCCTAGAGATAAGTCTGTGTAATCTGGAAGAAGGTGTTAACCAAATAAGTAATTGTTAAGCATCTCAAGTAGCTTTGCCAAGGAAATTGGTGCAGGATTTGTGATAACTGCTGCACTGCCTGGAGTTAAACCCTTTCTAAAGAGTATGTTTAAGCCCTATCGCCAAAAGGGAGGAACTGCTGGAGTGGGAAGGAACAGGCAGAATCAGAGTTGAGGGAAGTATCCATTAAAGTTTCAGTTGACCAACAGACCACGTTTTGTAGTGAGGACTCTTGCAGCTGACATTTAACTTCATTATCCTGGGGTGGGGTGGTAGTGAAGTGGGAAGCTCAGGAAACTGGTAGGACTGTGTAGCCAGCCAGATGCATACCAGAGGGACTTTTCCCTTGAAAAAGGAGTAGGATGGTTGGTCAGATTGCTTGACAAAGTCTTGCAAGCAAACGTAGTAGTATGCAAAGTGAACACAGAGCTGCTAGTTAAGTAGATGTCAAATATTTCTGTAGCCTGGAGATAACCAAGAAGTTGATTCAACTTTAAAATGTAAGAAGAAATAAATCATTGTCTCTTTTACTGGAATGCCCTGTGTATATAACACCAAAATAACTGAATTGGTGAATATTGTACTGATGAATATTAATCTACTGTTTCCTATTTACTGTACAAGACTTCATACTTTCAAAAAAAATGCATTTATTTGTAGTCTGCTGTTTAGGCGGCTTGTGGCTGCAAAAATAGAAATATGGTCAAGTACTTAGATCAGGAAAGATGAAGGCCGAGATGCATTGAGATAGCAAAGAAAGAATATCCAACTAGTTGAAACAACTTGAAAAATTATAATAAGTATACGCAACAATCTCAACTTTAAAAAGAGGCTTCTGATGGCTGGATAGGTCTGCTTGTTTGCTTCAGAAGTTTGAATGGACGTATGAAAAAATATGAAGACTATATTGAGTATTAATTGTTATTTTGCTAACAAGTCAAAACTGTTGTTTTGGGTATTAATTTGTTCAAGCTTCAGACTCAAAGTGGAGCGTGGAAGGGAGAATTGAGCTATAGAAAAAAAGCAGAAAATATTCTGATTCCTGTGAGCTGATTTGCCTTAGGTTAGAGATGGAGATGGTCATTCTTGGAGTGAGGAAGAGGGAAGTGTATTTTATGAAGTCTATCTGAAGTGTACACATCATATTTAAGACATTTCTAAAGCTTTTTTTAGGTAGTTTTACTTACCCAAAGATTCCACTTCATGCTGCACTCTCTCCTTAGGCAGGTACTGCTGACACGATTGTGTAGTCTATTTATACTGGGAAATTAAAGTGCATGTAATCAGTGGTGGCAGCTTGAAACCAGGGCACATCAGCTTATTCTGTCCAGTCAGGCCCTGGGGAAGAAACTGCTAAATTGCTGTGAACTTTTAAAAGTTTTTTTCCTAAATATCGTTCTCCCTGGAGTTTTCCTTGAAATTTGGGTCCTCGAAACACAAAGACTGAAAAGGAGGGGGAAAACTGTCGCCCTAATTGTTGTAGTTCGCTTGTTCATATGTGCTCATCCAATGAGTTACAAGAATTCAAAGAGCAAATGAGCACACTTAATGTGATTCAACAAAATTTATCAGTCCTGCAGAAAAAGCTTTTTAAGGAAGAAAAACCTTGTGGGTTTTTTTTCCTGTTTTTTTTTTGGGGGAGAGGTTGTTGTTTTTTTTTTTCCTTATAAAATCCATCTCCAGGAAAATCTGACATTTCTTTTTTGACACGGCTAGATATTTGGGTTTTGTTTTTGGAAAAAAAAATTAAGTGATTTTGTTCTGAGTTAATGTGGGTGAATTTTTCCATTTCAGAAATCATACCACTATATGGCATGTCCAGCTATATTACAAGGGAAGATCAGTACAGCAAACCACAGCACAAAAAGCTCAAAGACAGGCAGATTGATCGCCAAAACCGTCTGAATAGTCCTCCTTCATCCATCTACAAAAGCCATATAGGCAGCTGTGCAACTGTATATAATGGTTATGCAAAGAGCCACAATGGAGCAAGCAGCGGAGGAGGCGGCGGTGGGGGGGCTCCAGCGGTAAAGAAACCAGAGCGCAGAGCACGGAGCAGCCCAAAGTCAAATGAACAAGACCCACATGGTAAAGACAGTTTTATTTATTTTTAATTCCTTTTTATTGCACCTTTCCGGCTTACCACTGCCTGTATATGGATCTAGTAACTATGCCAAAAAACACTACCACCCACACATAAAGACAGTGTTAATACAGTGTGAACTTAAATATAAATGTTAAGCTTGCTGTACCATATTTGTTTTGTAAGATAAACCAGTTGCTTCCCCGTTTTTCCTGACTACTCCTTTGTAGATGCAGCATCGTTCTCTTTTTATCTGTTGGAGACAGAAATGTGTTTGATGGGCAAGTTCTTGGTTTTATTTTGTTTTTCATGCAGGGATCTTGAAACTTCACAAAAATCCTTGTGAGCAATTGAGTTATAACCAAAACCTGACTACTAGGTACCACTACTTTGCACTTCCTAGGTAAATATAGTAAACTTATTAGGAAGTTTAGAAGCTGTAGCTGAAAACACATTTGTTTATGTGAAAGTTCAATGGAAGTATGATTAGTTGAAACACAAGAAACCTAAGAATAAATTGCTCAATATTAACCATGGAAATTAGCGGTCAAAGAAATCTTGCTACTTCTGAAATAATTTTCTTCAGCATTTTCATAGGATTATTTAAAAAATTGAAACTTTACAATAGAACTTTACGTTATCTAATCAAGTCTTATTTATCACAAGTCATTTTACCTAAATTTAAATAGATTACTTGTTATAATCCATTATGCCTTTCAGCCTTTCTCATGTCTGCCTCTCTCTTTGCCTGCTGCTACAGCTGCAAGTGGCTAAATCAACTTCTAGGTAGTAAGCAAGCTTACACCTGGCATGGCTAGCGTATTTATAATGTAGCGTGTAAGTACACAAATTTCTGTCACAGAGGTTTTGTAATGGCTCCCATTAAACATTGCCCTAAAATAAATTCCTGTGTGATATTTATAAGCTTTTAAGCATATCTGCTGCTTTGTATTTGCCTTCTTTGTTTCTTCTGGAATTATTGGCGATTTATTGATTCTTACCTGACTAACATGGCCATACAGGTGATTGGGGTGAGAGTTGAAAGCAGTCTGGGAACAGCTGATAATTTTAATTCATGCTGCTAAGATGACAGTGTGTTTAGAATAGCCAACAAAAAGAATGTGGTAGAAGCAGGGAAGCCATTTAAACTTACATGTTTTGTGGATGTGTAAGCCTGCTAATAGTTAAAAATTTGATGGTGCTGTGTGGATGCTTCCAAAATTGCAGAATACTCTGGAAAAATGAGTATATATGTATATAAATATATAGAGAGTAAGTCTTTATTTAGAAAACCACTTGGCCAAAAAACTCCCTCAAGAGGCAAGTAGGAATGTATGAATTCAGAGTAAAACTTAAATGTATGGTAAAGGAGAGCTGAAGGTGATGGATTTGTTTGCATGAATTTCTTAATTAATATTAATTAATAGGTTTTATAGCTCATCATTTTGCATCTGGTTGGGGTTGTGTGTTTGCGGTATGGTAGCTGGCATGATTGTTTTGGGTGTTCAGATGTTGGAGCAATCCAGTGAGTGAGCTCCTGACAAGCTGCTGGCACTGAAGCAGTCATTCGGCTGTGCTCCTGCCAGGGAGCGAGGCTTTTTGAGCCCTGTACGTGGCTGGAGCAGACACTTGCATATGCTCAGTGCTGGTTGCCCCAGAAAACAGCGTGCATCGGTATGTAGTATGACGGAGTGATTGCTTTCCTTAGGGACTGGGCTTTTCAGAAGCAAATTGTTGGTCTGCATTTGGGAGCAGCCTCAGTGCTGAGCATGGGTTGGAGCCTGCTGGCAGGCAGCCTCTCGCCCTGCCCTGGGTGCGTGCTGACAGTCTAGGTATTTCTGTTCTTGGATCTGCTACCCCTGTGTTTAAGTAAATGCTTATCCTGCTGCTTGGTTCTTGGTAGTAATTTCTTCAAGGGGTGTATTGCTCCTTACTGAGCACCTCCAAGCAATCTCTGCTATGACTGCACTGAGGTTATTACAGAGTACTGGAAGAATAGTACTGAAGAAACTGTTCAGTGCACAATGCAAAGACAACTTTACGTTTTCACTTGAAAAGGAATTACACAGGTTACGGGACAATAGGTATTTAAATTAGCAGTGTGCTTTTCCATCAAAATGTACTCTAGTTGTGTGTATTGCAGCCATGGCACTTCAGTGAGCACTCAAGGGAAGTTGTGCTTTGTGTCAATAACTTGCTGTCTCCTTACAATACGGAAAGAACCAGCTGATTCAATACTGGTGAAAGAAATGGGGTCATAGTGCCATCAATACTACTAAAGCAAAGTAAGTGAATGACTGGAGTGCTTTTGGTTCAGTCACCTCTTCAGTTGTGGATCCAACATGTGCTTCTCTGCCACTCTGTACTCTACAGCATGATATTACATTAAAAATATATCGATACTTCTATTATGCACCCTTAGCCACTAGCATAACCTCAGGACCTCTTTTTTAGTAGGGAAATTGCAGTTTCAGATTGAGATTTAAGAGCATTTCCTCTTGCCTTTTCCAATGACAGCATTATGACTTTATGTTGGGAGGTGCACTTGTAAATGAACATTTCTAACTTTGCTGGATGCTGGAAATATGCCATTTTAAGGCAAAAAAAAAAAAAAGAAAATGAAGGTTTATAATTGCCTGAAAAGTTGTTGTGGTAGAATGGGTGCTGTGTTGTACAGTCATAAGATTTGGAGGTATGTTGCAGGAATTCTGATTTGAAATCCATGCTGTATCATTTTTGCAGAGCTGTTTTAGAAACTGAATGGGAGAAAAGGAAGCAAAGTTGGTTGCTTGGGATTTTTTTTTTTTTTTTATAAAGGAGCCTTACCATGTAAAAAAGAGCCGTAAGCGGAAATCCTGTCCCATTCATGCTGTCCTTTATGAATTTTGGTCTGAGTCACTTCCTTCTCGGGCTCTCAGTGGTTCACTTCTTGGTCATGTAGTGATCTGGTACTTTTAGGAGTTTTGTGTGTGACTGAGAGTACTGTGGGAATGTAAGCAGTTTTGGGTGTTCTTACAATGCTTTTGCCAATTTGCAAATAAAACATCTTTTTTTTCTCCTTCAAATCAGATGAATTTATTTTTTTTTTTAATCTTTGTGGAAGTTCAGAGAACCTAAGATAGCCACAGCACTTCAAATGGGTATAAGTAGCAAACGGGTGTTATGTGCACCCTGTCCTGGAGCTGGGTGGGTGCTGGGAACTGGTTGCCAGAATAAACAGACCTAGCTTGGGCAAGGAAGGCAGCAACTCCTGGAGGACTCAGGGGCAGGAAGAAGTGGGGGGCTTGCACACATCTATATGGAAACGTTCCATAAGGAATGGGGGGTTTGTGATGATTTGAGAAGATTTGGCCCTTCTGCGTGAGAATAGGGGCCCATCTAGCCCTGTGGGCTTTTTGCAGCAGTTTTGATGGAGATGCTGCTGGGGGAGAGCCTGCAAGCCCAGCCTTGTCCTGTGCCCTGGTCCCTGCCCTTCTGCCATCATTCAGATGTGCCAGGCACGAGAGAGAGTTTAGTCATGCCTAGTCCTTTGGGTACTCACTTGTTGACCTGTTTAATTGTCTAACTGTTTTTGAAAAGCAGACTTACTTTTCAGCTGCCCAGAGTGTGGAATGCTGAACTGGTGTCCACTTCACTTCTCTAAGCGGCTGGAATGCGCTGTGTGTATAAGAGAGAGAAAAAGACTGGAATTATTCAATAGTTCGAAGAGTTGTTGTAGACTATACATAGATCATTAAACTCTTGTAGTGCGTCATCATGTGTACAGCCAGTTTAAAAACTCATAGATATCGCTTTCCTGGTTTTGTAAATTTGATTTTGTGCATTGAAGCAGCTTTCAGGTATTCCTGCAGGTGAAAGCCATCACCTCAGACAGCTCATAGTCCTGCTTTTACTGCTGATGAACGTTTCTTACAAGTTGTGGTTAGCTAGCTCTGTGTGTTCATTGAAGCAAGTGTCAGGAACATGTGAAAAATGGGCTTAGCAGGAGCACTTTGTCAGTGTAGTGGTTTTACTTTCAAAACATTTTAAAAGTACTGAACTCAGCAAAACAGAAGTTCTGCAATGAAGAAGTAAAGTTGATGGGTGTGGCTAGCCTGGGCTGGTGCTAGCAAGCACCAAGAGTATCCCTGAGCTGCGTGGGATACTCTCTGCAAGCTGGTAGTACAAGGTGCGGAGTGAATGATATGTGAAAAAATAGAGATGATATTTTCTTGGTATAACCATATCCTGTTCTCTAGCTTCTTAAGAACATTTTAATATATTTACAAAAGTTGAGGTTTTTTCTTATTTTTGTAGGGGCTTTTTGATTGTATCAAGTTTCTTTTTTAATCCCAAGCCTGTGAGTTAAAGGGAAATTGAGGGAGCTGTGATTCAACATGTACAGGAACAGATGAAGTTCCTCTACTTATTCATTCTAGATCCTGTCAATTCTTTTCTATTTTGGTCCTGAATCTGTTTCATAAGTTCATTGGACTGTATATGTATCTGTACCTGTATATCCTCTAGATTTAAAAGCTTAGAAGAGTTGTTTCATAAGTTTTGGTCCATGTAAACACAGAGCCTGAGAAGCACTATGTCAGTGTACTTAACTTCTGCGTTCTTTTAGCCAGGAACTGATTATTTGGTACACAGTACAAAGACTTTTGTTATACCAATGTAGAAATGTTCTGCAGAAAAAAAATTCTCATAAATGGTTGTTCTGACATACAAAATACCTGTATGTAAATGCAGCTTTCCTGCTTTCCCTAAGTGTATTTGTTTCTATAAAATAAGTAGATTTAACAGGATTTCCTCCTAAAGACAACATATCAAATTAGTAACATGGAAAAAAACACTCTGAAGACTAAAATACATCTGTCAGGATATGTGATTTTTAGTATTATACTAAGTAATGAAATATGAAACATAATATTTACTGGAAACAGACATATGTTGAATCTTGTGAGTACAGATCAGTGTCACATACGAAACCTGAACAGCATTACTGTTCCTGCTGCATTTTAATAGTTTTAGCAAATAACACTACTTGCCTGAGTTGTTTAGACTTACATCTAATTAGAAATATATATTGTGCATTGTGTGCATGCTGTTTTTCTTTAAGTTTTAATAAATGAAAGGAAATGGGGTGCATTAATTAGGGCACTAGTCTGAACTTGAGAAACCAAAGTTAATTTGTGACACCAGGGAATTTCCAGCGTGATATTCTCATGCCTTGACTTTATCTCTCACATCATGACCAAGCTTGTATGTGTGTTTGTTTCTATTTGGAAATATGCCTACTTCTTAAACATTCTTATCCTTTTGCCTTATCTCTAGAATAATTGGCTATGAAATAGTTCATCTAGGCAGGAAACAAAATGGTTATGAGTTTCAAGTATTTCTAATGTTAATATGCCAAGAATACACCTTTGTGTGTCAGAGTGAACTCCACTGGCAGGGCCACACAGATTCTTTACCAAAGAGTATTTTACCTTAGTAGTCGTATAAAGTAACCACTTAAATGAGCTTTATATAGGCTGATGAATGTATTGGAAACGTATTGACATTATGCAGAGTTCAAGCAAAGTACATTCCCAAGTTCAGGTGAATCTATGTATGCAAGTATTTATCTAGGCTTAACTTATGGCTTTTAACATAAAGGATTGCTAGGATGTATGTGCAGCATCGCCAGGAAAGACACTGTGTTAGCAAGAGAAACAAATTTCCCTTCCTCTGCTGTCTTGAAACTTGACTTGCATCGTGGGGCTTCAATGGAGAAAGGTAAAAGCTGAACATCACGAGTAGACCAGTTGTACTGAAAAGCAAGTCCATCCAATGCTAATGTACTCCCTCTCTCAGCGTTGCTTTGCCTAGGAATGTTGGGCTTTGAGCTCCTTTTGGGTAGTCCCTTCCAGCACATCTTGACCAGATTTTTTCTGGATGTCTACTGTGTACGAGGAAAAAAGGAATTCACAAGCCTGTGAACGTTTGTCTGCATACAAAATGTTTGGAACGTGGAGGTATTTTCACTACTATATTGATACTGCTGGAGCAAACCAGAAGTTTACGGGAAGCCTGATTGCCATGACAGTCCTGCCTTCTTTCACACGTGGAGCAGGGAAAGACAAGGTATTCACACTCTATTTTTATGCACTTATCTTGAAAGATTAAAAAACCAGCTTCATAACTTAGGCAACAGAAGTTGTTGATAAGAGATTCTCTTCATCAGTTGAATGGGTGCATCACCTCTTAATTTAATTGCACAATATTCTCCCATCTTCCCAGTTGCTTTTAAAGGTGAATATACATGTGTCAAACTTGGTTTCATCTGGATTTTTTGTAACTGGAAATGCAGACAAAACATGAGAGTAGCTGTGGCTACATGTTTATAAGCTGCCCTGAGAGCTCCTCTCCTGACCGTCCATGGCTCCAAGGCACAAACGGAGCTGAGTGGGTGACCACAATTCTTACTGTGGTTTTCAGTCTCCTCACAGAAGCTCAGAGAAAACAAACTTCAGCTGAAGCTCCCTACTCTTAGTTAAGTATGATGGGCTAGAAACACAGCTTGAAGCCCACCTAGAGAAGTGTAGGGAATATGTCATAAAGGTTGGGAAACCTGGCTTGGGCACTCTCTTTTGACCTTATTGATGACTTAAAAATCCTTTTGATGGTGGCTGGAGTTCTTCCACAAGCCTGTTTTTCACTATCCTGATCAACCCCTGTAGACTCTATTCTTATTCTCATCTGCTTTCATCCCTCCCTTGTCTCATATTGCCAGCAGGATCTCCTTGGCGGGGGGAGCTGGATAAACTATCTGTTCCGTGATTTTTCAGGAAGTTGGTGCTGAATGACGTAAGGCACAACCTCTTCCCCCACAGGATCTTTGTGTCATCTCAAGAATTTGCAGCTTCTACTGAAACTGACAGTCAAATCCAGAAGACTGAAATCTGAGACTTGTTCCTAAGAGTTTACGTAATTTATAGATATCCAGCGAACAGAAAAAACATATCAAATACATTTTCATCCTGCTTAAATGCTTAGTGGTTAAATCCCCAGGCCAGGGAGAAGAGTTATACAGAGATCTTAGAGCTTCAGAGGAAGATAAACAGTGTATCCTCACCAGTAAAGAGGAGATAATGTGGACCACCGACAAAGGAAGAGAACCATGTTTCCCTTTTTTGGAAATATCTGGGACACTGAGCCAGAAGGGAGAGGGTATTTTTAGGGAAGAGGTAGAACATTTCCTCCCTCTGGGCTATGAAAAATAAAACACCTTTAAGTCTAATAATTTAATGAACAGCCCTTATTTGTATACCCAGATGTTCTGAACAATGTCTGTCTGTATATTCATCTGGATTTGCAAAGGCGGTGAAATGGAATTTCATATCCTGCTGAAGTTAATGGGATTTGTTTACCCAACTCTCTGAGGCTCTGTTACAAAAATCATTGGTTAGTGTCCCCTTTCTGAGGAAGGGTGAAATATAATTTCAAAAGTTTGAGACTTTCAGTATTATTTTTAGAAATGTAGGGTGATACTTTGAGTATTACAGACAGACCTTCTTCTTAAATGAAGCAGCCGTTTTTATCTTCTCTGAGGTTTCTTATGAAATATATTGTCCTGAAACTTAGATTCAGTTTTTTGTTTATTTTTTTTTCTGTAAGGAGCTGTGCTTAGAAGCAGCTGCTTTGATTTACTGTGATTCATGTGACTTTTGCCTGAATTTCATCTCAGCAATGAAATCCGGATCAAGTTGAAATTCCTTTAGCTTTGTTGAAGCCTTACCAGTGAGTTGTAATCAGGTGGATATTTCTGTCAAGTATTTTAAATATTCAGAAGCATTCTCAGTGACAAGGTTGTGTAAATATCCAAGGTTGTGTATTGCCCTTATACCATACAGGACTGACAATTGCACTGGCAGTTCTTCCAGCTCACTAGTGGTTAATTGGTACAGGCATTTATAGATCAGGTTTTTAAACACCCTTGAGTGCACTCTTCACATCAGAGGCATGGGAGGGCACAGATAACATCGTGTCAGCCTTTTTCTACTTTTGCATTATAGGAATTCAGCAGCTGATCTTTATTAAATGTTCTGTTTATTACTAATTTTAGCTCACATAGTCGTAGTTCATCACTCGTACTTGACTGCAAAACAGTTGAGGCTGGGACTAGTCAAGTAAGTTGATTGTCATCTGTCATGAGGAAGGTAATTTATTTCTGGGTTGATTTAAAGAGGGGAGTGGAAGCCCTTTTTCCTCATTTCTGAGCTGTGGTGCCTGGGCTGAGTGGAAAGAAAAAAAATGTTCTTTCTTTTCCTGGATTGCTATTGGATCTTCCCCACCACTCATTGCAATCTGATTATCTCATAGCTTTCATCTGGAAAAAGAGGTTGGTAATTTACATCAGTAACAGAAGAGCTAGGCTGGGGTTCATACAAAAAATATTGTGACTGTGCAGCCATTCACTAGATTGACAGTGAGAAATCCCAGTGCAGGCTCTGTGGAAAAGCTTCGTATTTCAGGCGTTACAATTTGGGTTGATATTTTTTCTTAAAAACAGACTTTTCCTGCAGGATCTTAAACTCTTTTAGAAACACACAGGTAGTTTAAGTAATGCCTAGACACAAAAATTCTACTTTAATGTAAATACTAAGGGAAAATCAAGAACAGCAAAAAGCTGGCACAATTTCTACTTTTATCTTGGTTTTAGTGTAAATTTTACCAGCCTACTTTGTCATATAGGATAAATATCACACTCTGACTTTGTTGTTGAGAATGAAATAGGGGGTTATCACTGAAGCCTACCATCCCAAAGCGCTTTTAGTTGCCCACTATGAAATCTAAAGAAGACATTTCTCCTTCAATTCTGCTTTGATTCATGTGAGGCTGAGGAGTTACTTGTGGTTGTTTTCTTAAAAGATGCTTAGGCTGTAATGGGCAATCATATGCCTCTGCACTGGAGAAGTGCTCTGCTGCCTTCATATTGTTGTAGCAAACTTGGTGGCTTTACAAGGTTCGTTGCCAAAAAAGTTGTTAACTTTGGCTGAGGAGTTCCATTTAATCCCAACCAAGTTTGGAGCTCCTATGGAGTCTGATTCAGCTGTGCTGTCTGATTGTTTTCCTGTGCAGATATGCAGTTTTGCAGGTTATTTTGGTAGTTTTGTGTTTGATCAGGAAAATGCTATTATTGTGTGTAACAGGCAGATTATTAAAGGCTTTTATTGGCTGTTTTTCATATGCTTCTATTTTTGAAGGTCTTTTGAAGAAATAAGTTTTATTTTGGGTTCAGTACTGATGCCATCCCCCCCTGCAGTGGAGACAGTATTTCAGAGCAAAATATTTCCTGATTGGCATGGCGCAACAGTCACAGGATTTAAAACCCTAGACCGATGACCCTGGAAACCTGTCAAAGTCTGTTTGTGATAGGGATTGTGCCTCCCAACTTAATTCTTAGAGGGTGCAGGGATCATCTCTGCTGTGGGAACCTGCTGGCTGTGTCAGCAGGGAGAGCAGACAGTGGTAGAGACACGCCTGTGCTGTCAGCTGCTTCTCCAGCTGGTGGTGGGATACAACAGAGCCATCGGTGACCTGGCTGGGAAGAGAGGACAGTAATTTTTGGTGCTGTCAGACTTGTGCTATTCATGAGTGCAAAGAGAAGTTGTGAGACTCCTTTTACTCTTTGCATTTGTGGGGCTCAGGCTCTTCATTCGCCTGGCAGCCGAGAGTCAGTTGCTGTGATTGAAGGGAGCCTTTTGTTTCCGAGAGGAAATCTTGCTTCTGTAAATGCCAGATAATGTCATTTCACAGCTGGCATCAACCATCCTTTTAAGTCGCTATTGAGGCCTTTCACATTTTAAGGAGCGTGGGTATCTTGGCTGCACAGTTATCCCTCCCCTCCTCCTCCTCCTCCCTTGGGCTGAAGAAGCTTGTGGGTCTTTTATGGCCACATCACTTGTGGCAGCCCAGGGTCATAATAATAGTAAGGTGGTGATCTTTGCCGAAGTTACATCTCCTTTTGAATGTTTGCCTGGTTCATCAGACTTGGAGGGCTGCCAGGGGCTGCTGTGCCAGGTTGAACCCTGGCTCTTGAATACTAACGAAGGCTGGACAGACAGGCAGTCACAGAGGCTGAAGCGACAAGGAATGAGAGAAACTGAGAGAGGGAAAGCGTGAAGCAGTACACAAATAAATGAAAGGAATTAAGGGTAAGACAATGCCACGCATCTCGACTATCGTAGAAAATTGTAAGAGGTTTGTACAACTTCATTGTATCCAGGAAAAGTTTAGGGTCTGGTAAAGTTTGTAGTGGGAATGTAACATCAAGTTTGTACCTGGAAAGTGGGAGTCAGGAGCTCCAGGAAAATCTTAGGAGGCTCTTTCAGCCTCCTTGGCAAATAAAAAAAAAATTGCTTCTTGTTAGAAATGAAAGGCGTTAATGACAACCTCAGGTAGGCAGCTTGCAAACTCGCAGAAAAATAGGTAGAAAAGAATGTTTTGGAAAGATATATCAAATACAAATACACATAGCTGCTGTAAATCCAAGCAAATCATAAACAACAGAGAACAGGAGAAAGTCAAGAAAGCAAAGAAGAGAGGCAGTGCTTGTTTAAAACAAATAATCCCAAATTTTAACAGTTCTTTCAGCAGCCTTCCTGTGCCTTAAGCAAAGTGCAGGAAGGGACAATGATTGGTTAAAATCATTCCTTAATTGGAAAAGATTGATTGTGCATGTTTTGTTTTGTTTTTTAACCACTTACTTCAGTCTTTAGCATCACACTTGGTGAACTGCCGTGGGTTAAGGGGCAGTGATAATCTATTGCTCATGTCAAAGGGACAAGACTAGAGAAGGAAAACTTAACTTTCAAAGTCTGTCTGTAGGATGTGACTCATGGCACTGAGCTCCTGAGCTTTCTGGTGCAAAGCCAGCATGCAGCTTATAGAGCAGTGCTGTGTGCCCTCCTGGACCAAAAGGTGGACCTGCTGTATCTCTGGGATGAAAAGAGTTTAGACCAAGCTTGAGAGAGCTGATACTTTTAGCCATGAAGATTCAACATTTTTAATATCTGTCTTACGTAGGAGGGTTTGCCAGAATGAGGAGGCATTCCTGCATGGCGTATCTCCACTTGTCTTGCATACGTGGATGCTTGCCTGCCTACTCAAACAGGAGTTTTGCCTATGCCAATACAATTTAGAAAAGCTCTTTGAAACTGCAGCCTGTAGCCTTGAGATGATGCTAATAAAAATCAAGAGAATTTGAAATAGTTACTCTTGGTTAGCTACTTCAGTAGCTTGGTTTTAAAGGCATGTCTGATAAAAGGACAGAGGGGTGGCCACTGCCTGTGGCAGCCTGCGAGTCAGCCCTTGTTTATCTACAAAGCTTTAGCTGTCTTCTCAAACCCACATAGCGGCCAGCTGCTGTTATAGGGCAGCAAAAGGGAAGCTGCTGAAAATTAAAAAAAAAATAATAATTTTGACACAGAAAATAGGCTAAGGCACGTCTAAAGTATGAAAGAGAGCACTCCAAGAAAAGGTCATGTGTGTAAGTGGTTTGTTTTTCCAGGAGATTCAGCTTGGGCTTTCTCTGTTTCTGTGGGTTATGTTGTTGTTTAATTTGGTGTTCCTTCAAAACCAGCCAGCTGCAGCCATATGCAGTGCATTGCCTCTGCTATCTTCTTTGTGAGATGTACAAAGCACTTTCTTAAGATGATAAAATATATGTGATAGAGATGGGGGGTTGCTATATTTTACTAAGAAAGCCCTTTTCTGCCTTCTAATGGACCAACTGCGTGTTCACAGTAGGAATTCACTCAGATCTTCAGCCAATAAAGTAGGAGTTGTTTTTGCTGTCTTCCAGCAGTAGCAGCAAAGGAGCAGAGAAAAATAAACCCATCATGTCATGTCACTTAGGCTCCATTTGTCCCTTGTATCCAGCACCTTTTTTCCCCCCTGTAGGATACTACTGATCGTATTTTCTTTATTCCATCCAATGAAAAATTTACATCAAAGCAATATGGGGGGATAGAGAGGATTGAATGCACTTATGTTTATTTTTAAAACATATTATAGCACCAGTGACTTTGTTACATCCATCCAAGTGCTTCTACAACTGCTTGATGTGAAAACATCTGATGCTTATCCATGTGCTAGCAGATATCTTTTGTTAAAGAAGGATAGCTTGAAGCAGAGAGACAAATTACATGATGTGAATTTGCACTCCAGGTGTTTTGGAGTATCCTGCCCCATTGACAGTTGGATGCTGAAGCAGTAAAGATAAAATTAGCAGGTTAATAGATATGGCCTGGAAATCTCTGAAACATATAATTAAATTCATGCCTCAATTATGGTGATTTTGACTTTTTTTTTTTTTTTTTTTTTTCTTTTCCTTATTCGAGACCTGAAAACTTAAGTTTCTGGGGTTTATGCAGGGTTTTTGCTTGTTCACCTTCAGTTATTTAGGACATGGCATGGTTTTCTTTGCTACCTATGTGTGACTTGGCCTTTAAGGTCAAATACTGAAAGATAAGCTCATAAACATCAAGTAAAGCATTTTAGCAGGAGAATTAAAAGTGACAGTAGGAAGGCTTTAGAAATGGTAAACTTAAGAGATTCTCACACACAGGAAGTTTTTAAAAATTAGAACATGTTTCAACAATTGGATCTTGAAGTTGGATGTTGACGATCTCTCTACTTTGGACATGGGAGCTGTAGTTGTGTTTTATCACTAGTGGTTGTATTAGCTTTCATGTAATTAGCAGATACTTGAGATAGTTAATATTTAGAAATCTTATCCAGGTATTTTTAGGCTTAATGTTCCTTGCTGAGTTATATTTTAGCGTGGTGTGATTGACTGTTTTGAATATAAATATTTCCTTCACAAGTTTTTTGTTCTAAAGGGCTCCCCGTTTTGCCCACTGTGGAAGTGATGCTGAGAAAAGTTGCATTTAACACTGTTTTCAGTGCGACACTGGATTTGCTTGTCTCAGTATTACATCTGTTAGCATAAAACCCAGCTGTTTACCCTCGACCCTGTCCTGCCATGGACTTGTCCCCCGACAGACTGGAAACATGCATCCAACTGGATTAGGCAGGAACCTATCTTAGGTCTACTTTTGTTCAATATTTTTGTTAAGGACCTGAGGGATGGAATAATAATTGATACTTGTTAAACTATAGTCTGTATCAGGCTTTGATAGGGTTGAGAGTGATTGGTGGGTTAAGGGTGAGGGAAGGGGGACAAGACAGGAGGAGAGCTCAGATGGCCTTGAAAGAATGTTTTATCAAGACAAGAGCAAAGTACTAAATTTCAGCCAGTTTTTCAGAAACTTGGTTGTTTTCCTGCACTGTAATTCTGAGAGATATAGCAGATAACAAAACCCCAAGATTCAATTTATTCTGTAGACAAAGGGAGGAAAAAAAACTTCCACGGGAGCTGTGCAAATGGGTTTGCTGTTGCTCCTTAGTTGGTGCTGCTAGTACTTCAGCTGGAGTGCGGTGGCCAGGGCTGCTCCTGCATCTTCAGAGTGATGGAGGTGACTGTCACGTTCCTTCTGGTCCTGGTTTCTGTGGCTCAGCTGCAGCATGGCACCTACAGTTTTAGGTTTGTTCTTGTACAAGGAGTTTTTGAATATATATTTCTACACTTCTCTGAAACAAAAAAGTCTGTGATCTTTGTGTCATAAGCTTTGACATCGGCAGGGAGTTCACAAAGGTGCTGGGCTGTGTTTTGAAGAGTTCATTTTCTTGCAAGTTGTGCCGTACGTGACTGATAAAAAGTATTTAAGCCAGTCACAGCCTCAATAAATCTGGAACAAATTCTGAGAAAGCATGCCATGTTATGACTGGCATATCTGTGAGCATGTAGCTCTGCTTGAGAATTAGACAAAAAGTTTGCAAAGTGCTAGTGCTGATGTCATTCCCTTGGAATGGTAGGGCTGTTGAAACAGTAAATACTTTCTGTGGCCAGAAGCTAAGTCTTGAGCTGGACTTTTTCCACTCTGAAGGAAAGAATGCAGAACAAACCTAAAATTTGTATTTGCAATGGGAACATCTTAATTAGTTTAGAGCTTTGAGCTGTTTAAAACCACTTACATACACAGCTGCTGTTCATGCAAACATGCATACTGTTCATGGAAAATTCAAACTTGCCTTGAAATGACAAGGTTTTCTTTTTTTCCTTGTTTTTTGAAGCTGTGCTTGTTGTTCAAAAGTATGGTTGGAAAGGTATGAAAATCATATTTCTACTGTACTTGCAGAAAGGAACATACATACAGGCTAACAGAAACATATATCTTCTGGTTCAGCAAGATTTAGCATTGAAACCCTGTTAGCACCAAACAGCTGCTGGGAAAGTATTTAAATTTTAGGAGCATTTACTCTTGTTTGTATCTGTGGAGTTTTGATTGCGACCCAAAACTCTGAAAAAAAGGGAGATGACCAAATTATAAACTGAGATGTGGTCCAGATCTTACAGCTGGCTTCCCTTCTACCAAAAGTTAGTCCGAAACATTGGATCGAAATAACCCACAGCCTTGGAATGGGAACATAATGCAGCAGCTTGGGACAGCTATAATACCTCTTAGATACTAACATTTACAGGATAAGTCAGATTTTTGTACTGTCCCTCATAGGACCTCACTGGGCATTTACAAGGAATTCATCTCCCACTCGCCTCCGGCACCGTCCTCTTAACAGGAAGAGTTTTGCCATGACAGATGTGGGAACAGATGTTGAGCGGAAAAGTTATAACGGGACAATGACCTGAAATGTTAGTTGGGCTCTTCCTTGATGCGACTGAACTTGTGTTCCCAATGGCAAAGAAAAGCAGCGCGTGTCTGCTTACTGTCTGCAAGCCCCAGTGCTAACTTTGGCAGGTTGACATGTAGAGCTTTTATGTGTTCGTGTCAGATACTTGGTGCTCAGTTAGCTGGGGAAGAGGGAGGAAGGGACAAAGATTTAGAAGCAAATCAGCTGTCATTCAAAGACAGGCAGTGCTAAGTAGGTGAATCGTGCCTAACTGCCCACTACCTTTCCTGAGCTGTTGTAGGTAACTTTTCTGAATTTGTTCTCCTGTTTTATATCAAGGCTTCCCCTTCTCTTCCTTCTGTTCCTCCTCACCTTTCTGCAGCTGCATCTGTGATATCCGGGACACTCTGCTGCTCCTCGTCCCTAAATGCTCCAGTGAGTTAATCTAGTAGAAGCGTCCTCAGTGGCTGATTAGTAACAGTAATAGCGAGATGGGAAAAAAAGCTTTTCACCAATTCTGTATTATCAGCATAGACCATATGAGAGCGGTTTTTGTTCTGCTCTATCATTTCAATTTCAGAATGATTTCAGCTCTTTGTTCGCTTGAGAGAAAGATGTTGAGCTTGACACTTAATGTGTTATGAGAGAGATTGGCAGGTAAGACCAGCTTCATGCTGAGGGAGGGGTTCACAGTCTCATTCTCCTTGGCTTAGGCTAGCTCAGGAGACTATGAATAATTGTTTGTTACTGAAAAGAGATCAACCATCTATAAAAGCCTGAGATTATTTTTTTTTATAGCTCATGAAATGGGAAATTAAGTATTTGAAGTACTGTAAGAAGATGACACAGTCTTGTTATTAACAAGTTTTTCCATGGGGCAGTTTTGTGCTTGTTTTTTCTGTTTTTTCCTGTCTTTCAGACAGAAGTTGGGCTTGATGACATCTCCTGAGGTCCCCTTCCAACCTCAGCTATTCTCTGCTGGTGTTTTAGACATCACTGGTGCATATTTATTGTTTTCTGCCCTTAATTTTACATTTTCTCTATTTTCACAGGGCATTACCTATTATTCAAGGGTGGGGTTTTTTCATTTTGAATTCCTTGCAGGGCTCTAAGGCATACACTGTCCTTTCCCTACAGTACAGTGATTTCAAAGCATCCGGTGAAACAGTGCTCCTTACTGTAGATTTCTCTTTCTTTGCTGCTGTTCTTGTAAAATGATTCATGGCTTTAGCAAATCAGTGGTATGGGATCCATCAGCTTGGCTCCGTGTGTGTGAAGCAGTTGGAGTGTGCATCCCATATGTGCAAATCATCACTTGGACCTTCCTAGTCTGCGCTATGAACACTTGGAAGGTTCAACATGGGGGATATCTGACATAGTTGGTCAGCATACGTGCAGCATCTCATATGTCTTATTCTTTAGAAATTGTGATCCAGCACCCATCCATTTATGTATTATTACTCAAATTTATTTTAAATTCTTTTTTTTTTCTTGCACCACATTGTCCTCCTTAGAGCTGTGTGTGTCCCATTCTGGCTTCAAAACCTTTGAAGACAACTCCTCTTTTTTCACCTCTGGTTTGTCTGTGTGAGTTCTTGGTGGCATAAATGTCCATGTTGTCTACATAAATATCCATATGTCCTCAGTAACTCAAAACTACAGTGTATCTGGTAGTTGGAACCTTCTCCTTGTGAACAAGCTGCATGTTTGGGGAGCCAATGTGAAAAGAACTCCTTAGTCTTCTCTGAGAAGTCTGATTGAAGTGCTTTCTTTCTTTCCTGATAGATTTATGGGATATACCCAAGTCCCTTGAGTCTTAAAGTCGCTTCCTGTATTTGGAACAGTTTGAACCTTCAGCCCTGACCAGCAAAGGTCATAGGACTTAGTTACTGTACAAAATGATCATTTTTCACAGGAGAGGGAAGTGAGACTGATGTGGGCTTCAGGGTTTATTTTCCTCTCCTATTTAGCGTGACAGAGATAGCATCCTTGCTAGAAAGCAGAGAGGGGAAAGCAAATTCAGTCCACATGTCTGGGATTTAAGGTTGAGAATGATTCACGCTTAGCTTCTGGGGGCTGTAATTAGGGGTGACATAATAACCATAAACTTTCAATAAAATAGTAGCAGCATTTTTGTTACACTCTGTAGCTGCAGAAGCTGCTTCTGATTAGCATCCCTTTGAGATAAGCTTACAGGACCTCCGCATTTCCAGATCTGAAACCAGGCTTTTGTGATGCAGTGCTGATTTTGTACTGATGCTGAAAGGAACCCCAAATTCTCAATCACCCTGGACTTTGACATTTTCACTTGGACCAGCATCTCAACCTTTTCCTTAGCCATTTTAGTCCATCTGTATAGTTTTCAAGGGTGTGTTATCTTATGCTGGATAAATCCTGCCAGTTAGTACACTTGATAACACGCTCTAAGGATTATCTGCTATCAAAGAAAACAGTTGTGCTATCTTCCTCTTCTTCTGAATTATTACTACTACGTTCTTTTCCAAATGGCTGAGACTAAAACGAATACAGGAATGCTTGGAGCAGGAGATCTGTCATTCCGACTGACCACCAAGGTGCATTCTTGTAGGGAGAGATGGGCAATTACACTGGAGTTCTGCCATGAGCATTTAGCCAGTTCAGTTTTCTGGCAGCCAAGCACATGGAATTTTTAAAAAGATGTACTTTCTTTAAAGCAGGTCACAGACAAAAATAAAGACACATTCTTGGGCTACAAGAATTAGGTCAGGCTTTGGGGGAATCATTTGTAAAAGCTGTTGATCTGATCCTACCAGCTTTTATTCATTAGTATTTTTGCTTCCTATGCCAAATTTGTATGCTTTTTATAGAGAGGTCTTTAGGTGCAATGGATTCTCCTGCTTTGGTTAGGAAACTTTTGACATTAACATTTTTTTTTTAAAAAAAAAAAAAAGAAAGGCAGAAAACCACCAAACCTAGGAAAAAAATATGTTCCTAGTTTTCGTTAGAGAATAGTGTAGTGGAAAGTGAGGCCTCTCTGCTGTGGTCCAAAAGGAATAAAGCTGCTTTGTGTCACCTCATTACTCTAAGCTGATGTTTTACCTCAAGACTTTTTTTGAGGATTGGGAAAAAGCTCATTCCATGGCTGACGAACGCCTCCGCAGCATCTTCTGTGTCTAATTTAGGGGAAGCATTTTGCGCCCTGCCCTTTGCTAGCACTGTGTGTAGCCCCTGCAAGAGCTGCTGTGCCAGATGTCGGGAGGAAGGATGGATTACCACTAGTCAGGGATCTGAATTAGCCTGGCATGACTTTATTACCTCCACAGTTTAAAGGTGGCCTTAAAAAGAGCTTTGAGCATTACATGGTATTAGGATTTAAGGATAATTAGCTGTAGGGTGGGCACAGAGGCTCGGCTGGGCACTCCTTGCATGGGGCAAATATGCCCTTGAGCAGCCTGATGCTCTGGCAAGCTGGTGGATAGCCCGGCTTTACAGCTGATGGAGTAAGGATTCTGTGTTTAACAAACCAGGAGGGAGTTCAGCAGCAACTGAGCTTGAGACACCCCTGTGCCTCTTCCACAGATAAGCTTTGGAAATAGGATAGCTTTGCGCTGTGAAAGCAAATTCTAATTAATAACATTGTTTGTAGAGGACACTTCTACAAATAATCCCACCTTTCTGAATATCTGCATTACTGGAATTTCATTCCCTCCTTTTTTATAATTTTGTTAATATTAATACATCTGTAAATCCGCCTAACTTGGCTTCACAAGAGCAAAACAGCTGATGCTCGTGTACAGGTAATACCTCTCTTGTATTTACAAATTCCCGAAGTATTATTGACATAGGTGACTCTTTCTTTTGTTTAATTTTGGTCATTTATTTTTTTTTCCTATTTCCATATTCTCTATTTTACAGAATTTGATTCAGAAACAAAAAGAGTTCAAGACATTCTTTCTGGAATGGAGAAACCACAGGTATGTGACCCCAGATTACCACACAGACATGTAAACACACGAGAAATAGAAAATGTGATAATAGATAATGACTTCACAGGGGAGTACCTCTGAATTTTTTCCTTCTTAGATTGTGATTGCTGTATATATCTAAGTCATAACTGTATCTGTCTTCATCTGCGTTATAAATTTGAAGCATCTTTTATACTTGTAGTTATTTGTAGGCTCTGCCCACTGCAGAAGTCACATCAGTTACCTGATAATGGGAGGACAACTTTCAGTATTCATATTGCAATAGGCAACCCAGGGCACTGCAGTGATTTACATTGCTCCTACTCCACCTCCCCTGGGTTTAATTTTATTTGTCATGAACAATTTATGTCTGTAATCATTATTAAATTAAGCTAATTCTATTATTCAATGGCAATTGCTGTATTCTAAGTTACTCTGAGCCATAAAAGCACGTGAATTGTAACAGAAATTGAATCACCATGCTGGGTGAGACTGTAGTCAGGAAACGTTATTAATAAATCTGGTTGTAAGCCCTTTGATTGTGACAGTTTTCTAGTTTGGTGTGTCAAATGAAAACCAGAAAGGTATTGTGGATCTGAATAAGCACTTGAAGAAGCAGTCATGAGGCAGAGGGCTGTGCTTTGGGAGCTTTTACCTCCTTGCCTCTCAGGGCACAGGCCATTCTCTGGCCAGGTGGAAGGCTAGTAAAGAAATAAAAAAAAACCCAACCAAACAAAAATGAGTTGGGAAACTCTTCTAAAGATCATGCTGAATAGTAGCTGATAGAGGCTGAGGTAAAGAAATTCTGCAGTGGGAGCATAATGGATGGGTGGCTGTTCCTTAGAAGCAGCAGTGGCAGAGCTCAGGGAGAGGCAGGTGTGAGCACAGGCTGAGTTTTATTTGTAGGATCTATTCTCTGATACTTTTGTTCTGAATAAATACAAAAGGTGTTTGGTCTTAAATTGCTCAGTCAGTAGGTGTTGGATCCTTCTGCCAAGGCATCTGTGAGTGCAGGGTCAAAGCCAGGCAGACTCCAAACCAGACCTGCAGAGATGATAAGCACCAGGGGATGCAGCTTGAGTTTCTGTTTACGAGAGGAAAGTTGCTTTATTTTATGTAGGGACAAGTGACAATACTGAGCTAAAGCTAAAGACTAGAGAGGACAGATTCTGGGACATCAGAAGGGAAGAATATGCAAGTATCGCAAAGTTAGGCTAATTTATTGTACATAGTGAGTCAATATTTTTGTATTGATATTGTTCATCTGGTAAAATGCCACAGCTGGATGCCTTTTACAAAGATCCAAAGAGCTGATGTGAAAATTGTGTAATTTCATACTTGTATCTGTAGAGATAAGGAGAGAAGCTATTGCAGGATTCTGAGCTCTGTGCAATTAGATTTATCATAACCAGAGCATTTAAAGCAGAGGGAAGCAAAAAGCTAAAGATAGACTGTTGCCTTTGTTAAGGCGTGATGACCTGGTTCAGGAACAGCGCGACGGCCTACACCAGGCTGCTCGGGCCATCAGCACACTGACGCTGATGTGGTGGATGGCAGATGGCGTTTATTGATGAACAACACGGTGTTATAAAGGTTAGGTTTTACAACGTCACTTCCGTCGCTTACCTCATGAGCTAAACGCTATTGGCTATCCAGAGAGGGGGGTTCTATCTTTCCGTAACAGCACAATATCTTCCGACCACCAAGCCCTAGCTACCTACAGTAGACAAAAATAATTTTCCTTGAATTAAATAAAAAAATAGAAATCTCTTTTTTTAGGAAAAAATGTAAAGCATCACAATGACATTGAGTGAGAGAGTGCTGGGGCTTATCTATAATTCTCTCTAACTTTGACATTTGTGAGTAATTAAACTCATAGGAGTGTCCCAAACCATTAATTGCAATGTGTGTGCATAGTTAGTATTATATCTGATAGAAATATATCATATGCATAAACAGTCACTTGGGACATACTTCTTGATGAGCCTAATACATGAAAATGAATGAAAAATAAAACCATGTCTATAAAAACAATTACGTAAAAAGAAATAACATAATTAAAAGGGAAGGGCACAGAACAGTAAGTCAATGGCAAGTGGAGGGATGCTGTGTCTTCGGTACGTGGCTTTGATGTGTCCAAGTGAGCATCTCTCTGAAGACATCTGAAGGGATTAACCCTCTTAGCAGCTCCTGCAGGAGACACCACAAGCATAGTCTTGCTTGGAGCTGTCTCTAATCTGGCTTGTCCAGGTGCCTCTATGGGACAGTCTCTCTCATCTTTGTAAGTACAAAATACACACACTTAAGAATTTAAGAAGTCTGGGTTTGATAGTGGATGTTATTACCTGTTTCAGAGATGTTCAACCAGACTGTAAATTTAATCAGAGTTTTTTCGATTTGACAGTAAAAATTTTAAAAGAAGCCTTTTGCTCCTCCCCCCCATGTTTTTATTAAACTGAAATACACCTTTAATTTGCATTGTCGCAGACAAAGTAAGGATTTTCTAAAGCAAATACCTAAGTGAGGGGAGAGAAACTTGATTCAGGGTTTCTAAAGTGATGGAGGGAAGCATTGCTGCAGCTGATCGCTTTGGGGGACATCCCCTCCTGCCAGGAGGAGGACCAGCAGGGAAATGCTGTGAGTCCACAAAGGTAGAGCTCAAGCAGTACTTTGACTTCCCAAAAGACGGCCTGCTGACTTACTCTGTGGCAAAACTCATATTTAATCATTGGGATTTTTGCCTAAAACTGCAGGATTAGAGCCATAGTTTAAAAGTGAAATCTCAACCTGGTAATAACCATGAATTCATTTGACCCCCAAGTCTTTCAAACGTTGCCCTCGAGGGAGTAAATGAATGTTGCTTGCAGTGTAGTTCTCACACATACAATAAAACCCGAACCACACGATGCCTGTGAATGCTAACCTGGAATTTGAAAGATAATGAAAGTTGTACAGAAACATTGTTCATTACCTGAAAGACGGGAAGGGCCAATATTCATCAGTCTTGTAACCTTATTAAAGTAGTGCAGGAGTTGGGATTCTTTCCCAGGGGCTTTTATAAAATAATTATTTACACTACTGCATTTTGATAGCATAGAAAGCAGACATTTACTGTGTAAACTGAGAAGTTTTCAGAAACTAATTAACTCTGCTTTTCACTAGACATACAAAACTCCTTGTGGGAGAACCTTTTGTTAGGTCTTGGCTAAAAGGCCAAGGCAGTCCTGCTCAAAGGGAGCACAGCAGTTCTGGGGACAAGACAGGCTGAGTGACTGGAAATCATCACAGAGGTTTACCTGCTCAGCTTATGAAGAGTTGCTCTGGCTGCTTATATTTTAGTTGGGTGAAATTAGCGCACAGTCAGAGAATAAAAAACAGGCTTTTACTCACAACTAGGGGTTTATCTCTGCAAGTTCAGTAGTCACATTAAGCCTGTCACTGTGGTGTTAGCTGTGCTTTTCCGTACAGTGTGGAATGGGCTGGTCCAGATCTGTTCAGCTGCTCGGTGTCTTTTGAAAGGTGCTTGTTTTCCCAGGTGTAAGTGACAAAAGTTAAAGCTATGTAGCTCGTTTGCAAGTGCCTGCTTGTTATTCTCAACATATTATAACCCCATTTATTTAACTTACCCCTTTTCACAGCAAAGCTAGTCCTCCCTGAACCAGGTAGGAGTTCCCTGGTAAAGTTAAGTAGTGGCTTTAGCCTTTAAATCAGATTTTGAAGAGGTATGCTTTTGGCTGGTAAACATGGTACGATATCAAGTCTGTTAGTGCCTGAACAGCAGATAGCTTTATCTCTAACTCTACAAATAAATCCATTCCCAGTGCTCGCGCTGACATGCACAGTGTTGTTCCGCTTTCTGTACCCAGGGAGTGTGTAGATTTGCCTTTTCTGACTTTATCACACAGGCAGTGACCCCTCGCATAGCTGCAGTGAGTACACACAGCAAGTGTAGTAACGAATTGTATTTAATGATTTCTGATGTTTATTTTTAAACCTCCCCAGCAGTTACTGTGTCCGTAACACCACTGAGGCAGGCAGGCCAGCAGCAATGCTGAACACTCTATCAGTAAAAAGTTCATGGTGTGGCTGGAGCAGCTTGGCAGCTGCGTTTGGACTTTTATCCTCTGCATGGAAATATCTGCACACTGACTTAAGAATAATAGTCTAACAGTTTCTAGTGGTTAGTCTGTAGGATACTTTCTCTTATTTTAAGAAAGTATGAAAGACCTGACTTCTTAAAGATTGCTAAAGTTCATGAAAGGCCAGAGTTCTTGCCATGCACAGAATATATACGTGTGTCCTTGTGAGTAGTCATAGAGAAAAACATTTCAATAGAACACTGGCAGGATATCATGCCTCCAGCTCCAAGTCTGTCCAAATTTGAAAAACAATTATGCAAGCATATTTCCATAATAAAAAGGGCTACGTGTTGATGGGCTGAGCTGTCATAGTAGTAATGTATATTAAAAAGGAAAGTCTTTGGATCTTACTGTCCAGTTTTCTGAACAAAATATATTTAAGTTAGACTTTTAGCTCTAAAGAGCTTTGTCGCCATTTCATTCACATACATGTCTATGTATGTCTCAAAAATTTAACTTATCTGTCTTATTTGAATCGTTCAAGATTCTTATAAGCTATCTAATCCAGTATCGGTGTTCACTGGTCCAAGCTTTTGGAGCAAACATTGATTTCATACCATTAGAAAAATGTGACTAGAGCAAGAAATCCCATAAAAATTTATACAAGAACTTGCATATTCACAAAAAAAAAGCTTGATAACTCTTAAAACTTCTTGTCTTGAAACTTTTTTTCACATCAGGTTGAATAGGTTGAATCCTTTTTGGCAGGATTTAAGTGTGCTGCTGTAAATTAAAATCTAACTTTTTGAGATCACAGCTCTTAAATTAAGATGAGCTGTTTTGTGGTGTCACCTACTTGTCAGTCTGCTAAAAACAGATTTATGACTTGCTGAGAAGGAATCTACTTGATATATGGGTGTCATACACAATAGCCGTAGTGATCCTCAGCTGGAAGCTAAATACTTTCTTCACTGTATAAAGGTATCCAGAAGCCAGATTTGTAAAAAGCAGTCCTTGAAAGCTTCTTGCTAATATTTCATTACCCAGTCATTTATGGGCAAGGTGTTTCAGTTGTCTCAATAACTATGTAGCAAATGTGTAACTAAGCATCTGCATCACTCATCTTACACTTTCTAAAATAACAATGTTTTGTTCTGTCTATTGGAAGAATCTGTTAAAATTACTGAACCAGTGACATTTGTTGTGTAGGAGAAATTAATAAAGTATATTAACCCATATGCTTTGATTACTCTTCATGGAAGCTAGCTGAAAAAAAAATCTTTACATTTTCACTACCATTAAGAAAGAAAAACATAGTAGTTTTCAATAGAAAAAGTGGAGAGAGCTTTAGGGTATGGAGGCTTTGAGGCTTCCCTGGGGTTTTTTTCAGAATGTGTGCATAAAAATGTTGTGCTGTTTTTCAAAGATAGCAAATGCAATCATTATTTTTTATTTCTTTTTCTTTTGAGATAGTTGTGGGGAAAATTTTTTTTCTTCTTTCTTGGCTTGTTAACAGCAGGCTGTTCTTTGGGAAGCTGCTGTTCAGTACGTGCAGCTGATGAACGATGCCTCTGGCTCTGTGCCAGCGGGCTCTCTGGGTGAGAAAGGCGATGCTAGTTCTGCAAGCTCAGTCAGTCTAGAGCTCTTTGGACTGGCATTTCCAGAAGAGTACAGCTGTGCTGCTGGGGTGATCAAGTTGTTTTGGTGCAGGGTTTTGAGGAATCTTTTTCTGTGTTCTATTGAAAGAGAATCCTCACCCATCTGACATGGAGGTGTTGCTATAAAGCTGCACCCAGCAGTGACCGTAGAACGTACATGCAGCCTTCCTCTCAGGGCACAAAGTGATTGATTTGTGATGTGATTTTTAATTGACAATTTCGACTTGTCATTATTCTCCTTTATACTTTTGAGTTGGCATAACATTGTGGTTTAAATTGGGGTTTTCTGCAGTTGAATTATTGCTCTTTCAAATTACAAGAAGGAAGAGGATGACTGACAAAGTCATCAGAGTTTTTTTAGAGACTCTCCCTAACAAAAGCTTTAGAAAAATAATTGCATACAAAACAATCTATAAGATAAAGTCTTTGTTCCACATAGTTGCTCTTCCCTTCTAGTAACCATCATTGCAGCAGGTACCTCCAGAATGGTGTGAGGTATCCTTTGCTGGACACTTAGACTATGACCAGCCAGCTCACTGCAGGGCAACATCTCTCTGTATTCCTCATCTATTAGAGATTAGTTTATGCCATGAATCTGTGTTCTGTATTGTTGATGACCATTTCTGACCCTTTATTTTTCACCTCTAGCTCTGAAATTTTTGTTTTACAAGAAGTTAATTATAAAGAAGTGAGCAAAAAGCAAATACTTACAAGGATGGTGTTGTTCTTGTAATTCAGAGTAACTGCTGTTTCTTTTATAGGTTACAAATATTCAAGCAAGATCAGTTTTACTTTCCTGGTCACCTCCCACTGGCCTTCTAAATGCAGATAGACACAACAATGGTTTGCCTTACACCTGTACCTACGAGGTTGCCTTATCAGATAAAGGGAAGGATGGAAAATACAAGATAATTTACAGGTAACAGCACGATTTTTACGCTTCTGTTTCTCTCAAGTTGTGTTTTGATTAGGAATAAATTTTCTGAGCCCTTAGGATGTATTTTGCCCATCAGTGGCAGAAAAAAGGCACACTTGAACACCCTGTAATTGCTCCCTTGCCATCCCATCAGTTCCCCTTGCTGAAGAAGCTTGTGGAGAGCTGGCTGAGTGCTTATCACAAGCTCCCTAATTGCCTTCTCTGTCTCACCTCCCTGGCTTGTGGCAGGTACTGCATGCGATGCTGTCTCTCCCATTGCCAAGGAAAAAGTTGCTTTTTCTTTTATGTGAAATGTCAACAGCTTTTGTGTATACCATGCAGGCAGGATAGCTGCCTTCCTATTGGGCTAAATGGGCATGCAGAATTAAGAACAGTACAGCGTGCTTTTTGAGCTAACAAGCAAAAGTTGAAGGCTTTACTGCTTTGTAGCATCTTGGATAAGCAGAGGGAGTACACCAGTCAGTAGGCTGTTTAGGCTTCCCATAAAAACCTGAATACTTGGCTTTCAGCAGTCTTCAGTAAAAATTCTGAGGGATTTCACTGTCTCTCCTTCCAGTGATCCTTTGAGCTCATTCTGTGATCAAGTACATATGGTGGTTTGCCTTTCTTCTGCCTGCTAATGACGTCAAGGATAGAAAATGTAGAGATGTGTCCTCGGCTGTTGTGAAATACCTAATCCTTTCCAAATCTCATTAAATGCAGTCCAGGTGGTACAGCATTTATCAAATTGCCTCTTGAGTCCAAACTATCTCTTTTCTTAAAATGTCCTGTGAATTAGGATATTCTTCCTAGTATGCTAAAAGCAGGTCTGCATCAGCTGTCTTGGGAAATATAAAAAGAACATATTAGCCAAGGAAACACTGCCTGATTTTTTTTTTTCTGGTATTTACACTAGCTGTTTGTGAGCCAGTGTGACCAACTGTATAGGTTAATGTGTGCTGCTGAGCTCTTAAAATGAGAAGGAGACTTTCTAGTACTTCTTGTACTTGCTGATGTGATGGCTGCACATTTTCTCCTGGTTATGAAATGTTGTGCATCTGTTTTAAAGCTGCTAGTAGTAATCTGTCTCCTGCTGCTGGCCAGAGTACAGCCATTAGCTTAATGTGGTCCGCTCCATCACGAGCAGCAGTCATCATTATTAATATAGGCAAAAGAAAGTGTGCCATATGTTGAATACATTGTCTTTGCAAGGAGGTGCGCTCACTTCAGAGGGGAAAAAAACCCTGAATTTGCAGAGCATTGGACTATATGAAGAAAAATAAGGGGGTTTTGGTGGATTTCTAGGAGCCCAGTAGGCATGTGCTTTCTGGCTGATTTTGTTCTTTTGATTTTGATATTTTTCTTTTTGTCCAGCTACCTGTGAAATATTTCTGTATGCTAAGCTGAGAATTTTCTTGTTTCCTCTCCTTTAATAAAATCATTAATAAGGCAAGCACTTACATGAGATGGCTGTTACTTATTAAGCACTGACCCGTACCTTAATCTTCACGGAATTGGCAACACATGACTGAGCATAGTGTTCATTTACCAGCAAAGAGACCAGAAGGAAAATGAGTAGCCCTGAGTACACTTGAAATTAATAGATTATATACTGGGTTTTTTTCTTGAAATGTCTGAAATTCTATGCTTTTACTTGTAATGATATTGAAAGAGATCTAGGTCCAGCTGTTGGGGCATTAATTAAATATCTCCTTGCTGTGGTCCTCAAAGAGAGTGTGGTTCTGGAAGAGAAAGCAAAGTAGTGAAATGGTTGTGCAAGGAACTGTACTTTTTTCCTCTGAAGTTCAGTGGCTGTCACTTTTATAAAATACTTCAAAATAGTGAATGTGTAGAAAGTACAGAAGTTACATATCAATTCTGCTCCTTTCAGCTCTGGGAGGGTTGAAAAACACAATGGACTTTATGCAAATATCAACAAAATGTAAGGAAAGCTTTGAAATAAACCCACATAATCAGTTCACTGTATAAATTGAAAACTACTTTTCTGTTATGGATATGGAACTTAATAAAGCTTCCAAGAAACATGAAGTGTGTTGACAAATTCTTGGTATATTGTTTCCTGCTGTGTTTCTGTGGTGGGATTTTTTTCCTCTTTCAAATCATAATATGAGGGACTTGCTGCTTGCTGGAAAATCAGTAGCTGTGCTAAATATGTGATACTGCTTTTCATAATTTATTGATTTGTTGGTTTTGGGCTTTTGTTCTGCAGTGGAGAAGACTTAGAATACAACCTGAAAGACCTTAGGCCAGCAACAGATTATCATGTCAGGTGAGTTAGTGGGACTATAAATGTCACTTGAATATTAATTCTTCAATTATGTTGAAGATAAATGTGGAAGTTTCTCATCTGACTGTAAGGTGTAGCTAAGTAATTTCATGGTGACCTCTGTAGGTGTTTTTCCAGTGGCTTCTAAATATTTTCTGATAGATTCTACCTCAGAAGATAGAAAGAGTGTTTTTTGAATAGGTTTTCTGCCACGGTATTGTTGTTGCTATAGTGAGAGGAGAAAAGACATCTGCGTATCTATATTTCTGACTGTATTTCTCATGTGCCTAGAAGGACTGGGGCTTGGAAGTGGGATACCTCAATCTTCTTAAAAATTTGACTCAGGCAACTGATATTCTTCAGTTATTGTACCATAGATGTGCTAGCACCAAAAGTAGTCTAGCACAGTTTCTTCTTAAATACCTCTTGCTTCGTGAAGTAAATCTGCTGATTACAGATCCATCCAATCAGAGTAATTCCAGCATTTATTTAAAAAAAAAAAAAAACAAACACGCTAGCCTGTCTTGATATTCCTGGAGCATAATTCTCTTTGATTCTATAAAGGTATTTTATACATTTGTTAACTATTAACTCATTCTCAGGTTTGCTCCCTGATGTTTTTAATAACCATTTGTGGTATTACCTGCTCTTGTTGCATTATTTTAAAGACGGCTTATGAACTAAGGCTTCAAATTCACATCCTGTTCACTTATGATCAATATTCTTTAAAAAAGAAATCCTTTCACTCCTGTCTATTGTTTCCTTCTGTTTTCCACACGAGGGTTGGGTTTGGTGTGCTTTTTCAGGTCAAGGCTGCAGCTGTTTGTAAAACCGTAAAGAACAAACACTTTCCTTCTGAGTGCTAAAAGAGACCCAACACCAACCTGTGTCTGTCTTGCTCTCATGCTGTAGGTTCATTTTGGTTTGGTTTTTTTAAAGGATACCTTCTAATAGAGCCTTAAAATGAATTTTTCAATTAGAAATACAAGACCAGAAGTAACTTCTTGTAAATAAGTAAAAGACCCTGGCTCCCAGATTGGGCAGTAGTCCCAGGTGTAGCAGCAAATGGATGGTAGTAAGGAAGAGAAGATTGTAAAATACTGCTGAGCTTCCCGCTGTAAGCAATTGAGCATCGCTTTTAAAGCCAGATTCAAACAGCAAAGCAGTTACCATGTGTAGCATGGAGATCTCATAGTGTTCAGAGCATTTGCCCCCTGTTCTGGCTGACTTCTTTCTTCCTACCTACAGCTCCCTTCACCTTACTGCAGGTGTGCTGAGTTATAGTTTCTGAACAGTTAGCAATAACTTTTATTTAAAAAGAAGTGACTGCCAAATACAAAATTCAGACTTAAAAAGCAGCAGTAGTGGGGGGAGCTTAACTGACATGGAAAAGGCCATCTCTTTGCTTTCCATGACAGTTTTTTTTTCTTCATTGAAACTGGTCGATGTTTCAATGACTGTGAAAAATAAATCTGTAACCAAAGAAATTTGTGTGGTCAGCAGTTACTCGGCAGATCACCTTGGGTCTCCTTAACCTTGGCAGCATCTCTCGAGGCTTTGTATCCACTCAGAGAAGCTGCCTGGGCTTTTGTTCCTGGTGTACTGGGCCCTGGGCACCCAGGACCTCCTGGTTTGCTCTGAATCTGCTGCCTGCGTTTTATCAAGCAGCATTGTTTTGGTACTTCCAGAGATGACTGTGCTCAGTATTTCAGTGACCTGCAGAAGAGTCTCATTAAGCTCATTTTTGCATGTTTTTATTCTCCGATGGTCTGTATTTGATGCTTAGCTATGCTGATTTCTGGCACATGTATATACCACTTGCCAGATTCAGACTCAATTAATTGCATTTGTTTTCACTCCTGACTGCTAACAGGTGATGAGTAAAGCAGTACTATAGCAGTGCTTGTGAAACTCCCCTGCAAGGTTTGATTCTTTGTAGGTGGCCATTGTACATAAATTAATCTTATCTACTGTAAACAAATTTAGAAATTGCCCTTTTTTTAAACTCTGCATTCAAGTACACAATAGCTACGGCCAGCTTGGGGGTCATCGTCTGGTCATGGTTTGAACAGCTTTTTTGGAGTAGAAGAATTCCAGTTTGCACTTTTCTTTTGCTGCATGGAAAATGTGAAGGGAAAAAATAACATCATTAGCTTTTCAGAGAAAAGCACCTTGTGAGGAAGTACTCTAGTACATTGTATTTGCTTTCCCACATTGTTTGGTATTGTATATCCCCCACTGTGCTGATACATAGAGGATTTGCCTGAAACCAGATTTGCTTTGAAGATTTTGGTTTCTGAGCTGTGTTAGTGGACTTCCATGAATTAGAATTGAGTGTTGGTACCTGAGCTATGTAGAAGCTTGTACCCATAGAAGATGACCAGCAGCTACCACCACTCAACAGGGTACATGTGAATCAAGAGTAAACCAGGCATTAAATTTCATATCTTCCACTCATGATTTCATACTTTCTTTTGTATTGTTAAGAGGATTTTAGCACATTGTGTGAAAGCCTGGCATTAGGCAAGGAAATAGTGATGAAAAGAAAAGATGATGATAACTCGTTGGTCAGTGGGAATATTTGCACAAAACACTGTAATGTCTCTCTTCTGCTGTGATTTTTTTTTATACTTACATCAAGGGAAGTAAAATAATGATAGCCATAGGTCTGTGTGAAGTCTATCATTAGTGGACAGTATCGTGGATGCGTTGGTAGTCAAATATTGTGGCTGAGGCAGTGCTCATCTTGTAACTGTCAGCAAATTTATAACCCATTTGGATATTATTTCCAGGGTATATGCAATGTACAACTCGGTAAAGGGATCCTGCTCAGAGCCAGTAAGCTTCACTACTCTCAGCTCAGCACCAGAGTGTCCCTTCCCACCCAAACCCTCGCACAAGACCAAAAGCTCCTTAACCTTACAATGGAAGGTAGGTAATGCTTAAACTCGGGCATGAAAGCAGTGAAAAATACAGTTTACTGACAGTGAGCATAACTGTTGAAAATAATTGAAAGCTGAGACAGTAATTTTTCAGTCAGGAACTTGAACTTGCTGCATTCTGACAAATCCCTCCCCGTGCACTGACTTGACTCCTAAAATGTATGTATTTCATTATGTCCAGCTTCTTCTCGGTATTCGTTAAGAAGTTGCCAAGCTATGTGCAAACCCTAGGCTTTGGTTTCACTTAAGCTGTAGTCATTTGCCTGAGGGGGGAGGTAGTTTTCTCTTATTCCCCAAATCACTTTTTGTTTATTTTTGTTCATAGGCACCCATTGATAATGGATCAAAAATCACCAGCTATCTTCTAGAGTGGGATGAGGTAAGTAGTACCTAGTTGAAATAAATGCATAAATAAATGGCACTCAGACTTTACAAAGATTTGCTGAGTAAAGAAAAATTATTAAATACAGAAGAAAGTAGAAGTAGGAAAATTAAATCCTCATGGCACTGTGTAAAGAGTTGGAAAGGTGAAAGGGGCAATGAGGGGAAAACTTTTCGCAGTGTATTTTATGGAGATGCAATGTTCTGCTTCTGTACTCCCAAAATCTAACTTTTTATTGCTCATTTGGTGTACTTCATTTCCTAATTAGCATTGTTTATTATTTAATTCCTTGTGCTGTATCTTAGTGTTCTGTTTGTGATTTCTCTGGATGCAATCAGAGTGCAGAATAAAACGCTATTCCTGCCTCAAAGAAGAGATTTAATCTTGCAGCCCTTTCTACAGGGTAAAAAAAGCATCCTTTACATAGTGTCAATTAGTCCCCTTCAGATACAAAAGGAACTAAGTTCTCTGTCCCAAAGATTTTACATTGTTAGTGAGCAGTTTGCTGTCAGGGAGAGTGCCAAACGCAAGATATGTGGAGCTTTTACTGGGACTGGGTTCTGATTGTGAATCCTCCCTCCATCCCCTAATTCCCCTCTACCTTCTTTCCATTGTGCAAGCCATATTTCTGCAGAAAGCATGAGTCAGTGAATACCATCTTGGAAGGAGAAAATACATATTGGGTGACAGGAAAGGCTTGGGCAGCACGTAAAGAACAAAAAGATGATAAGTCAGGAAATGATTCATGTGAAGTGATGTTAAGTTGTACAGTCTGAGAAGCATATCTTGAGGTTTTTATTAGTCTAAAAATAATATTCTAAAGGGAATATTCTGTTATTAATAGTTTTCCTTCATTTCACTAGTAACGTGTTCCCAGATCACTTTGCTAAATGTTGGACACTTGAAACCACTGGCTGTGCAAATATTTCTGTGCAGTATCACAGCAAGGGGCAGCTAAATGATGAACTGAACTGAAGTTAAACCATAATTCCAGAACGGCTTGCTGTCCCTCTCTGCGTAATAGAAGGGGAAAGGTTGCAAGTGAAGAAGAAAAAAGTAGTGTGTCAGGTCTGGGAAAGGAGATAAAAAGGCATTTCTCCAAAAGGATGGGTCAGGATGATCCCGTTACACCTTCTGTGACACCTTGACTGTGTGGTTGTGATCTCTTTTAAGACTTTGAGTAACTTGGAGCCATGGGAACATAACAGCACCAAGCAATGAAGTAGTGGAGATGTGTATGATTCCAGCCTGCAAAGGGAAGGGAAGCACCAGCAGGTCCTGTCAGAAGAAAGACCCAACAACAGACCATTAATACTGTGCAAATACTTTTGATGTTAATTTTGTCCACGTGGAGCCTAGTCATAATCTTGGATGTGTCAGGCAATTCTAAAATGCTCTGGTCCTTTAAACCTTTCAATACTGAGCATACATGTAGAGTTTTGTCTTTAGAGTTGTTAGGATGTCTGTTTTTCTCAGAGTGAAAGTAGTTTGGTTTAGGTTAGCTCATGTAGCAATGGGGAAAAATGAAGGCATCCTGATTCCCTTGTTTTGATTACCCTCTCTTCTGAGTAACAGTCCTGAAATCTGAGCTCCCAGTGGATAGCTAGCCAGCAAACATGAAAGAATAATGGCCACACACAAATTAATTTGGTACATCTCTGGTGGTTTGATGTGACTTCTGACTGAATTATTGTTGTCTGATTGTGAGATAGTTAATGCCACAGGTACAGCTTCTCTGATAATTTTTTTTCCTCTAATGCAAGATAGTAATGCAGTTTTGAGTTGCTGAATTAAAATCTGCTATTGAGACTTATTAAAGAAAAAGTCTGAAAATGCAGTCAGAGTTCGCCTGCATCTGCAGGAGCCTCATCAACCTGTGCTGGCAAGCTCAGCAAGCTGTTCTATTCACTGCTTCATGTGCTGTTGCAAGTTGTACCTCCAATGCTGGGTGCCATTAGCTACTGGAGTTACAGCACCCAAGTACAAAAGAGAATTCACTTGTAATGTCCTGTACCCTCACACCTGGTTGTGTAAACTCCACGTAAGCAAAAGCACCAGCTTTATTACAATGCCACACTGTGTCCTGGTGAAATCAAGAAATGAATAAATCAAGAAGTAGAAATAAATACATCAAGAGGAGAACCTTTGCCAGGCAACAGTGAATGCGCTGCCAGATCTCAGTTAGAGCAACATTCATTAGCTCCAGGGCATGGAATAAAATATAAACACGGGAAAATCAGTGATCATAGGAAATTAAATTGTGGCTGCAGAGCAGAGGGGACTTTGCATGAGTGGAGAACAAGAAATCTAGCCATAGTAAAGTTAGAAAAACACCCTAAAATGGCAGTTTGCCTTGAAAAGTTGAGTTCCTTCCTAGGAAGGATAGCGTGCAAATGAGCTGTGGAAACACTGAAGTGACATACAGATCCTGGAAGGCTGTTGCCCAAACTATAAAGACGAAACTGGCATCAGGCACAGGAGATATGGGGAGTGATGGAGGTGGACAGGCAAATGGGTCCAGCTGTATCCCAGATATGCTGACATCTTCCCCTTGGATGGACACTTCTGCTCAAGCCGTGCCATGTACTCTCATCTAGCAGCCACGTCGCGCTGGGTGACAGTGTGTCTGGCTTTGGGGTGATACACATCTTGTAGTGCCTCAGATGCTAAACAGTATCTCAACTAGTTCCTTCTGGTTTCACAGGAAAAAGTCATGATTCATAGCATCTACAATGCAGCAAGGAGTGTAGGTGGCATTACTTGCCTATGAAAAAAATAAAATTGTTGCTGTATAGCGACAGCAGAAGTGGTGTCTTTTACAGCCCTAGGAAGGTGAGGTTTTAGATTGTAACAAGAGGGCAGCATCTCATCTGTCCATGGCTGCTGCTAGGGAGCCCTGTAGAGCAGAGATGCTGCTATGCCCCCTCCACATTTTGGGACCTGTCTGGGACCCTGGGTGCAGTGCTCCTTGCCAAGCCCTGTATCATCCCACGTAGCTGCCACAGGTTCCCTACTTTTCTGGAGAATCACTCAAGAGACTGGATAAAGGTGTTTGACGCAGATTCTTTTTCTATATTACTGTGTCTTGCTGAGAATACACATAGCACTTATTCCCATTCTCTGTCTTTTGTCATATATAGTTGAAAAATTGTCTCACACCATTAGGTGAGCATTTGTTTCTACACTGGAACTATATGTGTTGTATTCTACTGATTTTGATGAAAAGAAGGTATGTGCCAGTCCTACTCAGCTGCTTCTTGTTCCTTGCTGTGGTTCTGAGTGTTGGATTTTTTTTTTTTCCTGACATGCAGGCTCTGGAAAATAGAACAAGGGTAGTAAATAGATAAAGTTATTCCTGTTATTTCACCTTTCTCCCTCCCATTTTAGATGAAATTTTGTAATGTAATTGGTATTACATGCTGTTTAGGAAATTCAAATACTTTTTTCTCAGTACTGACATATAATCATAGAATAACTGGGTTGGAAGAAACCCACCGGATAATCGAGTCCAACCATTCCTATCAAACACTAACCCATGCCCCTTAGCACCTCGTCCACCTGTGCCTTGAACACCTCCAGGGAAGGTGACTCAACCACCTCCCTGGGCAGCCTGTTCCAGTGCTCAATGACCCTTTCTGTGAAAAATTTTTTCCTAATGTCCAGCCTAAACCTCCCCTGGCAGAGCTTGAGGCCATTCTCTCTTGTCCTGTCCCCTGTCCCTTGGGAGAAGAAGCCAGCTCCCTCCAGCAGATCCACACTTCCACCCAGCTTAGTGTCGTCTACAAACTTGCTAAGGGTGCACTCGATGCCTTCATCCAGGTCATTGATAAAGACATTGAACGGGGCTGGACCCAGCACTGAGCCCCAGGGAACCCCACTTGTAACTGGCTTCATTATAGCTGTAATGACTTGCTGATAAATTGCTTTAGCTTGAAAAACCATAGAGAGTGATCTTTCTTTAAGAGCAGAGTAAGAAGTGAATTCAGTGAATTGTCACTCAGATAGACGGGATGTTTGCCAGCAAAGTTTCCATTGACTCCAAAAGAGTTAGGACCTCTTCTCAGGTATTTTGGAAATTGGTGGGATCTGGATGTGTCTGTACCTCAGGTGCTGGGATTGGCAGTAGTAGTCTGGCAACAAAATCAAAAGTAAGAAAAACTCTACTTTCTGTCTCTTTTTCTGTTAACTTTAAAAAACTGAACCCCTTGAACTTACAAACCTGAACTAAACAATTAATGGCTTTGTGCCAGGATTAGTTATTCAGGGTAGGCAAAAGGCTAATTGAAGAAAATAGTGATAAAAATATAGTGAACAGAAAACATGACTGTAAATGAGGTTGATGCATTTTCCTGATGCCAGTGTTCATCAGAATCAGAAAACTGTAACTGCATTGAAAAATGCCGCTGGCACTGCTGTAAGAATCAAGCCTTTGTTACTAATTACTTGTGAATTGATCGTTCTGTGATTAAGTGGTAGTAAATAAATGTTTCTCTTGTGCATGTGGCTAGCAAGAGTATCGTATTCATTCTCTATGGGAAAGTGCAGAACTGTTCAGAGACAAGAACATCCGTCTCATGCAGCGTGCGTTGCTATTTTCTATATAAATCAAAAGCAGCTTAAATTGTGATCCAGTGAGCATCTCATTCTAATTTGCTCAGGAAAGAGATGGATACAAAACCACACTGTTTAGTGATTTGGTGATAGAGAGTTAATCATCAAGTTGTATATAGATAAATAAAGATAATTTTGTTCTACCGCAAAGTTTCAAACTTCTTGAGGCTAACAAGTGTGCTTATTTATATTGGTCAACAGTCTGCAGCATGCATTTCAGTGATGGTCCACCAGATTTTGGATGCAGGGAGGTCAATACTCATGTTTGGACTTGGGTTTGCTCACCTCCCAGCCCCCTGGATCTGTTTGGTACCAGTGCCACTCCTAGGAGACACGCAAGAGGAGACTCACGATTAAAATTGTGTTTGTGTATATTTCAGGATTGTTTCATAGGTCTATTCTGTTATCTAGATGTTTGTATATATATAAAATTCAGTCACTTGTATGGGAGCCTGCACAGTCAATGCTTTGCAGAGATATTAGGGTGTGTTACAGTAATTGTTGACAGTTTGCTCCACAGCTTTCTGTCAGATTGGATATCAGTCTGTTGCTTTTTATTGCCAATATGAACCAAACACAGAAGTTAATTCTGGCATGGCCTGCAGCAGATTGCCACTTGCCTCTTGCTTGCAGATCGGATGCTGGCAGCTTTACTTCAGTCTGTGGTGTGAGGTCTTTTGAAGGACTCTGCTCTGTTTCTGCATCCAGTGTACCTCCAGTGGTCCATGCCTTCTTTTGTGTTCATTTACCAGGTCTGCTGCAGGGAATGTCATCAACAAAACCCATTTAAAATCTCATAACCCTTATCTCAATAAAACCTATCTCCAAGACAAGTGTAAGCACTCTGTTTTAAGTGAGTGTGCAGCTTGAAATACAGCTGAAATAGCAGGCAAAATTCTTAAAAATTGTGTTAAGACGCTGGGTTACAGTATTGTGTAAATTCTAATGGAATTGTTGGGCTGAATGGTTCTTGTTTCCTCATGTAGACCCTGGTGATTGTCGTGGTATGGGTTGTCCTCATGAAGAGCAGGGAATGCAGTCTGGAGAAGGCAGGGCTATTGAAGGTGTGCAGCGTCTGCTCTCCCTCTGAAATATGTGGATTAGAAATATTTGCAGAAATGATACAGTATATTTTAAGCAACTTATGAAACATTATTTAAAGGATTAAAACTCAGATGCCGATTGTACAAAGAATAGGAGAATGATTCTGGGAAAGCTGTAAGACTCTTGGGTGGCAGCCAGTACCAGCCTGCCAGTTGTTCTTGTCTATAATTATGCCAGCATTAGTGCTTTCATAAATCTTGGGAGGGAAAGAGCGGACAGACTATTTCCAGGCTATTAATGCTAGGATAATTAGAAATATCGGCCAGCCTCTCCAATTAGTGCCAGTAGAATCCAAAATACCAGCCAGTCTGAGTAATTTGAGTACTGGTCAGTCTCTGAGCAAGACTGGAGAATGTACAATACCAGTTCTAGAAGAAAAATAGGTACAGTATTGGAATTTGTACTCTTATAAAGCTGAACATAATGTAAATGTTTGGCAATCTTTGCAGAGTTTTAACCCGCTAGTTGACAAATTGCTGTTTACTTTGTTCTCAGCTCAGGCATTGGGCTGCCAGTGAGATTTTCTATGACTTCTGTTCTCAATCAGCCATCGCTGTTCATCTATTTGTCAGTCACATGCTCAGCATTTGGTCACTTTGTTCTCTTGGAGGAAAACCATAGGAAAACTATTAAAGAAATACTGTCTTAAGCAGAAAAACTAAAGAGATTAAATATTGTCAAATGGCTTACAAATAAGGAAGACATTAAAGTGTTAGAGAAAAATTAGTTTAATGTATCTAAACCTATAAAAGAGAATTTGCATAAAAATATCTATTCTTAGTAGTCCATGCTGATTAATGGATATTTATGAAAATGTACCTTTACTAATTAGGTTTTGTATAGTCTGGATTTTAAATATGATATTGCTGAGCTTGGAAGTATAGTGACCTATTTTTCTTGTCCAAAAGAATATATATTTTATCATATAGCTCCGTACTAGGGATTTTAAATCTGAAAAAGTTTTCTTGTTTACAAAAGACTTTTGCTTTAGGATTCATGATTCTCTTCCAGTTCCTCCTCTTAATTTCCTTGAGCCATACAGTGATGTTGCAGCTGGAGCAGGTGGGTGAAGTTAAAGATTGTGTATAAAACCAAGTTCTAGAACAAGTGTAGGATCACACTGTATAAATAAAAGTAAGTTATGGCTTTTTGCCAGCGTGCTTAATGTCCCCTCAGTGCCTCCAAATTGCAGTCCTGTGCTGGAGGTCTGCATGGTTGTTTCTGTCTTGATAAACACATCTTGGAGATTTACTACAAATGTTTCATGGAGTTCTTCCTTCTGTCTCACAATCTGAGTGAAAGGAGGTAGAAATTGATAGGGCCTGGAGACTGGGCCAGTGAGGCATGTATATCCCAGTTGGGTGTTTCCGAAATCTTTTATGATGAAGTGATGTATTGACCATGGAGGAAGAATGGTGCATAGAAGGACAGACAGGGCTGAAGTAGGCAGCAGCAGATATGGCTGTTGGCCACAATGAGGAGCACCTGTATAAATAATTTTCCGATTGTTTGCTTAGGTGTAAAAACATTCTATCTTCTGTCAGACTGGTGTATATCAGGTGAAATAAGTAGTCTCATCTATTGGCAGATCTTAATTTTACCATAATAAAATAAAAAATAAACATTGTATAGACCAGTGCCAAAAATAATGAAAGGCACAGCAGAGCTCTTGCACCAGAAAATGTTGCAGAGATGAGCGTAACTATCTCCTGCACCAGTTTGAGCACATGGGTGTGCTTTGCAAGTCTTCTCTTCTGGTGTGCTTTGGGGTACTTTGTAATGTTACTGCCCATTCAGTTTGCATTCAGATTTCAAAGTTAAAACTTATTTCAGCTGCTTTAAATCAGGTAGGTGTGACTTAGGTAGGGTTGGGCAGTCTAGGCCCTTTTTCCTGAAAGATTTCAAAGTGACCGCTTCCCTCATCTGGCATAAAGTGAGACCAGTTATTCTTTGTCATCTTGGTGTCTCTGTCCTGCAAAAAGCTCGACTCTGGTTTTACCGTAGGGCATAGCAAATTGGGTCGGCTTGAAAAGGGAGTCGTTTTTGTTTTAAACATGATGAGCCAGCAGTGTGCCCAGGTGGCCAAAAAGGCCAATGGCATCCTGGCTTGTATCAGGAACGGCGTGACCAGCAGGTCCAGGGAGGTTATTCTCCCCCTGTACTCGGCACTGGTGAGACCGCACCTCGAGTACTGTGTTCAGTTCTGGGCCCCTCACCACAAGAGGGATGTTGAGGCTCTGGAGCGAGTCCAGAGAAGAGCAACAAAGCTGGTGAAGGGGCTGGAGAACAAATCTTATGAGGAGCGGCTGAGAGAGCTGGGGTTGTTCAGCCTGGAGAAGAGGAGGCTGAGGGGAGACCTTATTACTCTCTACAACTACCTGAAGGGAGGTTGCGGAGAGGAGGGACCTGGCCTCTTCTCCCAGGTGACAGGGGACAGGACGAGAGGGAATGGCCTCAAGCTCTGCCAGGGGAGATTTAGGCTTGAGATTAGGAAAAAGTTCTTCACGGAGAGGGTGGTTAGGCATTGGAACAGTCTGCCCAGGGAGGTGATTGAGTCACAGTCCCTGGAGGTGTTTAAGGTGAGGGTAGATGAGGTGCTTAGGAGCATGATTTAGGGATTGGTGGGAATGGTTGGACTCGACGATCCAGTGGGTCTCTTCCAACCTGGTCATTCTGTGATTCTGTGTGATTCTGTGAGGAGGGAGTGAACTTCTGAATGTCCCTGTCCTTGGCTGTGCTGGTGTGTACTTACTGTACTTGAGAAGGGATTTGGGAGCCAGAGAGGTGTCTCAATAGCCTCTCTTGCTGCTGCCCCATTTTGGCTTTGTTAGGGATAATCGTATCTTCAGTTCGCATTGATGCAAAGCTCCCTGTAAACATACTTCTGGCATCCGAGTTTCTTAAAGTTGTGTGCTTTCCAGCAAATACTGCTTGCTCCGAGCTGTGGGATGGGTATAGAACCGGGCATGTTAAACACTCCTGTGTGGTGAGTGAATCTATTTTGCCCTGGAGGGCTGAGCAGAGGGTTTTAGCCGGGCTTGTCCCTTTGGGATGGCAGTAACGGGGCTGGACGGTGGGGAGCGAGAGCCCTCTTGTGGGACCGAGTGTTTGTGAAGGACCAGGCAGGGCTTACCTGGGCTTGGAGCGCTTGCAAAACGTGTTGGTTCCAGCCTTCCTGTGTGCCTCTGGCTGGGTCGATTTAGAGATTAATTTCACCCTTAATTTGCACACTCTTTTGTTAACAAGTAGGATAAATTGCTTTTCAAGCAGAATGACAGAAGCTGTAGATACATTTTATGCAGATAAGAATGTGAAAAGAGGAATCTGACAGCAGACTGACTGTGTTTCTCCTGTTATTTTAGGTAGCATAGTGATGCTGTCAGTGGATTCCACAGATTTCTTTGCACAGTGCCTGTATAAAAGCGTCTAATTCTAATATCATTTAGCACCTTTTTTAAAGATAAACGCTGTGTCACTTTGTTTCATAGCTATCTGATTACAGTTTGCCCTCTTTCTAGGGAAAGAGGAACAGTGGTTTCAGAGAATGCTACTTTGGAAGCCAGAAGCACTGCAAGTTGACAAAGCTTTGTCCAGCTTTGGGTTACACCTTCCGATTAGCAGCTCAGAATGACATTGGTACTAGGTAAGTTATGCCAAGGTACTCGCACTCTCGACAAAAAGTGTTATTTGAGAAGTTTAATAATCAATAACAGTGCAAAGAGACATTCCTGGGGTTTGTTTGGGTTTTCTCTTTTTGGTTTTGAGTTCAATATCTGACATTTTCTGTAATATCTGACATTCGCTGTATTAAAAATGCTTTAGAATAAGTCACACCTTCCCTGGTGTTATCATTCACCTCCCAGGAAATTGTCATATACCTTCAGCATGATGAGATTAGCCTAAGAAGATGGGGCTCTTTTTGAGGTATTAAACATTGTTTTGTGGTCTATTCCTAATACAAAATAATACATCTGTTATGTAAAATTCCCACCAGGGACCTCTGTGAACCAAGAAAAACAAGCAAGAGGAAGTCAAGTTACAGATTTTGAAAGGAGTCTTGATATATTTATTTTTCTGGCTTAAAGCAAAACCCTTCTGTCTGTTTTCAGCAATACAGTCCTTTCCTTCTTCAGCAGGACTGGCGGGGTGGGAAAGAGGGGCGAGAGAGGCAGGACCAAGAGGAGACAGGCACACTTAAGGGTTCTGCAAAACGGGTTACAAGTTCTACTTTTCTTTGCACATGAACAGATCCACTCAATTGAAGATGAGAAATCAGACTTACTACAATCATCTGGTAGCTCCTAGGGAACAATGAGCTAAGATGTTATGCAGCTGAGGACTGGAGTGTGCCTGAAGAGATACTGTGCTGCAAGGGCTGTGCATTTCTGTGCTTGTGGAATGAACATAGGCCACAAAAAGTTCAGCTGTGAAGAAGCTAAGCTTCCAGTGCTCTTGTATACTCCTTTGTTGTCCTTCTTAGCTGAACAGGATCTAATGATTTTTACAAGAAGAACAGAAAAAGAAACACTAGTGGTATATAATGATGTGTCTTGCCACATACTGTTCTCTCTTCCAAAAGACAAACCTTTTAGCTGTAGCTTTTGAAAGATACTTTATTTATATACTCCTGTGTTTTCCCTCTGAGATGTGCTGGAACTGTTCATGCATGCATGGGAGGGTCCCTTTTGCCAACTTCTTGCAAGATTACTTCTCTCCCTGTTGAAATAATACTTGATCTGGAAACAGAGGGAAAGGGGGAGAGAGAGATAAAGACTTGAGCTGCTCCGTGTAAATGGAAGGGGGCTGTCAGTTTTTGTGCAAGCTTCCCAGTTCTGGAGTCTTTTGTCTTTGCCAGATTCCAGATTTTTAAAGTATCTTGGGGCATGCTTCTACCTTCTCCCCTGTTTTGTTGTTCTGTCTGTCTCAGGCTATTGGGTAAAGAGTGGACCAAGAGCTATATTTACAGTCAGCTGCTCTGTGTTAATCTATGAGATAAACAGCAGCAGCATGTGGCTTATTTTGAGTGCTGTCTACAAAAATTATGACGCGAGAATGTCATTTAATGCTTCGTGTTGCAAAATGTTCGGTTGGTTGTAATGCTTGTGGACTTGCCATGTGAGATGATTTTTGTCTTATTTGGGTATTAGTTATAGGTAATTATTTTTTAACTGTAAGAGTATTTCAGCAGACTTTATTTTGGAGAAAGGAATCTCAGAAAAGGAGCTATGGCTTTTTGTGTGTATTAAATTCATGTGATGAATTCACTAATAAACAAAATACATTTGTACTTTGAAAATGGAGATTTGAAAACTGCAAGAACATTATCTTCAGCTGAGAGTTCTGAATGTTGTCCTGAAAATTCAGCCAAATCAGTCAATTTAAAACTTATTCTCGAATATCCATTGTATATAATATATTCTGCCTAGAGTCAGAGGAGGACTCCTGTTCAACACAACTTTCTCTTATGGTTCAAGGTATTGTTTGCTGGGGTTGAGCATGCGTCTCCTCTGCTGCAGAAGTTCTCTCCAAACTTATCTGTAGGGAAGAGGAACTTGATCCTCAACTTAATGCAAAGATGTTTGGGCACGGAAAGTTGTAAAGAAATAGGGTCAGCCTGGAGGGTTAGAAGGTATCTGTGCCTGCACCAGATAATTCCTATGCGATGCTGAGCATGTATGGTCATACTGGATTAATTTTTCCTGCTTCCTTTGGCGTGGAATGTCTGAAACAGTGAGACTAGATTTGCTGAAGCACTTTGCTTTCAGAGTGTAGCTTAAATAGAGGTTGTATTCTGAGTTTATAAATGGAAACTGCATCTCAAGGTCGAGATCTAACAAGTGAAAAGTTGGGGCTTTTTATCCTATGTTTTAGCTCCCTTTATTAAATGAGATTTTCCTCTACTTCACAGTTAATAGTAAGTTAATTTTTTTTATTTCAATATTATTATAAAAATGACTGCGAGGACATGTATAATTCTGTATATTTTTTTCAGTTCTTAGTTCTGGCATTTCCTAACTGGGTGCTCAACTTTTCCACCTGGGGAATTTTAACGTTGTCTAGGCTTTTTGAAAATATGAAATATTTCTCTAAATACACTGAGGTTTTCTTTGGTGTTTTTTGTTTTATTTTGTTATGGTTTGTTGGTTGTTTTTTTTAATGTTCCTTTCTCTTATTTTCTATCCCTGTGCAGTGGGTACAGCCAGGAGGTGGTATGCTACACTGCAGGTAATATTCCTCAGACCCCTTCTGCACCAAGGCTTGTTCGAGCTGGTGTTACGTGGGTTGCACTGCAATGGAATAAAGTAGAAGGGTGTACGCCAGAAGAAGTTATTTCCTACACCCTGGAGATACAGGAAGAAGACAATGTAAGTACCATGTCACTGAGAATTATACTTCATTTATTGATTCAAGATCACTGAGAAAATTGTGGATTGCTACTTTGGAGCATCATTTAGGAATACATGGCAGGACAGAACTGTGTGATTTGTTCTGCTTCACAGCAAAATTATGAATTCTTAGATAAAAATCTGTACTGCCATCCATAGTTCCTATACCAGGCTTCACAAGAGTCTGTAAGGCATAGGACAACCTGTCCTTAACCAGTGCAGCCTGCTGTGCCCTGCTCGCTGCTGTGTGGCGTGCTTGTGATCTATTATCTGTCACGTCTGTTTCTGTAACATATTAACCTATCATGATGGGTTTGTGCTTATTTTATTGCAAAAGCATATTATTCAGGTCAGTTGCACCATCCTTTGAGAAGGAAAATTATTGTAGCCTTGCAGCTTAAAAATAATAATCATCACTTGATTGTAAATCCTGTTTTCTAGAATGTGTTCTAGCTACAGACTGTAATATGGAGAGCACTTCCTCAGACTCCTCAGTTATGAGAATTTCTTGGTGGTTGTTTTTTTTTCTAGGATAGCGTGTTTCATCCAAAGTACACTGGAGAGGAGCAAGCCTGTACTGTGAAGAATCTCAGAAGAAGTACACAGTATAAATTCAGGGTAAGATCTTTTCCCTCTTGTCATTGCATAGTATGTTCTGTGCTGGGTTTTTTCAGGCACTGTAGGGACCCTTTATTACCACCTGAAAAAATTAAGCTGTCCACTACAAATTTATTTTATACTAAAACCTAATAGATTTAACCAAAGCTGCATTTTTACGTATAGTACAGACAATGCCCATTGCTCAGGTTTTTGAAACAGGTGTGTTCTTGATAATATACGGTCAGGTATGATCTTGTAAAACATGGCTTAGGGCCATTATTGGATATAGTCTGCTGCTTTGCTTCCCAAAAACCTGATCTGTGGTCACAAAACCAATCTCACTTCTGCACAACAAAGATAATGCTGTAAGGAGCCCAGTAAGCACAGTTTCATTCCCCTGAGGTACAAAAATTGAAGCTTTTCCATCTCACACATTCACATGACTGGCTTTGGAGTTGTTATTTTAGTAAGTGTTGTTATCTCCTGCTGTGTGGGTTCTCCTACATACAGACTCCCCAAGAGAGATGCTCTGAAATCATCTTGGAGTCCCAAAATTCTGACTTGCTTCTACTGAAGCCGTCAAGCACAACACACGTGCTGAGTGCTGCTGTTGAGAAGAACACAGTGTGGTTTTTACCAGATGGCTGTGGTGCAGCTGTCTGTCCATCCCTGCGGCCAGGCTGTCTCCTGTAGAGGCAGGAGCTGAGTAGGGCTCCACGAGATGGCGTTTGGCCATGCCATCTAGAGCACTGCCACCCCCCCACCGAGAAATGCCAAGGAGCTCTCTGTAAAGCCAGTGCCTGCCGTGCCCCCATGTTGCCAAGCAGAAACAGTATCTGGAAGCAACTTTGTGTCATTTGTAAACAGCGTATGGAGAAGAGGGATGCCATCAATTTGTATCAATTAAAAAACATTTGGCTTCTGTAGGTCTTAGTATATTCAAAAACGACCAACAAAAAAAATCCTTAACCCAAAGACTCATTTAAATCCTTAAAAACAACTTTGCATATGTTCCTTTGTGGGACAGAAGATCTTGTGAAGTTGCATGAAGGACTACCCAAAGGGTCAGAAAGTTCTTGTGATACATTTTAGTTTAGCATTGTCAAAGCTGCTTCTCTGCACCTCTGCTTTCTAATTAAGCATGAATTTTACAAAACTGGGTTGATGTCAGAGCATTGTGTCTCTGTCTGCAAGGACAACTCTGATCTTACACAGCACTAAAGCATGCACACTAACATTAATTAGCTACAGAACTTGGGGAAGGATCCCCAAAATTATAAAACAGACAAACACAAACACACTAGGATCACAGCAGTGTTTTAAAACTCATGATGGGGGCTGTCTGGCAAGTTTTGAATGTGTCTTTGAATCTCATCAGAACATGAGAAAATATCTTGCTAATGTTTTCGATCAAGTAATGGTTGGTTAATTAAACTAACAATGGTACTGTAATACACTGGTGTAAAGGCATTTGTTCAGTACTGACTGAGGGTTTGGCACAGAAGGGCTAAATGATACCAAACACAACACAACAAGGTGCAGAAAGTTCATTCTCTGAGGTGTTTAGCATGTCAGCAGAGAAGGGAGTCAGTAATATATGTTTCTAGAAAGGTTCGCTATTTAAGAATTTTGTCAGTGACCTGGAAGCAAACAAAGCTTTATTTTTATTCCCAGTAAGAGGATGAGGGGCCTCCAGGTTGGGAAAGCCATGACTCTCAAAGTCTTGAAGATACTGCTTGAATAATCAATTTAATATAAATTCTTCAGTTCCTCTCAGGCTACTGCAATCTTTAGCCGTGTAAATAAGGGAATTTATTAATGTTGCATTACCTTTGTACTTCACACTGATCCCCTAGAGCTGTTACTGGGATATTTGTCTAGCTCATGTATCTGCTGTTCATGGCAAGATGTCTTAAATTGGAGAATAGTCAGAAACCAAGAGATGATACACAGGAGTCAATACTGGCTTTAGTGACTTGTTTAAATAAGCATATGAGCTAGTGAACCTCAATTACTTTTTTGGCCTTAAAAATTGCAAATTGTTTTCTTCCGACGCTTGTGTTGGAAGAGACAGTAGAAACGACTGCTCCTGAGAGTAACAGCTCCCCAGGTGGAAAAGTTCCAGATAGCATTTATTTACAATTAACAATTTCAATAAATATTTTATTACTTCCTTCCTTGGCAGCAGATCTATGTCCCAGAGACTAGTATGAGCTAATACAGATCTCAGCAGCTACAAAGTTATGGTTGGACTTGATGATCCAGTGAGTCTTTTCCAACATAGTGGTTCTGTGAAAGTGTTGGACCTTTTAGAGTTCCTTGTACAATCCTGACTTGCTCGGTCTCTTGGGTGGGTCTTTGTCTTCTCTTAGTTTAGCAACCTTCTCCCTGAAGTCAGCAGGTGTTCTTGAGTTAGACACAAAGGGTTTGGCTGAGAAAGTTTTCTTTGTGCACATCCTTCTCATTTCAGTGCCTGTAGATTACATGTTTCCCGTTTGCTGTCATGTTACTTAAGCTTTTAATTGTGTGATTGCTGATATTCAGAACTAATTTGTTTTAAATATTTTGAAATACTTCTGAAACAAAAATATCATTGTTGTTGTCATCATTTTCATCCTTTGTGAGTAAATAACTGCTAGTTGCTATGTGACTTTTTTGTAAAGGGAAAAATAGCAGTGCAGCAGCACTTGTATCTTAAACATGTCATTATCTAGTGGAGGGATGGGAAAAATCAATGTGATTTGTAAAGAAATGACATGACAATACCTGTTATTAGAGTCCCACACACTCTGGGATGTGATGTGCTTTTCAGTTTAATGGTATTTGTGCAATTACTAAATGAAGTTTCATGCAGAACTGTCAGAAAAGCAGTTACAGTAAACAATGGTAAACTTCTTGTGGTTTCATTTCAGCTCTTCGCTTCTAACATGGAAGGAAAGAGTTCTCCTAGTGAAGTGTTGGTCTGTACAACAAGCCCAGATAGGCCAGGACCTCCAACCAGACCTGTTATTAAGGGGCCAATAACATCTCATGGCTTTAGTGTAAAGTGGGGTAAGCCAGTACAGTTTGTCAAATAAAATTATATAAATATGTATTAGCACTTAAATTTTTCATGCTTCTCCGTCTAAAGTTCAACATGTTTGGAGAACTTGACAACTTAATTTTTGTAATATTCTAAAAGATGCATAGAGGTTCTTGTGTTTTCAGAATTAAAAAAAAATGTTAGTTTTTATTTACTAACTTGAACTGAAGTGCATCTTCAGACTTTTCACCTTCCATTTCATGTCCCATTGCCGCAGCATCCAGCTGCTTCCTTTATCGATGGGGCAAGCCTCCCTATTGCATCTCTTTCAATGCTTTTCCATGCATCTTGTTTGTGGCATTATTCTCCAACTGCCTTATTCTGACTGATGCTGATATCTAGCTTCTGCTACCCACTTTGGCTATAAATTTCTTGATGCAATTTCTGAGGGGGAGTTTGTGGAGGAGAGGCAGCAGAATCAGGAACAGATTCTGTAAATCTTTTTGTTCTGTTTCACTCTTAATTTGGATTTACTAACAACTTGACTTATTTTTCAGATCCTCCACAGGATAATGGTGGTTCAGAAATCCTAAAGTATCTGTTAGAGATTTCTCAAGGAAGTCCTGAAGGTAAACTTGAAAAAAATGTTGTCTCTATTTCAATCCATTATAGCTGCTATAAAGAATTAGTGATACTCTGGGGCAGAACATAGAATTGAAACTAAGTTACGTATGGTTGGACTCGGCGATCCGGTGGGTCTCTTCCAACCTGGTTATTCTGTGATTCTGTGAATTGGCAGCCTTAAAACGTGCAGGGTTCCTGGGAGAGCTTGGATTGGGCTTGAGGGAGCTTTTTGTTCTGTTAAAGTGTGCTCTTTTTCTGTAATACTGGTGAAATTTTGGGTTAAATGGCTGAACCTATTGTTTGATTTTATATTTTTAGTATATTTTAGAAATATTCATATTTGTAAGTATCTATATTTGTATATGTGTCTATATGGATGTATGACTTTTAAGTGGGAATGATATTCATAGTCATATTAACACTAATCACTTTCCTGAAAAAGACAGTTTGTGGAAGACCACACTAAGGATTTTCTTTCCTCTTAGATGCTAATAAGCTTCTTGCAGTATAATTCTTCAAACTTGGATTTATCTTATTTTTTAGCAAATCAATGGGAAGTGGCATATAGCGGATCGGCTACAGAATATACCTTTACTCACTTGAAACCAGGCACTTTGTATAAACTCCGGGCATGCTGTATCAGCACTGGCGGACACAGTCAGGTAAGTATTATTTAACAATAGGGAGTGTATTTATATTTTTCAGGGAAGTATCTGCTGGGTTTGGGAAAAAAATCTGCTTAAAAAGAAGATGCATGTTTTTCTCGTGGCACGGTAAAGCTATTCAAATTGAAGTTAATCTCATGTTGCAAGTTGCTTAATTTTAGAAGATTTCTGTGTGTATTTGATGGGTTTTTTTTTCAGGAAAACTGCAATTTAGTGGATTTTGTTTTCTCAAAACCAGTCTGCAGGAGTTTAAACTTGCAGTAGAAAAGACCATTGTGTTAATCTGATCTTGCCCTTTGCTTGAGAAAGAGAACAGACTTTCATGTACGTAAGCCCTTACTGGCCAAAGCTAGTGAGTGAAGATGCAGTAGGAGTAGTTTGTTGTAACAGTTAATTACCTTTCATGTAGCTCAATTCTTCTTTAAATTCTTATGTTGCATTTTCCAGTCACTGATTCCTGTCATTCCTTTCCTTGTTTTAAACTCATTTCAGTACCTACACTTTTATTACTCCTGCTTTGATGTGTATTATGATTAATAGAGTACATTAGGGTTTGATATTACTTTAGAAACAAGGAAATTAAAATAAAGAGCCCCACAACATCAGGCATCAAAGTTTCTTGTGCTACGGTTGTGAGTGTGCTGACAAAGAACTCTATTAATAGTATTTTTAAGTAACATAGAATCATAGCATCTCCCGTCTCTTTTTGTTTTATACATTTCTATTAGGTGGTGAGTGTAGAAAACAATTTCTTGTGCCACTTTCTAATCGTGCCTAGCTTTGGTGGTGGTAGTCATACCAGAGAGCTAACTTCAGCTCCTGTTCTCTTCCAGTGTTCTGAAAGTTTACCTGTCCGTACACTGAGTGTTGCACCAGGTCCCTGTCGGCCACCAAGAGTTTTGGGGAAGCCGAAGCACAAAGAAGTACAGCTACAATGGGGTAAGTCACTGGAGAATGTCCCTACTGAATAGTTTTGATCTGATTGTTAGTTGTTAAGCTATCCTTAGGGTTTTGGGTTTTTTTCCTGTTGCTTGGCATTATGAAAAGTTGTGGTGAGTTCTGTTCACTGGGAAGTACAAAGCAAAGTCTGGTAAAGCCTGTGTGAGTCAGAAGTGCAGCTTCTTTTTGACTGCTGTGGTTCTTTGTTGGATTTCTGAACTTAGGGGTCCTCCAGCTGTTCTTTAAGCCTGATACTTTACTCCCATTTTTGTTTTAGGACCTACCTCTGTTAGGACTATAAAGTATCAGCTATATTAGAATATCTATCGTTTTATTGTAAAAACACCATATGATTTAAGATATTTCTTATTCCTTTCCAATACAGACCTAACAGAAGTGTTTTCCTGCTTCAAGTATAGAGATTCTCTCAGCAATTTGAGTTAGAACATATTGAGGATTTTGGGTGGCATTTAAACCCTGATCCACAGTATAACACACAATCCATTGGACATCTGTAATTTTGCAAAGGTATTTGGACCATGGACAGGACACTCAACTGTTCCAAAATGTACATTTTTCAGAATACAGGGTACAGATCAGTAGAGAACAATTTTTTTAATAATCTTGCAGCATCCAAGATTTTGTAGCATCATTTGTTAAGCTAAATTCTAGAGCTGTACCATTTGTAACTGACAAATATATCTCAAAAGCAGCATAAAAATTCACCTGTGCATCCAGGATGTTGTTTTTTGGGAAACTGTACCCCATATGGTGGAGCACTGCATTTCGGAACCACAGGCACATGGATTCTGTGGTACTGGCTTGTAATATAGCGTGCAAATATTATCATATACATTGTTTTAATGGAGAAAAAGGTGCTGACAACAAAACAGATACAAGCACAGAAAACAAACTCTCTTTCCCAAGAAGTTATTCCAAGTGAAGTGCAGCTTTTAGGTTGTTGTACAGGGATTCAGAATCTCATAAACGTTAGCAGTGTGACTAATAAAGTTAGAGGATGGCAGTCGTTCGTATTTTTATTGGGTGTTCATACGCTTTGCCAGAAATCCCATCTATAATTAGTAGTTTTGGAGTGTACATGACCCCGCTCAGCCTGTGTCCAACCATAGCCAGCAGCCAAGACTGAGTCAGACAGCCACCAGGTGCCTCCTAATTTCTGTCTGTCCCAGAAAGGGTGTATTCAGCACTGGTTGCATTCTTTGCGCAGCTTTCTGTACTTTTCTCCTGCCTCAGTGATTGATTGTTTTGTATACAGCACCACCTTTGATATGGGGGGAAAGAGACTGAGACAAAGCTTCTCGGGGGAAAGGTCATTGTCTTGGCCGAGCTGTCACTCTTCCGTGTGACAATACGATCTGTGAATGTTTAGAGTTAAGAGTAATATTTATTTTCTTTTAAAACATCAGTCGTATCCTTGGCTGAGATGTTGCACAGAAGGCATCTATCAAAGAGGAAAGTCATCACTGATAGTTTGTGTGTCTTTGTGTGTTTGTATGTCTGTGGTTTCTGAAGGGAAAAATTAATCTGGCACGTGTCCTTATGTTATTGATGAATTCTGTGTTTTCTTTCTAGATGTCCCTCCCTCAGAAAGTGGCTGTCCTGTCTCAGAATACAGCGTAGAAATGACAGAACCCGAGGAAGTTGTTTCTGAAGTATATCATGGTCCTGATCTGGAGTGCACCGTCAGCAACCTCCTTCCTGGAGCAACGTATCAGTTCAGAGTGAGAGCTTTGAATGACGGCGGGGTACGTGCAGCGTCCTTTGGCTTTTTCTCGCTGCAGGTGGTACCATGCCCGAGATGAGTGATGCTGGGAAGTGATTGTGTGGGTGCTGGTGATCAGAGAGGTGAAGGGGGGATGGGAGAAAGAAAATAAAGTGAGAAATCCTGAAAGGAACTTTTGAGGAAGAGTGGCGGTTTTGAATTTGGTGCTCTTAAAAAGGAGATGTACTAATATGACTGACCAAAATGTACAAAATGTCTGCCAACAGTTGTATTTGCTTACAAGGAGGAGTCTTTTGTTCCCCTTCCACTGCATCCGTTCTTTTTGCTTTGAATCTTAACTGTGTAAAAACAAACACTAAAATTTCACACAGGTGTTGATATATTCTGAAGAAATTATTTTTGATTATTTTTTGTCTTTATTTGAAGAAATACATGCTTTATAGATTTGTTTTTTTTTTCTTTATGTGACTTCCTTGGAAGGTGTGCTTTCCTAAATACATCAGAATTTGTCTGATGTCCATGGAGACCTGCTGAAAGACCCTGTTGATTCAGTGAGGTTTGGATTGGTTCTGCTGGCCTTTGTAAGAGCATTTTTCCAACCTTTTTTTAATAAAGGCAGTCCCATCAGCAGTACATACATATTGATGTGTGTGTTACCAGGAAATATTGATAACGAATATAATGTAAAGGTTTAAAGTTACTCACTTACAGAAAGAAATTCTGTTAAAAATTAACTTAGGTATTAGAAAATATGCAAGGCTGTTCAACTGTTTAGTCTTTAAAATATTCTTTTTTTTGTGAAAATAGTAATTAAATACCCATGAAAAGATTGAATTAGTTTGCTGAAATGGAAACAATTTGCCTACCTGGTGGCTTTGGATATGTAACATCGTAATTTTTTTTTCCCTCCTCCCTCCTCTTATTTTTTCTTTTTTTTTTTTTTCTTCCCCGCCTCTTTTTGGTAAAGCAATGTATAAAGTTGCAAAGCGTTTCTAATCCCCCCTTTGTTAAATGAGAGAACTGGGTTTGGACTGAGTTTTTTGCCAGATGCAGAAGGTGGATGCAAGTGTTCTTTTCCAGATGCCAACACCTTTCTTCCTCCTGCTAGGTAAAGAAAAAAGAAGAGAATTTTTGAAGGGTGCATTCTTTGTAATTCAAAGCAAGCTATCAGTGATAGACTTTCTCGATTGTGGATACTGACACATGCCTATAGAGAGGTTTTCTGGGGTTCATCATTTCATCCTTTGTAGTGGCTCTTTTTTTTTTTTTTCATACTTGCTAGTATTGTATTCCAAAATAAGTAAATATCAGTGATTTTCCTCTAATTGCTTCCAGTGAAGTTCCTTTGTTCTGGAGAATGATTTCTAATTGTTTGGGGATGCACTGAACAAACCTCATTATCCCACTCAGCTGCCCTCAAAAAGACTATTTTCTACCATTTTCTCTCCTGTCCTCGCGGTGCTGGCTGAAGCCAGTTTTCAAGACTCTGGATATTTGTCTTTTGCTAATAATGCATTAAATTATTCTCCTACCATGTGCTCAAAAGTTGTCTGAGCAGTTGTGCCTCGTGGAGCTAAGCTATATACAGCATGCATACAGCATGCCCCTGCATGCTGAACTCTGCTGTGGAAACCCATGCTGGGCTCCAGCATGTGCTATCCTTCTATAATTAATATTTGGCAGACATTTTTATATAAAAGAGGCTGGATTTGGACTCCAGTATGTGCTTTACTGTTGCTGTGCTCTCATAGCCATGAGAGGAAGGCAGTTGTGCTGGGCTGTGGCACAGACATGTGAACACATTAATTTAAGGTGAGGTAGAGGAACAGATGTTGTTCCTCAGTTACTCCGTTGCTGAGAGCACATTCTCACTCTTGGGTGAACTGGACATGGCTCAGGCTTTCCCAGGCACTCACCACCATACAGAAGGGTGTACATGCTGTCTGCTCATACCTGAGCTTACCTCACATTTTAATTTTACAGTAATTTACGTGGTCTCATTGTGAATCCTGATGTTTGGTGCAGAATGTCAGAAGCCTGATCTATCTTAGAGAAAGTTTATTACAATGAGAAAGTTTATTACAATGAAAAAGTTTGTGGGCTTTTTTTGGAAAGCCTTTGAGGAACACGAGGTGGGTGTATGCTTATATATTAATGTACAGGCACCTTGTTCTCCTCTAGTACGGGCCATATTCAGAAGCTACAGAAGTCACTACAGCAGCAGGACCACCTGGCCAGTGCAGAGCACCTTCCCTCTCCTTTCTGTCTGACACACGTGTACTTGTAAGCTGGGAGGTAAGTCAGGTGCTTGTTTAATTTCTGTCTTGCTTATCCAAACTGTTATGGACACTACAAAACTTGAAAACTAGCTTCAGAGCTGTCCAGTGGTTTGGAACTTTTTTTGCACAAGAAAATTTAATGCTGAAACTCTTCTGTACTAGAAAATCATCTTTTCTACTTTTCTCTTTAAACAATTGTGTAAAATTGATTAGGAGTCATCTGGACGAGGATTCAGACATGAGGCCTCCTACGCTGGCATCAGATGATAGAGCACTGGTCGGGTGGATGTGTTCTCTGCAGGCTTTTAGCATGTCAGTGTGTCCTGGGGTGGAATTGTGAAGGCAAATATTTGATGTTTGGCTCGAGCTGGAGCCTGTGATATGAAATTGACTCTGCACAAATGCTTACAATGCAGCTTTTCTTTTCTCAAAAATTGTTTGTCTCTTCCCCAAATATTTACTTTTATTTTAGTTTGTGTGTGTTCATTCTCCAGGATCTTAGTCGCTGGGCTCTTAAAATAAGCCTTAGCTGAAATTCTGAGGGGTTGTTTGATGTCATTGCAAAAAGAAAAAAAAAAGGTGTTATGTAATTAAGGCAGAAAGAAAAGAATGTTGTTGTAAATAACACTGTGATATGGAGCGGTGGGGCTGTATTCTGCCAGCAAAATTGCTTTGAAAACCCTGTAGCCATTCCAGCCCTGCATCTGTCAGGTCCTTCCATAAAAGGATGCCCCTGTTGAGAAAGAAGTTATTAATGTTCATGAGATGCTCAAATAAATGGATTGTGCTAGCAACATATCTTGGTACAAATATAATCTGATTTTAATTTTATAATTAAACGGGTGAATTGGAGGTACTCGTTAATATATCTTGCAACATTTTGTGACACCGCACTAGAAATTGCACTGAACTTCTAAATGTTAACTTTTAAATGAGTGTTTAGACAGGCATTTGCTCTCCCCAAATGTGAGTGAATACAGCAGTGTTTCTGATAGTCTCTGTATTTATATGGAGGTTATATTTGTTTATTCTAGCTAAAAATGAAGCTGTGGAAGGAGGAATGTGGTTTGCTGTGGTTATGTTTTCTTAAAGAGTCTATCATTTTTTGGCTGTTATGAATATAAAGGAAAAACAGCGGAGGACTGGAGACCGGACGACAGAGCACACTGCTGTGCCTACATGGCATTTTTACACATTGTTTCAGAACACCGGCTTTGCAGTTATGAATGCTCCTATTAAAGGAGCTGGAAGCCCCGAGACTCCTGTAGGAGTCTTTTTGTGGATGTTAACATACCCCCATCCACACTCCCATGTCCCATCCTGGAACCATTAGCTTGATGGGTGACTTTGAAAATCTCCAGTGACTGCCTGGCTTGTGGAGGTTGTTCTTTCCTCACATGAGTACCTACTTTGGGCTTGAAGGCTAGCTCTTCCCAAGCTGTGTTTTGATCACTCGAGTAGCCTAGGCTAGATTGATGCTTTTTGGTGTTCTCTGCGGTTAGGCTTCTGCTAAGCCAATGTAGAGAGAATTTATTCCTGAGTGTCCTGATGAAAAGCAAAGTAGCTGCATGCACTTTATCTTTTCTCTGAATTTGTACCAGGTAATTTTTGTACTGAATTGGCCTGTTTGAGTAATATATTAGGGAACAGTAATTCAGTGTGTTTCCATTTGCTGAGGTAATTGTGTATTAATTTAAAAATAAAGGTTGAGTTTTCTTCCCCATGTTCTTTATTCTGTACCCGGTGAAACATGGAGATCTCAAGTGCTCATTTTTGAATTGAACCGCATAAATATTTGTGTTACAGAGCCCTGAATGTTCTGGTGCTGACATCTCTGAATACAGATTAGAGTGGGGAGAAAATGAGGAATCTCTACAACTTGCATATAACGGCACAGATACCTGTTTTGAAATAGGTGAATTGTCAGCGGCAGCGCATTACTGCTGTAGGCTACAGGTATGGAAGTGAGGAGGTTTTGCATACATTGCTGAATCTAAAATGCAAACAGAGTTTCCTTACACTGTGTTTGGGTTTTATTATCATTAGCCTGTGTGAAATTATGTGCTCTCTAAATCAGAAGCAATATATGTTTATTTTAAATAATGCAGACTGTTGCCATGTAACTGAACAGTTTAGATTCAGCACAATACAAAGCGATAAACAAGGGAGTTGTTATAACTGTCAGGTCTCAAGTTGTTGTCGTGTATCATGTGGTTTGTTTTCAGTGAATAATGCTTTTAGCAGCCACCATGCCCTCTGATATTAAAATTAAACGCTAATGTTTTAGGACCACTTTAAAAGACGCTTTTTCTTGGTAACGAGGTGTAAATAACATCTACCTTCCAACTGGATCTTGGAAGACTCCCCTAGCTTAGATAATAAACTCCAACATCTGGTTCATTTATCAAGTAAAACAAACCAGCTGAGTAGATTCCAGTTTGTATAGGAGATGGTAGCTGCCAGCAAGTGGGTCCACCTCATTACCATTTTATCTCTTGATTTGTAAGATTGGATCTCACATAGAGTCTCTATATGATTTATTTCTCTTTGATCTATTTCTCTCCAATTATTTGCAGCAAAAAGTAATGGTTAAAATATATTTCTTTTATATGTATGTGAAAATAAAAATACAGTACTTTTTCTCCTTTGCATCTACTGAAAATAAATGAAAGTAAAGTAAGTTGGAGTGAAGTAAAAATATTTTTGCCCAAAACACTATTCCACAAGATTTATTTGTATGTAAGCCAGAATACCACCAGTAATCAAACCAAAAGTTCACGTACCCACCCAGCTGGCAATGTGTGGACCACCCAAGGTCATTTCTTTGATCAGGGACAACATGCTTCTGTTGAGTGTTTCCTTCTTATAAGTTGTTGGGTTTTTTTTTTAACAGGACGTTGCTTTTTTTTTTTTTTTTTTTTAACAAAGTAGCTTTTGAGCAGTGGGTCAACATCCAAGGAGCTTGGGCCCCCCTACCTCTAACTACACTCAACTGTATTTTCTGACTTGGTCATAGCTGGCCATATACCTTGCACTGGCACTGTTGGGAAAGGCAAATTGAAAGAGCGTGTTGTGAGAGTGGCTTGGAAGTATGAGCCAGAGAGTGCCTCTTTTTTGCTCAAGAGGGAAGGCATTCAGCATCCGCTGGGCAGGGAGTAGCCTGTAAAACGACTTCTGTGGTGAGCTGAAGAGAGCTCAAAGCGGTTTTAATGTTAAAAATGGAAGCAGCCAGTTGGATAGCATCTTTGTTTTTAAGTGGGTGTTCGTTTTAAAATACATGCCACAAAAGGGTTGCACAAATCCTTTTTGTTTTTAACACAGCCAATATAATTTAATCCATAGGCAGAGGTTAAATGAAATGCACAACAGCACCAGGACATTTTATTGAAATCCATCAGTGATCCATGCATTACTTTCTAGAGGGCTTCATCCTCTAGATCTTATCTGTGTAAAAAAAGTATGTGTAGCAGACAAAGAAGGAAAGTTAAATAGTATCAGAACTTTTAGTTCTTTTTTTAAAAAACAAAAAAGAGAGCTGTTTTTCTTACGTGAGCAGCTTTAACAGAAATACCTTTGTTACTTTTTAAAAATAAGTATTCCCCACACTACTTTTACTCTGCCTTCTAATTAACACACAGTATTGTTATCTCAATCTACAGTAAAGCAATAAAAGAAAAGAATTGAGGAATCGGGCATATGTAACTGCAGGGCAGACAATTTGTCTTTAATGTTGCTCAACGTTTTTCATGTAATGAATATTCTTGAAAATAATTGTGGCTTCTGCATTGTGTCATTTGGGGGTGGGGAGCACCTAGGAAGCAAAGAAGAATGAAATTCCCATCGGTTCTGATGATGAGATTGTCCAATAAAGCAGTTGAAAGCACCACTAAAAATAAATTGCTTGGAGCAAGATACAGATTGCCAAACCCTGGTTTAGAGGCAAGACAAATAATATCATTGGCAGACCACAAAACAAGGCTCACTTTTAACAGCTCTAGGAGTGCTTCACTAAATAGAAGATGTCCCTGGAGCAGGATTTGTTTTGAAGGGCTTTTTAAAGGCTTGCAAATCTAATTTTATTGTCTTTCTTCAGTTGAACAAAACTCCTCCTGGAAAAACAGAACACAGCTTTGTGTTTGTTTTATGCATAGCAGAAATAAGTTGCTCGCTACAGTTAAGCATAGATAAGAAATCAAACAGTTTTTGATATGTCCTTTCCTTGCCTTCATAGTCCTACTGGCAACATTGTAAGACTGAGTTTCTAATTAAGTGTCATCTAGTGGCAGACTCGGGGCTCACTCATAGAATCATAGAAAAACCAGGTTGGAAGAGACCCACCGGATCATCGAGTCCAACCATTCCTATCAAACGCTAAACCATGCCCCTCAGTGTCTCATCCACCCATCCCTTAAAACACCTCCAGGGAAGGTGAATCAACCACCTCCCTGGGCAGCCTCTGCCAGTGCCCAATGACCCTTTCTGTGAAAAATTTTCTCCTGATGTTCAGCCTAAACCTCCCCTGGCGGAGCTTGAGGCCATTCCCTCTCGTCCTGTCTCCTGTCACTTGGGAGAAGAGGCCAGCACCCTCCTCTCCACAACCTCCTTTCAGGTAGTTGTAGAGAGCAATGAGGTCTCCCCTCAGCCTCCTCTTCTCCAGCGTAAACACCCCCAGCTCTCTCAGCCGTTTCTTGTAAGGCCTGTTCTCCAGCCCCTTCACCAGCTTCGTTGCTCAACTCTCCCAAATGCAAAGGAGGTGTGGATAGTACTGGCTAATGTCAAAAGCTGCTTTTGAAGATCTGCACCTTTGGGACCTTCTGTAGCTCAGGCTGTACCATAATACGCTACCCTAAGCTGTCTGGATACCTTGTGCTGGGCTGTATCAGGAGGAACCCAAGTGTCAGATCAAGGGAAGGTGGTGTTGCCCATTAGATGCCATTCATGAGAACCTGAAATACAGTGTCCAGGTTTCCTCCAAGCACAAATTGAAATAGAGCTGCTCAGGTCAAATTTAAAGAAAAAAGTCATCACTCTGCTGGTAATTGAGGATTGCAACAGTGGTCCATAGGGGCTGTGCAATTTCCCTCCTCGGAATTTTTCAAGACTTCAATGGGCAGAAGCCTGAGCAACCTGGTCTGTATTTTACCCTGCTTGGCGTAGCAGCTAGCACATTAGATGTGTCCCAAGATCCCTTCCAGCCTGTATGGTTCTGTGATTGTGCGCACAGGAGCTTATAATACTCCTGAGGAGGTAACGTTAGTACCTTCCCACACCGTTGCAGTGCAACGTACGCAGCATTTACCAGTAGCTGAGCATCGACTGATAAACTGTAATTGTGCAGTGTTGAGCTTCCAAACACAGCAGCCATAATTCATGAGCAGAAGCATGCCAGCTTTTGAAACTTGATTTCCACTGAGATCCTTGATCTGTGCATCAAGATGAGAAGCTTGATAAATGGTTGCTCTCCTCTCTTGTGGAAAATACACAGCCATGTGCTTTGGTTGTGGTTTGCTAGTGATTTGTGACTGAGTTATAGACTTAATGCCACGCTGAGTTCCTATATTCTTATATCAGAAAGTTCTTAGCATGAAATGAGCTATCAAGTCTCTGAGTTAGGAACCAGTGTCACTCTCAGCAAGCCAAATACCACTTATGTCTAGGTGGACTCTGCTTGCATAAAGCATCTGACGTTGCCTTCTGCAGTATACTGAGATTTTTACACAGGGCAGTGCAACAATTTTGGGTAGCCCATTTGCTGAACAATGTGATGTCATCTGTCAGTGACAGTATGACCACCATAACATTTTTCCTTACTAAAAGTTAGTTGCTGATAAAAAGGTTGCTGTTAAGGTTGATTAAATAGCTATTAGGGAAAAAAAGAAATATTCTCCAATTTATCTGAGACATACTCCTGAGTAACAAAGGAATATATTAATTGTACTTGTAAAGGTAGAGGGATGAATCATGCTTTAGAGAATAAGCCAACGATTCTCAGAAGAATCCTTGAAACAGCTTCAGGCTGCATAGTTCATTATTATCAACTTGTTAGACATGAAAGAATATTCATCCTGCAAACATGTTGTGGTTTTTTTGACGCACAGGCTATTAACCAGGCAGGAGCTGGACCCTACAGTGACCTGGTAACCTGCAGAATCCCCGCGTCTGTGCCTGATGCAGTCTCTACCCTCTCTGTGCTGGAGGATGAACACATGGATGCCTATCAGCTCTCACCCTCTGTGTGCCTTGTATTGAACTGGGAAGAACCATGCAATAATGGAGCTGAGATTACATCATATAACATTGACCTGGGTGACATCAGCATTCCAGTAGGAAATGTTACAAGTTACATTATCAGTGATTTGCTTCCAGAAACCTCATACCGGTAAGTAATTTATTTTTATGTGGTGCAGAGCACTCGGAATGAGATTGGATAGCTTGATCTTGCATGGGAAATGTTGATGACATTCAGTATAAGTAAAAAATCTAGCTAGGGAGCATAGAAATCTGTAGTAATTCCTTTAATAAATTAATTGTGGTATTTCACATACTGCACCCTTCCCCTTTCCTCTTCCTCCTGCCATTATCTCTGATCTCTCCTTCATTTGAAGTTGCTTTGCTAAGATAAGGTTATGCTGGTAGGTAAATTAATTAAAAAAATGGGAAATAACTAAAATTTCAATGTGACCTCTCTTGTTTTCTCAGATGCTTAGCAGTACTGTTCCAGGGGTTTATATTATTAACTGTATTGATCCCTTTTTTGGGATAGCAATTTGCACACAATGTACTTTTATTTGTATAGCTGGTGTATGGAGATTAGGTAACAGATAATCTGATTTTAAAAACAATCAGTTCAGATTCTGAATTTCTAAGCGACTTTGCCAAAGTTTTATTTTATGTATGAACTACAGCATCACCTCTTCTAGCAGACTTGCTGGCTTAATGTAGCTTAAAGTGTTGGTAAAAATACTGCATATGAGTAAAGCTGCACCATGGTTTGAACTAAATTGAGTTCCTGGTGCCATGCCTCCTCCATCTCCACATTCTCCTGTGTTTCTCTGACTGCCTTGCTTCAACTCCTGGTGCTTGTGTGGCCTTGAAGCCAGACCAGGGAACACAACTGACCGAAGACTAGTCAAAAACCTAATAAAACTGATGAGAAATTTAAGAGTTAGCCTATTGACTGGCTACCCAGCTGTGGAACTGCATCATCTTTGAGGATTCTTACATTCCCTGATTTTTCCTTATACGTTCAGTTGAGTCAAAACAGCTAAAGCAAAATGAGAGTTTTGATCAATGCAGTCAAAACAGCCAGAGTGAACCATATAAATTCTTCACTGAAGTCTGCATTCTTCAATTTCTTTCAATTTTTTTAGAGAGTTCAGGGTTGTCTACAGCTTCCTTTAGAGAAATGTCCTTTTCTCCAAAGCCTGGAAATGGAGTTGTGAAATGAAAGAATGGGTAGGACATTACTCTTCACAGAATCATAGAATAACCAGGTTGGAAGAGACCCACCAGATCATTGAGTCCAACCATTCCTATCAAACACTAAACCATGCCCCTCAGCACCTTGTCCACCGTGTCCCTGGGCAGCCTCGGCCAGTGCCCAATGACTCTTTCTGTGAAAATTTTTTCCTGATGTCCAGCCTTCAGTCGTGCTGCAGCCTTGCCCATAAAGCTCTTATTCCTGCTGCCTTGAAATGTGGTGTTATGCTGAGGTTATACTGAATTATATATTTTTTGCAATATTATTTCTTTATTTTGCAAAAAGCACTGTATTAAATTGTGTATGTTAGGTCAGGAAGTCTGTATGTCTCTGAAATGAAAAGACTAAAGCACAAGCATTAACTGCAAGTGTTCTAAGTGTTGTTTTGAAACTAGATTCTTACAAACAGCAAAAAACTTTGTGAAGAGCACAAACCAGTGGATGACTAATCAGCAGTAATAACAGATGAAAGCTCTTTCCTTTAACAAAACAAGAGAAAGAAACTCCCAAGTCTTGCATCTCATACCTGTCAGGGCAGTTGAGTTGTAAAAGCACCTCATATATAGTTTGAAGTATTTTTCTACTAATAGAAGTAGATGTGTCAAAGTGGTTTGGCTATTAGTTGTGAACTCATTCGTTGATATTTCTTTTTCAAGCCTATATACACCTGTTCATCAGGGAACATCTGTGCCCCAATAGATGTATCCATAAGAAACATATTTAACAAACTGTTACAAGGTTTGGGGTTTTTTTCCTTGCCTGTTTTAATCAGGAGTGTATTTCAGAACATTACTGATCACATTCTTTAAATTTGTCCACCCGTAGTTTTTCTTTTCATGTCAGCTTCGTTTAACTCAATTAGCTATTCTCTCTCCCTCATGTTTATTCCCTGCTGTGTTTAAAAGCAGTGAATGCCTTGTTTTTCCTAGACTAAGCAAGCCAAACGCTACTGTGTTTAAGGTTCTGAACTCTCTTTCCAAAGTTTCAGCAGAATTTGAAGCAAATCAGCAAAGGAAATTTCACTGTCAATGTTTTTGCAGCAATCCTGAAACTGAAAGCAAATCTTGGTTATTATAAACCTACTAGTCCAAAATAAGAAGTCATAGAATCAGAGAATGGTTTGGGTTGGAAGGAACCTTAAAGATCATCCAGTTCCAACTCCCCTGCCATGGGTGGGGACAGTTTCCACAGGATCGGGTTGCTCAAAGCTTCATCCAGCTACGTCTCGAACACTTCCAGCGATGGGTTTTCCACGACTTCTCTGGGCAAGCTGTTCCAGTACCTCACCTCCTACACAGTAAAAAATACCTAATATCTAACCCAAACCTACCCTCTTTTGGCTTAAAACCATTGCCCCTCATCCTGTCACTACTCAGTGATAGAGTCTCTCCCCAGCTTTCCTGTAGGTGAAAAGGAGCATTGTTTTTGAGTAGTGATCAGAATCACAGAATAACCAGGTTGGAAGAGACCCACCGGATTGTTGAGTCCAACCATTCCCACCAATCCCTAAATCATGCTCCTAAGCACCTCGTCTACCCTAACCTTAAACACCTCCAGGGACGATGACTCAACCACCTCCCTTGGCAGACCGTTCCAATGCCTAACCACCCTCTCCGTGAAGAACTTTTTCCTAATCTTAAGCCTAAATCTCCCCTGGCAGAACTTGAGGCCATTCCCTCTCGTCCTGTCCCCTGTCACTTGGGAGAAGAGGCCAGCACCCTCCTCTCCACAACCTCCCTTCAGGTAGTTGTAGAGAGTAATAAGGTCTCCCCTCAGCCTCCTCTTCTCCAGGCTAAACACCCCCAGCTCTCTCAGCCGCTCCTCATAAGATTTGTTCTCCAGCCCCTTCACCAGCTTTGTTGCTCTTCTCTGGACTCGCTCCAGAGCCACAACATCCTTCTTGTGGTGAGGGGCCCAGAACTGAACACAGTACTCGAGGTGCGGTCTCACCAGTGCCGAGTACAGAGGGAGAATAACCTCCCTGGACCTGCTGGTCACGCCGTTCCTGATCCAAGCCAAGATGCCATTGGCCTTTTTGGCCACCTGGGCCACTGCTGGCTCATGTTCAGTCGCTGTCAACCAGCACCCCCAGGTCCTTCTCCTCCAGGCAGCTTTCCAGCCAGGTTTCTCCTAGTCTGTACCTCTGCTTAGGGTTGTTGTGCCCCAAGTGCAGGACCCGGCATTTGGCCTTGTTAAACCTCATGCCGTTGGTCTCAGCCCAGCAGTCCAGCCTGTTCAGGTCCCTTTGCAGAGCCTCCCGACCCTCCAGCAGATCCACACTTCCACCCAGCTTGGTGTCATCTGCAAACTTGCTAAGGGAGCACTCGATGCCTTCATCCAGGTCATTGATAAAGACATTGAACAGGGCTGGACCCAGGACTGAGCCCTGGGGAACCCCACTTGTCACTGGCCTCCAGCTGGATTTAACTCCATTTACCACCACCCTCTGGGCCCGGTCATTCAAACAGTTTTCCACCCAGGAGAGTGTGCGCCCGTCCAGGCCAGAGGCCGACAGTTTCCGAAGCAGAATGCTGTGAGAAACTGTGTCAAAGGCTTTACTGAAGTCCAGGAAGATATCAAAGGCTTTACTGAAGGAAGACTGGACTTCAGTAAAGCCTTTGATACAGTTTCTCATAGCATTCTGCTTTGGAAACTGTCGGCCTCTGGCCTGGACTAAAACCATTGCCCCTCATCCTGTCACTACTCAGTGATAGAGTCTCTCCCCAGCTTTCCTGTAGGTGAAAGGAGCATTGTTTTGAGTAGTGATGTGGTTACTAAAGTGCCTGTGTCCACCCCATTGCGCTTGTAAACTTAGGTTTAGCATTGTTCTGCTGCTTCCAGCTTCTGATGGGAAACGGCTATACGTGAGCAGCTCAAATATATACTGAGCAAGCTCCAGGTGCTTTGCACGGCATGGCGGGCAAAGCTGACAAGTTTGACAAGTTCTCTGTCTTAGTAGTAAATCCAGTCAGCATGCCACAGGAAGAATTTGCTTCCCCAAATACATTCAAGACAGAAGGAACCACGGCAGGCAGCTAATGGCCGGTGTAGGGCTGATTTCAGGAGGGCTTCTCCAAAGTCAGACACAGACCAGCGCTCCTGTTGCCAAAAGCAGGTGCCTCGCAAAGGTACCATGTCAACATCATTGCTGGTGAGCAGCTGCAGAATACATTTGAGAATTCTGCAGACTTTCCTTTTTATTGACGTAGTTATGAAGCTCTGGAAGCTCTGATTAGAGGGTAATAATATTAGTGGACTGGTTTCCTGTGAACTGATGTAACTGAATGAGTTAATAAATATTCGACAATAAATAAGTATTCAACTGTAATAGACATACCAATTTTCTGGCACACTCTGTTCCCAAGCTTTGCTCAATGCTTTCCATAGTTAATTGTGCTGTTGTGATACTTCACTACCAAACAGCTTCCAGTTTTTAAGAATGCTCATTTTCCTTTGGGGGTGCATAGTTTACAGCAATGCATAGTAGCCTTAATGAATTTTAATAGCAACACTTAATTTTAATTTGGTGTAGAAGTAAAAATTCCGGACAGCTTGAGTTCTAAACTGCATCAAGGAAAGATCTTCCAAGATAGAGAGAGAAGATTGCTCGTGGATGATCAAGTTAGCAGTGCTTAAGTGGGTTTTGAAAACAAAATTTATGCTTCAAAGTGTAAAACGAAGTCTTGCTCCAGCCCTAGAACAGTGCAGTCTGAGATTCACAGGACTGGCTTGTTCTGGAGGCCGTGTGTGATGAGTATTATGTTCAGGCTGATGATGATGGTGGAGCATGCTGCAACTCCTCTTTTTTTAATGCCCATGGCATTTTAACTACCACAGGTTTTGTCAGGCAAGCGTACTACAACTAGTGGTATTCTATTTATGGGAACTATGTCAGTCTTTGAGATTAATTCAAAAGTGATTTTTCGGTTTGGAATACTGCACAAAGTATTTTGTGACCAAACTGAAAATAAGATCTTGTTTAGTATGTTTGTTTTCCTGGGTCAAGATAGAATGTCTATTAAAGATCTTTTAATGGTTTCTAAATTTGCCTAGTCTGATTTATTTTTTTCTAAATGTTTAAAAGATGCAGTGGGAAAATGTGAGAGTGAATACAAAGACTAATAGTCCAGGGTCTGCAGAATTAGGTGCTATTTCTAGAGATTCTTTACATTTCTAAAAAACTTACTTTCAAATTGTGATTGTCAGATTTTAAAACCATCTTTCCCAAGTGGTGTTCTGGTTATTTTAATTTAGCAACCATTAGTGGAAAAAGTTGAAAGGAATTCAAGAAGTGGTTTTGTTGCAAATATTTGTACATGTCTATGTACTACTTTTACACAAAAATGAAGATGTTAATCAGAAGTTGATTTTCCCCTGTATTAGTTCTGTAAATAGCAATTGGTTTCCACTTAATTGTGAAAGTTGTCTTGCCTGCTGTCGCCGTGCCACACAGCTGGAGGAGCTCAGAGTGTCACAAGCTGAGGTGGGGACATGAAAAAGCACTGGAGCTGATATGCTATCCCACCACTACGTGGAAAGACCATTAAATATTAATGTAATTACTTTTAAATCTGAAGCAAACCAATAACAAAATGTCTGTATTACTTACTAGAAACACCTTCTGTTCTTTTTGTGTCTAATGCTTGTGTGCAGCAGTTGCAGAGGAGGCTTCCACTAGGACTTTGTTCCTGCCTTCCACAGGTTTGGACAAAGTGGATGAAATCACCATTGTATGGTTATTAAGGTGGTCAGGATGTGTTTCCTGAAACTGAAAGAAAGGTTGAAAGGAAAATGCAGCTTCACACTAAGCAATACTTTACTGCTTTTAATGGCTAGGCCAGTAAGCAAAGGGTTAAACACATGTTTACAAGTGACTATATAAGCACATGAATTCTTAATGTACAAATACTTTATCTACATCATCAGTGGATAAGGCTCTATTATTTTGCAATATGTTTATTGATCTTTTAACTCTTTGTGTTCTTGAAATTGCAGTAAGCAGTTTTTTGGGAGTTTGATAGATTTGTTCTCTGGAGAGTATTTCCTGTTCACTTTAACTCTACCTAATTATTTTCCAATGATAGAGATGAAAACTTGCCATTCAAAGCAAAGTAATTTTTTGTATGTTATTTACTTGAATGTACATCACGTTATGTACTTCAATGATAATAAGTAGCTATGCCCACCAAAGGCAGTTCTGTTTATTTTCTGCTTTCTGTGAAGCAGGCAGTCGTAGAGGTATATTAGATTCTGCTCTTCTCTCTTTTCTCCCTACCGTCTGCCCCAGGGAGTTCTAGCTTCTTGGTGGCTGATAGTTTTAAGAAGCAGCAGCAGCAATTCTTGTAGTCTTTTACCATGAGAAAATACTAGGCTACTGTGCACAGGATTTCCAAAGTAAATAGCATCTGTCCAGCTAGCTAAACTAGGCTGATCTGTCTAAAAACTTGATTGGTTTGCCCATCCTGTTTTCTTTTATTTTCATTTTGATTTAACAAGCTTTTGAAATCTTTCAGGCTCATCTGTACCAGTATTTTCTGTTTACAAAGAATCTCATATCTCAAGTTCTCAAAGCTCTTTCAAAATGCATATCTCACATTTTTGTTACGATGTTTGTTGATGTTACCACAGCAAAACACTGCTGCTCTTCACTCACAGAATCACAGAATAACCAGGTTGGAAGAGACCCAGTGGATCGTCGAGTCCAACCATTCCCACCAATCCCTAAATCATGCTCCTAAGTACCTCATCCACCCTAACCTTAAACACCTCCAGGGACAGCGACTCAACCACCTCCCTTGGCAGACTGTTCCAATGCCTAACCACCCTCTCCGTGAAGAATTCGTTCCTATAAGCAGATTCTCACTGTGCAAATTATTAAACTAAGGTGCAAACACATAAGAGAGGGTGGCAAAACAGGAGCCAGTTCATTATCTTAAGAAAGAAATAGAGTTCAGAAGACTTTATCAGTCTTTCTTAAATCTAGGTGAGTCATTTGCTCTTCTCTTCTTCTGAATATCCTTAATGAGATTCAGATGGCTCTGGAGCTTTTATGCATCTTGTGAGAGTGACTTGAGTCCAACTTCTATTCAATCTAATTGATAGTTGACTGATGGTTAATATTTCCATGGTTTAAGATGTGTACAAGGTTTGTAGATTGAATTTTCTTGGTTAGTTCTTTCCAGTAGAATTTCATGTTTAAATTGTGTGCTTTTTGAGATGATGCACACAATTAAATATTACTATTCTTTGGTCTTCAGAGATATTTACCAAAGTGGAAGTAGGTTTCACAGTAGTCACACCAATGCTTTCACTTAATGTTTTCACCTGAAGTAGTTCATGCTCTTGTTAGAAATCCACAACACACTTCTGCATTTTATTTTTTCACAGTTACACACTCCACGTTTTCCAGGATTCACTTGTGTCTCTGCTGTTGTCCATATGGTTAAAGAGACTGCCATCAGGTTCTGAGATGGCTTAGCCGAATCTTCTCTCCTCTGCCTAACAGCATTTCTTGGTAGCTTCACTGCAGCTCTTGCATTGTGAACAAGATGATAATATTTATTTACAGAGTGTTTCATTTGCCAAAACACAGCACTGGTAGCTAGGAGCGGGCATGGTGTTAGTGATGGAGCAGCCAGGTCCAGAAAGCTGTTTTGTTTCTTAAGACTTTTCTGTACCAGGAACCTCACGAAAACCTCTTTGTTTAACATTTAGTGTTTTATTATTCATTTTAGGATCAAGATCCAGGCTGTCAATGAAATTGGGGCTGGACCATTTAGCCACTTCATTGAAGCAAAAACGAGGCCATTACCACCTTTACCTCCTCGGTTAGAATGTGCTGCAGCAGGTCCTCAAAGCCTGAAGCTGAAATGGGGAGATAGCAGTTCCAAGCTTCATGCTACTGATGACATGGTCTATACCTTGCAGATAGAAGACAGAAATAAAAGGTAAGAGATGCAAATCCTTGACTTGTGTTAATGGCAATTCTGTTCATCATAGTGCAGTTGTGAATCACAATAAGAAAAACGCTGTTTTCCTGATTACTTCATACTTACAAGTATATACAAAATACTGTTTTGGAGGGGATTCTGTGCCTGTAGTCTGAGCAAATTATGTAACAAAACTGCTGAAGTTACTACAGAACAACCAAAATCAGTGCTGTAATACTGAAATCTTAGCAAAATCCTGGCTCCTCTGCCAATAAAAGTTTATACTAAGTTTCTTGGTTATAGTGCTTTACCCTTTGGAATATACAAAACAAAGAAATAGCACCCAATGTGCTGTGTGTATCAATAAAAGGTTACAAAATCAAAGGTCTTGGAAAGGCAAAACTGAGCAGAACAAGGCTTTTTTGGGGCAACACAACGCTTAGGGTTTTACAGCTGTGATGGTTTGGTACATTAGAAAATATGAGCTTGGCATCAGTTTGGTAGCTATGCAATAATTATGAAATAAGAATGCAGAAAAGCTCAAACCCACCATGTTTCAATTCCCTAACAGTTTTTTCAAAGCCATGAGAGCTTTTGATGTGCAAGAAACAAAAATGAGCATTAAATAGCCAAAAAGTATTTTCCCATGCAAACTTTTTGTGGGAAGATTAGGTAATATAAATCCAAAATCATGATGAGATATATTTTATAAAAAAAAGAGAAGGAAAGAAAGATGTGAGTATTGCCTAACAGTCTGAGCTCTTCTATGAATAAATATCATAGATGGCTCATCATTTCCTAAGAAATGCTCTCAGCTAGTTTAATTAGGTAAAATAACTGATGTATCAAGTATATAATCCTTAGAGACCTTCAGTACAGATCATTATTTGGTGTAAATTAGCATGATTCCTTTCATTTAAATAGACCTGTGCTGAATTCATGCCAGCTGAAGATCTGGCCCAAAAGCTCTAATTGTAACTAATAAAACCACTGTGAGTAATACCTAAAAAACTACCAGTATCTCAGCTGTACTGATGCAGAGAGGGTACATGCTCCCCTGTACTAATAGTGAGAGCTGTCCAATGAATATAAATGCCCATTTGAAAGTCTGCCTGATAAAACCAGTTTCTTCAGAGTGCAATGATGCTTGGCAGGAGCCTATCACCTGCAGCAGCATGTGATCAAGTCAGCTTTTAAAGAAACATCCAGTAGGCTTCTCTTGTTTGCTTGCATGTAGCACTGCAGGTAGTATGGTGAAGAGCTGTAAATTGTTTTAAACTTGTTTTTATGTTGGAAGAAATAATAAGTTTGCTTGTAAGAATAAAATATGTTATGTTACCAGGTAGCAGAGAAGGAAAGCTTTTTCCCTTTTGCTTTTGCACAAGGCCTTATTGTCATCCTTTGCTTCTGCACAAACTTTTTACACTGCAAATGTTCTCTTAAGAGCTGTTAATTAGGAGGAATTTGAACTTGTTCCTCTTTGGGGTCTTGGATTTAAATTTGGCTCATAGTCTATGTGAGCTCCCAAAGATGCAGTAAAACTAGTCGTCTCCATTGCACTGTCTCATCCTGCTTGAACAGAGACCTTGCATGAAATAGCTTCCTTTGATGGCTGCATTTTTAGCAATTAGTTCAGCAATACCTGAAATGAGCTATAGCCCTGAGCCCTCTGGCTGAATGGGTGTGCTGTTGTCTGTGCAGGGTGCTGTGTTTGAGAACATTTTGAGCTGTCAAGTCTTGCCAATAAGACATATTTGTTTTTTCCCCATCTGTCAGTCCCTTTTTGCTCCTCATTGCATGCATCAGTCACAATGAGAGATGTTCCTGAAAGGATACAGCGGCAAGTTTTTGTACATTCAAGACAGCTATCATTCCTAATGAACAGAGAATGACAGCCCACACATGAATTGGTAGAAACAGCAGCTAGTTACAGACGTAGGAGCACCTCCACTATTTCTTGCTGGCACCACAGAACAAACACACAAACAGTCATCCTTCTGACAAAATGTTTAAGGCAAAGAAAGAAGCAAAGTTGGGCTTTACATTCCACTCCGTGACTTAAACAGTTGTCACAGAACTCAGGTCCATGCTGTCTACAGTGGTGACGCTTATTAGAAGGGGAGGGGATGAGGAGAACAAGTCTGAGGAAGAGAGAAGGAAGGAATAGTCACATCCCAGATCCACGAGCTATCAATTTGCCCTGTCGAAAGACAGGGGGTATTTCCTGGATCCACGAGCTGGTCTTCTGGTAAAGATTTAGCTCTGGGTTTGTGCAGTGATAGTCAACCAGTGCTCCTGAATGTGTCCTGATCATTAAGATTTGTTTTTAACTTTACCATGCTGTAATGAGACCTAACAGGTCAGTTGGTGGAGACTAAATGTTTCATTGATTGCAAGACCTGTGAAGCTAAATACTTGGAAATCTCCTGAAGCTGATTAATGTAGGGTCTTGAAAAGGTGTACAAATCAGACATGTACCTGCTTTAGCTCCCCCTTGCTCTTCAGTGTGTGACATTTAGGAAGATCAAATTAGCATCTCTTGTCCTTTCAATTATGTGTAGCATTAAGTGGAAATGAAGAAAAATCTGTTTCTAGAAAGCACAGTACATTGGAACGTTAGTTGAGAGTTGTTGACCTTTATGTAAAGAACACTATAAAATTTCTTTTTTAAATAAACTATAAGTTGTGACTTCATTTCCTAACTCTAGCAATGTCAAGAAAATCATCCCGAATACTGTGGATTTTTCCTCTCCAAGTGAAACAAATAAGCCTAATTATAGTAATGCTTTTGATTTTTTTCCTGTACTCCTAATTAGTCTTCAGTTGTTCCTACAACTAATTATACCTCTTAGCATCTTAAAATGCTTACAATAGCAAGTCTGAAAAACAGAATTAGCAAGTACATTATTAGTAGGTCATTTATCAGTTGTTTGTGTTTCTTTTAGATGAATATATGTTGTACTTGGGTGAATTCTATGATTGTTGTGTGTATACAGAATCCCAGTGCAAATATATATAATTATATGTTAAGGAGGAATTGTTGGTAAGAGGCAACTTAAACATATTCTTTAAAAATACCAATGAAGAATCATTGACAGTTCTTGATAAGTCTGCTTTTGTAAGTGAATTGTAAAGGGTGGCATTCACTGACATTCTAAACTGTGATTGCTTTTGTTATGATTATTTACTGAATGAGTTATGACTCTTTATCACTGGGTAAACAGTAGTATGTAGCTATTACACTGTTTCAAAACACTTTGTTAAATTGTATGTGCTTGCCATTTAAGGAGATACAATTCTTCAATAGGAGTGAAAAATTGACCACAAAATAGAACTTGCCTAATGACTGTAAATTTTAATTGAGCATAGTCATTGCGCACACACTGTTTTTTTCTGGTTAGCATATGAATATCCTGAAGGTCGTAGAAGTACCTCGATATAGTTCTGGAAACTTCTAGTGACTCCAAGAAAGGAATGCCATTTGTAACAAAATTACATTATCCTTTCAATTGATTTTCTTCTGCTTGGAGAATTTTCCTTTAGCTTAAACATAAGGTGAACTCTTCCAGAACATAGCCATTTCTTTCTGGGATAATTGATCACTGCCTGGGTACAGCTATTCTGAAGCAGTTTCTTGCCTTAAGGTTGCTTTTACGTCACAAGAGAGACTAATGAGTCGGTGTATTAATTTTTATGAATTTAAAATACTGCCTCATTAAGTAATTCTTTTACCAATTGGCTTCAGCAAGCTAAGTGTTTTGCCCAGTGATAATTATTTACAAAGCTGTGCCATATCTGCCTGAAAGCACTGACAAAAATGCAAAAGAAAGATTTACAAAGAAGTAATAATATAATAACCATTTGCTATGCCCATTGGTATGTAGAGAGCTATTGCAGCCCTTTTATTCCATGTAACCAGACGGTGGATTGATAACTTCAAAAGAACAAGCACTGTAGCCCTTTTGCAGTCATTTCTGAAGGCTGTTTCATTTCAGGAGGCATCGCCCTTCACGTTCCTTTTCCCAGGAGTGCCTGTTACTATGGTGCAGGCAGCAGAGGACATGTAAGCTGTAGGCTCTCAGCTGCCTTCCAGCAGTTCAGGTTGTATTTCCTTGCTCATGTTTGGTAGGTTGTGAGCAGGGTCTTTAGAGCCCAAATATGAGCAGAGGAAACATACCAAGTTTTCCAGTTTTCCAAGGAAAATGTATTGGCCCATCCATTTCAGTGCTTGCTAACCCAGATGTTAGTGATACTCCTGGTCGTACGGTCATTTCAGTTGCATGTTATGCTCTTTCACTATTTACAGAATACCTGTAAGAAAGAGAGAAAGTCTCATGTTATAAAAAAACTGCATCAAGGTGAGTGGAACAAAAAAGCACTTGTCAGGAGATGGTTTCCATGGAAAATTAAAATGGACTTTAAACAGTAACCAGTAAAGTCAGTGCAGAGATACAGATGGGCTCATTTTTTCTGTGGAAGGGATCTTTTTATGAAGCTTCTAGCTCTTCCAGTGACTCTTCCACCCTTCTGTCTTCTTCACCTGGTGATGCTGGAAACTTCCTCTCCCTAAGCATGGTGAAGTTGTATGTAGCAGATGAAATTATTTTCCCTTCCTTCCAGCACAGTTTCTGTGACGAAATTCTCCTTGAAGAAATATAAAGAACAAAGGTAGCATAAATACAATGGAGACAGCCTGTCACAACATCCAGTGCAGTTTCCCTGGCTGTAAAAATGGAATGTTATAACTCATGGTTTGGTCTAAGCAGCAGTCTTGGCACAAAGACAGTGCCAAGTGCAGCCTCTGTGTGTTAGTAAGTGATCATATGTACGAGCCATATATATGTTTGCTCTGCATTAATGTGAAAGAAGGTAGAACAGAAGCACCGAGATAAATTGATAAACTTGATACCTCTGACGACTAGCATAATTGTTATCTGTTTACTGCAAGTTTCCTGCAATCTAATTAAAAAATTATTTGCAGTTATGATTTGATCAAGACAATTTACATCTGTTTTAGCAGCAGTTACTGTTACGTATCAGGCCTACTGGCTTGTGGAGTTCTATTAAAATATAAAATTACATACATTAACATATTCTTGCAAAAACCTGCAGGAAAAATAATTTTCCTGTTGGGTAAAACAATGATGAAAGGAAATGAAGAATGGCATGCAAGCCTGGCTAAATAGGAAGTTAACATTCAGAAAAGGCTTTCAAGTAGTCTGTCTTCACTTCATATTGTTGCATTATGTGGATGGGCATTACTATTAACAGTAATGATATTTATAGTAAGAGCGTTCTGATTGGGTACCTGGGGCTCTGCAGTAAGTGCTGTGTGAATGAAAGAGAAGAGGAAGAGCTGTTCTAAGTGTAAAAAGCTTAACTTGTTAATGTATTTCAGCTTTGTTCCTAGGAACAAGAGTAAAAACATTTTCAGTAGGTGTGGGTTAACTGTGTGTGCATCACCTTTTGAAGCACAGTCAGGTGTGAGAAAACTACATTAAATATTTAAGATTAGATGTTTCAGGAATCTAGTGAGATGCAGAATTTCCATAAGTATGTTCAAAGAACGCCTGGTTTGGTGGGAAATGTTGTAGTTAGCTACACAGAAACACAGTGCATCAGCTTGCTCTTACGTGTTCATCAGTGTATATCTCCAGGTACTTCAGACTTAGAGGGTGTAACTGAATACTCCAGGCATAAGATCATAAGAGCAGCATCCAGACCAAAGCTTGTTGCTGTAATCAAAGTTATTTTCTGCACATCTGTAACAACCTCATAAGAAAAAATAATTACTTAATAAGAGCAATGACTGTTAATATCTAAAGTGGTAATAAGGTTCAGCTTGGAGCAACAGAATCATGTTGACCAGTTTTCCAAGCGCTCAACTTCAAGTTCTAACTTTATTTTGCTGAAACTGGTAATCTAGAGACTACACTTTGCTTCCTTAGCAGGCTTTGCCAAACCAACCTACCGACGCTGTCAGATCAGTAAATAGCTCTAAAATGATGTGCTGAATGAGATTAATTTTCAACACAACTGTTAGCTGCTGCCATACTAAGAAGGTGGATTGCAATGCTGCAAAAAGAAGGCAAAAAAAGCATATGACTAAGTGCATTAGTTCACTACCTCTAAGCTGTGGGGTTTTTTTCCTTTTCAGCTTTAAGCCCACTCTTATTTATACCTATTGTTACTTCTTAATAAATTGCTGCATGATATTGGTAGCTGCCTAGTAATGTAGTTTCAGAAGGCCACTGGGTGCTCTCCCTAATTTCTCCAAGATCTTTCTTCCAAATGCTCTTAAATTTGCATTAATTTGTGGTCAATGTTGTTCTTCCTGTCTGTTCCTTGGCCTTTGATGTGGCTATACACAGCAACCATCTATCAGGCACTTTGTTGGTCTGTCTTCCATTTCTCCTGAATGCATCCAGAAGCTCCTTGCAAAAAACCCATGATTTTTCTTGCTATGTGGGAGTTTATGTAGGTTAGGACGTTCTCTATTTTCTATAATTCATGACATCTGACAAGTGACTGAGGTAAATGTGGATTAAATGCTCAAATTCAACAGCAGATGAAAGATGATCTTGTAGAAGCAAGCTAAAAATCTAGTTTTGGCTGCAGGTACTGTCTTTCTAGCCTACAGATGTGCTAGGTGATTAAGGGAAGAAACTAAAACTCTTCGCATCTGACTGTTTTCAGCTTTCCACTTAGTTCTGCTTTTCTAAGGATAAAGACGGAAACGTTGCCTCCCTCAGTGGGTCCTGTTATTATTATTCTGCCAAGAAACAAAAATTATATTACCAGTGCATTCAGGCTTGAGATAAGGAAAAAATTCTTCACGGAAAGGGTCGTTAGGCATTGGAACAGTCTGCCCAGGGAGGTGGTTGACTTGCCTTAAACACCTGGAGGTGTTTAAGGTGAGGGTGGATGATGTGCTTAGGGGCATGGTTTAGAGATTGGTGGGTATGGTTGGACTCGACGATCTGGTGGGTCTCTTCCAACCTGGTTATTCTATGATTCTATGATAACATATGCTTGCTCATAATATGTTTAAAGCTTTCCAAAAGGTATCTTCAGATCAGAGAGGGCAAGAACGTGTTTGGTCCACACCTCATGTTAGGGCTGGAAGTCAGGGTTTGGGTTGGTTGTGGGAGCATAAAACTCTTTTGGGAACCCCTGCCCAGGTCTTTCCCTTCCCTCAGCACCTACCTGCAACAGGCAATGCTCAAGAGTAGCTTGGAAAGAGGCACCTAGGAGCACTGAAAAGATTGGGTCAGCCTGGTACAGGTTATCAGAGCACTGATAGATGGTGGGGATGGGGGATGCTGCAGATGTGAGGCTTTTATCTTTCAGCTGGAGAGTTTCAGATACAGCAAAACTGAGAAGAATTGTGTGTTGACCTTACTCCTGTATCTCTGCAAGTTTAACAGAATAAAAGTCCACTTTATACTCAAGATGTGGATCAGAGAGAGAGTTTAAGGTTCTCATTGCTGGGAAGGATAAGTTATCGCACAGTAAGAGGTATTTTTTCATCATGCTTTCTACTTTCCTCCTGTGTTCAGGGCTTCTCTACAGCCTCACTTAAAAATGAAATGATACCTCTGTTTTGACCCTCACCAAAAGCTGTTCTCATTCCCCTTTTAGTGAGTTAATTCCATTCTACTTCTGGCATCTAGGTTTAGTAAAGATTAATAACACTTTTCTTGCGTCACCAGGAACAAGCCAAGAGGTGTTAAACCTTCCAGTATGCTGGTGGGAAAAGAAAACCATATAGATTGGAAAGTGTTTGATAATGTTCTTTAAGCAAAATAGAGGAATGGTCTAAAAAAGTAGGTGGGGTTGTAACTGTGCAGATAACAGGGATGTTGCAGTAATAATACTAAAAGAGCTGTTGGTTTCTGACGTTCATGTACTTTAGCTTCCAATTATGCAGTTGTCTGTATATGCTGAAACAAAGCTGCAGGTCGCCAGGTCAGACCGGTGCTGTATTAATGATTTCTCTCCAGCCAGCACTGTAGGACATCACCACATTTTTCTGGGAGGGAGGAAGTAACAGAATCCTTTGGATGGCTATTTTAGCCTTTGTACGTGGCTTAAGATTTCTGTCTTATTTAGTGCTGTATGGTAGATTGTCTCTCAAATTGAGCTATTTTAAGGACAAACAAGTTCCTAAAATGTAAACAAAACCCAAGAGTTTGAAAGAGAACTTGCTGATTAAAATATGTTGAGCAGAGGTAGAGCGAGTGCATTCATGTTCTGCTGCTCAACTGGAAGTGACTAGAGTGAGGGGAAACAAAATAGCTGCAACATGTAAAATATTTCCAAGAAGTTCCTCGCTGAGAATAAAAAGGTACTGATGAAATCTAACAGCAGTGGTGTCTCCCAAGCAGTTGTTCTAGGACATTGTGTTCTCTCTCCTTGCTCTGTGTAAGTAAATGAAAAATCTGTGACTGACATCAGAATGTCTGGGAAGGGTAGAATTGGGATCACAAGAATGAGATGAAGGGGAAATAGCCTCTGGGGAGTGTTTCCTGCCCTGGATAAATTTAATTTCTTATCAGCTTCTGCTGTTACTTTACTGGGTTAGGCAATGTTGCAACATGTGAAATCTGAATAATACAGATTTACTTGTGGGTGGTACAAACTTGGAAAAAAAAAATAGCTTTAATGAGAGTGCTATTGACCCACAAAGGTGGTCTTTGTCTAAAGACAGCGTGCCAGTTTAAGGTATACGGCCTACAGTCTTTTAAATTCAACTGGGCAGACCTCTTAGTGTTGAAAGTTTCTTGTTGCTTATTAGCAGGCCTCAGGGATTCACGAGTGGTCTGAGCTGGTAGAGGTTTTTATAAGTGTGATCCTGTATAGGAACAGGAGCACTTTGGACTTGTCCAGACCACTTGTGTCCCCTACTATCCCCACAGTTTTACCAATTCAACTGTCCTAATTTAACATTTAAGCATCTAAGGAACTAATTCAATAGAAAATTGCCAATTTATGGAGTTCTTAAAATTAAAGCCCATGTTTAGTGTGCTTTTTACATTAGATTTAGATTAAGTTTTTATATTTAAAAAATGAACTTGCAAAAATATGAATAAATTGTCTTACTTTAGACAATTTTTAATGGATGCAGACACAATGTTCAGTTAGACTGATCAATTCAGCTTTTAAGTTCATGGCAATCCTTCAGCAGAAAGTTTGGGAGACTGAAGAAAAGGTTGTAGGACATTGCTCAAAGTCTATAGCCATCTACATCAAGTAAATACACTAATTTTAAAAATAACATAAATAATTCTGGAAGAATACGAAGTACCTTATTTAGACATGAGGAAAATACTGCATTTTTATTAAAAAAAACACTACTGTTTTGAAGTATAAATGTTTCATCTCATTATGTTTCTTACATCATGATATACATCTTCAAACACAATTAAAAAACATTGTTGTCATAGTGAAACGTAACAGCAATTGAATTTGATTGACTTACTAATTAGCATTTCTTCTTCCAAAATTGGAAGCCCTTGGTCTTCAAAGGTGGTTGACTCTTTGTGCTTCCATTACAATCTTGTGTACTGAACATGGATGCAAGCTCCTCCATAATCGTTTTTGCTTTCATTACAGATGTTTTTTTGAGATGGAGACGTAAAAAGGGGTAGAGATAGACAGATGGGAGTATTAGTCCAGTTTCCAAGGTGAAAGGAGGAGCTCAAGTGTTTTGCCAGATCACTTTTTCAGTGTTATGAAGCCTTAGTCATATTCAAAAGGCAAAAGTGTACTTTGAAGACTAAGCAACTGGGATTCACTATGTAAATGTCTAGCAAGTGTACTATAAGCCCAGATTGGTACATGAGTGTGCTTGTGTGGTAGCTGATAAGGTGTATGGATCCTCCCATGCTTACCTAGCTTCATGGATGATTACAAAGAGAACGTCAGCCTAAAGTACTGCATTGCATCTTTTTTGCTATCTGTTGTCCTTGGGTCAGGGTCAGATACAAGTCTTGGCACTTCTGTGAGTGCTGCAGTGGTTTTTGAGCCAGCTGCCTGATTGAGCTACAAGGACTGGAGAGGGAGAGACGGACAGAGTAGTCTTGTCTTTTCACTCTTACTACTGTCCTAAATACACGTACTTTGTTCATTGTGCATTGAATCCCAAGAAATCTTATTCCATGAGAGCAGGTCTGTGGCAGTCTTTTGAATCATGCCATAGCTGCTTCCGTGATCTTTATATGTGGGATAGCAGACAGTCCTTGAAACTGTGTAACCATAAAGTTGTAAAAAAACATTCTTCTTTTTGGAAATTTACTTTAAAATCTCCTCTTTAAAAACCTATGTGTGTGGATCTTTGATTTCTAGTCAAGGTGAGGGGCTTACTGAAACTCAGTGGAGGTAGTAAGTCACATTAGTCTTCAGAGTACTTTTCCGACAATTTAAATTACTCCAACATTTCTTTTTATTACAGATAATTCTTGATCTCTCTGTACTTCCATGGATTTCTGTTATGATGTAATATAAATTGGTTCCTGTCCCTGAGAGCTAATGACAGACCCAGTCTCTTTGAAATGCTCAAATTGGTTATACTGTGTATCTCATGCAAAGCCAGGGGACTTATTATCCAGGATACAGCTAGCACCTAGATAGGGAGGTTAAAACCAAATCTCTTTTGTTGGCTTCCTGGTGATTTACAATCCACTGAAATGGTTAAGATATTTGAAAAAGTGTATTAAATCATAAAAAATACCCTGTGTGATCCTACGCAGTGAATTTTATGTTCTCCAGATTCAGGACTATTTCAAGTTAAGACCTTGTTCCCCAGTGGAGGCTTAGCGGGTTGGTGCTAGATGCTGGGTGCTTCCTCATGCCCATTCTGTTCAGCACCCGAGTGGTCAGGATCTTAGTTAGAAATTGCAGGCTAACAGGTGACTGATACTGAAAAGCATTTATCTGAGCAGAGCAATTGAAAATAGAAGTCAGATTCTCTCTAGCAACCTGTACTTTTTTTTTTCTTTTCCTTTTCTCAATTAAGTGACATTGATTTTTTTTGTTTTGCACTTATATTGTTGGACAAGGTTGTGTGTGTTGATGTTTGGTCTTGTCAGAGGAAGTATTTGGGAAGTCACTTTTTCTTCTTAGCCTGCTCTCAAGTACAGGTGTCCCCCAGCACTCCTAGCTGGCAGCCTTTTCCATCCTCCATATCCCCCTCACTATATTGCTTCTCCTGTGCCTTTACACTCACAGACCACTCTATGTTCTCTCTGAATCTGTTTCTGCTGTATGACCATCTTCGGTCTGTGAACTTTTCAGAGCTCGGAAATATATGATACCTTACGCTTATGTTACACATTCTGTATGTTCTGATTTAAACAGAGTTAGTTCTGGCTTAAGTGTTGGATGTGGTCTTTGAGCCTTAGTGTATGAATCGTAGAATGGTTTAGATTGAAAGGGTCCTCAAAACCCATCCAGTTCGAACCCCCTTGCCCTGGGCAGGTACACATCCCACACTAGATCAGGCTGCTCAAGGCTCCATCCAACCTGGCCTTGAACACTTCCAGGAATGAAGTCCAAATCAAGCAATAAAGGACTCAAAGAATTAATCTTGTTTTAAACATCTCCTAAACCAGCAGCATGGGGTATTGTAGCAGAATACAGACTGAATCTGTTCTGGTTACTTGGTAGTAGAAAATGCATTGACAGATGCATTTCCTGAATAATTCACATAATTATTTTGTAAGGCCTACTAATCGTTCTTAGTGTGTTAATAACGTGCCGGTTTTATACCTATCTTTAACAGCTCTGCAAAGCATGTTGTGCCAGTTTTCATAGTGTAGATCCTTTGCACTGGTATGTGTAATAGTCAAAAATGTCAGTGCCACTCCAGTGTAACTACATGTTCATATTTTTATTGTTTCTAGGTTTATTCCAATTTATAGGGGACCAAGTCATACGTACAAGATACAAAGGCTGACAGAATCCACTTATTACTCCTTCAGAATACAGGCAGTCAATGATGCTGGGGAGGGACCTTTCTCAGAAGTATGTACCTTCTGCACAACTAAGTCAGTCCCACCTGCAATCAAAGGTATGTAATAGGTTTATTTACATATATCTATGTAACATATAATTATTTAAATAACAGCTAAGTATGCACTGAGTTTGTAAAGGTTAACATAAGTTTGCAATAACACAAATGAAAAATCAATTTGTACTGCTTTGCACTGTATATTTTTTGTCAAACGTGAAGATACATTATAGTGGGAAACTAAATTATCACTCAAAAAATTTATGTGAACGATATAAATGTAATACCAGCCACTGTTGCTATGTATAAACTGTTAATATGCTGCAGCTAATAATAATGTTTATCAGGGAATTGCTCTGGATTACCACACTTCTATATGGGATGCAACACCTTTAGCATCTACGTATACATACCAATCTAAAAGTTAGTAAAGTTGTTTTAAGTTGTGTAAGTGATGTTCAGTGTAGCACCTCAGAGTTTACTTTTCCTTTCATTTATAAAATTAATAGTGATATTTCACATACTTAATGCATTAGATTCTTTATCTCACTTAACGTGTGTTCCACTAGAAGAACAAAAGGCCTAATTAAATTAAGTTTTATAATGAAATGTCTTTTACTGGGTGTAAATTTTGGCCAAAGTAATTTTGCTCCTTCCTTCCAAGGAGAACTATTATGAAGGCAGCAGATTCTGTTGGGTGTCATATACTAACTGAGCTGAAATAGGGTGCACCATTTTTTCCCCATGTGTTTAAAACTCCTTTTTTCCCCTGTGTGCTGAAAACTCCTTTGTCAAGCTGTACTATTGACTGTGAGAAACAGCAACTGTTAAGTTGTCACATGGGTTTCGTTTGCTTGGCTATATTTAAAAATCTGGCTTTGGTGATTTTCACACTATTCATGATCAAAGATTAGAGAAAGGAAAACACTCCTGTGGTGTAACTTCCCTAGTCCCAGGAGGAACAAGTCTCAAACACAGAGAAGAGAATGTGAGGAGATTGGCTTCGCTACAGTAAAACCAGCCCCACTGTCAGTTCTACCTGGATCTGGATATCTCCTGGATTTTGGCATCTGCTTTGATGGTGTTTCTGGAAGAAGATATCTTTATGTGTTTGGTGTAAAGTTTGAGGGTAAATATGCTTCCCCAAAAGTCAGTTTTCCTGATTTCAGCTGTAAGCTGTGCTACTCAGCCAAGCCAAGTGAGCTCATACTTGATGAACCAGGCTGGCATAGGTGGTGGTAGTACGGAAGGTGTACTTCACACTTTCAGCTTCTGCAAGTTGTTGGAATGCCTGGCCACAGGCACGTGCCACTCGTGGGTGATGAGTCCGTGTTACTATTGCTTGTCTTAGCTGCACCAAGTAGATAAAACTGGCAAAGGGATGCTGACATGCACCGTAGTCACATTTTCATTTTGTTGGAGAGAAAGCTATCTTACTAAATTCAGATCTCATCTAGATTTTGAACTCCTTGCCTGCCTATTTAGTTCCTGTTAAATATGACTCATGCTCATGAATATCAAGCAACTAAAATATGGTGCAAATCCTGGGTCCTGTGTGTGGGCTGGGACTGTGAGTACATGACAAAATACTGGCTGACACAGAGAAAAGGGCACAATGGAAGCTGCATTAATGAACAGTGTGGAGAGGGAATGAAATGGGGAAAAAATGATCTGTTGTGGCAAAATAGTGGTGTTGATTCCCTTCCATGTTTGCAGCAATACAAAAGCGTGTAGGTGCTAAACTTGATATGTTGTTTCATATATATATGCATGTGTTTATTCACTTGTAAAGTATCCTAATTACTCAGTGATGCCACCCCTAAAAATAGCACTATTGTTAATGACAGTGTTTTGTAAGCATCAGACAAAAATATGACTGTATTGGGGTGAGGAAAAATAATTGAGAATGTTGTTGTCAGCTGAGATGAAGGTGTCTATTATCACACTCTCAACACTGGCAGATGTGCAGGGAGAGGCAAATGGATATTGATTACATTTGGGTCTGTGTATGATTCATGTGTTGCTCTTGGGTGGTAACAAATTAGTCCAAAATTCATGTAATGTATGCAGCAGCAGCAGCATTTGTTTCTTTGGTAGACTCTCCTGTTTTCTGTTTTTGTAATGTTGGGAATCTATATTACCTTTAATAAGCTCGTGTCCTTGCACGTGCACACGTTAACCACTCAGCAAAGTGCTCAGTGCCTCTTTTTCTCCTTGTTCCATTTTGTGGTCATGTGGTTGCTTGCTCTGCCTGATTGAGAGGTTGATAGACCCTGGAAGCTGTTGTAGTTGTTTTTATGCCTTCCAGTGGCAGATGCTTAGTTGTACATATTAACATGCTACTGCTGTTAGTACTCTACTCGGGTCACCTGCAAGCTTGCCAATCAGGCATAGTGTACAGTGTCTTTCGGCTTTCAACTGCTGAGAGAACCTGTCCCAAGGACCGCAGCATTGCAGCAGCTGACAAATTTAGAGTTCTAGTGAAAGCACTAGTCTAAGCCTGGGTAGAAATAACTGATCTGATCATCTGAATGTTCAGGACAGAATTAGATACCAGTCCAAACCTTTAAAATTATGCTTGCACTTTTGCTTCCCAGGCTGGACTTTAATAAAGAAGATTATTGAACTACCCTTCTCACATTTCTTCTCTCCTTTTTTTCCTGAATGACATATTTGTTGTAATTTCTCTCTTTCAATGGTATGTTGCATGGAGGAACATGCAAGCATCTCTGCTGGCCCAGATGTTTCCTCAGAACTTCACAAGATTTCTGCTTTTATTAATGATGGTGTAATTAGTGCATTGGCTTCTGCTTTGAAAAGATTTTTAGTTATCCCATGTACTCCCTCTTTCTAGAGGCTCACACAGAAGAGTAAACTTCTTAGGAGCTTGTTAATCAGCTCTAAATTGCACTAAATTTTCTGTTGATAGAGTTTGTTATTGTTTAATACCATAAGAATCCTGAACTGCTTAATCAGGCAAGACTGTCCTGAAATAAATATGACTTTTGAAATACTAAAAAATCCAGCCTCGGTTTTACTTCTTTCATCCAGTGGTGAAAGCAATTTGATTTTGGGGCACCTAATTGCAGTACAAATTATGTGCTGATGACCCCTGCGATGTCCTGAAGTGCTCTTTAAAAAATGTTCTTGTATATATTACAGTGCATGTAAAATGAACAAGCTTTCAATACAGTTTTTATATTAAATGTGTTAACATTTGATTTTATTGTAGCCCCTCGAGTGACACAGTTGGGAGGAAATGCCTGTGAAATTACTTGGGAAATGGTCCCACCCATGAAAGGAGATCCTGTTGGTTATGTTCTGCAGGTACTGGTTGGAAGAGAATCTGAATACAAGCAGGTAGGAAAATGGTCTCACTTTAGTATTGCTAAATTGATGATACAATGGAAATGGGTTTGAACATTTGCTGTGCTGCTTCTCTCTGCTGTATTGAATTACACTCTATGGTGATGCGTCATGAACTTTTGTAAAGGTTAAGTCAAAATTAAAGGCTGTAATGGGTTGTTTTCTCCCCAGAGGGAGTATATAGAACATCATTATCTTATTGAAGTGATTTGCGCTCTCTCTGTAGTTAATCACCATTTCTAACTGAGCTAACCTTTGCAGAGTTACAATTCTGTCCACCCATGATTTCTTCAGGACTAACTGTGCTAACTGTTGCCTGAAGACCAGAAGATGAGGTATAGGTAGATGATCTTCCTCTTACACTAAGCCAGTTCCTAAACTCTCCATCAACTTGTAATTGGTTTCTTCAGGAATCCCATTCCTGTCTAAGGTTTCAGTGCGTGTATGTGCAACTGCTCTATATCAGCTGCCTCACAAACTGTGTCCTTCCTTGCACCATGGCAACAAAGTGAATGAAGCATGGCTGATGCTTCCTTGTCTGTCTTAATTAGAGATCACCAGTGGACGTTTCCCCAGAGCACCTGAATCACAGCTAGATCTTTTATTTCATCTGTCACATCTCTGACATCTCACACATCTCTGTGATTTACAGTGCACTTCATCTGTGCCCTGTCTTCTCCCTGTCCTTTCTTTCATTGTCATATAGTCCAAATTAGGGAATAAGATATGTTAAAATTTAAATTTAATTACTAAAAAAGTGAATAATATAGTACTTTGCTCCTATTCAGTCTATTTTTGAGTGCTGCTGCAAATTAATGAATTAGCAAAATAACATGAATAAATATAAGACAATTCATGTGGGTGCTAAAGTTTCAGAAATCATTTGGTTTTATCTCAAAAAATTGTTGGTGCTGGTATAGATAATAAAACCACTGTATACTGTGTTGGCCTCATAATGTCGGTGGTAAGTGGATAAATGGATGCATTTCCCTGTTGCCTGTTAGGAAGTAGCATTGATGTATGACGTCTGTGTACAGCTATAGTAAGCATAGCTTCAGTGCTTGAAATGTTCTGGATGTCCTTGGGGAGATTTAGGCATGGCTTCATGCTCCTTCGAGGAAGATGGTGGCTTAATCTTTACAGTGAACAAATTTGGTGTGAAAAAGCCCAGCAATAAAGGCTTGAGTTTTTTACAATTTACTTTCTAGAAGTTCCCAACAGTGATGCTCAAAGCTGACACTGTGATTTCTGTAGTTGCACTGGCTGATAACCAGCCATGGAAAAAAGGGAGAGTTCCACTATCTCACAGTCTCAGAAATCAGTTTCAGTCATCAAAATTGTTTGTCTTCATCACAAATGTGTCATCTCAACCCTGGGACGCATCGCTGGCTTACTGTAGCTGTGTACACCTTCTCTTAGCTCCTGTTATATGAATACGAGATAAAATATAGAAATGTCTTTCAGTGGTTTTCTGGCTAATGTATTTCACTTTATCTTTGCTCTGGCTTGCATGTGATCATGTTAGCTGAAAAGTAATTTTAGTGATACATTAATTACTTTTTAATTGGAAGTCCGAAATTTACTTTTAAATCAATTTTGTTCCCTGCAAATGACGTACTCATTTTGCAAGTATATCTCAGGGGATGTATTATATTAGAGAAGTTTTGTGAATTGTTTTGAAGGGTTGCACAAATGAAAAATACGGTAGATTTTCAGGCTATTATATAAACTCATGAGCAGGAACAGTGTCTTGATTGGCTGGAGTTCCTATAGCAGTTACCAGTGCATTTTATAAGAACCAGAGATGGTATGGCTGGATAAGAAGGAGAAAAATAGCTGCATGAAATAATTTTTTATGTCCCACTGGCATGGAAATAAATGCAGCAAGTACCTATTTCAAGATATTTATGGGCTGTGCAGGACTTCATATCACACTCATCTTCAAATGTTTTTACCTTCACTCACTCTCATTCATAGAATAAAAATCCACATTTAAAATTATCTTCAAACTGAAACTTCTCAAATAATGAACATACAAAGCTGTTTCTTTGTTCCAAGTCTATAATCATGTCAATAGCTCATGTTAATGAGAAGTTGTATAGCCTCTCTACTTGGACTTGTTGGCCAACAAGGCATGTGTTACACATAAAAAGGTGTGCAGCTTTCTGGAGCCGTTTGTGGTTCAAAGGTTGCGTAGCAAATTTGTTAAAATAACTAAGCACAATTACTTTTTGCCTGTCACTGAGAAAGAACATAGGTCCACTGGTGCCAAATATTCATCAAACCACTGAAAGCAGGATGATTTCCACCACTTCCCTAGCTCTAGTGCAGAAAATGTTTTGTCTGTGTTGTTAGTGAATATTAATTCATGTATTCAATGTACTTTTGACTGTTTTTCAAACTTTAACAATGCACACTTCTCTCACTTGACTGTTTTGCCCTTTTCTGAGAAGCACTGTTGACTAGCTGGCCTGAATAAACTTTGCCATCTAGGTTTATTGGACTGTAATGAAGATACAGGTCTTTGATTTAGCCAAATTTAGCCCCCAGTTACACTGGTATTCACCACAGAACAAGTGAAAAAACTTGATTAAGTGGATAGATCTTTTCGATGCAAAGACAGATTGTATATATCCAATCCCTAGTATCTGTTAAATGTTATTTGTGAAGATTAGATTTTAAAGGTTTTATTAAATATAATTATTTTGATTTTGCTGGATTTTTATTTTTTTTAATGTGGTCTTATTCGTTGCAAAGTTTAATTTATGGCAAAAAATTCTGATTACACTTTTTTTTAATGAAATTAGTAATTACAGCAGTGCCAGAAAACATACCAGTTGTTTTGTACAGCTAGGCTTATCTCTTGAGAGATGAGAAGACAGGTAGCAGGGCATAGCAGTGGTTAATTGCAGAGATTTATAGCATGAATTTGTTGTATTCCTGTCACCTGAGCTCAAGTGAACTTCCTGTGAATGCTGAGCATGTTTTAGGATTGTAACAATTTCGTTTAAACATTGCTGCTCAAGTTATGCCTTGAGGCCACGAAAAATGAGCCAGTTAGGGGACTTCTACTTAGTCTGGGAACTCAGGGTCACCATCATTCAGACTATATTTGGATAAACCATGAAAGTTCAAAGGGAGGGAAGAGAATGAATGGAAGAAAAACCTTAGTCTTTTGTCCCAAACTTCAAGAAATCAATGACCAGCTTTTTAAAAGAGGGGGCAAACATGGGCAGCAAAGCTGGGCTCTTTAACTGGTATTTAGCTGAACGTCTCTCTTCTTTTTCCTCCTATATTTCTTACTCCAGGATAATGCACAGGAAATTCTCCATGAACTCGGGTTTAACTTCACTCTTCTTACCCTTTTCCAAGTTGAGTTCTTAACTTCAGGAGGGCAACAATGCTCTCAGCCATCTGCTCCCGCAACAGGAAGAAGGAAACCAACTAAATACACCAAGAAACTAGTACCTTAAGTTCAGGACTCTCTTTCCAGCAGAAACAGGCACTTTGTGACATGTTTTTCATTTCATAAATACCAATTTCAAGAGCCCTCTGTTAGATAAATTGTTGACTGGTTATTTGTTTTCAGAGTTCATAAACATTACCAGTGGTGGTCTTCTGTTTAAGTCACAAAAGCGTTGCTTAGATGTTCAGTTATCTGTCTTCTTTCTCATAACGTGACTCATGCTCTCTGAGTCACACACTACCTACATTTGATCAACATAAATACATGATGGGTTTGGATTGCTGAAGAATGAAACACAATGCAGCAAAGAGGAGCTTTTTTATACCTTAATAATATTTTATCATTTCCGCAATTCTGAAAGCGTAATTTCTGGCAAAAATCTGGACCCGGGAGAGAAATGTAAGGAAAGTACATTAAAATAATATTTATAACCCATTTTATGATAATACAATGTATTATATGTTTATATTATATGGTTATGTTGTGATTATATTTTATTATATGTTATATATTATATTGATATGATTATAACCTTAGTTTGCAGGTTTTCTTCTTTTTTTGGAGTCATGCATGATGCTTAGGTCTTAGACAGGTTTTAAACCTAGAGTCACATTTTAAGAGAAGAGAAATATGTTTGTAGTATTTATCACACCCACAAAAGACAAGAGGGTAGGTAGAACATCTTATGGTCAATACATTATCTGAAGCCTTGTCTGTCCTTTGGTGCATTGATTCTGAACACCCTGTATTGAGACCTCCCATGGTTGAACATCTATTACATAGTCCTCCACATGCCTCTGTTTTCCAAAACCTGCATTGATCTTTGAGTTCTTCCCATGAGAGCTGCAGCAATGTTTCCTTGCAAGACTTAGACCTGATCTAACTCTCTGGCCCAAATCCTTGCAGGATCTAATGTTATTACATTTTTTAATTGTTTGATGCTATGAAAGTAGAAGATTGTCTCGCTTTTTGTATTTGACTGTGCTTGCTATTTTGTTTTGAAGGTGTACAAGGGAGAAGAGACCACATTCCACATCTCAGGCCTTCAAGTCAACACAGACTATCGGTTTCGTGTCTGCGTCTGCCGCCGGTGCTTGGATACCTCACAGGAACTTAGTGGACCTTTCAGCCCATCCGTTGCCTTTATGCTTCAGCGAAATGAGATCATGCTTGCAGGAGAAATGGGAAGCATAGATGATCCTAAGATAAAGAATATGATTCCTACTGATGAACAGTTTGCAGCCCTCATTGTTCTTGGCTTCGCAAGTTTGTCAATTATATTTGCCTGTATATTACAATACTTCTTTATGAAGTAGAGAATTCAATGGAAGTTCGAGATACAAATTTAACTAATGCTACGCATTATAATCCACACATTTATTCAGATAGGCCTTTTTTTGAAATCCTTTTGTTCTACCATACATTTTATATACTTCTCTTGTTTTTACAGTTCTAGCTTGAAGAAAGATAAATCAGTGTTTTGATGCACCTTTTTGAAATTCAAAACTAGGAAGTGGTCAAACTGGAGAAACAAATAAACCAGATACCAAAAGCAAGTTTTTTTTCTTCACAGTTTCAAAATTGTCACCGATTTGCCTTTTCAACCTTGTTTTTCTTCACTGAAGCTCTTACAGTCTCTTATTTTATCATACTATTTAGGAAATTTTAATCATGAGTCACTTTTTTGTCTCTTCTTTTTCCTCGTATACATTAGTCACGAGTTTGTTTAGTGGTAAGACTAGGATACAGTGTTAGTCAACAGTACCAGATTTTCCTTGAGCAGTATTAGCAATGTTGCCTATTCACTACATGTGCCCCAGTTTTTTCAAGGTAAAACATAAGTAGTTATTTTAACTGTTTAGTGCATTTAAATCGGAAGAGTATCCTGCAGTCAAAACTTTTTTAACTATGTTATTTTTACAGTTACAGTATAAACTGCCTGTATAAGAAATCAAATAACCAAACTGCATATAAATTATGAAGCAGTATAGATTTTTTTTTTTACCATTTTGATTCCTAGCAGTAATTTTAAGTAAGAGGGCATTGTGCAATAGTTAGTTATTCCCATGTTCAGCTATTTAAAAGCTGCTTTAACTTGTCTGTTTGTCACTGTATGTAACTATTCCTAATCTAATACTAGATATTATTCTATTATGTTCAGCCTGATTTATATGATTAGAGCTGGTGACAGCTTACTGCCTCTACTGAATTAGGTGAGATTTACACTCGATGTAAGCAAACTTTACTGTCAGTTGATTGGATTATTACTACTAATTTGGAGGGGTATCCGTTGTATGGAACTTTCTTAGAGGTATCAGAAATGAGATCTGTTTAGTTTAAGTACCTTAAATGGGTGTCTGCGCTATTCTTACCACAGGGATAATCGAAATAACTTGGTACACGGTGAAATTCCTGCAGAGGAATAGTCCCTGCTGTGATGGGAGTTCCCCGCTCCTCCTGCCCCTTCCCAGACACATGTTCTAATCCATCAAGATATTAGGGTTTTAATTTTTGAGTCATTGGATTATTTATATTAAGTCAACATTGTGTGAGTACCTCAGGGACATAAATGAGCTGGAGGTGCAAATTGATTCCAAAAGGGTGCAACAGACACGGTGTATTTCCCTGCCTCTTGTTTTTGTATATTTTTGCTACTTGGTTTTGCTTTTGTCCTAGCTATTTTGTGCTCTGTCTCCATTGTATAAGATTCAGTGTCCTGTACTAGCATAATATTCCCTTAACCAAAGTAATGGGGAAAAAACAACATTATTTTTGTTTTAGGTTTATTTATACTATATACTGCATACAGTACTTTAAATACCAATTACAGTGCAATCTTTTATTTATTGTAAAAAAAAGAATAAAAAATAAAAAGTGTACTTATGTACTAATTCCCCTTCCAGCCTTTCCCGTAGCATGTTACATTTTGTCTGTTTTATACTGTTGTACTTTAGGTCAACTTTTTATCTGACAGCATTCCTAGTATTATTAATCTTCTTACATTTTCTTGTGTTTTTGAAGGTGGGAGCATCTAGTACATTAAATGCCAAAAAAAAACCCCATTATCAGTGATTCAAACGTTTACATGTATCCAAAAACATAATCATCTCTGGAAAGAAAGTGCTCAGATCAGTGAATAATTCTGTGTGCCTCTCTAGATGTAGCAAATATTAGAAATGTTCTGTATTTTGTCATTGACTATAATTAGTTTAATTTAGCCTTGCAAACTAATGGCATTGAGCTAAATATATATATTTTTCTGGTTTTGCCAAAGTCATGGCTTGTCAAATTTATTTACATCTTATTTAAATCTATTTGTGATATGAAACTTTGTGACCTTGCATCTGTATTTTGTGAGCAAAACATATACAGCTGTCTTCAATGGGAGGGCAAAAGAGTGTATTTTTTAAAACAATGAAAAGATCACTAGTTTGGAAACCCAGAAATTTGAATAGATTCCCTTTTTTTAATTTTTGGAATATTGTTTCAGCAGTGCTGCTATGAAATCCAAGCTTGACACCTTTTTTTAAAAAACCCTACTTTAATAAAAAAAAAGAAAAAAGAACGTACCTTGTTTTAGATGATTTGATCATTTTTGAAAGTTTGAAATACAAATACTACTAAAAGCAGTGAGCAGAAATGTAGAGAAAAGCAATCGGGTACACGTGAAGCATTTCTGTCATTGCTAGTTGTTTGTTGTCCCTTATAATGACACTAACGAGAATGCCCAGTCCAGCTCTGAGGTTATTAAAGAAAGTGTTCCATAGGCCCTAAAGAAGTTAATTTGTCATTATTTTAGTTGATGTATTCTGCCATAGTGATTTGATTGTCATTCATATATTAATGAGAAAATAAGGCATCATGAAGCTGTTCCTGTTGTGGTTTCCATGACCACTGACCCACTCTGCTGATGCCTTGTCTTTTCCCATGCATCTTGATGCCCATTAATCCAGCAATAGCAGGCATTGATTCCACCCCCAGGGCTCTCTGCTCTCCAAGATATTACGAACAGCGACAGAAAAAAAAAGGTAGAGTGAAACACTAAATGTTTAAGACCCTTAAGGAAGGAGAAATGTTTTTATATTGTTCTGCCTTTGTCTTTATGAACTTGAAATGTTTTCTAATCCTGTTTGTTGGCTATAGTAGCTCAGTATTCAGTGTCATGATTGAAAAGTGCCCTAACTGAATGTGTATGAACCTTATCCTTGCACAGTTCTTTAAATTGAAAGAAATAAAATGTTTTTACCTCACTGTGGGAACATACATTCCAAGCTTTTCAACTTTAAAAGAAAAATAATCATGTTTTCTTGTATTGTAAATTTTAGACTATTTCATATGCATTGTATTAAAACTGCCATATCAATTTTAATGTATAGATTTTGCAAATACTACACTATGTATGTAAGACTTAACTGTATCTGTAGTGTATATGTAATATATTTATGCCCAATAAATGTTTTAATTCTTTCTGATATTACCAGGAGTTTGTCTTCACGTGGCCTGTTTCCAGTAGGTCACTGGCATTGCTGCAGCCTGTAGCAGGAGTAGGAGCCCTGAATTTAACTCAGAATGTTTCTGATATATAATTGAAATTATTTTGTGCTATTCATAATGCTTGTGATGGTGTGTTTCAGCAGTTTATGGCGTCGTCTTTTCTTAGACTGAGCTAAATACACAGCAGATTGCTACTAACCCTGCTGCAAAGCTGCAGTTCAGCCAGGCTGTTACCTCTGCCGTGGTCTGAAGGCTGCGGATGTTTTGACCAAAGCATCATCCAGGTAAATGCCAAGTTCCTTCTGCAGTGATCTGGTTCCTGTAGCTCCCCCGTCTCCTCATCCATGGGGAACTGTGGTTCTCTCCCTGGGGCTGCCCAGCATCGGACAGCACTGGCTGGGGCAGAGCGCTCTGCCTGCTGCCCCGCTGCCCTCGGCAGGGCTGGCTCAAAGGAAGTGAGGGTTTATAGGAATAGTCCTGAAATCGGGTTTCTGTGGTGATTTCACAGAATCCCAGAATAACCAGGTTGGAAGAGGCCCTCTGGATCATGGAGTCCAACCATTCCTATCAAACACTAAACCATCAAGTCCTCGTCCACTTGTGCCTTAAACACCTTCAGGGAAGGTGAATCAACCACCTCCTTGGGCAGCCTGTTCCAGTGCCCAATGACCCTTAATCACTTTTGTTAAGTAGCTTGCATGAACATTTAAAGATGGTAAAAATATTTAGATTTGTTATCTCTTTGTAATTAAACACTTGAAGTATCAGAAGTTTTCACTTATTTCTTAACTGTGGAATAAATCAAATTACTCATCATTAAGAATTAATCTAGCATGTATACATAGTTATTTTTTAAACAGCTTTTCTTCAAATCACTGCATAACTACAACCTTTTATGTATTTGCTTTAATTACTGCAATTTGCAACATGAGTGGGTTTTCCCTAAGGAAATAATTTTTTTTTTTCACTTGGCTGGTCAGCTTTTTTCTATTTTTATAGCTTGCCAAAACAATCTGTCTTTAACAAAGTCTCTTAAATACGTCTATAGAATAGTAATTGCAGCCTTGGTATTTGAAGAGATCTTTTATTTTTGATGGTCCCTGGTTTACAGTATCATCACGAGCATCTGCAGGGATTATGGAGGATGGTTACAGCCCATGGAAGTGAAGAAGGATTTAGGTATTTGCTATTGAGCTCTGAATATCATCCTGTAATATTGTAACCCCCAGGTCAGGTGCAGAGGTTCCCTTCCCACACCCAAAGTAGGCAGCCGTGGGGTAAGTAGCGCTAAGTTTGTGATGTATTTTGTTTTATAAGGAAATACAGAGCAAGTTGTAAACAGGCTTGACAATATTGTATTTAACGTCTCTTCCCTGCTGATACCTGTTGAAATAAAAGTTTCTGCTTTGAGAAGTTTTGAAACAGCACATGGTCTCGTATTTTTAGATATTTTTGTGGCAAACAACATTTGGGCTGGTACAGTAGTTGGATGTGGACCATGGCACATCTCTCAATCTGAGCAATCTGCAGGTCTGCCTGCAGCAAAGCATGGTCACCAAGCTTGTGGCTGCTGTTTCTATAGCAGCAGTAATTCTCTCTCTCCTCAGTAATCAAAGAGCCTGTTCAAAAATAAAATGGTTGAAATCTGTTGCTTTTGACTTCAGTCACTGTTGCAGGTTCAGAGCACCAGTGAGGTGCTCTGGTGAGGGGTGTCTCTCTATGAGAAATCAGTGTATCAAAGTAAGACACGGTGTGATCCAAGCCACCCACTCCCCAGGACAAATGAGAAGCAAATGGGATCCGGAGGTAGCATCAATCTGCTGTGTACTGTGGTGTTCATCTCCCGCAGAGGTTTTCCTGCCAGAGTCATTTAAGTCTTCAAATTTTAGCAGAAGCTCAAATTCAGCCTACTGTAAATAACACTTTCTTGAAGGGAGATCTTAACTCCAGCCTTTGTGTCGGGGGATGGAGGATCTCCTGCTGTTCCTCCTGGCATAAAATACAGCAGTGTTACTTCAAACTACCTCTGAAGATTAAATACTTTGGGAGTTCCAGCTGATGAGGAGCAGCTGAAGAACTGGGGTTGTTTATTCTGGAGAAGAGGAGGCTGAGAAGAGACGGTATTGCTCTCTACAACTGCCTGAAATGAGGTTGTAGTGAGGAGGGTGTTGGTCTCTCCTCTCAAGTAACAAGTGATGGGACAAGAGGAATGACCTCAAGTTGTGCCAGAGAAGGTTTAGATTGGATATTAGGAAAAATGTCCTCACTGAAAGGTTGTCAAGCACAGGAACAGACTGCCCAGGGAGGTGATAGAGTCACTGGCCCTGGAGGTATTGGGAAGATGTGTAGATGTGGTGCTTAGGGACATGGTTTAGTGGTGGGGTTGGCGGTGTTATGTTAAGGGTTGGACTTGATGGTCTTAAAGGTCTTTTTCAACCTAAACAGTTCTCTGATGCTGAGAGGCATCCATGGCCAGCATTACCTCAGCTACTCATCCCCTGTGTGCCCATGCATCAGCACTGCCCTGTGTTCTCAGCCAGGTGGGACGCTGGCTGAGTTATTAGAGTTCTTCTGTCACTTAGAGGTTTGCAGATGGAGAATTGTTTCTTTACACAGAAATTATTGTGGGAATATGATCTATAAATTATATTTCTGTTCTGGTTTGCACTAAAGCAGAATTGATTTTCTAACTTTTTAACTAAACCTTGTCTAACTTCATTTTCTGAAAGATAACTATGTGTTTTCAGACAACATCTGTGTCTAGAAGTAATAACACAGGGCACTGGTATGCAGAAAGGCCATTGCTTAATTCTGTCCCTGTGGAGATGAAGGTAATCCTCAAATTGGTGGAAAGCCATTAGTGAAAGTGGTGAAAAAGGGTTGCACCTACAGGGAGGAGAGGACAGGATAGGTGACCGGCAGAATATTCCATTCCACATGCATTATACTCAGTATAAAACTAATGGGTCATAAGGGTCAAGCTCTCTTCTTTGACGGCCAATGTCTAATATAGACCTTATCTGTCTTTTTTGCCCCTGATCTTCATCCATGTGTTCCCAAATACAGTTCCGCAGCCCAGCTCCTGCCTCCTGCTAAGTCTAGCCTGGGTTCTTTCTCCGTGACTGCTCTGCAGCATTAGTGGTGACGTGGTCATCAAGGAAGTTTTGATTTTGTGTATTTATATGCTGTTTTCTTATTAATATTGTTTTCATTATTATTACTGTTTCACTAAAGCACTTTTAGTTTCCAACCCACAAGTCTCTTTCTCTCATTTCCCTTTTCTCTTTCTCTGTGCAAGGATGGGGGGTTGGGATCAGAAATGCTCGTGTTTAGCTGCCAATCAGTCCAGGGCTGGGGCTAAACTGTGACAATTTCCTGTGCAAATCTTTTTCTAGGATTATTGCAGAATTTGTGATGTACTGTGATGTATTGAAATGGTGTACAATTATATGCTGTCCCTAATATTCACCTGCCTTAGTGTGAAGATATAAATGTCATCGCTTATTCTTCTCAGAAATGACAAACACAAGTAAGTAGAGAGGAGGATATAAGCATTTTGTTTCAATATTTTTATGGTTGAACTGAAAAAGCCAGATGAGATACCTTAAAAGGGCTATTTCATTGGTATTACATTTAATAAGTTCTAAATGATTGCATCTGTTTCTGCTGTCGACAATTACTCTCACAATGCTCAGATTCTTGGCTGGGCAAAATAAAAAAAATAAGAAGTTTCACAAGATGCTTTCAAACACAGTGAATTAGCCTGCTACCTGCTGTTATTTGAGTGAATGTATTGTTATTAGTTTGAGTAGTTAAATTTATCGCACTAATTGCTGGCATAGATGCTACTGCATGCAATGAGAACTATTTTGGGTCTACTAGCATGGCAAATGATTAACTACTTGGGTCAATGTGCTCAGTGGATGTAATTCGGTAATTTTATTAGCTCATCCCTCGCTTTATGTCGTATAAAAGCTATTATTCTCTACAAATAAAATTGAGCAAACAGTAAGGAGGCAGAAGTCTTGTAAGGATTAACATGAATAGAGTTGAGAAATTCACTCTAATCCAGTGCAAATATTGTATTTGCTAATTTATAGCTCATATGCCCTTTCTTTTCACAAAATGCTGAGAGCTGGTCATGGTGCCCTCAGCTTACAAGGTTTTGCAGCAACATGCACAGTAACAGCTATGAGCAACATGATGGTTGGGGTGCTGCTCGCTGCCTGCTCACCCATTGCTGCAGCGTGTTGGGGTTCAGCATGCTGAAAATAAGCGCGTCTGCACTCAGCAGGACCAAATATTCCTCAGGATGTTTTTGTGTGGACTTTGCATTGTGTTAGGTGTCACTTTAAAATTGTGGTGGCTCTGAATAGCAGTGCTTAAGCTGCTACTGCTCCTGTCTTCACCTCCTCTCTAATACAAGGTTTAGGAGTTTCTTCTCTCTGTCTCATGTTCTTGCTTAAAATAAGATGTGATTCACTTCAGTGTTTTCAAATCCAAAGCAACATAGCTCTACAAAGCTCTGGTTATTCTCTAAATAAGCCCTGCCTGGGCAGCAATGGTGCAAACCCCTTCCTCCAGCTCACATCAGCCCACCTTGCAAGAAGGGACATTTTATTCAAGTCTCACTACAGCCTATGGCAACGTCATTCCTCTTGCTACATGGAAGACTCCAAATTACACTCTGACATGGGAAATCAGGCACCAGGACCACAGCAAAAGCCCAGGATACAGGAGGTAAGTACAAACCTGTTGTGGTTCTTGACACCACAGCGGAGGTAGCTGGGTCAAGGTGACCATCCTTACACCACAGGCTGGAGCATCAGTTAGCCTTGCAGGTTAGATTTTCATGAGAAAGAAGCTACTGTTGTGATCTCAATATGACTGAAATGGGTTTGTTTCCTTATATGTTAGAGTTAGAGCAGATACTCATGCAGCTCCCAAGGCAGAAGCTCATCTGAGTGCTGGGCCTCACACTGGTGCGTCTCCACTAAAGCTGCCACACTGAGCAAGGCACAAGGAAACCATCGGGCTGGCCACCAGCTTCCCTTTCCATAAAATAAAAATGATTCAGTAGGTTGAAAACTGGCTATTCAATCAAAACTAGCTCAGAAGACCGCACCTTTTGCAGCCCCACACAGGTGCTCCTGGCACAGCACCGCGAATTTTACAAAAATCAATCATATTGTCACTGCTTGGTAAAAATACCAAGGTGCTACCAGCTGGGCAGAATATGAGCCCTTGTGTGATCATGAATATCGGCTTGACTTTTGGTGACGATTCGCAGTATGATGTTCTGCTGTCTTTTGTAATATTAGTGTGTTAAATCTATTTAAATCTCTGTACCTTGGAGCTCATCATGCTGCAGGCTTATTGCAGAACAGGCTCGTGGTGTTAGATTCCCTGCCTGTCTGCCCTAAGGAAGGATGAGTTTCAGCACTGTGTTATTTATGGAAGGAGGCTGTGCAGACAAGAGCCATGTGAATAAAGGCTTGGAAATTGCCATGCTTTTTCTTTCCCATGAACAGCACTGCAATCATGCGAAAATCAATCAGAACAGAAGAAAAAAGGAAAAGGGAATAATGCTTCTCTCTTTTGATCCAACAGTATTCAAAATGGGGCCAAATGCTGGTAGAGGCAGCCTCAGAAGTTGAACATCAGGTACTTTATTTCTGAGAGTGATTTTATCTTGCCGACTTGCACACGTCACCAAAACTTAATTTCGCTTCCAGTGAGGGAAATGAAGCAAGCGTGGATAGCAATAAAAAATCTTCAATGCCAAGCGTTTATCCTCAAGTACAGCTAGAGGAGCAACCTATAGGCTTTCAAAAAGATGTACTTGAGCACTGAACAAGACAGCAGGAGATTGGATGCTACTTAGGACTTGTTATGCTCCTAGAGAAGGTCCCAGGGTCACAGCAGTGGTCCCACCACTTCAGTCTATTTGGAGCCAGTCCCACATGTGAAGGACGTGAGTACTTGTCCATGAATGACCAAAACCACAGGGAAGACTTAGAATCATAGAACAACCAGGTTGGAAGAGACCCACCGGATCACTGAGTCCGACCATTCCTATCAAACACTAAACCATGTCCCTTAGCACCTCGTCCACCCGTCCCTTAAACACCTCCAGGGAAAGCGAATCAACCTGGGTAGACTGTTCCAGTGCCCAATGACCCTTTCTGTGAAAATTTTTTTCCTAATGTCGAGCCTAAACCTCCCCTGGCAGAGCTTGATTCCATTCCCTCTCATCCTGTCCCCTGTCACCTGGGAGAAGAGGCCAGCTCTCTCCTCTCCACGACCTCCTTTCAGGTAGTTGTAAAGAGCAATGAGGTCTCCCCTCAGCCTCCTCTTCTCCAGGCTAAACACCCCCAGCTCTCTCAGCTGTTCCTCATCAGGCCTGTTCTCCAGCCCCTTCACCAGCTTCGTTGCTCTTCTCTGGACTCGCTCCAGAGCCTCAACATCCTTCTTGTGGTGAGGGGCCCAGAACTGAACACAGGATTCGAGGTGCGGTCTCACCAGTGCCGAGTACAGAGGGAGAATAACCTCCCTGGACCTGCTGGTCATGCCATTTCTGATCCAAGCCAAGATGCCATTGGCCTTCTTGGCCACCTGGGCCACTGCTGGCTCATGTTCAGTCGCTGTCAACCAACACCCCCAGGTCCTTCTCCTCCAGGCAGCTTTCTAGACAGGCTTCTCCTAGTCTGTACCTCTGCTTAGGGTTGTTGTGCCCCAAGTGCAGGACCCGGCATTTGGCCTTGTTAAACCTCCTGCTGTTGGTCTCAGCCCAGCAGTCCAGCCTGTTCAGATCCCTTTGGAGCCTCCCGACCCTCCAGCAGATCCACACTTCCACCCAGCTTGGTGTCATCTGCAAACTTGCTAAGGGAGCACTCGATGCCTTCATCCAGGTCATTGATAAAGACATTGAACAGGGCTGGACCCAGCACTGAGCCCTGGGGAACCCCACTTGTCACTGGCCTCCAGCTGGATTTAACACCATTTCCCACCACTCTCTGGGCCCGGCCATCCAGCCGCTTTTCCACCCAGGAGAGTGTGCGCCTGTCCAGGCCAGAGGTGACAGTTTCCGAAGCAGAATGCTGTGAGAAACTGTGTCAAAGGCTTTACTGAAGTCCAGGAAGATACATCCACAGCCTTTCCCTCGTCCAGCAGCCGAGTCACTTTGTCATAGAAGGCGATCAGGTTAGTTTGGCAAGACCTGCCTTTCATGAACCTGTGTTGACTGGGCCTGATCACCCGGTTCTCTTGCATGTGCTTCATGATAGCACTCAAGATCACCTGTTCCATGACTTTCCCTGGCACTGAGGTCAGACTGACAGGCCTGTAGTTCCCTGGATCCTCCCTGCGACCCTTCTTGTCGATGGGCACAACATCAGCCTCCAGTCCAGTGGAACTTCCCCAGTCTCCCAGGACTGTTGGAAGATGATGGAAAGGGGTTTGGCCAGCACATCCACCAGCTCCTTCAATACCCTCGGGTGAATCCCATCTGGCCCCATAGACTTGTGGGTGTCTAGTCAGGCTAGCAAGGCTCTGACCGCCTCCTCTTGGATCATGGGAGCCTCATTTTGCTCCTCTAGCTCCGGGGTTTGTACACAGAGGGAACAACTTTCTTTACAATTAAAGACAAAGAAAGTTGACTTAAGAGACTGGGGATTGTTCACACCCACCAGGTGGTTTGCTGGGGTACCACACAACACTTAGTCCTCTGCCTACACAGCATTTGCTCCTCAAGCCTGCTTGTAGCCTGCAGTATGAAGCAGCCTTTGTAACACATGTGGTAGGATCCAGGTAACACTGCAATAGTGAGCGTACCTGATGGGTCTGGAGGCATTTCTTGCTCTCCAAGTTTTGCTGCAGAGTTATGCTTCTCTGGCTAAGCAAAACCAAGCCACTGTGTATTCAGAACTCAAACCTGCAGTCAGCACCACCACGGGCAGCTCTGACATGAAATAGAGGCGCTTTTTTTCTTCTTTTTTTGTCCAAGTATCGAGTTAAAGAGGTGCTCTGAATTTTGTTCTCATTTGAAAAGCCATGGCATGCACCAGGCACAACTCAGATCAAGAAGGGCAGTAACATGCAGGCACTGGGCTTGAAAGGCAACGGACACTGTTCTTCTAGGAAGAGCACTGAAAAAGTCTTTTAAAACCCCACCAAGTGTATTAATTAGGTTTGACAACATTAATGTACTCTGTTGTGCGCTGAGATAACAACCATACTAAGGCTCAACAACAAGGAGATGTGACTACCATTCAGCAGCCCATAAAACTTCGTTAGTACAAGATGGATTAAATTTGTCTTTTTCTTCCTCCTCCTTCACTACACCTGCATAATCATAATTTAGGAGTAAAAGGCAAATCGTGATCTAACATTTACTTCTCTTTTCCTTTTCTAAACAACAGCAGCCAGGGCTTCTGAAACTGTGATTTCACCACCTGAGAGAGCTGGCAAAGCTGGACCCACCAAGTAACAAACTGCTTTGGGCAAGTTTGGTGGATGTGAAGCCAGACCCCTGGAGGTTTTACCTGTCTCCTACCAGAAATCATGTTTCAGAGTGAAAAGCCATTGGCAAGCATGTCTGTGTGAGGATATTATTTTGCTCCTCTTTAATTCCTGATCCTTGTGCAGAGTTGGGAAGGAGTCTGCTCAGGTACCTCAGGTAGAGATGCTCAGGGGGAGGAGCAGGGGGTGCGTGTGAGTACCACTGCCCTTCATGGATCGTGGCCCTGCCTAAATGAGCAGACACTTAATGTTAATGCCCTGCAAGCTTCCAGCTCCTCCAGGTGCTGCTGATATTACAGTTGGACACTGCATAACTCCAGCTAAATCTGCCTGACAGCAAATGGTGTAAAATAGTGTAAGTTGTGCCAGGTGTTCCCAAGACATGCCAACTCCTCCAACTGCATCTGCTGGATATACACCCAGATCATCCAGAGGATTTTCTGGGAAGTTCCTGCATGTGCACAGGCCCAAAGTCAGCTATAAGCGTTCGTGGGCAGCTATGAATCCTGCTGTGCATTAAGATGCTGTCCCAGCTGCTGTACGTGTATGCTGGTTGTTATTGACTGTAGGGATGCAGAAGCAGGACTTTGGCAACGCAGCCTGTGTTTCCTCACTCAGGCTCCCAGTGGCTGAGCTCTCCAGAGGCTGCAGTGTCAGCCAGGGGCTGCTTTATATCCTGTATAATGCTTATCTCAGGTTACTGCGCTGAGCAGTCCAGCAGCACAGCTTAGAAACAGAAACGATGCCCAGAGCTGCCTGAACCAGCCCAAGGAATAATACCCCGGAGGGAGGTGACTGGATCCAAACCACGTCATTCTCAGACAGTGCAGTTTGAGCGAGGGGTTAACACTCCATGTACTTTAATTCCCTTGCTGTGGTGTGGCACCAGCTGCCTTCAAACCTGCAGAGAGGCAATAAGCTGCCCTCCATCCCACTTGCACACAGTTTGCTCCTGCCCAGCAGACAAGGAGGGAGCTGCTCCAGCACCCTAATGGCTGCTGCTTCAAAGAGGGCTTATACAAATGTCATTTGACACAAAGTTTAAGAAATGCTGAATATCTATCAGCTCAAGGTTTGGCATGTGAATGCTATTTTTCCAGTAATTTTTATTTTTGGCAAGAAATACAATAAGACATGATTTTCTGCCTGTGCATGCCTCCATCAAAGGTACTTTTCCAAAATGAATGAAACTGTCTGTTAAAGTGCTTTTGACCTACTTCATCACCAATTGAACGTGTTGCCAAGAAATAAAATGCAGCAAAATTGTTCTGGTTTATTTGTGAAGCTGTGATAGAAAATGTAGAGTTAGAAATGCTTTTAAAACTCACACTGGTTAATGAATGAACCTCCAGTTATTTCCTATGTGGGCTCTCACATACATGACAGTGAGAACATGGCTAAAGTTTGACTCATAAAACCCCTATGTATTTTTTTTCGGTCAGAACTGGCAGACTTTGTTCCTACAGGGAAGCATTTCCAGAAATGCAACCTATGGTTCAATAGCCTGAAGAAGTCTTCCTGCAGAGCTACCCTGTCTGCCAGACTCAATGAATAGCCCAGTGCCTGCAAGGGATCTTGCCTTCCCTGCATGTAAAACAGAGCTCAAAGGCCATGTCAGAACCCAAAGTGGGAGGGGGGAGACTCCTGTGCTCTTTCAGATAGGGAAGCCTTTGGGGAGGAGATGGCAGGAACATGACCTGCTGCAGAAATGCCCTGGGGAATGGAGGAGAAATGATTTTTCTCTGCTAGAAAGTGTTGGCCAGGATAGTCTGCACCACAAACCCAGAGCAGCTGCAGCAGGTGAGACAGACGATTACAGCAGCGCTAAAGCTGCGGTTGCTAACATGGGTGGTTTGGCACAGCATTCCCTGCCTGCAGCATCTATTCTGCTTGTTAAAAACCTGGTAGAGACAAGACAGGAGGAAGCTTGCCTCATTTTAATCCTTGAGACATTTCCTTATACCTCACTTGGACTGACTTCAATTAGCTCTTCTTAGGTTAAAAAAAAAATGTTATTGAAATCTTGATTGCAACATTTTTTTTCCATGATGAAGTTACTTCATACAACTTGTGCAATAACCCTGGAGGCAAGCAATACTGGATTTACCTATGAGTGCTGGTGGGGATGTTATAGTGTATAAATATATCTTTAAGGAGGCATCTGACAGTAGTTGATTTTTATGATGTGAAACTGAACGTCATTCAGGTGATTTTTTTTCCTTGTTTTCTATACAAAATCAGTTCATTATGCGTTGGTACCTGTTTGAAGAAGCAGACCCTTATGCACTCTGGTAAGTGTGACTCCGCTGGCTTTAGCAGTTCTGAATAGAAAAGTTTTAGTTCTGGGGGAAACAAAACTAATGGATGGTATAGAGCTAACTGCAGGAGTGGCAGCTACAGTGTGCTTTAAATGCGTGAATGTTCCCTGCTGGATCTGAAATATTTGCCTATTTGTGTGACAGTCATATGAAGGTGGCTACTCTTCTTTAATAAAATGCATATATTTTACTAGATTTGGCCAAATGTTCAAGGACTTGCAGAAACAAGTCCATTTCTTAAGTGAGAAGAGAGGGAGGAGTCTTGTCCTCCCTCCCAGTAAGGAACCAATTCTCTTCTTTCTCACTTTTGTAACCCTGGATTAATTATTTTAATTCTATTCTATACACAAAGTTGTGGCAATTTCACAGGGCTAGTGTAGTTAAAATTTACAGCAGTTTCTGCTGATGAAGTGGTAGGTTAAATTAAGCTATTAGTATGTTTATAATTTATATGCAGGAATTAAATGCTTCTACACGGGGGCTTAATGTTATTCTGGTTTAAAAAAAAAACCAAAAAAAACCCCCAAACCCACCTCTCCCTAAAAAAAAATCCATAGCTTAACAGAATTAGCTATATTAACCCCCAAACCAGATTTTCTCTAGGTAAATGCCAGTCCTGAACAAACCGTGGCCATACTCCCCTCCCATGCACAGGTATGTGAAGCACTGAGCAAACCTGACACAGACTTACTTCAGCCTGCGTGCATCACACCGCTTCCTCCACCACTACTGACCTGGTAGGATTATAAACGGTTTCATCACTTTATTTCTTTTTTCTGTTCACATTTAACATCACAGGCACAGCTGAGATTTGAAACATTTATGTGACACTGGGTGTGTGACCAGTTCACTTACACAGATATGTCACTAGTGAGCTCACACCTTCACAATCTTTTCAAAATTCCCAAATTTCTTGTTTCCCTGAGTTGCATGACATCTGCCATCAGATCTGTTTGTCAGCTGACAAAAAGCAAGAGAACAAAGTGAATAGCAAGGCAGACGTGGTTAGAGACAAAAACCGTAGTGCTGCTGCTGCTCGTTTGTCCCTTAATTTATAGGTTCCCGTGCATCAAACTTGTGCTCACCACCCATGCTGGAATGGGGAGCTACACAGGCTCAGATGTCACAGTGAGGAGCAGCAATCAGCCTCTTGGCCTTAGCAAAGCACTGGATGATATAAAAGACACAGTATATACAAGAGGCCAAATTCTCTTTTGAGTTATACCTGAGCAGCACCATCAGCTAAAGGTGTAACAGGAGGAAAATGGCCCATCAGCATTAATAGGAGTTTGAAAACAGTAGGACTTTTTCTACCAGACAATTCATTATAAAGAACCAGTTGTGGGCCAGCTGCTAATAAATACTAGAACAAAATAAATAGAAAGCTGTTATTGCACATGCGTGCTCCATAGGCTCTACTAGCTGGACCACAAACTCTACGTGTTGGTGTGACAATAGATGAAATACAAGACGCGCCAATTAGAATAAAGCATGGAAAGTTTTCTGGTTTGCCTTTTAATGGCGTATTAGAGTTATAAAAATAAATTGAATTTAAGATTTTTATGGATCAAGTACGAGAATGTGTCTGCCTGTGTCTTTTAATGCAGAATTTTTTATTAGTTTGTCAGGTCATGTTGATTGAAAAACAGTCTCAATTTAATACTGCAGCAAACTAGTAAAACTGCACTTGGGCTTTATGTGGGAACTGGCCCTGGTAACTGGCTGATATGCTTTAAATAGAGACAAGGAAACAAGTGGTGGTTCTGTCCTTAGCAGACTTATAGGGTACGGTGGTGTGCAGCATAGGGACAGGTAGCCACAGACTCCTTACAAATATCAAAACCACTAAAAGCTTCCAAGTTCGAACACATTGAATCATTCACAGTCAAGCTGAGCAGAACAAGTACAGATGATTTAGCTATTAAAAAAAATTTACTTTGGTGTTAGATAACATTCCATGTTTTCACTGCAGTCCTGAAGTCAGCACCATCCCTATACCACTGATAAATATTTAAAAAAATTTCAGTACAATCATGTTCTGAGCCGCTTCTGTGAAGATTTTTTTTAATTTCCTTTCTACTAGGATGTGACACAATGGTCACTTATTTTCAGCATGCTTAAGCATTATCCGTTTAATTTCTCCTTTTCTTTTTTTAAGAAATACTTTTCCTCATTCAGAGAAAAAAATGTTAGTTTGCTTGAAAATTAAGATTATGAAAAGTGTATCAAATTCCACATTTACTACTCCAAAAAGGCAAGGCAGTTCAATTCTCTCGCTCTCTCTCGGGTCTAGTCATGTCCAGGAAAAACTGTAAGCAAAAGTAAAGATAATGCTGGAAAAAATCAGCTCAAAGTAGCTGGTACTTAAGTCACACAAATGCTCAAGTGATCTTTGCTATGTTTGCCTGTTAAGAATGGTAAAGCCCAGCTCTCCTGCCACAGTTAGTGCTAAAAAAAACATATGGGCAAAAGCAGCCGAAAAATAATACTTGAGTTTTCCCAAATTCTGGGACTGTATATGCTTCTCTTTATAGTCTCAAAGTTTAGGGGTTTTTTTTTTAAATCTTCAGCTGCCTTCATGACATTTTTTGGCAAATCCAGATGACGATGAAAGTCCAGCTTTAACATTTCAATTTGTATTTCTTGCCCTTTTTCTCTTTCCTTATGGCTTTCTGGGAAAAACAGGTAAGTGATGCTCTGGTGCTGGAAATGATTTGTCATGTGATAACGCTCGTTTCTGTCCAAACACGCAAACTTTCTTGCTTCATGCTGGAGAGTCTCTTCTTGGGAAGGGGTTTGCATCCAAAGAGCCGGCAAGCGGCGACTCGGTACTTCTTGGACATGATGTTGTAGAGGATGGGGTTGATGGCTGCACTAAGGTAGAAGAGGACAAAGGACACCAAGTTGCAGTACTGGCTGATCACTGCTATCTCCAAGGATCCAGCTTCAAAGGATTTGGAAAACAAATATCGTCCTACGTGAAAAGGCAACCAGCAGAGTATGAAAGCAAATACCACCACAACTAAAATAAAAACAGTAAAAGAAATTATGTTAAGTATGAACATTAAATTACGGATGATTAAAATTCTATTTTAAAATACTATTTTTTTTAACAAATAAATCAAAGTGTGAAAAAGCATCAGAAGAGTTTTCAGTTTTGTGCCTCTCAATACATTCTCTGGGACTATAAATTAGCAATACTTAATACAGGCTGATCATAGCTAAAGAGGCTGCCTGTACACCGCATGACAAATCTGATATAACATGTTTTGAACTATAAAACATATGTTTATGTAAAAACAGAATTAAGACTCTGAATGGAGACCAAAATCAAAAGTATAACAATGTATTATCTGCAGTGTTTAATAAAAGTAAATTATATATAATGTGATAGACTCAACATTGTCATAATGAAGCATGTAATTAATGGAAAGCAAAATTGTTTAAGGCAAAGGCCCAGAAATAAAAGAAACCACCAGAATTTGGACTTGTAGAGCACATATGCCAAGGTAAGAAGAGTGGTGCACCCTTCCAGTTGGCCAGTTTTTTAGAACACTACTTACTCTAAGAGCAGTAAAACTAAATATGTAACTGCATAGTTATAGTTACATAATATATCTGTAATATTACACTATCACTATAGTTACCTTGCATATGTAAACATAAGTAGAGTAATAGGAAAGCGTGTATCTCAGAACACTGGCCCATTTGAATTTCCATGCTAGAGAAAAGGAAAATTCTGTGTGTCATTGACCTTTACTATTTTTCATATTGTTCTGAGTGTATCTATTAATATACTGAAGAGGGAAAAACCAGAAAATTCAAGCAAGGCCTTTTGACATTCTTAAGCACTTTTTACCAGTTAACCTGCTCTCTTGCTTAGCAATCCTGCTTGCTCATGTTCAGTCACAGGAGTTACAAAATTCAATGAGCTAAGAGGGGTGATTATCAGTACCTTCCCCATAAAACCTTTGAACAAGCATCCCCAAGGTTAAATGGATACTTATAGAGGACTTATGGTGGACTGTAAAGCACAGAGCTGAGGTTCGGAGTATGTTTTCCAGCTCTGCATCTTCTTGACCCAACCAGTTCCATTTTTTCCACAGTATCTTCACCTACAAAATTCAGACAGTTTCCCTAGCTCACAAGTGTGCTCTGGTGTTTAATTCATATAAAGAGTATTGCAGTGATGGTCATTACAAACAGAATTTTAAGTACAGTCAATATTTTCCCATGAGGTCATGCATATACCTAGTCAGGTGTTTGACAGTTCGATCTGCTTTCATGCAAAATCATCTTGATTTCAATAGGAAGGGACTTGATAGCTCCTTTACAAGTCGAGCTATAAATTAATGTGTCTAAATATGGACCTAGAAGCATAAACTTTCTCTACAATTTAAAAGAAATGTTGATGCTAATCCCATTTACTTGATGTTCCGTGACTCGCTGAAGTCTTTGAAAATGCCTTCTAAATTTTAAGCAGAACATTAAACCCAATGAAAGCAGGCTGCATTGATCATCCGCTGGTACTGAGCCCTCACTAACTTCCTTTCTTTCCATTGGATGTCAGACTGTTATCATTTAGAGAATACTGGCTCTCTGTCAGAGGACAGTCTTGCCATTGTCTTGCTATTCTCAGAGCTCATAAAGAAGAAAAAAGGTATTTGAAATCTTGTAATGCTTGCAGCAATACTTCGGGGCAGAAATAAACAGTTATTATTTCAAAATTCTTTATGGTTAAGTATACAGAACTATAAACACGCTGTTAATATATGGCAGCAATTTACTTATTGTAAATCCTGTAACTCTAGAAGTGTAAATGATGAATTACTTCCAGGGTCACGCGTACCAGACTGGAGTAATTCTATTGATCATAAAATGCAGCTGAAAGGGCACAAAGGATGTTGCAGGTTTTATTATTCTTCGTGCTGTTGCACAGTAAACATGTAGCATGTGAATAAAAAAAACCCAGGCTCCTATTTAGTAATTAAGGTACTTAGGATGCGGTGCCATCTCTTCATCTAGCTCATTACTCCATCACTTCAACCTAGCTGAAACGAGCACAGCAGAGCTGCTGCCTGTGAAACCTCCTACAGGCAGTGTCCCGTCCCCACTGAAATCCATGGGGTGATTTGCACTGCAGAGGGCTTTTTGCTTGAATAAAAGTATGCAGCAGCACAAGGATTCTGCAGTTTTCAGGCACCAAACTGCAGAACAACTATTTGGTTTTGTGCATCAAACTCCGACCATATGCACTGACTGTGTGCTAAAACTTGTGTTTCTGCATGCCAACAATAACTGTTGCTTAAACCATTCAGCAACGTAAACACACAAAGTTAGGAATGACAGTGTGCATCGTCTGGATCCTGTTTCCTCAGTGAGAATTTACAGGATCACAGACCTCAAAGGAGACACAATGCTCCTTGTTCAGCACATGCTGATGTTTTGCTAATATAGAAATGCAGATTCATAAGTGTATACAGCCATCCCCATAAATAACCCCAGTTTGCTAAAAATCTTGATACTCCTTTCATATAAAAAAAGTGCACATCATATCCTGCCTGCTTAGTATGCAGCTCAACTTTGTGGTTTGAGAAGGGTTTAGTTTTGTTTAAATATCAAATAAGCTATCCTTCTCTAAATAACACCTGTATCCACTACCAAAGAGTAAAAAAGCTCAAAGATCTCCAGGGCACTAGCTAATTGTATCTGTAGTACTTGTGATTATTGGTGACTGTTATTAGCATTTGTTTAACTGTTAAAGCATCCCCAGCTCAAACCAGTTAGAAATAAATCTGTCGAAGGAGGAGAGTTACTCTATGAATACCATGAGGTGCAGTCCTGTGTATGAAACATCATAGAATCACCAGGTTGGAAGAGACCCACCGGATCATTGAGTCCAACCATTCCTATCAAACACTAAACCATGTCCCCCAGCACCTCATCCACCCGTCCCTTAAACACCTCCAGGGAAGGTGACTCAACCACCTCCCTGGTGCAACAAAAAAATGTGCAACAAACACTTTCCTTTGGAAACAACTACAGTGAACAGAGAACACTCGGTCTTTCACACACCCAAGCACAGGCATCCTTTGTAAAAACAGAGCAAGAAGTCGTACCTAACATTTTCACAGTCTGCTTGTTGTTCTTATCCCTCATGACAGCATTCGGACCCATGTTCCTTCTCTTTCTCCTCCAGAGCTTCCTCCCGATGAGGCTGTACAGCACGGTCAGGCAGAACACGGGCAAGAAGAAGAAGATGCTGGAGGTCCAGACCATGATGGTGAGGAGCCCCGAGCGGATGGCGTACTCCGTGGCCCGGCACTCGTTGGTGCTCAGGGGGTTCGTGCCGTTCTCGTGCTCGACGCCCACCAAGACGAAGATGGGTCCGGCGCTAACGAAGGAGACGGCCCAGAGGAAGAGGATGACCAGCTTGACCTTCCCCTTGGTGATGATGACTTTGGCGCGGAAGGGGAAGCAGATGGCGATGTACCGCTCCACGCTGAGGGCTGTGATGTTGAGGATGGTGGAGTAGGTGCAGCTCTCGCTGATGAACTGGAAGAGCTTGCAGAGAAGGTCCCCGAAGTTCCAGGGCCGGCACTGCCAGAGCCGAAAGAGGTCCAGGGGCATGCAGAGGAAGATGAGCAGGTCGGAGAAAGCCATGCTGGACAAGTACAAGTTGGTGGTGGTCCTCATGTCCCGGAACCGCGACACCACCAGCACGGTCATGAGGTTGCCGGTGATGCCCACGACGAAGAGCAGGACGCAGGCCGCGGTGATGCCGGCGAGCACGGGCGCGGGGAAGAGGCGCAGCGGGGCCTCGGCGGCCGTCCGGTTCTCCGCCCGCATCCTGCAGCATCGCCCGGAGCCGCCGCGCTCCGCCCCGGCTGGGGGGGCCCCGGCCGCCTCGCGCCGGGCTGCGGGACCTGCGGACCGAGGGAGGAGCCGCTCGGCCCCGGCGCTCGCACCTGCGGGCAGCGCCCGCCCAGCCCCGCCTGCCCCGCTCCTGCCTGCCCCTGTCCCTGTCCCTGCCCCTGTCCCTGTCCCTGTCCCTGTCCCTGTCCCTGTCCCTGTCCCTGTCCCTGTCCCTGTCCCTGTCCTGCTCCGCTCCTGCCTGCCCCTGCCCCTGTACCTGCCCCTGTCCCTGTCCCTGTCCCTGTCCCTGCCCTGCCCTGCTCCTGCCTGTCCCTGCCCTGCTCCTGCCTGTCCCTGTCCCTGCTCCTGTCCCTGCCCCTGTCCCTGTCCCTGCTCCTGTCCCTGCCCCTGTCCCTGTCCCTGTCCCTGCCCCTGTCCCTGTCCCTGTCCCTGTCCCTGTCCTGCTCCGCTCCTGCCTGCCCCTGCCCCTGTACCTGCCCCTGTCCCTGCCCCTGCCCCTGTCCCTGTCCCTGTCCCTGTCCCTGTCCCTGCCCTGCCCTGCTCCTGCCTGTCCCTGCCCTGCTCCTGCCTGTCCCTGTCCCTGCTCCTGTCCCTGCCCCTGCCCCTGTCCCTGTCCCTGCCCCTGTCCCTGTCCCTGCCCCTGCCCCTGCCCCTGTCCCTGTCCCTGCCCTGCTCCTGCCTGTCCCTGTCCCTGTCCCTGCTCCTGTCCCTGCCCCTGTCCCTGTCCCTGTCCCTGTCGCTGTCCCTGCCCCTGCCCTGCCCTGCTCCTGCCTGTCCCTGCCCCTGTCCCTGCCCTGCCCCGCTCCTGCCTGTCCCTATCCCGCTCCTGCGTGCCTGTCCCTCTCCTGTTCCTTCCTATCCCTCTCTCTTGCCTGTCCCGGTCCTGTCCATGTCCCTGTCCCTGCTCCTATCCTGTCCTGCCCCTTTCCTCCCTGTCCCTGCCCTCTCCTGTTCCTCCCTGCCCCTCTCCCGTCCCTCTGCCCCTCTCCTGTTCCCCCCGCCCCTCTCCTGTCCCCTCTCTCCTGTCCCCCCTCTCCCTGTCCCCCTCCTGCCGGCTCGGTGGCTCCGGGCAGGCTCCGCTCGCACTTGTCGCTGTTTCGAAGGGCGCTTGTGCTCTTGGAACCGCGGTTGCTTCCTTTGATCCGTAGTTTAAGCGGTTTTTGTTTTTTTTTTCTCTCCGCACGTCAAATTGCTGATGCTCGGGGGTGCGCGGTCCTACAGGGCAGGCGAGGAGCTGGAGGTGGGGGTGGAAAAGCAGGGGCGGCTGCAATTACTGCCTCCTCGTTTTGTATCTTTGCCCTTGGATCTTGGCAGGAGCCCGGGAAGGCTCCAGTTCACTGAAGCTGCAGTAATCACCCTCTTCTGTATGATTTATCTACAATTAAATCTTGATCCAGCGTATTTCTGTTATCCTCCACCTGCCCTTTGCAGACGCGTACGTCGAGCTGTGTGTTTCCTCAGCTGCAGACTCCTACATGCTAGTAAAAGATTACGTTGTACCCAAGAAGAAATAAGGTGGAGGCAGCTCAAGGTGAGATCAGGGACAGCACACCTGTAAAGGGGGTATCTCTCCTCCTTTTCAGCTTGTCCCTGCAGTGTCACTGTGCTACAGCTCTATTGTTTTTCCACTCCTCACTCTTGAGGGGCTGCACCCCTTCCCGCATACCCCGTCTCTCAGGTGGCAGCCAGGGCTCTGAACCGACGTAAGCATCCAGCGTAATTCAGGTGAGAAACAGGTTTATGTTGTTTTTCCAGGGTGCACTCACATGCGTGTTCCCCTGCTAGCATCGCTGTTTCACAGCTGCAGTTTTAAGGATGGAGCACACACGAGGTGTAACATAGAGCTGTTACGCTGCCCCTGTCTCTGCGTGTTCCTGCTTTCAGCTGAGCGCCTTCTCTAATAACTCAGGCATTAGCCTTAGTGTCTTGTCCGTATCCTAATCCGGGCGATGTATTTCTGCAGCTTCATTGGAACCAGCATTCATTACTCCTGCTCTTGAAGCGTGAGACAGTTTTGTAGCAAGTTACTCCAGAGTTACTGTATTTTATGGGGGATGGCTACACATTAATCGCAGCCAAAATGAAGAAAGAGCCTATCACTTTGTTTATCCCACTCCCTATATAACAAACTGGTTTATATGATTCTGAAGAAAAACGATGAGCTGTATGCAACCAATATACACTTATTTCATATTAGAATTTAATGTCCAATCTAATTTAAAATGCATGGCGTTATATTATGGAGCAGCTGGTAATAGCCTCTGTCTTTCGTCTGTGAAATACTTTGTAGTATTATAAAGAATTATTTCACACTTCTATTGTTTACCTGATAAATTCTCAGACCAGTTCTATCAGCTGCAGGATGTTGATATTTAGCAGAGAACATGTCTTGAAGGTATAAATGTGACTTTAATTCTAAAAAAATTCTTCCAGTTTTCACTGAGATGTGTCTTGTCAAAAAAATGACCATTTCTCTTACCCAGGAAGAGAAAAACTTTCTTCCCCTCCCTTTTTTTTCCAGGAAAAAATTATATTCCTTATTAAAATAATACTTGAACTGAGATATGTGTAGCAAAATCAAGTAGCCAAAAGTGAGGTAGCACCAGATTTACATACTCGTAGACACCTTGAACTTGTAATTCAACAAATTAACACTTAATTCATTGCAAGTGTGATGTGCTGAGTGATGAGCTACTTGGATCAGAAATGGCAGTTGTGCTTTGAATCCAATAACATCGATCCTCTTCTTGTTTAAAGGCTATCATGAGTCAAGGGCTTCTCTGACTCCTTTCTCAGGTCAGGGCCAGAAAAAATGTCAACTGAGGGAGGAGAAAAGCAGCTCCAGTCTTCTGATTCTTTCCGATTTCTTCGGCAATTGCAGGCCACATTTTGATAGGATGTACAAACTTTACACAATAATTAATTCCTGTCTCTGCTTTACATACACTGAAGGTCAGGGATGAAGGTAGTGGTGATAGAAGATATAAAAAGCTGCGAGAAGAGATGGCTTTAAGATCCACAAAGTTATCTACTAGCCATCAGCTGCTAGAACAGTACTTTTATGCTGCCTTAACAACTGCAGAAAAGATTGAATTCACTGGTGTGATTGGGATGAGAGAAATGGAGAGGCAGAAGTTAAGTACTTTTTATTCGGTTTTATCTACTAACTGGATGTGTGATCAAAAGAGGTATTAAAAATACTTTTTAAAAAAGCACATTATAAGGGACACCTTTCACTGAACTCTTAAAATGTTGGTTCTTCTCTTCAGTAGTTTTAAAGCTGTGTAGAGCAATGGAGAGCAGGTAGAAGAAAGTTTCTGTTTATGAGGTTTTGAAATCTCCCTCCTATGTTACACTCTGTCCATTTTCTTCTCATCTGATAAAATTTTAATTATTGTTCATGTCATTTTTTGTTGTCATGGAAATAACTGAAGGCTTCAAATATATAATGATTACGGTTTCATTTTGGAGAGATGAAGAAAACCAGAAAACAGAATTCAAGGGAGCGATCTCCCATTTAAAGATTATGTACCTCCAACAACTGGCAGAAAAGCAAATGCTGGTTTTTTATTATGTCCAGGGGCAGAAGATGTTTTTACTTTTATTAGAAATGTATTTTAAGAACAGAAGGTAGCATCTGGTGTGTGTTTTCAGAGGTTACAGTTTAGCAACCATCATCGGTGGGTGGCGCTGATGAAATAGTGGTTATCCAACCAGGTCACTTTAAACCCAGAATGTGCTCAAATTACTTTACATCTGTTCATGACAGCAAACATCTGCAAGCAGACTCCAAAACAGGGGTAGTTAATTAATCAGCAAAGCTGTGCTCTAACAAACACCACTAATTCAAAATCATCTGTTTTAGGCTTAGCTTTTCACCATGCTTCAGATCCTTGTGCTGCCAAGTCACATCCTGGGCGTTCACGAGGCTTGCTCACCAAGTGGAGAGAGCATCGTGCCTTTGTCGCAGGTATGTTTACTCTGGATTGAAACCTACATGATGTTTATTATATGATTTCTAGCATGTCAGTAGTAGATGTAGCCTGTATTTTTTTAGTATTGTTGGACATCTCTAAAGAAGATCCGCAGGTTTTGAGTCAAAGCTGTCCTGGCTTTGGATGGAGATATTCACCTGGCTTACATATTTGGTAATATCCATTATGATTTGAGTCCTGCTAGCACCAGAATATGTAGGATAGGATTGCATAGTTAGTTATCCCCAGTCATACTTTCATGTTTTTAATTCTATCTCATCTTGAATGGGAAGTGATAATGGCTCAATTCACCAGCAAATCTGCAGTTAAACCATGTTGTCTTCACGCAGTAGTTATATGGACTAGATACCCATAAGTCAAAACAAATTGAGAATAATATGAGCTGCAGAATTCACAATCAGTGAAAATGGAAAGCATCTTGAGGAGGAATCTGTGTCTTGGATTCTATCATGTTGAAATTGCTAGTTTCTGAAAGGCAATGTTCACAACTTTGGATGCCCTAATGTTTGCTAGTGCTGTGATTGTTACACCAGTGATGTGTTCAGCTCAACAGTATTATGAGCATTGAAGACAAGGAGTGTGATTTATACTTACCCTGGCAGAACAGCCCATACTAATGGGCTTAACCTGATGGGATTCTGCCATAAGCTGCAGCCTCGTCTCACCGATCAAAAGCAGTCTTGACAGCATTTCTGTCTTGATCCAGTGTCCCAACTCAATGCCACCTCTGAAATTTTCCAAAGAAATTAATGGAAATGTCTATATAGGTTTGGATTATGAAGGTCTCGGGTAAAGACACTGTATTACATAGCAGCGGTGAAGTGCTGGTCGGGCAGTTAACTGGAGTGGTAATCAGAGGAAAACTGACTTTCAATATGTGATGTAGCATGCAATTCCAGTTTGTTAATACTAAGAAAAATTATGGAGAACCAAATTTTGAATTATTCTGATGAGCATTGCTAAAAATTTCTAAGCAAAAAAACCCCCAGCCTGTGAAAATTGCACCAGACCCAATGATATCTTAATCCGTCTTCCATTTCTGCTACTGAATAGCACAGGGTGCCTTGGTGGAATGAGATCTCATCTCAGAGTGCTTATTTGTGTATGTATTATGTATAATATCAATAATATATTGGTCATTACATTCAGTCTTTTCTTAGAGCCTAATGTTTAGAAGTAATCTGAAAACTAAAATTATGAATCTTATAATCTCATTGTTTGAAACGACCCATTTTAACTGTTCACATGGAGTATGGCAAATGTATCCCTGATCCTACCTGGGCAGCCAATACTGCTGCAATATAAATAATAATAATTACATTTACTAAGGCAAAGAGAAACAAAAATGAACGAATTTGTATGCTTTCTTTGGTGGGGCAAATTTTGGAAGTGGGATGGACAGACCAAACAATATTCCACGTTTGCTTTTGGGGCAGAGAATGCATTTGATTTCAACCATATATCCAGTTTACTGCTGCTTTACAGCATCTGTGTAAATGCTCCTTGTCCCTGTAAATTCAATCTCTTCTAGTGTAATTTGGTGATGGATAAGAACTGATATTTCCATACTAAATAAATTTCCCGGTGCTTAAGTAATTGTCAAAGGCCAGAAACATGAAAAAGACCTCAAGTGCTGAGTTTTGTAGCCTCTGCTCATGAGTTCATTTCCAGTGTTTTCTTCAGTGTCCTGCTTCCAGATGCTGCTCACCAAGTAGGGTCTACATGGCATTACAGAATATGGCATTGCTCAGTGACTTGAATTGCCTTTGTGTTGCAACAGTTTCTGATGTTTAATGGATTATAACTTGATACCAACCAATGTCAGAGAAATTATTTCAGAGTGGGTTGTTGTTATGGAAGTCATTGGATAACATCAATAATTGCTGCAAGACTAAATAACTATTTACTAAAAATATTTTATATAAAACACAAGTAGAAAAATTACAATATTTAGGTTACTGCAACCTATATCCACAAATAATGAAAATTTGCTACATTCGTAGTGCATGAAGTGAGATGAAAGGTATGATTCGGGATGCAAATGTACAAAGAGAAGTTAATGTATCTTTTCATTCACCTTCAAATGTGCCTCCTCACATACTGCTTCACAGTCTTTTTCCCCCCAAGATAATATCTAGCACATTCAGAAATAAAATATGATGGTTTGGCATGACCCCTGTCATGATATGCTCTGCATGCAGAGACAGAGAATATGTACATCTAGATAAAAAATGCCAGGGGCTGTTCCCCCAAGTGACGGCAGGTAGGGTGTTCTATTTTGAGAGCTCCGTGTAATAGATTGTCTTAGCATCAGTTGCAAGTTGCTGGCATCTCCCAGTTTCCTTCCAGTCCTTTCGAGAAGTCATGACTCCTGTGTTACACAAATCAGTTCCTAGCCACCACGAGGGATTCTCTCTCTAAGCTGCCACCATTGGGTCTGAAATAATTTTTCACAGTTCAAATCAATTTTCTTTCAAATAAGGTCCCAAAATAGCATTTCTAAAAAATATATCTTTAAAATATAATAAACTGCTAGGAAAAAAACCTTCAAACCTGATACCATGAGTCAATCTTGTGCTGAAATAAAAAAGCCTGGTCCATCTGCAAAGAGAATTTGCAAAAGTAATTTCTCCATTATAGCAGACACCCCAAGATGTAGGGAACAGCTTTGTTGTCCCTAGCCTTTTCTGGCAGGCAGAAAAAGAAAACTGTAGGAATATTTTCTGTTCTTTGTTGAAACAGATGATTTGAGAATGAGGCAAACCAGTGTTCCAGTGAATACGTCCTGTGGTAAATGTGATGCTGTGTTAGAACACCAGACAAAAAGTTAAACCTCATCATTTTAGGCTTACAACAGTGTGAGTTTTTTACCCTAATCTGACAAAAGGAGAGTATTCCTGAAATTCCTCACTTGTTGCTTAAACAGCAAGTTTATATTAAGTTTATATTAAAATGAACCAATGCAACTACTTTTATGAATGACAAAATAAATGCAGGGGCTTCCATCTATAAATTTCCTCTTGTTGACAAAGTAGTAAGATGAATGATGCAGGTTTACTCATGAGGCCCACATGCAAACGCTCTACAATGATTTAATTACCAGAATGTGGAGGTGAATGTGAAGGTTCCCACGGCAACCTTAGTGTATTAAAAAAATAGATGACTGCCTTCTTACTTGGCATTGTTCTGTTGACATAAAGTAACATTTGCAGAATGTTCCTTCCTTTCCCTCTTTTTTTTTCACTTTCACCTTCTTTCCCCTACTATTTCACCTGCCCCTGGGCAAAATGCATTCATGGTGCAAACTGGTATAATTCCACTGGCGATGCTGTGGATGTGCTGATTTATGGTACTTGACTTTTGCTGTGGATCTAGCCCACACAGCTTACACTTGCAAATCTTTTCTGTCCCCTTCAATTTTTTCTAATATAAAATAGTCCTACTTAACGAGTTAAAAATACAGTGGCCAGTTTTTGTAAAAAATTATGATTTAAAATAAAACTATAAAACTTTTCAACCATTTTGAAAAATATAGTAAAAATCAAACCAGCATTACCTAAATTGCAGTTTTAGTGCAGATTGTTGCATCCGATTTCTTTAAAACCTTAGTGATCCAGTTGTGTTATTCTTCATTACATCCTACCAAATACAGGCCAGTATAAATAAACATGGAAGAACCATATCATGCTGAATTTGTGGCAAATGTCTAATAGAATTCAGTATTTACCGAAAAACAGCTTTCTTTTGGATCAAGTACTTGCTGTCAACAAGTACTCATTGAGCAACTACATTACTGGACCTATGGGAAGCCTTGTGAAATTTTTGCAGCACAGCAGTGAAGTAAATAGGCACTACTGTAACGTGCCAAACAAAATACCGATTGATTTCAAATCATCTTCTGTGCCATTTAAGCAGCTGTTTTTATGTACAATATCCTGATCAAGACAGACTAATGTGTTTACTGATCCTGAAAAATGCTTAAGCACATATTTAATTTCAAGCATGTAAATACCCTGATTTGGTCAGACTCTTCATGTGCTTGAAATTAATGAGGTGCTTAAATGCTTTGTTAGATGGGATGAAGATGTGCAGTTTGAGCATCTGGTGGCCTTCCAACTTTTATAAAACTCAGGTTTAAACAAAAACTTCCAGAGTTGTTCCATGGGCACTGAGAAGCAGCACCTGTAAGGGCTTCCTACAGAGCCAAGATATTCAAGACAGGGTCCCAACGGAGACCCCAAGATGTAGTTTCAGTCTTGAGTAACCAGACCTGGAACATCCTTCACCCTGCTTGCTGTGGCTGAGTGGCATGGAGCATCCCTGCAGAGATAGTGGTGAGCGCTTACCTGCCTGGAATTCTGGCTGAAGGTATGATTTGTGGCACGTGAAGTCCTTGCACGTCCCCAGCTTGGCTGGGGCACTGATGCCTGCACAAATCAACACCATGTGTAGCTGCAGCACGCTGACGCTGTGCTTTCTAGCCTGGTAGGAGAGTGTATGTCATGGTCACACCTTGTGCTAAGTGAGCTGAGAAAGGGGAGTCTAGCATTGTTGGTATTGCTACAACAGTTGCTTATTATCCCCTATTTTACAGAATTTTAAGTTGGTCTTATGGAAAAAAATGGCTCCTTTGGAGTATGATTTTCACCTTTTAACCAATCATAAAGGCTCCAAAAAAACTTGCTTCTTTGTCCATGTCAACTATATCACTATTACTGACAGAGACAAAAATTCTGTCGTCTCTTTTCAGCTGAAACACACCACCTTGGTAGATGGAGTAAAGTCCATATTCTGCCCTTTTAGACCAGCAGCTTGTTCTTGCACTTTTCATGAGCAAAATGGGCTCTGGATAATTAGTCAGTTTGTAAACATATTGGACAAGCTGCTTGGGGTTCCTGATTTGTGCCAACAAATCTGAATCCTCATTCTCATTTTCACGGAAACGAAAATAAGTTTGTGAGTAGATGTAATAAAAGCCCGTTTGAGGTATGACTAACTCGCCGTTTCTAAGCTCCACATTGTAAAGAAAAGAGTGGCCTCTCCTTGATGATTCCCAGTTGCTTATTTTTTGTCCGTTCCCTCTTCTGGGCAAGGAATCTACTTCAAAAAAAAAAAAGAGAGAGAAAATGTTAAATCAAAAAACAGGTAGTGAAGCCAGGTGTCTGTTAGTTGGAGAGCCTGGTTTTCAACAGTGAAGTAATGAAACCTGTTCTTCCTAGCAGCTATTAGGTCCACTCTCAAAACCACTTGAAAGTCCAGGAGTAAGTTGTTTAGCTCTACTTGGGAACCCATGTAAACTACCTTTATTTTAAATTGGTTTGCTCCCAAATGAGAAAAAAAAATCATCATGTTGTTACTCAGTAACAAAGCTAAAATATCCATGTGTCTGATACCCTCCAAAGCTGCAGAAACCCTACCAAGCTGTTCATTATGGCCTGAATGTCAAGTCTCTCCTGTCTGTCTCACATTTCTAATAGGTCTGTCACCATAGCAGCTGGGACTTGCACAATGAAAAGAAGGAAATTAAAGGAAAGGACAGAGGAAAGCTTAACATTAGGAAGAAGTAAATTTATTTTTTCCCCTAATGCACTTTGCAGAAGAAACATTAGGGAGGTAGCCATGAAGCAAGGAGCTTTTTCCCTGTTCTGCAAGAATTAGCTGAAAAACTTTTAATGATTTGTTTCTGTTAACCCAATGTAAGTATTAAAAAGTGTAAGCAAGCACCAGTATGTAAGTGAGCATGTAAAGTTTCTCCTTACTGCGTGGGGACGGGGAATTCTTCCTGTTGTTGTTGCCTGTCAGATGCGCCGCGATCCTGTTGACAGGACTGCGTGGTTGCTGCCCATCCACGTGCAACTGTGTCAGGGCTCTTTCAGCTAAGGAAAGATAAGAAAAGCAACATCACATTAGAAGAAAAGTTGTAGCAAAGCACATATGTCCTATTTGACTTAGTTTTCAAGAATGTCTTCATCATTTTCTAACTGACTAAAGCATAGACCGAATGCTATATATTGGCTAATAAGGCTCAAATTTAATTTTTGCTCTTGCTCTTCTTGAAATGTCTTTGTATGCCTCTTTGTTCTCATTTTTCTCCCCTTGCCTGTACCCAAATTACCAAGAGTACCAAGTTTTCACATTCATGATCTGTATCTTTTAAGGTTAAGTATCCATAATCTTTACTCCAAATTTCCACTTGGAGATCATATTGGTTGCATTTAATGTGTTTCAAGCTGTATGAGCTACTCGTTTCCTGGTCTATGCAAACAGCAGTTCAGCGCTGTTTGTTCCCGGGAGTGCAGTCCCAGCACTGTGGGACTGAGATCTAGAAGCCAATTGCACCTTGGTTACCTCCCTCTAACTACTTGACCATGTTTCTGGCTCCTGAAAATTTGTCATGAACTAATAAGCAATCATTTTAGATGACTCGCTGTGAATACAACATCTTAGCCAGTGTTTTCTGCACTTTAAAAAAATTGAGTCACTATACATCAAGTGCCACTAGCAGCTCCTTTTTGCCACAGGTAACAAAATTATTATAATACCATTGACTGCAGACAGGCTTTCCTCATAGCTTCTTGAAATCATCTGCCAAAAACCACAGAGAAAATGAATCAGTATGTCAGCAGAAAGTGAAAGTTGCATGAAAAAAAGACACCCCTTTCTCAAACTCATGAATAACTGGTATTATGAATGTGATCAACATGCAAATCAAAAAGCCCATAAATTTATTGTATTGAAGTATTTATATATTTCCATCTTTTATGCAACTAAATATGTGGGAAAACATTTTCAAGACAGCTCAGCTATCTGGGCTTTAAATCTACTGGAAAATTTTACTTTCACGCTTTTCTCAAATAAGAAGAGTGCAAGCGTCAGCTTGTTTGCAGAATACTTGGCAGTGTGCACGTCTGTGGGATCTTAGCTCCGAGAAATTAAATTTCGTTTGTTTTTATACCTCTACCTATCTATGTATCTATGCGCTTAAACCAGCACAGATTTTTGGCATTCCCCATCTTTATAACTGTTTGCTGACCACTGAAATGAACTAGTTTGGCTACCCATGGCAGTGTTGTTGTAGCAAGCATGCTGATTATTTGTAATTATTTACCTGGGTGACTAACATGGGCCCCATATTGCCACTTACTGATGTGTTCTGAAATGCACATATCTATTTATCTATCATTATTATTATCAATATCTTTATTATTTCTGGCACTCGGGTTATTTTTTTTTAAGCTAGGCATCTAGCAGATATATTAGATATGTAAATGCCCACTGAATAAAATAATGTTTTCTTTCTGCAGAAGTTCGGGACTTTACTGACAGAACTTCCACCAAAGGAGCTGAGGTCTCTAAATAATGCAGCATTTATTCTGGGCTGCAAGATTTGCCAGGTAAGTTTCAGCCAGAAGCGAATTTTTATGGATGAGCTTTTTTATGTGCTGGAGATGGGACTTTGAAAACCATTCCAGAAGATCTTGCCCTTTCTGATTTTTTTCAGCCAGGCTTATTTTTGCCTCTGGAGTCAAAATTATGTGTATTGTGTGCAATTCATGCAGGAGATGGTGTTCTCTGAATGCTGAACTGCAAAGGTGCTCTGCCCAATTCTGTGTGCTCGCTTGCTCTTTTCTCCCCTAATACATTACACAGCTCATAACTAGACCATTCCTCAGGCACCTTTTTACCTTTCCCCATATTAATTTCATCTAATTTTCTCATGCCAGTCTCTCTGTATTTCTGAAGAAGGAGTGACACCTCTGCTAGCACTGTGATCTACGTGGTCAGGTAGAAAATAAGCGTGAGTCAAGCACTTGTCCCTGAGGTATTTCAGAAAGCCAACCTATCACTGAAATTAGCTTAGTAAAAACTGGTTTGTCTTTGCTTTATTATTTCCTGAATCTAGTGAAACCACTGTCAGGATTAGTTTGGCAGCTGAGGCTGTGGCTTGACCATTGCTTTGCAATAAGAAAATCCAAGCGCCCCCTCCACCCCCTTTATTATGTTATTAGAATCCTTTAAATAGTGCTGCTGCTTTAGAATGTCAGTTCCCAAATACCTTTTTAATCAACTTTCCCAGGTGCCACTTTACTTGCCAGCAGGGATCAGCTTCTCTGTCTTCATTTTCCATTAGATCCAAGTCTTGGATGAAATTTCCCATTTCCTCCCCGGTGAGACAAGCGATGCTACTCTTGGAGTACGTGTCCCGAAGCTGCAGAAGGGAAAACCAGGATACTCCATCTATGATGTGCTTGCAGATGTTCGGTTGTGGTATGTCACCAAATTCACTAATTAGAACATGCTTTCTTTTCTTTAAAGCATTTACTAGTATGATGGAAGTTATGACTAGAGATAACAAGTGATTAATCCTGATTCCATACATTTACTTACAATGTTATACTTTATATGCAAAATATACTTACATGATCTCCATGAATATAAATTTGGCATCTAGCACTCAACTAAAGCAGCTTTGTGAAAATTCAGTGCCCAAATCACTAATGTTGCGAATTCTTTAGTTTCTTGATTCTGCAAAAGGGATTTTTCTTCACAAATTATTAAGAATGAAACCAAATAGCAGACCTTAGAAGTATTTTCCTTTCTGTCTTTTCAGCCAATGCTACTTCCAATCCAGGATTTCACTGATATGCATCCATACCATATCTTCCTCATATACTGTTTGGGGTCTCTCTGTAACTGTATTTGATCACATAGTCCAGACAACAGCAACAGCATTTAGGACCAAATGAATACACGGTGATGAATGCTTGTGACAGGAGCCTATGTCTATACCCTCTAGTCACAGAGAAAGCATGTTTTCTTCTGATAAGGAAAAATGAGTGCAAGAGAGAGGTAAAACTCTTGACTCCAAGGGAAGCTGACAAGAGAGTTTATATTATAGGGAAAAGCTCTTCTCAAACCCAGTGGCATCCACGGGACAAGGAAATATACACAGCTCCAGCAGGCGCTGTTGTTTAATGTAAGAGTGCATAACCTGGCAGCAGACAAAAGCTCCTCTTTGCTTTTACCTTGGTTGCTGCTGTATCAGCTATAAAGGCTGGCAAGGGTGCTTGTGTCAGTAAAGTACTCCAGGAACTGGGAAGAACCAGCAATCAGCAATAAACATGCAAAGCATTTAGGTAGATTTCTGATTGTTAACGTCACTCTTGTTAAACACATGCATTTATTCTACAAGTAGTAGTTTTGACTGTCCTTGAAGCTGGGGTATTGAAAACAACAAAATGAGTTGCTTCCTCCTTCATATTCCTCCCTTTTCCTGCCCGTTAGAAAACAAAAGGCGTTTAGGAAGAGACTTCATGCTCCAAGAGGATTAGGAGAATTCACCCCTGGTGCCCTCCAAGTCCCACTGGATTGAGGAGCACCTTCAGTCTGCAGCAGCAGATTCTGCTGAGCTTCTTCTAATACTTGAAACAATCCTGTACTTTGCAGGCATCAAAGCAAAATGGGGCCACCGCTGTGTTTGTGAAGGTTTTTCTGTCCTTAGAGAGAAGCACGTTTCAAGAAGGTTTCTTGTTTCAAGAATTCGCTTGAAGTGATTACAATTATGTGCTTATTAAGGTAAAAACACACTTTAAGCTAAGGGCTCTGACAGATTCACATGTACTAGCTCCTACAAAAAAGTAGTTTGATGGATTAAAAAAAAAAAATTAGCAGATGAGCTATTACTTTATTCTCTTATCAGATCTGCTATAAACTCACCTCTGAGCTTTGCTCCCAATCTCAAAGCACACAGTCCTGTGCTTCTGCATTTTCCTTACCTGGCATAGTTCTCCCCCAAACAGCTTTACTGTCCTGGCACTGGAACAGTGTTTTGCATGTATTTTGAAATCCTCAGGGAATACAATGTTTTATCAGCACCACATGGTACTGAGGATTGTTATTTGTTACATGGGTAGAAGAAAGCAAGGCATCAGGGTGTTTATCTGTAGCATTGATGTCTTTGAAGACAGAAGTCCTGCTTCTAATGCCATCTTCTAAAGCTTCTGTCCTATTCTAGGAGTAATCTGTGGATTATTTTTTCAAAACAAAAGGAAGTCTGAGGATATTTTCTTTCCAGCCCTGTATCCTGAAGCAAAATGAACTTTATTGTGCTTGTATCTCAGCACTTCCTGCCATAGCAAAACTGTTAAACAAATTTGTAGTTCTCGGATTACTATAGCTGTAGAAAAAAGAAAGCCTGCTAGCTGTACATTTACTTTTTTTGTAAAGACAAAAATATCTGCAACCTGTGCAGCCACAGTAATTTGGTGAAGGTGTAGAAATGCAGACATTGTCAACAACAAAGGGAAGAAAAATGTGCAGACAAAAATCACAGTTTATCTTTTGTGTTTTATTCCATACACACCATGTGGATGTAAGGTAGCAGACTGTGTTTCTAGGTAAGCTTTTTCCTTGTTTATTGTGCTCCAGATGGCACATGCAAGAGTATGTGTTTAAGGTACCCCTTCCAGAGCCAGCAAACTTACTTTGTACCCCAACAGAACTTTCAGTATGGACAGATTTAGCTTTTCACACCAAATGTAGACTTGTTATTCTTCAGAAACAGGCAGTTGTATTCTGAGCAAGTATCATGAGATGTGCTCGTATCCCAGGTGTACATATTTGAATAAAAGGCAGGGAAAGATAAGTGTGGTTACTAATTACTTAGATTGGCAAGCTTGTCAGCAAACCTCTGAACCGTATGCATGAAGAGACAGGAATGCATTTATATGTTTTTCTTCATTATCAGTAGTATGTGACTATTTCATAAAATCGAGACATTTCGAAATCCCCCATTTCACCAAATATGGGACAACTCCAACTATAAAATCAGCAGGAAAATCTGTTTTATACATTTCCAAAATATGAGCATTGGCTTATATTGCAGAATACTGTATACCCTCTAATGTTTGCTTCAGAGAGGACTTGGACATCTCGGAAGGCTCCATCTATTAAATCCGACGCGGAATAAATGCCTAGGTACTGTAATATTTTAAATTCATGCAGTACTTTCTGAAGCTGTACAACTATAGCACACTTACCTGCGGTCCAGTTTACCTTTGTGCCAGGGAGAGCAGCATAGTGGTACAACTTAGAGGGCAGCAGGTTTTGGACAAGATGCTGAGGGGAACTCTTGGTAGTTAAGTCAATGAAAAGCAGGACCACACGCATAAAGGCTCCTGGCACTATATGTGTAATTTTTTTTGGAATGCAAATGATCTTTTGCAAGAAAAGCAAAGAGTTAAGCGGCAGCCATCAGGATTAAAGGCTGTCTGCAAGACCGAAGCATCTAGACTACATAAGAGGTATTTTACGAGTCATTCTGGGGAATTGAGTGGTGTTTGCCGTCTGGGTGAAGTTCCTTTGGGATTAGTCACAGTCTTCAAACTATGTATTTTTCTAAGGGAGGGGGGAGAGGGGGCATTTAAAAGGTATCTCAGCTTTTCTCAGGCTGTTTTCCCCGCTGCCAATATGAGAATCGTGGCATCACTAGGTTGGAAAGGACCCACTGGCTCGCCCATCACCATCGGGGTGACACAGGCTGTTGTCGCCCTCCCCAGCGCGATCGGCAAGTCTGGCGCTCTAACCAAAAGCAAGTTCGCTACCTCTCTGCAAAAAGATCAACTTTTGATGTGTCCTCGCCTCGAGCTCCGTCCCCCGCGGCCGAAGGAGCCGAGACAAAGGCGCGGGCAGAGGCGGAGCGCGGCTCTTTGTCCGGGGAGCGCTCCAACTCCGCGGTCCCCAAGGAGAGAAAGGGAGGGAGAGAGCGGCGCCCTGGCGCCCCCACCGACCTGCTGCAGCTCCTTGGTGAAGTAGAGGAAGGTGACGGCCACGCACGCGGACTGCAGGAGCACGGCTGCGGCCAGCACGGCCCCGCAGGTCAGCGCGGGGCTGGGGCCGCCGGCGGGGAGCATCGCGGCGCCCGCTCCGGGAGGCTCCTCCGCGCCGGGACCCGCGCTCGCCCGCCGCCGTCCCGCGGCTCAACTGCGGCCCCGGCAGCGCCCCCGGCCGCCCCGCGGAGCCCAGGCGAGTGGGTGGGACCCGCCGCACCCCGCCCCGCCCCGCCCCGGCCCACCGCATCCCATCCCACCGCGTCCCGCAGCGCTTCGTGCCGCCTCACAGCATCCCGAGCCCGCCTGCCCCCGCCTCCTCCCGTCCCACCGCATCCCGGCTCCGCCTCCTCCCGTCCCACCGCATCCCGACCCTGTGTCCTCCCCCCCGCCTCCTCCCGTCCCACCGCATCCCGACCCTGTGTCCTCCCCCCCGCCTCCTCCCGTCCCACCGCATCCCGACCCCGTGTCCCCCACCGCTTTCCCCCGTCCCACCGCATCCTGACCCCGTTTTCCCCCCCCCCGCCTCCTCCCGTCCCACCGCATCCCGATCATGTATCCCCCTCGCCTCTCCCCATCCCACCGCATCCCGACCCCTTCATAGAACCACCAGGTTGGAAAAGACCCACTGGACCGTCGAGTCCAACCATTCCTATCAATCACTAACCCATGTCCCTCAGCACCTCGACCACCCGTCCCTTAAACACCTCCAGGGAAGGTGACTCAACCCCCTCCCTGGGCAGCCTCTGCCAGGGACCAATGACCCCTTCTGTGAATTTTTTTTTCCTAATGTCCAACCTAAACTTCCCATGCCCACCCCCTTCCCCATCCCACTGCATCCCGACCCTGCTTTACCCCCGCATCCCATCCCGACTCCTCTCCCCTCATCCCACCCTGTCCCACCAGGCAGGAGGCAGCGGGTCCTGACTGGCCTCTTCAGCTCCTGCCCCCTCCGTCCCCTCTAAGTAGGGGTCATTTCTCCGCCATCACGTTGCAGAGCATTTCAGAGCAACCTTTCTGAGCCACCTCCACTAGGGAATAGTGGAAATAGGATTTTTTTTTTTAAGGGTAAGGAGAGGCCCGGAGCTTCCTGACTCCAGGTTGTGTTACCCTTCTCTGTATCTTCTCCTGTAGAGCTGGTGCCTGTCCCTGTGCCCTTCACTCCATCCCAGTGCTGCCAGTGCGACTTCTCGGACAGCACAGCTTCCCCTTCCTCCCGTCATTACATACTTAGTGCCATGGAACATGGACACCAGCTAGGTTGGGGCTTTCTTTATCTAAAGTCATTTTGGGGATTGCTTGGGTTTGTTTTCAAACCTCTAAGGTTCCTGCCTGCAGACTTTTCTCCAAACTGTCGAGCCCAGAGAGAAGTTTTCCAAAGGCGTGAGCATGATTTAGGATGTATCAACTTTTACTGGGATTTTGATACCATCACCTCACACAGACTGTGGATTATAAACAACTTTAATTATCTGCAGATGCTTTCAAATGAGCAGAGGTAGCACCAGCAGAGTGCAGCCGTGGAAAACTGGGATTTCAAACGCAAGTGCAGAGACTTGAGTTAGTTTGCTTTCGCACTGTTAATGCAGGGCAGTAGGAAATCTTGGCTTCTGCCCAACAGCCATAACCCGAGTGTTGGCATGCAGGTGGGAGTGCTCGTGTAATTACAGTGTAATCCAAAATTAAAGCAAAGATCTCTCTCTCTCCTGACTATAGAGAAGATCTCTAGAAGTTGTAGCTGCATTGCATTCAACCACTTCTAGGGAAATGAATTGGCTTTTCTTCCTTCATAACATAGCAAAATGATCCCCAAATCCCTGATAACGTGGCAGCAGGCAGTTTATTTGTCTGTCTCTCTGTAGCATTCAATCTGTGTGCCAAAACAGCTTAAATCTGTGTAATTTCAACACATATGTCAGATGGGAGGAATCACAATTTCTTGAAAGTGAGCTCATGAACTCCTCCTATGACTTTTCAGAAAGTAAATGTGGCATTTTGGATTCCTTCTGCTTTGCAGTATCCTGACCCCTTTCTGAATAAGGCTAGTGGGACTCATGCTTGGTTTTGCTTAGTGCAAAGTGACCCTTTGCATCAGCTTCACGAGTTTGTTACAGATTTTTAGCACACACACAAAAGAATCCTACAAAAAACCTGCCTCCTTCCTACTTTGTTCATCATGTTTCCTAAGTTCCTAGGAAAGAAATTTCATCTCAAGGAAGCCCTGTGAAGAGTCAATGAAAAGGTGAACTAACTTGGAGGAAGATTCCTGCCTGCTAAAGAGAGTTTGTGTGGATCTTCATTATAAATGTTCAGGGACGTCCTACTTCTTCTGAAGAAAACAAAACCCAAAAAAACTTCCAGTGTTTTCTTTCAAATAGAATAGAAACAAAACTGAAAGGAAGCTCCAGGGCAGAGCACTCTTGTTGTTGTTCAAGTTTAGGAACTGGTCTTTATTCTGGGTTTTCCAGCCTCTTCACAGATTTCTCCCCAACCTATGACTCATAACAGAACTACTTTTGTGGGTCAGCAAACCACTTATTAGAGATTTTTTAGGAGTCATGTACTCATCTTGTAGATGTCTACCAGGTATGGTCTATGTCCCCCTGACCCATCATCTGAAATCCTCCATGGATAGTTCTTATGTCTTTGATTTAACGCTTTTCTAGTTAGTGCCAGCATTGTAAGGGGCAAAATTAATGAAGTTTGTTTTGAAAAAAACAATGAGGAAAACAAGAGAAAAACCTGTCAGATGCACCTCTTCCAAATATGATCATGCCACATTTCATTCTGAAGTTCTCTGCTCTTAAAATATCATTGTACAATGGTACAATGTTCATTGATTTCCACACTGACATAAGATAATACAAGAACGAAGCTCCAACAGTTTTCGCCATCAAATATGCTTTTTACACTTTGCTACTTTCCGTGCTTACTTTTCTGCAGTCAATTTTTGTCGCCATTACATGTAAACTTGTATTGAAAACAATTTGTTTCAAATGTTCTGAGAGTGTAAAACTAGTGTTTTGATGAAATTTTACCACAGTAAAACTGTGGGGTCATGACACCAGAGGGAAGGAATTTCGTTAGCACCCGTGTAAACAGAGCTAAGATCTGTTCATTTGCATAGCACTAGACTAAAAATGTTCTCCAGCAAATCCTCTGATTCTTCCTGGCTCCTTCATCCTATTAAAGCTTACTAGGAGAAGCATTTAATTACAGATAAATGTTAATCTGTCCTGTGGTCTCAGGACCTGTGCTACTTGGCATGTCAAGGATACACCTGGCACTGGACCTGCTGTACCTTCTACCCCAGCAGCGTGACCAGTGGGAATCTGTAATGGCTCTGAAAATGTGTAAAAATGTCTGTTAAGTGATGGGCAACAAAGATGTTTTCAGGGGAGGAGAGAATTTCACTCATGTTTATACATACACTTCCCCCAAGTGATGCAGATGGTTGTTATTACCACTGCTGTCACTCCCGCCAGCCCCAGCACAGCTGGGCTGTGCTTGTTTTCCAAGTTAGAGAAAGCAGAGTTGACTTGCTGGTACTTAGCTGTTCTCAACATTAATTTCTTCCCTGAGTGACAAAGGAGGTTATGGTTTTCATCACAGGTATTCACAGAATGTAATTGTAGTGCTGGAGCTGTGGAGAGGGATTTTAGCCATTCTGGAGAGGAGAGCAGCCCCGTGGCTGTGCTTTTCAGCTGCAGCATGGCTCAGATTTAGCTTTTTGTCACCAAAGATGCTGTGGCCACTTAAGTCTTCCTTTACAAGCTAACTCCTAATTTAGGTACCAGATTCCCACCAGGAGACACCTGAATGCTTCTGTCAGTTTGGGCTTTGCCGCTTCAGGTCTTGATTCCTACCATGAAGCTGCTGAATATCTAGCTGTAAGAGCATAGGAAGAAATTGCTGTGTCTGCTCTCCTCTCCAAAAGGAAGGGACAGTCTACGTATGCCCACCTTCACGGCCACTGAACACGCGTGTGGGACACTGCCACCCTCTGCTTCAGGGGCACAGGCCATGAACAGCCTCATCCTGTCAAGCCTCCTGAGTAAGCAGGCACAAAAGTCACGATTTGTGACAGCCAGCACAGAGCTAACCTCACGCAGCGTCCTCCTTTTCGAACATGGGCTGGACAGATCATATCTTGGCTCTTGCGGTTTGTTCATTCCTTCGTGGTCCATACGCCAGATTCAGATCTCATGTTTTACTGTCAGTTGCAAACTACTGCGCATTCGTTACTGGATTATGATTGATACTGTCATGGGATCAGAATGAGGATCTATTTATCGGTTCAATGCACTTCTTGCCTATAGTGTTATGCAAACAACAGCAACAGTATAGCTGGCCCAAAATGCACTTATGACTTAAATTTATTCAGAACTGACATGTCTCTTTTAATGCCTCAAGCAGTAGAATGATAAATAGAACAGGGAATATATTTGCATACGCACACCACACTCATTTCCAATAATGTTGCAGCATTCACACTTTAGGTCTAACTTTGTATCTCTCATTTTCAGTTGACAAAATACTTAACCTCTTGCCTCTTAATGTACTGTATGGATTTTAAGCTTTTTTATTATACCAGATATACAGAGGTACTTCCAACAGTGACTATAGCTATACTTTCCTGTATGTCCCTTGAGGTCACTAAGGTAGAAACAATTCATTTCAGCTCCAGATCCGAAGGCTGGATCTGGCCAGGCAGATATTACCGTATTGCATACCCAGATGTGTGTGCAGCATTGGATGATGTTAAGTCCTCCTTGCTATGGGAGTGAGGGGTCTGCTTACAGCCACTTTTAAGTTTTTCTCTATGTTAGAATAACAAGTGATGATGTTGAAACCATTCCATTGCAGCCCCAGGTCCAGAGGAAGCTGGAAGGAAATCTCTAACACACTTAGCTACCTCTACAACATTTCAGAAAGGGAAAGAAACTGGCACATAGCTAAGCCTTGCTAAGCAATCAGCTTAAGCCTTGAAGCATGAAATTTCATTATCTTTACCACAGGTAAGTACCTTTGGTCTCCACTGAAAATAGAAACAAATATCTGTCTTTACAGTGACAGATATATATATGCAAAGAAATTACTTTTTTTGAGGCTTCTTCATGGTAAAGCATATGTCACATATCTGTCTGTCTTTGCCTGGGCTACAGTTTCCTCCTGGGACAGATCAAAAGCAATACACAAGGCTGTAAGTAGAGAACTGGATGAGATTCCTGCTTCCCTGCTGAAGGAACCTGCCATTTGCTCTCCCTTGGGCTTTTGGCATCGCCCCTGGGGCTCCTGCATGGGTGTGTTCTCCCAGCTGGCAACAAAATGTTGTGGGTGCAGAGGAAATGGGGAGAACTAAGGGGGGATTTTTACATGAAAACTCCTCTCTGTTCCTGTAACTAGTTAAAAAAAGAGCACAATGGATTGAACCTTATATTTGTGTTATATTAATTGGTTGAACGCTTTTCTTTCTTGTGACTGAAAAAAACATGGAGTGAAATTAAATTCTCATCTCTCTCTAGCAGAATCTGTTTTCCTGCAGCCTTGGTTTGACTTGCTCTACACTATTGAGTATGTGTGGATTTGTATTTGCATTTATACCAGTAGAACCAGAGTATTTGTACTCGCTACACATATATGTCGATGGCAAGAGCATTCTGTCATGTAAGGTGATACCCGTTGCTCTGTATGCACTTTCTGGGATTAGTCACTCTGTGTCCTGCTGCTGTGGAGGTTTGGGGACTGCTTGGGGACTGCTTTGTTCTGGGGACTGATTTTGGGAGAAGCTGAAGTGGACACAGCATGTACTGGTCTCTCTTTGCATTAGCCGTGACACAGACACTGGAAAGTCTTGGGACTGCTCTGATCTGTAGTATCTGGTTCTGGCTCCTGGATGACTGCTGAAGTGCTAGGTACTTATTTTTGTAAGGCACAAGGGTTTTTTTACCATTTCTTTTATGCCTATCAAAGGACTTCATGCCACCAGCTAGAAAGAATCACCTTCTCAGTCTTTCATGCTATATGATGAGTACAAAAATAGGCGATAACTATTAAAAGAATCTGACCGTGCATCTTCCAGCTATTTAGCCCTGAATGAGGAACCTGCACAACCTTCTGAGAGTGGAGTATAATGGCTCCCACTTGGGAAACACTCTTTTAGATCCTTCAGCACCATCTCAATGTGAATCTTTTCGGGCTAAGAGCAGGGAATTCAGGGGGCCTGTGAGAGCCCAGGTTAGTCCAGGTTAGTCAGGACTCGACAAAGCTGTCCAGAGTGTTAGAGGGAAACTTCACAGGCTGCTGAACAGTAAACGTGTGGCATTGAAGACAGTGCGAGACTAGCAGAACTTGAATTACTTGTGCAGATTTCTGGGTTATAAATTAGTCCAGGAAAGCCAAAAGGAAACATTGGCCTCAGTGATATGCCAATGATATCACAGTGGTGATAAAAATGCACATACTTTTTTGTTATAGAAGGCATTGCATAAATGTCATGCAAACATTATAATGGAGTTTTGTGTATCTGGGTCTTCAGTGGCCAGTTTGTATTTTTAGTGACACCAAACAGCAAAGGCATTTTCCTTCTGTCCTAAAGGTAATGTCATGATATAGTGGGGAGCTGAAGTTACCCATACACCCTGGCAGAGTATTAAAAAAACACTATGGACAGATTGCCACGGGGACAGGGCCTGGCATTGTATACAGATGGCAAATTTTGCCAGGTACAAGACATTTTCTTGGGTTTCTATGGGACTGAAACTCAGTAAACAGAAAGGGCTTGAGGAAGAATAGAAAATAAAGCTGTCTCTTGGGTCTGTATGCGTTTCAGTTTCATCATTCCTACTCCAAAGCTGTGCAATATTTAACTGAAGAAAACAATTATAAGTATAATAATATTTAACTAAAAGTAAACTGCAGTGTACTTCACTGAGTAGCAGTGTATTTACTCTTGGGTCTAAGTTTTTCGCTTTTCCTCACTCAAATTTTTCAAGTTAAACTCAAGCTGTCATCAATTTGGAAAACAAGTTGAGTGTCTGAGAATAAGAAACGTATAACAAACACTTCCCCAGCCTCTTCAAAGCAGGATTTCCTTATTTAACTGGGAAGGAAGTTTGAAAAGATTCCTGACAATAAATAGCCAATGTCAAAAATCTTAAGGTGCAGAACATAACATTTTCTTCAGAAATGGCTTACAGCTGTGACAATGACAGCGATTTTTTAATGCAGCCCTGTACCTCATTCTGAACAATCCACAGCACTTGAGCTTTCCCAATAGTTTTTAGCTAGCACTGTGATGTGAGCTACATGAGTGCTCCACCAAGCAAACCCTGGAGACTTTTTCATATCTCAACACGCTAAATGTTCCCAGCTTGTGTATTCAACTTTGTTTAGTCATTACTTTTATTTGTCTGAGCACCGCAACAGTATCAGCAGATTAACCACTCCTGTGGTCACACAAAGTTAAGTCATTTATTAACCAGAAAGTTATTTCAGGTAATGCAAATAAAATCTAGTTGAAAACAAAACACAAGATGCCAACACTTAGAAGGAAGGCGCTTTTACAGAGGTGTTTTGAGTCTTATCGTAGTCTCATCCTCCTTTGTCCTCAGACCAGAATGCACAGGATTCAGGAACCCCTATAGTTTCAGATGATGCTTCTAAGCTAATTTTTAGGGTTGTTGGGTCTTTCTGTAGCTGGTAACATGAGCTCCTCAAATGGTTACCTCACCTGAGTGTAGGCATGATATTTTAATCAGGGAAAAGAGAGCTGACCAGGTTTCCTTTGTGGCAAGGGCAGCGGCAGTGCCTGGCTAGTCCTTCCCGTGCTTGTGCTGGAGCTGAGCAGGACAACTGTCAGTGGGGCTACCATACAAAGACAGATCACAGAAGAAGGTAAAAGCCATTTTTTAAAAAACTTTATGTTGATTCTGGGTGTTGTGGGAGCTGTTTCACAGCAGGGACACCAAACCATTGCAGGGACACAGCTGAAAGCATGACAGCTGCTTAAGGACAGCAAAAGAAGGGAGGAAAAGCTGGAAACAGTTTTTCTGCCAAAGAAAATGTCCATATGATGACATCACCTTGATATGTTTGACCTTTTTTAAGGCCCAGCTCCATGCAGTTTTACACAAGTTCTTAGATGTCATGAGGAAAACAATAAAAAATTTTTCATATTTTAGAGTGAAGGAGGAAAGATTGGAAATGCTGCAAAGGCATGGCCTGGAGGTTCAGACATAAACCCAGATATTAAAGGAATCCAGATTTGCCTGTAAAATGTTTTGCAATAGTAAAACCATTTCAAAACTTTTTACTGATGAGTGTTGAAAACTTGTGTTGGCAGAATTAGTGCATGAGATTGCCATGGAGAAGGCTGTGCTTGTGTCCTTTTTAAAGACACATGGACAGACATAGATGGATAGGGAGGAGCACAGCTTGAAAGCCACGTTGCACGGCAATATTATCTGACTGAGTAAAATGTACTTTTTTAGTCTCCTGAATAATTTTGTATTGTGAGTATATGCTGGTTAAGCTGTTTAAGGATTTGTGGGGTTTGGGATAAGAAAAAATTGAAAATGCTGAAATGGAATGTTTATGTGGAAAAATTAACTACAAAAGTAATTTCTTTATAACTAGGAAGAATTATCACCAAAGGCACTTGAAAATAATTGATGGCTGCAATCAGCCAGTAAAATAGTTCTTCAGCACAGCTAGATTGTAAAACTACCGCCATGACTGACTTAATTAAAACAATTACCTAGGGGCCTGCCTTGGCTTAAAATAATATGTTCCTTTCTGTGACTTCTGGAAGCAGCTGAACTTGCTTTGCTTGGCTTCTGTAAGGCTGCAGTTCTCTAATATATTTGAAACAATTATGTACTTAATCACCTAGAGAAGAAATATCACTAGATAACAGCAGGCCTTTCAGCAGAGAGCTGCTCCCAGCACAGAAAGTATTTTGGTGGCAGACAGTAGCAGTGAAACAGAGTGGTCTCATGCAAGGGAGAGTGACTCAAGGGCTTAATTTTAAAATGTGGGCCTTAACGTTGGAGATACGATTTTGTAAAAGAAAAACACCAGGAGATGATGATATGGCATCATGGAATAACTGCTCCCTCCCAACCGGCTGCTGTTGGCATCAGTGATAGGAGCAGGATGTGATAATTGGATGGGATATGGTACCCACACATACATACAAAGCACAAATGATGAATGATGCTTATAAGATATGCAATGCTTTGTTATGATGTGTGATCCCCTTCTCAAACTAAAAAAGGCTCTGCTTCTTGCTTGTTCCCTTCCAGCTCTTAGATCCATTCCCTTGCTGTTTACCTTGGATCAGCTCTCAGCCAGTACAACTCATTAATTAAGAAAGCCAGACAGTTATCCACTGGGCTAGCAATGAGGACTGCCTCAGTGGAAAGCCCAGCAAGTCTGGGATAGTGCAAGGAGAGGTGGGAACCAGTGCTTGGGCAAGGAGGATATTTCCCTGGCCACGATAAGGGCTCAACTGCCCATCCTGTGTCAGCCTTAGCTACTCCAGTGTCTTTTTTTTTAGTGCAGAGGGAGGATCTAACTCCTCTCCAGGCTCTTATTTCTTTTCGGCTGATGCTTTTGAGAAAATAAGAAGACTCAGTGAATGACTTTCTAGTCACCCTTGTTACAAATTTTTATAGAGAATTTTCAAGCTGTTTTCAAACATATCAGTGGGAAAGAGCTGCCTAATGCTTACCTGTTATAAAATGCTCATTTTGGAAAAGGACTACTATTTATGAGAAACACAATACTAATTTCCTCCAGAGGTTTTTGTTTGTTTTATTTTGCTTTCATTTTCTTTGTTACCAGCAGTTTAATGTTTATTAGTGCTTCTTCGGGAAGGAAACTGAGAACGAAGCCTCAGTTGAACCTGCTTTCTGTTTCTGCAGCCAATCACATTTTGAGGTTCCTCCCAGGCATAGTACAGTATATCCATAGGATAGTGCCTTTCTGGGAAGTCTCCTCCCGGGGCCAAGGTAGGAGTCGTTCGGATGTAGATTGAGAAACAACCCCAACAGCTTCTCTGATATGGTGGTGTGATCATCCCAATGGCAATTTCAGTTTACAGCCCTCTTTCAACCAGGTTCAAGAGAAATCTTCAGTTCTCAAGTCTGGTTTATGGTGTAGTAACACAGAGAGTCTCGCTGATGTATTTAAGGGACAAGGTGGTGCAGGAAAGCGCTAGAAGATTTCATCCAAGCCTGTGGCCTGAGCTCTCCTTTTATGAAAGGATGGGCTGGGGCAATATGTCAGTAATTCACACACCTCCTTCCACCTCATCTTCTGAGCCAGCTTTAAACTATGCTGACATTACTCCCTGCCAGTGCCCAGCTGTGCAAGAGATTTGCCTTATTTAGGGAAATACAGGCCCTTCTTCCCTGTAATGTGTTTTAGAGAAAGGTGGACAGTAGAGCTGGGGAAGTACACCTTATGGCTTCATTGTGGAGATTGTGAGGTAGATGTGAATTTGAAATATATCTTTTTAGACTACAAATTAGCTCTTAAAATAGGAAACGTGAGACCTTTGAACTCACTGTTATCAACTAAAATACAATTTTAGATTTATCTAAAATACAATTTTAGATTGCTTCACAAATGTGAATACAATGGCTATTTGAGCCATGAGACTACTTTAGATCCCACCATGTTTGCCAGGGCTACTTTTCTGCTGATTGCTGGTGGATATACAGATTTTATTTAAATTACAGGATAAGAGAAGACAATGATTTGCTGCCACAAATCTAGACAGAAGAGTTATCAGGGTTGCCACCATCAGGATTGCCCAAGAGGAGAGAGCATATTGGAGATGTTGGGCATGGACACCCAAAAAGCACTCAGCTTTGTACGTAACCATATTTCCTTTTTTTCAGTGTGTTTTCTGAAGACACATTTACCCCTACTTCCTCTCTGTCACAAGAAAGGAATGCTGTTTCTGATTTTGTATCAGTTAAAACTGAAGAACTGGCCACAAGCAATGGATGCTGGTTTAGAGAGCCTTTTTTTTGAAGCTGGTCTATGGAACCTGTTATTAAACATCAATTTCCTCATCTTTACAAGACATTCAGAGGGTAAAAGTTAGAAATGTTTATAAATATTCCATAAATACCCTGGGGTTTGTAGTTTTATCATCTTCCTTTGCTCAGAAATTTTCTCCAGGATTGTTTGAGAACGTAACTAAAGATGCACAGCAGCTGTTCCCAGACTGCCATGCCTACAGAAATCTCAGATTTGCCACTTACATCCAGATTCAGAGTGAGTCAGATTCTTTGAGAAAGAATTACACGTACTCATGATGTGTACGGGCATGGCAAATCAAAGAGAACCTAAAAAAACCTATAGTATAAGCATGTCTATTTTATAAGCATGTGTATATTGTATAAGTGCTTATATACCTAGCCTGAAAATTATAAACATAAAGTGGTGTTTCTAGAAGTATTCTGTTTGTTTACTTGTGTTTGTCTTGGGTTGTGACATGGCTACATAGCCGTTTATTCCAAAGGGAGCACAATAGCTGGACAGCGATTGTAGAGATTGCAGATAGTACGTTTACGAATCATTAGCAAGACAATGCAGTAGAGCCCTTTGAAGTTTCCCAGGAAGAGTTCAGCATTCCTGGTTTATCCAAGGTATGTCAATATGCATGGAGAACAGAGCTCGGGCTGGGGTCTGAGGCTGAAGAAGGGCTACAGCAGCAGGAGATGGAAGCTGACAAGCGGAAAAGTTGTGGTAAGAAGGAAACCAGATGCCAGCACATTGTTTGTAAAAACTCTCTTTTGAGCACTGATGCTTGCTTGCAGATTAGGCTACGTGTTGTTTTGAAAGAATAGAGTTAAATCCCAGGATTTACATGGCCACAGCTCCTGAGGTGGTTTTGGTGCTCCACGAGATTAAGCCCACAGAGGAACCCCCTTCTCTCCACCAAACAAGTCCCTGCTTTTCTGCCACTGCTGTGTAGGAACAGGGTTCTATTGAAACAGGAGCAATGTAGATTCAAACCCAGATTCAAGTCCCAATGCTGACTAGCAATGATCCATCTCCGCTAAGCATGTCCCTGAAGCCAGCCTCCAATCCTCATCACATTGCAGAAAGAACAAGAGCTATGGAAGAGTTGCAGGAATCAGGTCCGTTCTGTTGCCTTTGGGAATTTTAACCCTGAATATGCCACAAGGAAAAAGAGCTGGGAGAATTCAGTGCAACAACCCAAAAGTTGCTTTGGATTTTAAGTTTCACTGTGTTAAAGGTGAATCAGTTTTCTTCAACACTGAAGCTTTTCTAAAGTTAGAGGCAGTGGATTCAGGGATATCATTTCCTTACTCAGAAAAGAGCCTATTGCATGTCAGAATAAGTTTAATGACTTCTTTCCGTCTTTTGAAAGTCTCTGCTTCAGTCGGAGAGAGGTAATATTGCTAGCCAGCTGACTGCCAGCAGCTCCAGATTATGATTCTAAAAATGCAATGCAGAAACTCTCCAGAATTTTATACATGTTCCTGAGGCAAGATTTGTAGGGAAAAAAACCCAATAACTTCTGCTTCATTTGCACTTTGTAAATCAAAACAAGCTCCCAAAGGGTTAATTACATTCCTCATTCATTATCCTGGTTTGTTGTCTGTCTGACTTAGTCTGTGTCTGATGCTCTTAGCCATGTAACAGTTTTAAATCCTGACTTGTACATGAACACAGCAGTTTTATGATGCTCCATGTGAAAGGATGACTTGGAAGCATACAATGAGTGGGAGTTGTGCCTCCAGTCTGACATTTAAGCTGCCAGTGCTTGTCTGCATCCTGCTAGAAAGAATTTTGTTTGTTATTGGTTCTGTCTATTCCCTCTCTTAAAGGCAGTCCAGGTGTAACAGGTTATATGAGGCAAGCCTCCAGAGTCTGACAGCTCTTGTCACTGCTCATGATGGAGTGCATGGAGGGAGAAAAAATTCCCTCTGACTTTGTGATTTCATGGCCAGATCTGGCTGAAGTCTGAATGGCTGCATCCTCCCCAGAGAGAAAGGCTGCCAGGTACTGAAAGGTCTGAAGAGAAAGCATCTGGTGTTCCCTTTCATTGCTTTTGGGGTTTTCTGAGCTCTGTACTTCTTATTTCAAATTCTAGTGCTGGAAACAAACTTTTGTTTCTTTAACAAGTATACCTTGATTAACTAATACTTGATTATTCACCTATTCCTGTGAAATGACGGTAAGCTGCTTCAAATTGATGGGTGTGTGTGATCCAGGGGGAGACCCGCCAACCCAGAGCTTCTGAAAGCTACTCTGGGCTCTTTGTCAGATTTCTTCTCTGACTCTAGCCAAATTATTCAGCTTTCCTACCACAGTGTGTCCCTCTCTTCAAGGGGATCATTGGGTGGAAGAAATCCCAGCACCCATCTTCCCCACAGGAAGATTATGAAGAATTCATGCCTGAAGAGCACTTTGTGAGAATTTACTTTTAAGACTGAATTATTGATGCCTTGACAAACCTCTGCTGCTTTGCACAGGGAAGGGATGTCATGAGAAGCAGATTACTTAAAAACTCTACTAATCAGGAAATCCTTGCATGTGGTACTGCCCCAGACTTAGAATCTCTATGTCTGCATAGATAATAGAGATGTATGAATGAGTACACACTATTATGCAAGTATCCATATATTTGAATACCTACACACCATCTGTGTAATTCCTACCAGTACACATGAATCCTTCTGTGGTGCATTTAGCAAAATTTTGTTTATTGTGCTTTAAATATTCTGGATGCCATTCATTCCTAGATGGGGTACTACTGTAGTTGGACACTTTGTGTGTTTTGCATATAAGATGCATGGTATTAAAGTCTCTTAAAGCAGAGAATATATTTTTCAGGCAAATGTGGTTCCCTGTTTGGTAAGCATGAAGCTCTCCAACATCCCAGTGAGGTTACTTTGCTGTTTCTGACAGCCTGATGCAGAGGCTTGATGTATGTTTAATGTGTGTTTACACTGACCTGGAGAATTGCAGTTCTTGCAAAATCTGGTGTTTCACCTTTCTTTTTCTCAGATTCCCGTAGGTTGAAGGCATAATGTCCAACCTGGCTTCCAGAGTTTCTCATCCTATTTCTGCTCTTTTGTGAAGTCTCAGAAGATGCAGCTGAGGTCAAACACCCTGTAAAGGTAAGAGAAAGTGAGCAGAGAACAAGTGTTGGGGAATCAGGGACAAGATGTGTATCTTCTGAATGGAAATGTCAGCTGCACAGAGTATTAGCTCAAGTAAATATAAGGGCCTTAGGTTCAGCTTAAGGCACTAGTAGTTAATCTAACAGTATCAGTACTGCCAAATCTGTAAAGTTGCAGAAGGATCCGAGCTTTGTCCTGACACAGGCAGTATCAGCAAAAAGGTCAGCCAATGGTCAGCATTATGTTTCACTTGTTCATTATCACAAAGCTGAAAGCATCCAGAGATTGAATTTTTGTGCCTTTGGGTACATTTTTAAGGTATTTTTTATGTGTTTGTGGAATCTAGTTTTCAAAAGGCAAAATATATGTATTTCTCAGGCATTTCTTTCTAGTCATGGTAATTTAACATTCCTGTGATTCTGTTCAGAATTATAAGCTCACTGAGTGGAGGGAACACAGCTTCATGCTTGGGTTGTGCCATTGGCAGCTGAAATAATCTAGCCATGACTTGCAAGCTAAGTATTATGAAATCACTGATACTGGATAAACATGGAACATCTGCCTTTCATCCCATATAATGCCACCATTTTGACTGTAAGGAAGTGCTCACAGTAACATTGATCTGAACTGAAGATTCTAAAGCGAATGTAGAAGTATGTAAAGATGCTTACAGACCTCTGCATCTGATAAATCAGCAGGTCATTGCAGCAAGACACAGATGATCACTGCAGAAATCATAGAACTGACACAGAGGTATGATTTGTGCTCAGAGATTCACCCAGCTAATGGGATTATCATCAAGCGAGGTAGAAATGTCACGCCCTTCAAGAGCTGGTCTTTAAGAACAATGGGGGATCCACTGGGACAAGCACCACAATTTTAGAGAGCAAAGTCAAACTGGTGACTTTGTTGATGCTGAAAGGGGACTGTCCTGTCACCCAGCTGCTTGCTTGCGCTGTTTCCCTTTAACTAGCACTCACCTGCCCTTGCTCTGGGCCAAACCACAGAGCAAAACAGGAATTAAAAACAACTCCACGTACACAGAGAATAGATTTTTTTGGCAGTTTTCTCCCTCACTGGAATTTTCCCCAATATTTTGTTTTTACAGCTGATGGTTTTTGGGTTTGAAATATGTGTGAGTGTCTTTGGGACCATGCATTGGATGTGGTCCTGCCCTAATTCCACTTAATAGCAAAAGCCACATGAACTATAGCAGGAACAGGCTTGTTTTATGGCTCGCAGCCTGGAAATACTGTACTCAACACAGGGTGGCTTTCCAAAACTGGATGTGATTGTCAGCATCCCTCTAGTGTTTTGCTAAGTTAGATTGCCAAATAATCTGTGGAGAAGCCAAATACAGATACGTTTTCTTTACAGTGAGTGAAAATGCTTAAAAAAAATCTGATGAAGAGCTGCCAGATTTTTTGAGCTTGGAAAATAGTGCAGATATAATACAGTCAACCATCAACCATCTACTGGCATATGGGGGTGAAAGTCTCTCAAAGTTGATAGGAATACTTCAGATAACACTAGCAGATAACACTAGCTAGGGAAAAAAACACCCTAGCTTTGAACTCAAGGAAAAGTACTTCTTTTTCCTTATTTCACCTTGCAACTCTGATGGACCTAAAACCAAACCTCTGGTGATCTATTTGGGTATATGTCTAGGCCCATAAAAATAATCTTAGCCCTAGAGGGCTTACAGTCAAAAATCATTACCTTGCAACTAGGTCCCTGTGTAGATACAAACTGCTGTGTAGCGCCAACTGAAATAGCGTGATAATTCACCTTTGCATGTACTTACAGGGCTGATGATGCCTTAAAAAACCCAGCTGGGCATGGACAATAAAATCTGTTGCTGCTGTCACCTTTGCAGAAAGGTCTTTCTGTATTGAAAGCCTTTTACTAATTGCACCTGTAATCCCAGAAGAATTTTTACAGTAATACATTTTAAAACATAAGGAATGGAGAAGCGCACACAGCAAGATGACTATCTGATCCTGTTCCTCCCTGATCAGTCTGCTTACAAGCTTTCTCACACTTGTGTGAAATGTTAAAGTGGAAGGGGGCTCCTAACATTTTGAATGCATTTCACAGGCTTGTTTTTTTCATTGTGTAGCATAAAATTAATTTTGGCAAAATTTTGAGCAAATTAAACTGAAACACAGTCATCTCCTTGCTGAACTCATATTTGTCATCTGCCTGATTTATGTTGAAAAGAGGCACTTGGACATGCCAATTATCTTGTCTTTTATTTGCCTTGTGTATTGAGCCCTTGGCTACTAGAATTAAACTTGAAAATGCAATTAAAAGCATTAGCTGTAGCAAACATACCGCAAAATACCATTATAGGCTTGACAATGTCCTCCTTCATCTTGTTAATCCCTGCAGATCTACCTGTGCTATTAGATTTCATATATGGATTTTATTTTTCTCAAAAGACTACATTAGCTGCAATGAGCAAGTTGCATGCCTGACTGTGTCAGGAAAGAAAAGATGTCACTATACTGGAAAACCTCACTTGACTTTTCTTGTTGAGTATGATCTGAACTTGAATAGCACAAAGATTATGGAAGTTTCAAAATGTTTGTGGATACCTAGACAATGTTATTAGAGTGTTTTAGAGATAAACAAGTGTTTGGCTTGGTGAACCATGGAAATTATTGCATATAAGCAAAGTTGTCTTCAACTGTGATGAAAAGTACAAAGAGAAGCTTAGGTGATTGTAATCTGGGCACATCCTTCCTCCTGCAGACCTTCACATCTCAGCAGGGAGTACGGGCTTGTGAGCCACACCAGTGATATCGTCCAAAGGCCAGACTTAGGTAAGGAGAGTGCAAATGTCTCTTCATTCCCAGACTAAAACAAATGATCAAAGGACAGATAAATCCTTACAGAGAATGTAGTTACAGTAAATTGGAAAGCCAAGAAATGGAGTGCTTTTAAATTCAGCACTCAAACTGCTGTTGTTATTTCCCAGTGAAAATATTTTTTGGGGAAAAAAAAGATAAAGAGGCCTGAGACGGTATCAATCCTGCAAACTCAGGTTACCTGCCTTATCAATGAGTCTGAGAATCCAAGCATGCCAAGTGCTAACACCTCAAATACCGCTCACTGACCTTTATGGCTTTCCTTATGATGAGGATATACATGAGGGTGGTAGGAATTGCTCACAAATCACTTTAAAAATACATCCCAACCTCTGATAGCAACACACCATTGTGAGAGAGGGTCACTGCCTCTTTATTGGAAAGGCCTCACAGAAATCCCCGTCACCCTTGCTTTAAACATTCTGTCTACCTGCAGCTGTGACCAACAAAGTGTTTCCACAGAAAACAAATGCCTAAGCATAAAGAGGTACATACTGGAGAAATAAGAGGATAGGAAAAAAAGATGAACCTGGAGAAGTCAAGCTCTGTGGTGCCATATCTGCATCTCCAGCTGGGTAATGAAATACTGGTAGTGCTGCAGAGCTAAATCAGACCAGACTGGAAAAATGTGACTTTTTAATGAGCCAGGGACTGCATTTGCAGTCTTGCATGTTGTGCTGCATGCAAACCTGTTATATATCTGACATATTCAATCCATATAGTAATAAAAAGCTGAAATTATGGGCATAAAGTAGAAGAACGGCGTTTTTAAGAATGGTAGTGTCAGGAGCGGTGATGTCTCTGACTGTGGGTTGTTCAATTGCAACATTTTACCCTTTCTTGTTAGTCCTGATAAAGCTTGTAAAAGAGTGTATAAAATCAGGACACTTTGCTCAGCTGGGCATTTCCCTTAATGATTATTGCTCAAGACAGATCAGAGAAAGCATAAACAACACTTTCTATACTGAGAGCAAATGAAACTTCAGATAAGTAGGCTACTCCAAAGCACCTAAAAGTACTCTTTTCCTTAATTGTAAGGTATTACTTTTGACTGCTGAAACCCAGGTGCCTCTAGCCAGGTTTTGCTGAAGAGTAAAAGTATCCTGATCTGCACTAGTTCTTCACATTTCCTAGATTCCTTTTTAATGACTTTTATTGTAAGAGCGATGCTGACTTTTCGTTCACAGCAGCTCAGGCTGTGTCATAAAACAGGCAAGGCATTTGGCCAGCTTCTTTCCTTATTAGTTATGAGCAGCAGACTTGTTTAGTATTTGAACAGTATTTAGTACTCTTTACTGAAACCACATTGGCTCATTTCTTTTCAAACATTTCAGGGAACGGGAAACAAGCTGAGTGATTGGGTGGAACAGATAAGGGTCAGCAGTCCCTTGTTTTTTCCTGGTCTGATTAACTTAGTGATCTTGCAGAAAGCACAAAGTCTGAAAGTTTTGACCTTACCTACCTGTGCTGCAGCTTGCCTCTTCAAAAAAAGTGTGGTAAAAATCCCATTTACACCAGGTTGGTTTGTTCCAGCTGCTCTCCTAGCTGTGGTGTCAGAGGCTCACTTACTAGCATATTAAACAAAACAACTATAAATACACAGGGAAAAGTTTTACAAAACTTTGCCTACACTAGTTGTATCCCTTCTCAAAGCCCACTGTGACAAAGCTCGAAAGATGCCAGGTGCTCACAGACCTTTACAGGGGCAACCCACTGCTGAGATCTCAGGGCTTCCTCTCCCTCAGCCATGCGACTGGAGATTCTTAGGACAACATTGGTCTCCCTGTTGGCTGCAGCAGACTGTAGTTAAGGTCCTAAAATGTCAACATGTCAGTCATCTAATTTCTTCCTTACTAACTAGCTAAGTCTCCTCAGCTGCTGTGGGGAGCCTAGTATTTTCAGAGGGCTTTCTATGCTCCAAAGCCTGCAGCAACTTGAATCTTGTAGGAACATTGTCAAGGAAGAAAGTAACAGACCTGCTCAGCTAGTGCAAGTGCCAGCTCATGATGGTGTGTTTATATACTAAAATCCTTGACTGAGTAAATAGAGCTGACTCTCTGTTGAACTGGTGGATTATAAATGCCTTGCATAGGCAGGCTATAGAAGTCATATAGTTTAAGTGAAATGCATACAGCTGAGCGCTGGGCTAGTCATGAATCCTGAGCTTTGGCTACTCCAGCTCTGTTGGAGAGTAGCAGAGGGTCTCCCCAGGCTGCAAACTTGCTGTTTTAATTAAACACACAATCATTTCCTGCGAGCTCAAATGAGTGAACTCCCTCATTGCTTTGTCTCACTGCTTATGAAATGCTGGCATGCACCCAGGTGCTATTCAGGACCAAATGTCACAGGTGGTGGAATTCCCCACAGCTCTGCCTGGGACTTAACAGCTGCCCCTGGCTGCTGGCTGGCTCTGCCCACGGGAGAGGTGCTGCTGCCAGGGCTAGTGGAGGCATGAACGTTCAACCCAGATAATCTCCAGCCCTTACTTGTTTTATTGCTTTTTCAGCTTTCCTCTCCCCCCTCAAATGCCCTTCTTCCCACACAGTAAAGATCCTCTGGCTCTTGAGACATCATTTAGGCAAAGGATGAGGTATTTTCCTTAATGAGGAAAAGTGCCTTCTGCTTTAACTTGTTTTTCTTCTAGTTAATAAATGATTGCAAAATTTCATTATGGATCCTGGCATATATTAGCTTTTAATGATTTCTAAGCCTGGATTGATTTGAGAGTTGAAAGACTGTTGGTTTTGCTCCCAGCTCTGGCTTTGGAAACTAAGATTGGGTCAAGCTGAGTTGCTTGGATGCCTGCACGAGTCAAGTTTGGTGGCTTGTGTCACCAAAGACAAAAAAGTGCTAAGCTAACCTTGCTGCCCTTAACTGATCACAGGTTAGTAAACAAGTCTGTTGAGGAAGTTTTAGGAGAAAGAGCACCCAGCTGTGTTGGCTTTGCTGGGTTAATATGCAGACAATAAACGACTTTTTACAGCTCAGGAGATACTCCCATGGCCAGAATGAAGTCTACTTGGGATAAAACTGCATTTCAAAGTGAGACTGAAAACTAAGTTAAAGTTGGGATTTAAATTTTGAAGTAAAGGTATAAAAGTTGGATGGGTGGCTGATATAGATAAGCACGTGTCTCAAGATGACAGGTCAGCAGATCATCTTATATCTAGCTTAAACTCAGATACGCCCTTGGAAACACAGTCAGGTGAGAAGATCACCAGCCCAAGAAATGAAGATGATAGGACATATCAAAACAGAAGGCTTGAGCCAATACCACCATTTTAGCCTGAGTAAAATGAACGTTATAAGACTAGAATCAGCCTATAATCTTAATGAAGTGGTTCTAGGTTTGTACCATTGCAATATATGTGTATAAATACATATTAATATAATTTATATACATATTTACTTAGTGTATGCCTAAAAATACACATTGGCTCAGGCAAAAACTGTTTCCGCAGCTTCACTGCATCACTCAGAGTGGAACATCCAATTCTACAGATGATTTTCACATTTGTAGCCCTGTCTTTTGATTTTTGTAACAGTTGTGGAGTTGGACAACACCCAATGTCTGTGTCCAAAGAGAGTCCTTATATACAAGATACTCTGCCTGCATGTTAACTGCTGTAGGGTTTAACATTAAATACAGATCCATAATGCGCTTTCTGATTAATCACCTGCAATCTGAGCAGATGGTACAGGACCTGAAGCCAGCTGCCTTTTTGTGCTCAAATCCAGGCTTAGACTGTGCCTCCAATGCATTACAATTACTGTAAAATAACAAATAGCATCTTCCCTCCCTTGACCATCCACACAGATGATCAAAACCAGGATTTGAGATGTAATGGTAAGATAGTTTGTAAATCTGGTAAGCTTTGTTCCATTTCTGCAGATAACATAGCAAAACAAAATGGGAATGCAAAAGGAAATAAAGAAGTTCTTGGAGCCCTGGCAGTGGGCACAACCCCTGACCTTTCACACCCAGCCTCTCCAGCTGTAGCAGGGAGGCAAGGTGGCATTTCTGCTCCTGCCCTTGCATGCACCATGTGTTTTGACAGGAGGGAAAAACCCCTCAGAAGTAGGTACAGTCATACTAAGTGTTCGTTGCTGCTTTACTGGGCCTTTCTTACTTCACAGTGTTTCATAACCCATGGCATGTTTGCATCTCAGGAATGAAGCCACTGGTGCAGATGATGTGAAGGCAGCTAACGGTGTGGAGTTTGTGCATGTGGCCGGATGGTGCAAAACATCAAAGGTGACTCATCTGACAGATTGATAAAACAGCCCAACTCTCAACTGCTGACTATGCCAACTAACACTGGCTCCCACGGGTCCTGGACTAGAGCATCAGGACTGCTTTGCCAGGGGGGGTCTCAGAAAGGCCCTCCTCCTCCTCCCAGCATCTGGAGCAGCGTGCACAAGGCATGTAAAAGTCCCCTTCTGCTTACAATGAGTTGCCTTGTGCTCCCTTGAAAGTGCAGAAATACCACGACACAAGAGCAGAAACAGTCCTGCTTCTCCACGTATTGCCCCTGGGGGTTTTCCAGGGTCACTCACCACTCTCCGTATGTTTCTGGAGATGCTACTACACCTCCATGCTGACAAAGCCAGATGTATATGAAGGCAGTGGACACAGTTCTGAAAATAGAACCCCCCCCAGCCATGTAGCTGTGGCTTTGATGCAGTGAGGCAGACTTCTCTCGGGTGCTCTCTCCCACCCTTTCAGATCTGCAAATGAGAAACACGCAACAGGTGCCTACAGCAAGACCTCAATAACACCAACTGATTTGCAAAATCTGAACTAATAGCGGCTAGATCACCTGAAAAAAAAAAAAATCCTTATGGCATGCCAAGTACTGGAAGTGATTTATAATGAGGAACGGTTCTGAGGGTGTTGGCTGGGTTTCTTTTCTGCAAGAAATCTAGGTAATTTTCCATTAGCATGAGTTTTATGCCTTGTCCATGCATGAATTAACAAGTCAGGGGCTGGATTGCCACAAACGTTTTGGTGCAGTTCCTGTGACAATGCTTTCAGTTTCACAGTGTGTTTACAGAAACGTGCTGGACCTCCTCAAATGAGTCTCTCTTTTAAATGCTCCCTCTGCTGGCTCTAGTATGAATTATGGTATTTTAATTAACCTCTGTCTAAAATTCAATTGTAATAAAATTACTAGGTGAACAGTAAAACTTCCTCCACCTTTATTCCTCCACCCTACTCTGGACCCCACATCTCTGTGGCACTGAGTGTGCTTCACCTGTCCTGATACTGGCACAGTGTTTGTGGGAGGAGTAGTTTTCTATAACACCAATTATTATATCTGTTTTATGTCTCCTAATAAAAATATTTTCTCTCCTGTAACATACTCTGCTTCTCCTATATCCCTAGACTGACTTATGATGGGAAGTGCTGTGGTTTGTAGAGATTCTACTTTAGAAAAGAACAAGCAGTTGTGATGGAAATATTGAGTGTTTTCTTGCTTATATAAAGTCAGAAAGAGTTACTTAATATGTAGTTTCTGGAAAAACAGTTTTAAAAGAGCCATTGCAGGGTCTCTTTTTATTTGCTTTTGCCTTTCCTTCTGCTCAACGGTTCATAAACACCTTAAAATTCTGTAGAAAATCATTGTGAAAAATTATTAAATTTATGTTCAGGGTAAAACTTAACTCTTATATTAATGATGTGCTGCCAGCTTTGTAAACAACATTTATAAAAGCAATAAATGTCATTGGATTAGTGCCAGAAAAAAAGGGAATTAAGAACAAGAAGAAAATGTGTGACTCCCCTGGGGATGAACAAAATAAAACATAGCCTAGCTCCAAAGGGTTTTCTAGGTGTGAGGTAAGGAGCAGAACTCAGCCAAGAGAGATGCAGGCAAAGGGCATTGTCACAGCCCCCTCGTGCACCCAGTGCTGCTCTGCTCCCACTAATGAGGGTGGAAATGGGGTACTACACTGGGAATAGGGGAATACAGCTGCGGCACCATCAAGGTGCCCAGTGCAATCAGAGATGCACCTGAGCACCAGGTTCAGCCTCCAAGCATGTCTCCAATGAGTTTTGATGTGTCTGCCAGGCCCACATGGATGTCACACTCAACAGCATTGTCATTCTGCAAAAAATTGTTGCTGTCGTATCTACAGCAATTTAATTCATGAATTAAGATCCTCCATGTATTCATCTAATGCCATTTGACAATACTGTTGAGCATATCGTGTTGGGTGCACTGTTAGTCCTCAGGTGGGAGCTCATTGCCTGGGGAAGTGCAGCAGAGACACCAGCGAGTCCTTCAGCAGGTGCTCACAGTGCATCCTCCCGCAGTGGCACCAGCACAGCATAATGTGCACGGCTGCATCCAGCCATGGGAGGTGCTGCCCTGGTCTTGCCAAGTGCTGCACAGTCACACATTTTACTAAATCTAAGAAAACATCACTGGAAAAAAAATTGGTTTATGCAGCCTGGCCTGTTTTTAATGTGTTCAACTTAATGCAAGCTGGAGTATGACTCCTGCTGACTTTAAAATAGGATTACAAGTCCTTTGAAGCTTTGTTGCCCTGCACTTTTTTCAGCAGGAAGAAAGCTTTATGTTCTGTGAAAGTCACAGGACCCAGCTGGACAGAAGAGCAAACCCCCACATTAGGATATTTCAAAAGTAATACTGCTATGACCATTGATAAGTGAGAAAGGAGAGAAAATAAATGGATAACAATTCAGAAAAAGAAAAGAAGGCAAATAGGAATGAAAGCAGAACGAAGACTTCCACTGGCTAAACCAGATTTCAAACATATAAATAACTTATAAACATAAAAATCTGTTTATAGATCAGAATGAGAACATGAGATCTGCTGTCTATCTTGAAAGAGACAGCAGGTATTGTGTGCTATTCAGTGCCAGTAAACGTGGTCCCCATTAACCATTTGACAGAGATGAAGCGAGAGGAGGTTACCCTTGCTGCCCATGGACACAAGGACAAGGTTTCCTGTCTTGGAAACGACCACCTTGGCCTTGATTCAGCATGTCTCAGGAACTCTGAGGTCTCCCGTTTTCTTTCACTGATCTCTGCTAGGTAAAAACTCAAACTGGCAATGTTTTACAACAGAAAATAAAATCAAAGGTCCTGCGGAGGGGAAAAAATAATATCACATATATATTTATTTATTTGTTCTTCATTTGACAGCACATTTCAATCACACTTGCTCTTTAGTTCTTACAAGATCTTTCCCCTACACGGGGAACGAAGCAAAAACCAGTCATGCATAAGATATTGAATGCATTCATATCAAGTATGTTGTACTTCGGCATTCTGAACATCATAAATAAGGGAACATTAAACCAGTAGGGTTTGTTTGGTTTTTTTTGTTTTTCTTTAAAATGTTGTTGCAGATCGTAGCAGGTTGCAAGGTTTAAGACAGGTTAATCTACTTCTAAGATCTTCTAAGATTTTTTCTGAAAAAGTTTCAAACAGTTTAGTAAGAGACTTAAAAAGATAACCACAATTCACCTAATTAACCAATGTTTCAAGGATAAAGCATTTCTTTTTAGTTCATAGGACTTAAACCCACAATGGCCATTCTGCTTTGCCTAGGGAGGTGATTCCGGAATTAGTTAGATGAAGGTTTAGGAAATTCAATTTATTTGTGAATTTTACGTGCCATGAAACACCTTCAGAAATGCTGAACGCACATCTTTTAGGAGGTTCTAAACTAGGCAAACAAAACCTCCATTTATTTCTTCAAATATTGGCCAAAATAAAAGGGACCTTCTAATACAGTTCCCAGGTCCAAGGAAACAGGATGCAAATGACTATAGCTTCTCTTTTGTCAGCAGTTTTGGGTTTTTTAAGCTCACATTTGAATGCTTTGATGGCCATCAGGAATATGATATTTTTGCAATGGATAGTTAAAGTTCCATTGCAGGTGTAAAGGAAAAAAAAGAAAGCAATTTTCAAAAAATAAGTAGCCATATTTCTTGATTTAAGGAGAAGTAGACGAATTTATTAACTGTCTTCTTTTAGAAGTCTAACTTTTTACTATACACGGGTGAAATATTGTTGCAAACACTTGATCTGATTGTACAATGTGCAAAGTGCCCTGAACTGTTATGTGAAATAACCAAGGAATGAAGTGTGAGGTACAACCGAGGAAATGTTTTAGGAGATGTAGGAGTAACCACAGGAACAAATTGAGGTACAACACACATTAACCTTAACATCTTGTTATCTGGCATCAACTTTCTGTAACCATGCCTGCCAGCCCTAGCTGAGTTCTCTGCTGAGTAAGCGCTCAGTTTCTAGGAACTTGCAGCAGCTCAGCTGGAAACAACCCTAAACTTTCAACATCAGTCATAGGGAAAGCGTGCAAAGGAGAACAGAGCAAACTAGGAGGAAAACTGAGTTTGGACTAACATTTACTTCAAGGTTTACACCAAATATTAATCAAGTGTCTCGTGCAGCTATATACTAAAAGTTCTTTTTATAGCTAGAACTCAGACCTCTTTTTATGTTATAGGATTCATCAGATATCTTTGCAGCTATCACATACTTAAAACCATACAGCTGTATAATAAAAGTAGTCAAGATGTTTTGACAGAACTAGCTCATACTGTAACAGCTCATCCAAGTTGCGCTGCTATCTTGAATATCAAATGACTTTGTAAAAAGTCAGTCCAGTTATATACTTACTACCATTTCTTGTGCAAGACTTTAATGTGCTTCCGTGCATGAAGAAAATTTACAACTGACTCCATGAATATATATTCCAGCTTTCCAAAAAACAGCAGTAATTATATTATAGTTTCATAGCAGGTATTTATAACTTAGCTATAAACAAATGCTGATCTAAAGCTTTGCAGATAGCTCTCCAGAAAACTTAATTATTATAGAATTTTTAGGAATATTAGCAATTTTTTTTTCTCAGTACTACAGTTATTACTATCTTTTAATGATGGTGGGTGGATATAAATTACATCTTTTCTGGCATTTACTCTTTAAGTGGGAAAGCCAGGAAGAAGCCTGTTGTAGCAACTGAGTGTAACAATTGTTTGTTTTAATTCTCTAAGTCAGGTAGTTTCAAGTCAGGTAAATGAAGCTGTCTCCATACAGTGCAAAGGACTCCGGAGCAGGTTAGTAATTTGTCTTTTCTATGGACATAACTTTGGTTGCTAACTGTTTTAAATGTAAATTACATTTATGGAAGTTGTGCTTCTAGGGAAAAGGACGAAAGAGGGTTTAAATACAGAAAAAAAAGTTTGAATTCTTCTGCAGTGTTAACTAGATAACTTGACCAAAATTTAACCTGATTGTCACTCAGCTGCTGTAATTCCACTAAGTCTTTGTAAGCATCTAAGTGGAAGAAGAACCTGGCCTGCTCTCGAAGCAGCTTTGGCTTTTGAACTCCATGTGAACCTATACCTAGAAATGACAAAGCCTACATTGAGGATGAATTCAACAAAGCCATTCTCTTTCATTTATATATGAATGAAATGGGACTGTTCTGATCTACCAGTACCTTGTGGGGTTTTTTTAAAGATCTTTTTTCAGAATAAGAAATGGTATAATGAAATTGCCTTTGTTATAATCACCCAATGGCCAAGAAGCCTCACCTTATGGTGCTTTCACAGGAGCCAGGACAGAGATTAGCGAACTGCCCAGAAGGGCCCGCAGCCTAAGCACATCACCCATCATGGGGCAAGCTGCTTGGAGCCTGCTACTAGAGAAGGATGGAAAGTCAAAAGCTATGGGAAGTATTCAGTATCTGCCAGTCACTGCCACATCTGTGTGCTTCACCAACACCTGTGGATGCAGCTTCACGGCTCCTTTGTGAGGTAGGAAATTACTTCTCCCTCTCTTGCAGAAGAAAGTAGTGCATAAGGAAATTAAGTTGTACTCCTGGGGTCTCACAGGAAGCCTGTGGTAAAGCTAAGGATAAATTTAATCCAATAGTTTATAGTCATGGGACAGCTGTTCTCTCCTCTTTGCTAGAAACACTGGGCTTTTGACACAACCATCATTTCTACAAGCAGTAAGCATCTCAGACTATATACATAGTCACAAGTTGTTTCGCTTCCCTGTCCTGCCTTTCTGAATGTTACAGACTGGCTCCAACTGTTGCACAACAGTGAGTTCATCTCAACCTCGCATTTTCTGTCAGTCTGTAAGACAGAAATGTTAAGCTGCAAAGATTTTAAAGATTTCAATCTTCCATATAGATCTGAGCCCTCTTCTCTTTGCTAGCTTCTCTCTTTCCAGGAAGCACACAAAATACAATAAACACAGCAAGTACTAAAGAAAAATCAATGAACAAAACCTACTATTAATTACAAACATTAGTGCAAACCACACAGTAGATTTTTTTAGTATGCTCAGCATTTTCTGAAAGGAGGTCATGAAGCTGAGGCTTTAACCACAGATGATGTCACACTCTTTCGCCACATAAGTAGTCAGCTTTGAAGCTCACTTACATGAACAACCTGGATTCTGCTGCTACACAGAGTATTTTATCCTATATATTTGTATGTATGCTGTAATACTTCTTATTGAAAATATATTTAGTCCTGTGCTTTTATAAAATATAAATAACTAAAAGGCAGTAAAGACCAAATTCCAAATCTGAATTACATGTTTGGCTAGACTTATCTAGCATCATCTTAACTGCTTAGAAGAGCCTTTTTTTTTAAATAAAAATGAAATGAGCCCTTTGTCCCTGTGCCTAAAAGCCAACACCTAGACTCATGCTTGATACTCAAACGTATGGCTCTGCTATCAAAAGGGAGCGTGCTCACACTTACTTTGACATCAACCACACTTCTGCTGAAAACTAGCTCCCACTTTCACATATGCAGATGTAGGTGTTTGGCTTTACCTCACATCGTTTGAAAATTGTGGCCTTTGTGCCTAAATAAGTCACAGCTTAAAAGTCACACCAGTTAAGAATGCTACAGGAATGCTGGTCTCCCCACTCAATGTTTACTTATGTCTGGCAATAGTCACCTGAAAGCAGGGGGAAAAAGAATCGAAGTCTGAAAAAACACGTCTCGAAATACATTGCTGGGCAAGGCCAATCAAGCTAGTAAGTGTGGTCTGAAATCCCCAGCAGCTGCAGCTGAAGTCAGAATTTGGAAAAGTGCACTTTGTCATTGTTTGCTCTTTAGCAAGGACAGACACTGGAGTTGAGCACCCTGTGTCTTCTAGAGAGAATCTTTCTTCAGAGGCTTTCATCCAGCCATTTTATGTAGCTGTTTCTGGTCTGAATGCCTGCAGAGAAATCAGTAGGCCAAACAGTGAATATCATACAGCCATGAAAGCAGTCATCAAAGTGATCAAGTGTGACTTCCACACCGGCGTTCTGTAAGCGCTTGGCATACATCACCCCATCATCTCGCAGGACATCATTCTCACAGGTCAGGATGTAAGTCTTTGGCTGCAGCTGCAGAGTTTCATTTTCTGCGAGGAGCGGGCCTGCTCGTACATCAAGCAGTGCTGGTATCTCCTGGATGATTTCAGCCTTGCCTGTGGTTTGTATTACAGGCTTGTAGTTCTTTTTGAATGATGCAGGCAGTAGAGATGTCCAGTTCAGACGCCCTCTGAAAGACAGAGCTTGGCCAACGTCAAGAGCAGTGTGGTTGTTAATCAGCAGTGAGTGAGCCAAATCATAATTAGCATTGATATAATCTATCCAATAGTTGATCATGACATAACGAGGAAGAACAGGCATATTCATGTTCTGCTGATAAGAAGGTGTATTGAAGTCAAATGCCTGAAGGACTGGATAAATTAAGGCCTGCAGTTTTGGTTTGATGGTCAAATGCTCATCTTTGCTAAGCTGTGGAAAAAATACAGGATAGAATTTGGATTATAAAGGAAATAAACATTGCAACATAGACCTTGAACTTCATATAAGTAATCGTTTATTTGACAACTTTTAGGCCAAATTCTGCTCTTATACAGATTATGTTGCTCTTCTGTCTGAAATGTTAGCAGCCTGATCGTCATCTTCTCCTCTAAGGATGGCCATTGGGGCAGACCCAGTAGCTTGTTTCCAAGAGAAAACAGTGGCAGAAATTTACTGAAGGGTGTAAGAAGAAAAAAAAAAAAAGTGTAACGTGGCATTTTGCTAGCAGAGTTCCCAGTTTAAGAATCTGCAACTAAGAGACTTCCTGAATCAGGGGAGTTAAATCTTGCTTTTAACACTTTTTTCATGGATTTTTCTTCAATGAATTTATCTAATTGTTTTTTCAGCACATGGAAACAGCTGGCATCCACAGTTTGCTCTGGCAAAAGCTCAGTGTGTGCAGAAACACCTCACTGTATTTGACTTAAGACTGCCATCTGCACTCGTTTTGAGCCTACCAATTATGGTGTCCTCTAAATTCTTTTATTGGGAGAATCATCAGACACTTGCTTTGCTTCCTCTTCTACACAATATACACGGTTTTCTATCATATCTCATCTTGTCTGCCTCATCTTCAGGCTGAAGAATCTTAATGTATTTAACCTCTTCCTGAGAGTCCTGCATTACTGATTTATGCATGAGGGAAACTAATTAGGATAGATCTATCATGTTTATCAGTTGTCAGTACTGAAACTTTTAGTGTAATTGTCCTTTATTAATTTTTTCACCCTAATTCAATATTGCAGAGTTGTCAGGATAATCAGTTGCACGGACATGGTATCTGCTTTCTTGTCACCAATGGTTATGGCAATACGAAAAAGCTAATAACAATATTTCAATCAACCATGAAAAATATTATTACTTGCCCCAGGCTGCCTTTAAAATCTTAACTAGATTAAATTCAGATTACATTTAAAATACAGATACACAAAAGAAATTGCCTTAAAATTGTGAAATGCTACAGGACGACAATCTAACAGAAGAATTAAGCTTCATTTATTAGTTTTTGTCCTTCATTTGTATTTGAAAGAAACAAGAAATTATTTTCAGAGCCAAGCATCTGAAAATAGAAAGCTAAATGGATAAAATATGCACATACCTAGTTAGTTACTTAGAAAAATAAAAAATTCACCAGCAAAAGGTGTTAAAAAAGTAATTTAGCTACTTTCCCTTAAAATCTGGCCCATAACAACTCTTAACTAGTAAGACATTGCAAGCTACGTGATTCATATTGCAATTGACTCATTTTTCTTCTGTAAAGTGACTAGGTGCTGGCTTTCTAACATTCTGTCTACAGGGTTGGCACATACCCTGTGATCATGCAGCGCAAAGAATCTGTCAAGCTATATGCATCATTGAATTAGGGACTGTCGTAGTATAATACATAACAGGCACTGGGTGTTACCTGCTGACACACAGCAGCTGCCAAATTTCCTCCTGCACTATCACCAGAAATTGCAATTCGACCTGGGTCAACTGAATATTCAGCTAAGACATCAGGCTGCAAAAAGTGCTTTGTAGCACGAAGAGTATCATGGAACTGCTCTGGGAAGTGCACCTCTGGTACCAGTCTGTATCTACAAAAGAAAAGAGATGAGAAACAATTATTACCATGAATGTACCTCTCTTTCAAGATTAATAGGTGCTATCAAGTATTCCTTAATGGCCAGTAACTATTTCATTAGGATAAATACTAAGGGAAAAACACGAGGTGTTTAATACTTAGGTAAGACCTAATCCTATAATTAATGCTTTAATTCTGAAAGATTAATATGAACCTACTAGTTATGAATAATATCAAGATCATATAAAATTGTGCAGCACTTTCCTAGGATTTCCCAATAGAACATTTCATCATTATAAAAATAAATTAATGTTTAAAATACCCTTGGCAAAGGAACCAATATTATCAGCCTGGTTTTGATCCAAATCCTTACGTTAACTAGCACAAAAGAGAATATGACATATACGCCAAACAAATTCCACCAAGTTGAACACCCAAGCAGTTCTGCTTCCTGAACTTATACCTATGCTCAGAAAAGAATGAACCTTGCTATACCTCTGTGCCATGAAATGAACAATAACCAAGAAGTGAAGTAATACCAGTTTGCTCCAATGCAACAGATTCAATAACTCCTCTCCTTTATCAAGGCGTGGAGCAGGAATATACTCATTGCACAGGTGGAGAGATTGAAGTGTGCAAACAGTCAGCAGCTGAGTCTTATTCATGAAATTTTCTCAGTTTCTACATAACATTGCAGGAGAAGTCTGTTCATATTTACTGAAAAAAATTGTAATCTAAGAGTTGTTACTAAGCCTTATGGTACAAAGTTGGTCTTGTTTGTAGCTTTTCAATCAACGGGTTTTACAGATTCTCAGCAGAGCTGAGCAAAACAAGCAAAACAAAATCCAGTTTTCTTATTTGAAACATTTTCTTCAGAATCTAAGATAAAAAAAGTTTCATACACATAATAAATTTTAATCTTAAATTACAGGAAAAGTGTTTTAAACTCCCAATCTGACCTGCTTTCAGAAAGCAACCTACATATTGCATCAACTACAGAGGAATAGGAGAGAGTCCTTTGGGAAGTCCTCGCAAAACTGGTTAACAGCCTGCATACATCATGAAAATGAGGTGTGCAGTTAAATCAGTGAGAAGTCTAATTAGTCTTCACTAATTGAGTACAAACACCTTGACTGAAAGATATCATGGTTAAGGAAAATATGTCAAGAACTTTTCAATGCTGTGATCGCTGCTCATCTGGAATAACCAAACTTTTCGTTGTTTCTACTAATAAACAACAAAGAAGTAAAAAAAAAAAAAAAAGGCAACCCTTTAACCCTTTAAAGTATGCTATCAGTACTGCAGTACTGAAGGAGTAATATAATCTATATCATTTCCATAAAATTCAGTTGCAATTAGACCACAGAGCTTGGTATGTAATCAACTACAGGTGAGAAATGTGAGCAGTTATATCAAATGATTAGGTTTGCAAAAGAAAATATTGAAGTTGACAATAAGGATAGGAGAAGTGCCAATCAAGTTGGAGTCATCTAGGTAATGTAATTAGCGAGCTGAGAGGTTTGTTTACCATGGAATTGTTCAGCAAGTTAAAAAAGCAGCCCCACTTCTCTGTTGTCTGGCACCCTGGCAGTCCTTTGCTCTTGAGTAGAGTACAAAGCTTAAATGAGGTGACTGGAACAGTGGGGGATTGAGAGAGCAGCAGGAAACTGCCAGGTCCATGGTGAATTCTGGTTAGTGAGCACAGGTAAAATGATTTGAGAATTTTTATGTTGCAGACCCTTGCTCAAAACAGCTTCAAAACTGTGGTCTATACACAGACTTCGAGGGTGGGGTTTTATATATATAAATATTGTACATATAAAATATATTCTTTATAAATATAACCTGCAGCAGGTGGAAGTGGCCATTGAGGATGGGAAAAATCCCTCTTGCTACATGAGGAAGCATAGAGATGTTGATCATGTCCGAATGTGTTTGCATTTGCATTTTAGTATTTGTACAACTGAATTAAGTGCTACACATTTCTGCCTTCTAAAATGACCTCTAAAATTATTAGAAACCCAAAAGAATTTTTTGGCACTACTCCAATTTGTTGTAATTTTAAAAGGGTAAAAATATCAGACCAGTAAAGACAATTATTGCCAAAGTTAAAGCCTTGTATACACTGCAATAACAAGGGAAAAGCTAAAAGAACTACATTATGTATTTCTAATACCTTAAAATTACTTGATCAGTTTTGGATTACTCACTCAACTGAGACGACTACAGCATTGAGAGATTCAGCCATGACTCTGCAGAGATTGTTATAAAGGCTTGTTCCTGGAACACAGGACATGATGTTGGGAACACACACATCCATTTAAGTCAATATTCACAAAGCGGTACATAAGCCTTCTCGGAAAATATGAAGACGTGATACAAATATAAGCAAAGTAAATGAAATCAGAAACAGATAAAGTGCCAAATACATATTGTAGCAGAAGAAACATAATCAATGCCTTGAAAAGTTCTGCAGGCTAATGCTTTCTTTCTTATCTGCTTCTTGGTGACTTAGGGCATGTCATTTCACCCACCTATGACAGCTCTCTCAGTTGGGCAAAATTTAAGGTACCCAGTGGCTCGGGGGCATTAGCATCCAGAGACAGTTATCACTGCATGAGTCACTGCTTTGTGGTCATTTTATTATAGCGTGCATTGCTTTGATTCAAATGAGATGCCCTATTAACGTCAACTGAACTACTCATTTAAGGCAGGACTAATCACAGCTATCCTATTTTCTTTAATTTTATTCTTTTCCATTTACTTAATTGTCGGTTCCTGGTACTAGACAATATACCAAGACACTAAGTGTTTTATAAAGTATCTAGTCTTTAGTATCTCCAAATCTAGAATTTAATATTTAGGTTTAATATTTGTACCATTAATTTCTGCATCTTGGACTCAAGGATACCATCTGACATAGCTAAGTTATCCAAACAAAGCAAGGTAATTTAATATAAACTTCTTGCATAATGAGAGTCATACACAAATTGTTAGAGAAAAAATGAGGTGGGCAGAATGCTGACAAATATCCTTAGGCAGGCCTAAGAAAACCCATCTCAAAGAACAATTCCTTTGTAGGAAGAGGAGCAAAATTTTTAATTGCTCAGAACAGAGAGAGTGGGATTTCCAAAGGCACATCAAGGCCAGTTTTTAAAAAATTATTTAGGGAATTAAATCTCATGTAAGTCATGGCTTAAGCGACTTATACATGCACAGCCCAAACACAATCGATACCATCTTTATTTTGGAAAATTTTGGAAAACCTCATTAATATCCTTTTTCTGTAGATGAAGACGTAGAATGCATCAGGGCTGTATGGACTTCATGATGTCAGGGGACCAATGGGGAAGAAAAATGGGGAATTAAAACGAGGAAGACTCCTAGTGGTTACCATGAGATCCACATACCCCTGCTCCTCCCAAGGTTTTTCTCCTCCTGAATAATGTGGTTAGCTTATCACTGTCTATAGCTATACTTTACTTTCTCTGATCATGTCTGTGGTTTCCAAGTTAATTGGAGTAAACAGCATTAATTTTCAAGGCAATTTCTGCTAGTGGTGCTAATGGTCCCCTGAGAAAGGGTGCCAGACCATGGGATGGGAACCCACCTCTACCCATTTCCTTCATCACACTGCCTGTTGTCTCTGAGAAGCAGCATGTATTCCCAAGTATGTGTCATTTAAGAGTTAAACATTAGCAATGCTGTTACATGCAGTGTTGCTCAGCTGACTTTTCCACTAATAATTGTGTGAAAATGGGGCAAAATTCTTACATGTAGTCACTGGATTCTGATCATCAAGGATCGATATTTACACATGATCACAGAAAACAGGGGACTGACCCAAAAAGCCCAACCAGGTATCCCAGGAATTTAAATAATAAGGTATTTTGTCCTCTCAGGATGTAAAAAAGATAAACCCCTTGCAGATATGTGTTTTGCTGTGTGTTTGCACTATTTCACCCAACCCTCCTCAGAGCTGATCTACTAGAGTGGAGACAGTTACTAGTCAGTTCAGGTGGTACTTAGCAAAATGGTAATCCCTAGCAGGAAAAGCAGCATTTGGCTTCTCCTGCTAGTAGAAAAGCAGATCAGAATCCTATTTAATTACTGGCAGACACATACTTGCACTTGCCAAAGCCCAGCCACCTCCGTGGATGTACACAACACTGCGCTTGAGCCTTTCATCTTCCTTCATAGGAGGTTCAAACACTCTGACTTCTACACCATCAAAAACAGCATCTGTGATGTTAATATCTTCAGAGGAGACAAACTTCAGCTTGTCAAACGTATGAATCACATAATTCAGAACTATCAAGTGATGGCTGAGTCTCAGATAGTGAATCAGGTGACACTAGGAAAAAAAAAAGAAGAAAAAAGGAAATTCCTATAATTTCACATCATATCATATGATATTGCATTGATGTTTAATGCAACTGTCTTCAAAGGGCAGGTCCTATATGAAAACGAATAGGGTATGTTAGAATATTCACTGGAAAATGAACAATTATCAAAGACCTCTAATGCTTTTAAAGCTGTATTAAAACAAAACCCTGTCCATAAAAGATTCTCTGTTGTCAAAATAAATCAAATCACAAGCACTATGTGTATCAAGACAACGGTGAATGAGCATTCAGATCCTCACCTTGAAAGACACCTCCAGAAGGAGAGGAACCTCACCAGCATGCTCCACTATAAGACTTGGGAACTCATCAGATGGATGCCAGCAGAGGGCAATACTGCACAGGCAAAAAATTTTGTAGTGATAAGGTATAAAAAATGCTAAGTATTTCTCTCGTTCCACCCCAGAGCACAAGTCTTTCAAATTCCAAATTAAGAACATTCTCAAGTATTGCAAGAAAATATAAAAATACAAATGGTCTCAAAGGAATATAATGCCTGGGGTTTGGCTTGTTCTGTATTTACCTGCTGAATTGGGAAGGATCTGAAACGCTGTCTAAGAACAAAGACAGGTTAGTGAATTTTTTTCCCAACCCCAGAAACCAAATTGTGTTACTTTTTTTGTGAGGGAGTGTAAAACACTACAAAAATGAAGAATAATCTGATCTTTCTGTACCCATATCGTAAAAAGAGAGCTCTTTTATCCCCTTTGGCTGTCTGGGATTCTTTTTTTTCATTTTTATTTTTTGTTAAACAGATTAAAAATCTGCTCTTCTCAGCAGAAAGTACTGGGATCCAAGGCAGAGCTCCAGCCCAAATGGTCATGACCTGCTCCCCACGAATGACCTGCACACTATGTGTAATGCTTACTTGTTCCCCTTCCCTAGATGGTGCAAAAGAGGTGGCAAAAGGTGAGCCAAAGGACGGCTGGGATCATGACGTCAAGACTGGCCACTGAAAAGTAGTGGAGGGTCTTTCCCCTTTTGTAAAGTTAATATCTAACCTAGTGATAAAGACTAGAAATTGGATAATCAGTGATGCTTTCTATACAACTTTCTCAGTCAAGGCAATGGAGTTGAGAGGTAAGATTAATGCAGGTACCTAATATACACCTATAAGGCCACTACTGTAAGGAAAACTGACAGCTGTGACCTTTTATTTTACATACAGGTAACAGATAGTTGGAAGAAAAGGCACACTTAGGAGCCATGGGGCTTGTCTACACATGACTACTTTGCTGTTTTAATTCCGCTGCAGTGCAAATGTGCTAGTATGAATTAAAGATGCTGACACTTGTGAGACAGCGGGGTCACCCAGGCACGGGTCTCACCACATTCACAATGCGAAGAAGGGATAGTTGCCACAGTTTAACCTGTACAAAAAATGAGTGGAAGCCAAGTCTGATTTCTCATGACAGACCTGATTTTGCAAAGAAGAGTTTCACAGTCCCTCTGGTTTCTGTTATCTGTTCACAAGGACAGATATTTCATTTTCTTGACTTGCATTTCTTCACTGTACTTTCACAGTGATGTTTTCACAGCCACTTTCAGAGCCAAGTTTCAGCTTCTCTGTCAGAAGTGCCTGCTTGTGGTGAAGGAAGGGCTGACAGAAGCAAACACACACCTCCAGAGGAAAAACAAATGTTGAAGTGTTCAACAGCATCTATGCCAGAGATCTGTCTCCTTATGCCTACAGCCCCAGCTCCTCACTTGTAACTTTTAAATCTGTCATCATTAGTTTAAATGTAAAAAAGATGAAACATTGGCTTTCAGTCAGATGCTGTACAGAAAAGGCCCTGCAGAGCCCCACTTTCACTGCACATTGCTGTAGAAGTAGAGAAGCTCTGATATTTTCCAAAAAAAATATCTGTGCTACATACAATGGGCTGCTGTGTGAGTAAGGATAGGAATCCATTTCCAAAACAAGAATTAAAAAAAAAATTACTTTCTTTTCTTGCTTTAGCTTATGGTAATGTCACCCTGCTGAGATAGATTGGTGGGAATCCAAATACTAAAATGTTTTTGGATGGAACGTTATTTCTTTACACTACACTACACTTTCTCTGGGAGAAGAAACGCACAGTATCCACCCGGCAGGAAGAAATGCTGAATTCATAAGGCTGTTTTTCATCTCTGAATTTCAGATCATACTTTTCTTCCACTATTACTTAAAAATTCCCACAGGACAACTCTGAGACTCACAGTTCAAATTTGAAATCTGAAAAGCAGAACATCTATTAATGATTTGGCAGACAATTTGTTGGGCTGCCACTGATGTAACCAGCTTAAGATCTGATTCTCCTTGTGTCCTGTTGTGGCTCCGGGGAAGGTAACCACTGGGAATCAATTTCAGAAATACTGCCAGGGAATGTTTCTCTAGATGTTTTTAGCCTGACTGTGGTGCAATAGATCTCTCACTTTAGTTTTCTCCCACTTTAGGTCACATTATTTGTAGACAAGATTACCACATGTTCCCTGGAATCAGAAATATTTCATTTTCAAGGCTAGTTAGCGTTGTTTACCAAGAAGTGTTTTTCACTGTTCTTTAAACCAGAGAGCACTGTGGCCATCTGCAGGGTAACACTTCCATCCTTTTCGGTCCTCTTCTCGCCTCCTCCCCCCCATAATAGGCCACTGTTTCCAAGAATCCAAAAAATAAAAAACCTGGAAAAGATGCTTTTGTACACCAGGGCACAAAAGCAACAGTCCTAATTTCTGTTAGGCGTAGGCAGTTTTTTTGCCAAGCTCTTATCAGACAGATTTCTTTGGAAATATATCTATCTAATCAGCCTATTTGGTTGTCGTTTATAAGACATCAGGATTGCACTTTTTGCTGGCAAAGAGCTAGCCTTGTCCAAAGTTCTTACACATAAAACTCTCTCTCTATATATATATTTCTCCGTAAATAAATATTTAAAATAGATATAATATAACTACTGGCAGAAGATGATGTTTAATGGTTGGCTAACTCTTCTAGGGCAATATTTCCATCCTGTTGGCTGTGCTTCCCTGGCACCTTTCTTGTGTTGGCACTAACGAACATGAAGCCTCAGAGTATCACATTGCTGCAGCAGCTCAATACAAACCAGCAGAAACAAGAGAATAACATGAAATTATACCAAAGCTACCGTCTTACTGATAAGCCATGGCACGAAAGACAGAGTAGGGGAAAGGATGGGACCAGCCCTTTTTGCAGCAGTTGACAGCTGGATTTGCTTAAATAGAAGAAACAGTTATGTTCTCTGGTGAAAAGACAGTACTGTAATAATAACACCTAGTGAAAAGGAAGAGGGGAAAATTAAGAGACTACAGAAAAAAAGTAAAAACAAACTCACAGAAAAAGAGGAGATGGTATAAAGATGAGAGCCCTGTGGCAAATGAGCTCAGAACGGCTGTGCTAGCCGCTGGCACGGCACATCACTCAGTCTGGGTCACAGCCTTAAGTTTTCCCATGCACTGACTGGTTTTATGCACTCATCCGAATAAATACTTTTGTCTTCTGAACAGGTGACTCTGGGGAAACATAGCTGGTGAACACAGCCCAGTGGGCTGGACTGAGTAATGGGATAACACTGGGAAACAGGGCAGAGCTAGATGAGCAGGAGGACCTCAGGAGAGCAGGACTAGACAGGCTAGCAAGAGAAATTTAAGTATTTTGCTGGTGTTTGAGCCAATAACCACTGTGGATATATTTCAGCAGCCCTAGTGACAGTCTGCTGTTCACTTCTGATTGCAGCTTTTCCTTTTGGGGCTTTTGGCTCCCTGTGACTGATGGCTGCCTCAGCACCAGTGGGATTTACACTCACACTGTAATGCTCCCCAGCACTCCCAACAGTTTGGGCAAAGCAACCACTACACCTGCAAATTCTTCTTCCACCAGGACATCCCTATAACAGAGGTTTCAGGGAGGAACAACCCAGGGACTCCCTAGAGACTGAATTGTTCCAGACTGCCACACTGCTGGTAAATTCTTCAGTGACGGGTACCAGGTTTTGAAAGATTTAATTGATGTAGGAGAAAATTTTCAATAAATGAAGAAAGGAGTCAGGGTTATGATAAAAACACCAGACAGAATGAACAAAGTACTGCTTTAGAGAGGTACCATTACTTTACCTTTACTAACCAATACCTGTCCCTAAACTATCAAGATTCTTCTATTGGCTCCTCAGCTGGTAATTTCATGGAAAATCTCAAATGCTTATGGCTGTTATGCTTACCTTCCTCACAGAAGTAACATATATTATCCATGTGTTCTGTATTATAAAAAAAAAATAATAAAAAAAAGTTTTTCTGTGGCTAATTTCTATTAACCTCTAATAGTACTTCGGGATTCTTTGTCCTTATATGACTTCCATAGCTGACACTGTCTGGCTTCACACCTCTGACCTTTAGCCATGACATGACTGCAACAGGACGCATTCAGACGGTACACAAAAGCAGCGTGCCTCTGAAGCCAAGCTGAATGCATCAGCTGCTTCCACTACTGCCTTCGCAGCTGGTCAGACCCAAGGTCCTGCACTGACCTTCCAGGCCTCAGCAGGATCAGGAATTAAGCAAACAGCTAAAGCTCTTTTTTTCATATGACACTATTTGGGACTGAGCCAAATCTCACTCACGACTCAAATGAGTAATGATGCTGGAACTGGATAACTTGAACCTTCTAAGACTAAACTTTCCACCTTAAAAGATGCAGGTACTACCCTCATGTCTAGCATCACTTTTCAAAACATATTTCTGTAACATTAGAGTCCAAAATGCCAACTACAATATCTGCAGTAAATGCTAGAGATTAGTGAAAAATAAACAGGATCATTTCCCCACTTAGCTGCACATGAAACAATATGTTTCGTGTGCAATTCAGGCAGTTTATCTTGTTTAAAGGTGAACTTTGGTTTCCTTTTATTTTACAGAACATTTCTTAATGCAGGTGCATTACTGCCCAGCAAAGAATATGTATTTTTAACACAGTTATATAAAGGCAGGCCTCAAAGACAAGTGCTCTTAATTTTATTAATTTCCTATAGAGATTAAAAGAAACCAAGACAACTGTTTTACAGTTTATTAATTAGAAGCAGAGCCTAGATTGCATTTTAGTGTAAGGTTTTGTGCATATACCCATCCATCCATGATGATCTGCTTTTATACTAGTTAGAGGCAAAAGTTATCTGTTACTGCCAACAGGACTTGCAGTGTGGCTCCAGTGCCACTGCTGTGAGACTTATTCACCACAACTAACAACCTGGTTCCCTGTAAACCAATTCCCAGACCGTGTTCTTGCATGCAAAAACACCAGCAACTTACTTGGCTGGCTACAACTATGATTTACATCTCTCCAAAAGTCTCGTACTCTGAAATATACAGGTAGATAGATATTGCAATGTTAGAAAGAACTGATAACTGTTTCCTCTAATCCTGAATGCTGATGTTTCACATCCTAGATTTTATTCCAAAAGTAAGCGAGTGGCAGAGGACCATGAGGGAATCACTTGGCTGATGAGGCCAAATATGAGGACGATTTTCTCTCCTGCATAGCTGCCTACCTTCTTCCGTATACGTCTTAACTGATGGCCTTTATGCCAGCCCATTTGTCCTTCCAAACTTCTGCTAACAGCTGTCCCAGTTCCAAAGAACTACTTCTTCCTTGCCAAGCAACAAACCAGCACATATTTTAAAAGTGGTGTTCAGAAATAACTTATTTCAAAGGGCTGATTAAAAAAACATATGCTGCTCTCTTTACTCTGAAAGAGAAAGTGGTGATGGGAAGAAGTGAAAAACACCTGATTCAATCCTGTCGTTAACAGCAGTATTATGAAACATTGCTTTAGACGCTTGTTGACAAACTCTGTGTTAAAATTTGTGGTTAAACCTGTGGTCCCATTATTAACTGTAATTGGTTGTCCAAATTTCTTTGAAGCTAAGCTGTGTACCTGTATACATATGTATGCACATAGCTTTTAATTCCTGACCTAAAATTGTGTTATATTGCAGTTGCCTGTAAAAATGTTACCATGTCCCATTTTGAGGCAGGCAAGAGACACGTATTACTCTCATTCTCGGTTAAGCATTTTCATGTCGATTCATTACTATTATTAAAGTTCAGATTACTCTGTTTTCTTCTTGGGGCAGCAGAGGACACTAAAGTGGGTGCAGACACAAGGTTCTCAAAACCCAGCTCAGTTTCCACCTCTGCCACTGGAATTCTTGTTACTTCAGATATGGCACTCCATCTCTTCCCACCTCTCTTCTCAGCAAATTAAGATCAGTATAATGGTATCAGTCACCTTCAGTAGTACATTTTGAAAACTATTTACAGAAACTGCCCTATAAGCATTACATTTTTTGAACCATGTGATTACACTTGAATGTTTGTTGGAGTGTCTAATGCTGAGCCAAAACACTGAGTCAGACCCAAGCTTGTAAAAAAAAATTGTAGCTGATTGGGACGAAGTTCCACATGGCAATGCAAAACCTTACTTTTAGTATACTGAAAGCCAGTGACAGCCTTATTATGTTTTATTGGTAGCGATTATTAATGCACTAAGAAAACAAACCCATTACCCCTAACTAGAAACTGTGATGGTGTTAATTGTCAGAGATAAAAAATATGTATTTTTAACACAGTTATATAAAGGCAGGCCTCAAAGACAAGTGCTCTTAATTTTATTAATTTCCTATAGAGATTAAAAGAAACCAAGACAACTGTTTTACAGTTTATTAATTAGAAGCAGAGCCTAGATTGCATTTTAGTGTAAGGTTTTGTGCATATACCCATCCATCCATGATGATCTGCTTTTATACTAGTTAGAGGCAAAAGTTATCTGTTACTGCCAACAGGACTTGCAGTGTGGCTCCACTTCCACTGCTGTGAGACTTATTCACCACAACTAACAACCTGGTTCCCTGTAAACCAATTCCCAGACCGTGTTCTTGCATGCAAAAACACCAGCAACTTACTTGGCTGGCTACAACTATGATTTACATCTCTCCAAAAGTCTCGTACTCTGAAATATACAGGTAGATAGATATTGCAATGTTAGAAAGAACTGATAACTGTTTCCTCTAATCCTGAATGCTGATGTTTCACATCCTAGATTTTATTCCAAAAGTAAGCGAGTGGCAGAGGACCATGAGGGAATCACTTGGCTGATAAGGCCAAATATGAGGACGATTTTCTCTCCTGCATAGATGCCTACCTTCTTGTCAGAGACAATTAACAAATCTATTTCAAAATAAGCAAAAGATAATTAATCCTATTTGAAGCATATGAAGTTTCATGCTCTTGCAAAAAACAATTACAGTACAATTCAGAGATTTTAAAATCAGAAATGGGCTTTCATCTCATATCAAACCTAGAAAGGAAAGTATTAAATAGCATACTGAAAATATGTTCAGAAGCGGGTGAAAGTTCAATGAGAAATGTTAAACCATTTGTTCTTGCAACAGTCAGTGGAACAAGAAAGCTGAGCTCTACGAAAGGACATACACTTTATTTTACATACCCACAAAACCAAAAAGTAAATACTCAAGCTTAACATTTACAGCTTCAGTTCACTTGGTTCCTTCTTAATGGCAGTCATTTATTTCCCACTTTGTGCTGTCTCTCAGTGTTGGAAAGACTTCAGAACACTTGGAAAGCACCTTCTTGTTCTCTCCAAATGCCCTGAGGCTTACTTGTTCTGTGTATCAGAGCACCTCTAATGGCTCACTTCTTTTATGTTTCTGTGTAAGGCTCACCTGTTCCTTCCTTTGGTTTGTAAACAACTATTACTCACTCGTTTAATAATTTTTTTCATTAAACGAGTTCATACTTCTAAGGCCAGAGATCTAAATAACTAAGAAATTACCACTTCCCTAACAGAGATTTCTCCACCCCAGAGAGTGGAGATAGGTGTGGGCACCTCAGGCCCTGCCTACCAGCTTGTTCCAACTGCCACCTGTCAGGCTTTGTCCAGCCAGCTCCTCTTGGGATTAAAACCTTCAGAGTATCCCAGAAGAGACATCCTTCAGCTTCCAGGCTAGAGGCACCAGAATTCATCTGACTGTGCCCAACATATCACGTAAAGAAACTGAAGGTGTACAGAAGCCAATAGCAATATACATATATATATAGTCACAGTCATATGATTTTCTAAAGATAGGTCTCCTTCAGCTAGAGGTTATGGACTCACTTTACATGTTCCTGCCTAAACTGCGATGCGTTCTGCAGGCAGTGTGGTGACGGGGGCATCATGGCAAGCTAAGCACCTGCTGTTTCTTGAGTTAACAACATGGAGCAAGTGAACTTACTGAAAAATGAAGCTGCTGCAGGCCACGTCTGCGTAGTTTTCATCGCAGACATACGGGAGGGGATGCAAGCAAACAGGTTTTATCCTTTCACCCTAGAGATACGCTCTGATTTGGCAATGCATTTGGACCATGAGAAGATGCCCCAGTGGCTCAGATGAATTGTCTGTTTCCAGACTCTCAATCCAACACTGGCAACCAGAGAAGTTATTCAGGCAGAACATACAAGACTGCACCCTGTGTGCAGTTGACCCTCCCCATGCTTCCCAGCACCAGCAATTACTGTGTTATGAATATATAAGATACATTCCCATCTGGTTGCTTTGGTATCCACCATCCCTTGATTCACTTAATCCCTTTTTGAATAGACTACCGCTCTCATCCACTCGAAGTACCAGATTTTGTACATTTCAGACCCAACTTATAGGAAAATTAAATGCTGCTAGAAATTTTTTTAAAAAATGCTTTCACATACACAGCAGCTTCCATCAGGCCTGACCATAACCGATCAGACCATCCTGGAAGAAAATGAAGTTGACAGCTAAAGGCACTATCGGAAAGTTCACAAACTCCGATCTGTTTCATGCCAGCCTAAAAAAACTGGCAGAAAATGAGGAAGACCTCCATGGAACGACAGAACCACCATCTGCGTCTCGCAAGCGAATCAAACATTCAGAGTTCTGTTTAGCGATACGATTCCAAATCAAGGCAGTTAAAACATCCAAACAGCTTCCCCACGTCTTCCTCCCCGGAGTCGCGGCTAAGATATCAGAACGAAAACCATTAATCTTTTTTTTTTTTTGACCTAAAGCCTGCGAGACCGACGCGCATACGGTGATCCCCGTTACCGGGCGGGACGGGGCTCGGCGATGCCGGCGACGCCCGCCCCCCGGGGATGCGGGGAGCCGCCTTACCGCCTGCTGCACGGCGCGGAAGGTGGCGTCCAGCAGCATCAGCTTCCAGGGCTCGGACACGGTGCCGGGCAGCGGCAGGTACACGTAGTAGGCGGCCAGCGCGGCCAGCGCGGCCAGCAGCACCCAGGCGGCCCGCATCGCCCCGGCTCCCGCGGGCACCGCGCCGCCCGCCCCCGGAGGAAGTCCCGGCGCTTCCGTCCCCGGCCCCGCGCCGGGGGGCGGTGGCTCCTCCGCGCCCGCCCCGGGACCGACCCGCGGCCCCCAGCATCGGGGAAGGAGGCCGGGGCGCCCTTGGTTTGGCTGGAGAAACCGTGCTGCTTCCCACTGAACACATCACAAAGCAATTCAGAAGGGAGACTTCTGGATTCCTTTTCCTTTGTTCCTTTTCCTTTCCCCTTTCCTTTTCCCTTTTCCTTTTCCTTTCCCCTTTCCTTTTCCCTTCCCCTTTCCCTTCTCTTTTCATTTCCCTTCCCCTTTCCTCTTTTCCTTTCCTTTCCCCTTCCCCCTTTCCCTTCCCCCTTTCCTTTCCCCCTTTCCCTTCCCCCTTTCCCTTCCCCCTTTCCCTTTTCCCTTTCCCTTCCCCCTTTCCCTTTCCCTTTCCCTTTCCCTTTCCCTTTCCCTTTCCCTTTCCCTTTCCCTTTCCCTTTCCCTTTCCCTTTCCCTTTCCCTTTCCCTTTCCCTTTCCCTTTCCCTTTCCCTTTCCCTTTCCCTTTCCCTTTCCCTTTCCCTTTCCCTTTCTTTTTATTTTGTAATTTTGCTTTCCTTTCCCCTATGTTTATTTTATAATTTTGTTTTGGACTGAATTCTATTTTTCATTTACTCCCAGATCAGGAATAAATTCTACTTTAATACAGGAACATTTCTCGCGCCTAAGACAAGAAAATTTTCTAAATGGGTCTTTTTCATCCCCCTAAGCACCTTTTTGTCAGATAAAAACCATCTCTTTGCAACACACAGGGAATATAAATACTATAGAGTTCAGCCTTGACACAAATGACTACTTAATATTTAGTCACAGTCCCATTTTCAGCAAATGAAAATGTTTATTTAACTAGTCAGGTTCACATGCATTATGAATCTAATGCACAAAATAACGAGTGCTAATTTTAACAATAACAGTGCTTTTAAAAATGAATTGATAATCCTAAGAAGGCTCATATAAATAGAGTCCTGGAAAGGACAAGTTTCCTTTAAAAATGGGCATGAAAAGGTAATAAAAGAAAAATATATTTCTAAGTAGTAAAAGGTCAGCTTTTAAGCCAGCTTTAGTGGAACTGAAGTAAAACCTTGCTGATTCTAAAGGTTGCAGAAGAGAGTTTCCACAGTTTGTGAGGAAATAAGGTTCTCAAGCGTCTTTAACTTTTCTTCATAATGACAGCAAATGGAATTTCTGTAATTTTCACAGCCAGATTTGAGTAGACTACGGATGTGAAAGGACTGTCAGGAAACAAGCTTTGTCAAGAAAGCAGCACCAGGTGACATTACTAAGGTCTCAAGGTTTTCATACAAAATCATCAATTTCTGCATTATTTCATGTTTCTCCCTTCCCTTTGTGCCCTGCTCCCCTGTCTCTTTAGCTTTGCACACTCCCATTCCCTTCCTTTCCCAAGCACCTGCCCTGAAACTCCACACCCAGGATTCTTGAGTGTAACAATGTGTAGCCACGTCTTTAAACAAAAATAATTGTTCCCAAACCTCGAGCAAAACCGGGTCTAGTCTCACTTCTCTCTCCTTCTTCCTTCAAGAAAAAGAGATAAAAAGGCTGGCTGGAATTTTTTTTTTTTTTGAGGTTTCTTATGCTCCCACTGACCCCCCATATAACTTGTGCTTGATCTCCCCTTTCCTCACGCTTTGAAAGCTCCTGCTCTGGCAAAACTGAATTAATAGCTGTTTGAAGAATATGTTTGGGATTTTTTCCCCAAGTACTCATGAAGAAGTCTGTTGGTTAAAAAAAACATTTCTGCCTGAGAAATAAATTAGATTAAAAAAAAAAAAAGAAATTATATAAATCAAACCCTCAGATGTTTAGAAGATACGCATAGGACAAGCAATCTATTGACTCACACCCTGAAGCCAAGAAATGGTTGCTAGACAGCCAGTATCTAGAGACAAGGCAGGGCACTGAGGTCTCCTCAGGCTTCTTGGGGTTCCACAACCTCTTCTGATCTGGCTTCCTTGTCTTTTTTTTCCACAAGATGGGAGATCCTTGCTCCTACTAAGCTGGTGTGATTTGCTCAATGAGGTAATCTCCTGGAACTTTCTCCCTAGGTGTAACTGCAAGAGGAAACTATTTAACTCTGGAACAAATATGATACTCCTGTGTTACTGATGTCCAGATACCCAGAAGGCACAGTAAGTTTCAACTGCATGATACATTTTTACACAACAAAAAATAATAGGGGTTTCTATGTCTTTTATAAGAAAAGCACTTAGATTTTAAAATGTCAAACATATAAAGAACAGTAATTATTTTTGTCGTCAGTCATGAAATAAACTTTAATGAGAATAAATGTACTTGATTTAAAAAAAATTAGTCATTTTTCTTCAGTGATTACTACCTGAAATTTGTCTAAATTCTGTCAATCTGAGGCAGGGTAGCTGAAGATGGTTCATCAGAACACTGTAGTTGCTTTATGAGATTGTAATTCTGGATTTTCAAGTATATTAAAAAAGTGGCTAGTGCCCAAGTCACTCTCCATATGTGCAGTGAGCCTATATGTACATACTGAATGTGTAGGTATCACTTACACTCTTTTTAAACCTTTAGCTGAGAAGTCATGAGTCAATCACCTGCTAATCCTCATGCTGATAAATGTGCCTCCCCTGCCTTTGCAGGCACATTTTACATAGCTTTTTTAAGGATCTAGAGGTGAAGTGGAAATTACTGTATGATCACCAGTGTCTCTTCTAGAAACAATGCTGCAGAACTTGTTCCACACCTGGTTCAGGGTGTGAAGGTGAAGATCTGTCTGAAAAGGGCTTTGCAAGAACGTAAAGAAAGGCAAGAAATGGGGTGGGGGGTGGGGAAATCCAGTGAAGCGTGTCCTTGTCTGGAACTGCAAAATGATGGTCCAACCTGGTACTCTGAGGGGGCAAAAGGATCTTAGGTTAGGCTGCATTTTGACTGTAAGTCATCGTTACAATTGTTCTATAATGGAATAAAGTAATCATAGGGCTGTGCAATAATTGGCTGGCTCAAGTGACAAAACTGAAATGATCTCCTTGGTTTCCAGACTGTTTTTCTGAAACCTTTTCCTCCAGAAAATAGTCCTAATGTATGTGTACCTCACCAGCAAAATTTTTATTCACATAACACCTCCTATCATCTCCTTCTACTTTTCTTATTCTGTTTTTCTTCCAAATAATAAAAAGTCAGCAGACTTTTTCTGGCAGTAATGGCTGCTACATCAGTTACAAAAATGCCTGAACTAATGAAAGTCTGTATTGTAAAAAAATTAGTAAGGTCTAAGAACTCATTTTGGCATGTAATAATTTAGCAAGTAATAGAAAATTCTAGAAATGGTAAATCTCTCTCTTGTTCGTTTTACATGGAGCCAGCTAGACAGTATGCTAAATGAGGTTTCAGAGGAGCAATGAAAAAATTCCTTTCCATATTATAAAGTTTTAGTATTAGTGAAAATGAAAAAGAACATGGTCTCTTCCATCAAGTAACAAGTGATAGGATGGGAGGAAATGGCCTCAAGTTGTGCAATGGGAAGTTTAGACTGGATATTAGGAAAAATGCCTTTACTGAAAGAGTGGTGAAGCACTGGAACTAACTGCACAGGGGACGGATGTTGTCCCCATCCCTGGAGGTGTTCAAAAAATATGTAGACGTGGCACTTTGACACATGGTTTAGTAGCCATGGTGGTGTTGGACTGATGGTTGGACTTGATCATCTTAGAGGTCTTTTCCAACCTTAATGATTCTATGACAGTAAAGCAGTATAATTAATTTGTTTGGAGGCTGGTGCCATTGATTAGCTGATTGCCTTCATCAAAGGCACTTGTATTTTCTCCTGCCATCTCTTTTCCCTCTTGCTCCCTACAAACTGATGTCTCTGAATATACCCACACACCGATATCTTCAGCAGGGCAGCACATACTGAATTATTAACACTGATATTAGTACGGTGGCTGTTGTACTCCTGAGCAAACTACTATAAGCTGCTATGTGGAAAGCAGTGTTTGTATTAATGCCTAATTGTGCCAATGAAGGGGATGCAGACCTTGTAGTTTTCTCTGACCATTTTCTTTTAATCAGCACGGCACACAGGAGTCAAATTACGAAAATAATGCTGGCTTCTCTCATTCAGGGAAATCTTTATACAGCTCTTTTGTTCCTGAACTAAAGAGACAAACAGGATGGGGTATTTTTTTGTCTATTCCACACTGTCATGATTGTTTTCAGTCATATCTCCAACCTACTTATTCCTAGGCGTTTTTTTTTCTCCAATGTGGGTGTCTCATACATTCAAGATTCGTTATCCTGTGTGTCTAGTTTGGAACACCTGGTCTTTTTAATAATGTTCATTATAATATGCTTGGTACCAGCTTCACACTTTATTTTAGTCCCAATTAATCTTCCACATACTTGGCGTTGCTCCCACACCTAATCGTATCAATCATAGAATCATAGAATAACCAGGTTGGAGGAGACCCACCAGATCACCAAGTCCAACCGTTTCTATCAAATACTAAACCATACCCCTCAGCGCCTCGTCCACCCGTGCCTTAAACACCTCCAGGGAAAGGGAATCAACCACTTCCCTGGGCAGCCTGTTCCAGGGCCCAGTGACCCTTTCTGTGAAATTTTTTTTCCTAATGTACGGCCTAAACCTCCCCTGGTGGAGCTTGAGGCCATTCCCTCTCATCCTGTCCCGTCACTTCGGAGAAGAGGCCAGCACCCTCCTCTCCACAACCTCCTTTCAGGTAGTTATAGAAAGCAACGAAGTCGCCTCTCAGCCGCCTCTTCTCCAGGCTAAACAACCCCGGTTTGAACATGTAAATGAACAGTAAAGTCTTCATTTTGTAATATTTAAGGAACAAAACACTGAAGGCTACAGAAGGCTGGCATCTGGCCAGCGCTTCAGGAGCCGAAAAAGGTGGGAGGTCAAGATAAACCTTATTTCAAACTCAAATGGAACCTTGAAAGGGGGCAGATGCCAAGGAAATCGAAATACTATCAGGCGATCGATCCCCCCACGTATCTAGTATTGTATTAAAAGGAACACCTGCTTCTTCAGCCCCCCCAGTTGGTGTTAATAAGATTCTTTTCCCGATTTCAGTGAGACGGCCCCAGAGGGACGCGGCGTAAGGCGCTGCCAGGGCGAGGGCTGCCACCCGCCCCATCCGGGCCTCGGCCGCGGCCGTTGGGACCGTTCGAACCCGGCGGCCAATCAGCGCCCGGCCCCGCCGCACCTGCTCTCGGGTACCGCCGCGAGGCCCGGGGACCGGCCCTCGGCCAATGGGAGGCCGCTCGGCCACGAGCGGCAGCGGCTTTGCCCAATCAGAGAGCGCGAGAGCTGACGCCCTGCCCAGAAAAGGAAATCGGGGCGGGGCTTACAGGAGAGCTGGCGAATGGGGCGGTGGCTCAGGGCGGGGCGGCAGGGCCGGCAGCCAATAGGCGGCGCCCTCAGTGCGGCCGCTGGCTTTTTGAATCGGCGGCAGCCGCTCATGGCGGAGTCCAGCTTTGCGGCTGGCAGGCGGCGGTGAGTGGGGCGCCGGGCCGGCGGCCCTAGTGAGGCCTGGGGAGCTCTCGCGGCTCCGCAGCGCCGCTCCGGGCCCTCCTCGCCCGGCTCGTGCGGCGGGAGCGGCCCAAGGGGCTGCGCGGCGGCCGCGCCTCTGGAGAGGGAAAGGGGTGGCTGGAGAGGGGCGGGTTTAGACTGGACCTAAGGAAGAATTTCCTCGCTATGAGAGTGATGAGGCACAGGCTGCCAGGGGAAACTGTGGCTGCCCCATCCCTCCGGGTGTCCGAGGCCACGTTGGATGGGCCTTGGGCAGCCTGATCCAGTGGGATGTGTTCCCCCCATATGGCAGGGAAGTTGGACCTAGGTGATCTTTAAGGTCCCTTCTGACCCAAACTGTTCCATGATTCTATGACGTTACGAGTCTCTTAGTGTCGTCTCCTTGCTTTAAGGAACACATCTTAGTGTGTGAGTTTTGTGTGACTTCTGGGTTTTCCACAAACTGTTGGGAAGCCTCAGAATGGTAGGGTTGGAAGGGACCTCTGGGGATCATTGGGTTCAATTCCCCTGATAAAGCAGGGTCACCTGGAGCAGGTTTGCACAGGATCACGCCCAAGTGGGTTTTGAATACCCTCAGAGAAGGAAGCTCCACAGCCTCCTTGGACAGCCTGTTCCACTGCTCTGTCACCTTTACAGTAAAGAAGCGTGGAAGTTCCTGTGTTCCAGTTTGTACCTATTGCCCCTTGTCCTGTTGCTGGCCACTGCTGAGAAGAGCCTGGCCCCATCCTTTTGACACTTGCCCTTTAGGTGTTTGTAAGCATTCATAAGCTTGAGGCGCTGAGGGTCATGATTGATAGGAATAGGTGGACTCTAAGGTCTAGTGGGTCTTTTCCAGCCTAGTGATTCTGTGTGATAAGGATGCTGTACGGGCATTTGAGTCTGCAGTGGTGGTGTTCTGCCTTTTGCTCATTTTTATGTGAAAGAGAACTGTTGTCTTCATACCTAATGTGTGGTGTTTATGTCCTTCCACATCTTGGTACTCTCAGTATGTAAGTGTAGTGATGAGTATTATGCTATTAATATGTGACCATTAGAATGGGGAATATTTATTTAAATACAGACAGAATGGAACCCCATAAATAAATAAATTGGACAAGCCCTAGAGTCCATGCCATTTCCAATAATGTGCTTCTCCCAAATATCCTATGAAGTTCTCTGTCAGGTCATATGCATGTTAGGTATAAGAACAATGTTGTGACAGAGTCAGACTTCTTAAAAACAGGCTGTAGGTTTAAATTTTATGGTACCCTTAACTGGAGTTGATTTTTTTTTTTGTCTGATCTTCTATATAACTGTGTGGTAATTATTATTAACAATATGGTTTGGCTCTTCTAAGATTATGCTTTCCTCCACCTTAACTGCAGAAGAAGAGATAACTGTGTAACAGTTCCCCATGGTATCTTTATAACCTTCTGGAGAGGTGATAACAGAAGACTCTTTCTGGTTAAAGTTACTTTCTCTTCTTACTAGGTCTCAAGATATTCTGAGATAAAGTAGTTGGGTGACTGGGGCTTACTGCTAGGAAGCTTCATTCATGGAGCCTGCACTGCTGTGTGTGACATTAAAATTGCAAACGAGGTGGCAAATTTGATAACTGAATATGCCTAGAATTATGGTGCATTTGTAGTGTTGACTTATTCCTTATCAGCTATTAGGAACTTACCTGATATATCATGAAAATGTGAATCCTGTCCAAGAGTCTGAAATATGACCTCCTGAACTCCAGAAGATGAACTTTTTTCCTATATTGTAGCTATGCTGAAATACCCATTGTTTTTTGTCTTCTGATTTTTACTTTGCTATGTCATTGCCCAGGCATTGCACAACTTGAAATATAGCATGGATATTCTCTGTTTTACTACCTCATGAGTTTTCTTTCAGACAATGCTTTAGTGTATTATTTGTTTACAGTTGTAAGAGGGACTTTAGTTAAAGTGCTACAGAGGGTTATTATCTTACGGCAGTTCAATGCAGTGGTTGTTCTAGGTGATTTCTGATACCGCTGTGCAAATATTTAAGTTCCTGTGAGTGATGAATCACAGGAAATGCATGGTTCTAGCTTCATGCACAAAAGAAAATGTGCTACGTGTTGGGCACACGTCTTTGAAGAGATTTTCTGGAACAAGATTCAGGTAGCTACCTGTACAAAACATTAGAAAGGCAGGATTCTTAGTCCTCTCATGTGATAAGTTTTTGATGGGCAGAGAGAGTGCAGATATAATCTGTTTGTGAGAAGACAGATGACCTGATGATGAATGGGTACTTCTACTATATTATAGTTAATGTAGGACAGTAGACTAGATCATACAGGTAGACATATATGTGCTTATTAACTTTGTAGAAACTCAAGCATTTTAAGAAAAACTAGGTTTCTCTGAGTGAACATTGCTGGTTCTAGTCCCCAGGTATTCATTTTTATGTAACCATGGTAACTCTAAGCAGTTCACCTGAAAAATCAAATTCTAGCAAGATGCTTTGTGTACCCTAATTCTTTGTTAATGTTTCACTTTAACAATACTAGCTTTGGTCTCAAATCTAGCTTACAATAGCTTATCACTGAAGCAAACAAGTGCTTTTAGTTTGTTGGTATTCTGTGACAAAACTTTTTAAAATGAATGCTAGAGTTTCTGCTTCCTTGCTGCTTGGAGATCAAGTACTCTCTGCAGCTTTCTGTGCAAATGAATTGTCTCTGGTAGGCAGCCTGCTCAAAACCAATTCTGTAATGGGTTTATTTTCAGTCCTTTCTACCTGTTGCATGACTGCTAATCATCTTTTGGAATTGCTCTGTCGGTGTAAATGGGATTTTAATAAGAATCTAAATGTTTTGTTTTCAGAAATCTGAAGTTTATTCTGACTGCCCTAGTCATAGAAATCATACATGTGCAGGAGTTCATTAATCTTAGTTTAGCACACTTATCTTGTAGGTGCTGAAGAAAGAGACAAGACAATCATGGCTGACAACAGCACCCTGGTGTCTGAAACTGGGAGGAGCCTCCTGGCTGATTCTTCTGTTCTTGATTCAAAAATTATTGAAACCTCTAAAGAGAATGTATTTCCTGTATCTGTTTTGGATGTTGAAGGTAATGGGAGAAGCTTATTTTAAGACTACTATGCTTTTATAATGACTCAATACTTTTGGTTTTTCAAAACTACCAAAATACCTGCAAGTGCTTTGCTGAACTACATAATTGTGTAAGGTAGCCAGAAGGTGCTGTATTGGTATCCTTTCACCAACAAAGGGACTGGCCTTAATTTTTAACTCCTCTTGTTACAAAAATTTAGACTTATGTCTGTGAAATCAAATGAATCTTCTGGCTGATGTATAGAAAGCTGTTAGTTCCATTTGATGCCTTTTCTGTGGAATAAATAGTTGCAGGTGATGTTTTGATGCCAGTGTTGGGAAACAACAGTTGCTCTGTTGTGTAGGATTACAGGTAGTCCTTGGAGAAATTAATAGTCTTGAGTTTGAAATTAATTCAGGAACAAATCTTGAAATTAAAAAAAAAACCCTTTTCTCTTCCTGTTGTGAAGCAGTCAAAATCCAGTGACAGTCTTTTAGTGCAAATGTCACAGAGACAACACATGTTCCTTTCTCTTAATATTTTGAAAGTTTATTAATAAAACATGGAGAAAAAGAACAAGATGTCTAACTTCACTTCTGATACTCCTGGGTGAAACTAAGCAGTTACTAGTAAGTTGTGGACCTTGAGCGTAAACTAGAAAAGATACCAGCTGTATCTTCTAGCAAGTCTTGGTATCTAGAAACATTCAGTCAATTTTGCTGTTTTGGTTCCCCCTTCCTCTTCTTGTATGTTCTTGCTTTGACTGTAAGATCATGAATCGCAAGATCTTGTTTCACCATATACAGGCTCTGTAGTCAGTTAGGTATGTCTTAATTAAAGGGTGGGCTTCTTGAGGTAACATTTAGTTTCAGGCTTATTCCTGATAAGCAAGGCATCTTGAAAGGATGCAGTCTGCCTGTATTCTTCTATTAATTGATTTTTAGACCTAACATGTTTTTTTTTCTATTAAAATACAAACATCTCTGGTTTTCTATGAACAGAAGAAATGCCTCAAGTAGAAACAAGAGTGGCTTTGGTTCAGGAAGCAGGGAAGTGTGAGGAGCTTCTGAAGGCCTTGGAGGTATGTGGGTCTAAGATAAAAAAGTGACTGGAATTGAGATGATGTGCTTTTAGAGTTTTAGTAATCAATTTGGTTCTGTACTGAAGTTCTCCTCTTCCACAGACCATTAAGATAATGGAAGTACCAGTTATAAAGATAAAGGAATCTAGTCCTGGTAAATCAGAAGAAAAACTAATAAAAAGTATTGTTCCTATGGTATGTCATGCAATTAAGCACATGTGATTGCATGCAGCATGTTGTACTTCACTGTGACCAAAATGTGCACACACTGCAATTTATATTAACTCAGCATAATAGTCACAATATATGCTAATGTTTCTGATGGTGTCACTTAAAGCTCATTGAAATTGGCACTTTTTTACAAACTTTCAAATATGGAAGTAATGTCTGCAGCTCTTAATTAGTGGTGTTTTCTAACAGAGCGATAAAATTCTTAACAGGGACATTCAACTGCATGCTTATTTTCTGTCAACGCGTAAGTTTTTGCTATGAACTGACTTCATAATTGGTTAATTGACTTCTCTTTCAGTTGAAAGCTGCATTTATACTGAAGTGTAAAAAGTGGCTCTTTTCTTGATTTGAAAAACGTAGGAAATTATATGTGACTATTGTTGGAGACTGGAGCAGACCAGATTTTTAGAGCCCTTAAAAAGATTAAACAATAAACAAAATTGACTTTTGTTCTTGAGGTCTCACGCAGCATGGAGATTGCTGTTGCAAGCTGGCTGCTACTTTTTAGTAGCATCCAGGAGTACCTTAAGCTGTTCTGATTGACTGGACTTTCATTTCTTTTGTGCCTAGTTTGGTTCTTTCAGTCTACAGATATTTCTGATGTGATATTGTCAGTGTGAACTGATACATAAACTACTAAAGTAACTAGAATTCTTTTTCAGATGGAGGAGTTTAAGATTTTCTTTTTTTCGGCGTAGTTCATAGCTATTCTTATGCTAGAGAACAGTGCATATCATTCATCTTTCACAAATTCTAAGAATCTGTTTTTTTCTAATTGTCCAAAATAAAAATTGGTTGAATTTTGACACTAGTGTAAGTGCATTGCTTGAATAATGGTTTCTCATTTGTCCCTATAAATCAAGGAAATTAAAGTGCCTTACATAAAGATAGACACGATAGAAGAACTTGGAGATTCTGATTCCCCAGAATTTGAGACTGTCTTTGTTATATCTGACTTCCAAGATTCTGTTTTTAAAAACCTCTGCAAAGCAGATTGCCGTGTCATTGGACCTCCAGTATTGCTGCACTGTGCACGAAAAGGAGAGGTATGTGCTTTCTATTGAAGTCGGCTGAGTAGTGCTTTGGTGCAGGGAGTTCTAAATGTTAAGTGTTCAAAATCTGTTTTGCTTTGCCAATCAATCATAAATGTTCTTGGCAAGAGAATTTTAAGAAAAGAAGGTTTGTAATACTGTGGTGTAATACTGCGTATAGTGAGAAGGCACAGGCGAATAGTACAAAGACTGACTATTGTAGTAATTGTGGGAGTTGTTGAACCCCTAGCTGGGATTGTGCCATTAGGAAAGACAGCATATAAATGATGCTCCAGCAGATGCTTTGTATTTCCAAAGCTTGTTGTGCAGAGGAGATGGATTGGAGAGATTAAAAACAGGACAGGGCGGTACCTGTGAAACTTGAGGATGGTCTAGTTACTCGAGTTCCAGTATTGTCAGTGTATAACTGAATACACAGATTTGGATTAGTGTCTGATGCATTTTAATACTACGAACAACAGGACTGTATTAAAGATAATGTTAAAACTGTAATGGAAGCTGTATGCTTTTGACTAGTACACTTACTTCTTTCAGCCTTTACCTTTCTCCTGTCGCCCACTGTACTGTGCAAGTATGTTGAACTTGGTACTGTGCTTTACGGGATTCAGAAAGAAAGAGGAATTGGTAAGACTTTTTCTTTTGGATTGGTAAAACTGTTAAGTGTGTTTATTTTTTTTTAGATTTTTTTTCTCTGTCACCCATAGGGTTTAACCATGACTAGAGCTCATATGGGGGAATGAATTGTTGTGTTGCACATCCAAAGGCAGTGATGTTTGAGGACGGGAAATGAACTGTTTCCTTGTCCAAGTCACCTTGTCCACACCATATTGGGTCACTTTTTTTGTGAAAGACATTAAACAGCCCTAATTCAATAGGACTTAAAGATTTGTAGATTTAAGCTTCAATTAAGGTAGTGTTTATTCAATAGTGTCCTCTCATTAGTACAGGTGGTAGTGTGATCAAATCATGCTTATAGTCTAGTTCATAGCATTTGCAAGTGTTATCTTGCTGCTGTGCCATCTCACTGTTGTGCTATCGGGAGTGTGGCCTTGACATATCTAAGTGTGAAATGGTTTGATACTCTAGCAGTTTGCTTCTCCATTTCTGTGATGCAGTTGGCAGCTAATGTCCCTGTTGGACACCAGGGAATCAGCAATATGGCTCCACATTTTCATCAGAGTTAAAAAAAAAATAACAGAAAAAAAAACCCCAAAACCACAAAACACCACAAAAGACTTTGCCCAGTATTAAGAATAATTAGGTTTGATTGCCTAGATTCAAATTGAACAAATCAGTCTTATGTAAATTCTGGCAATTATCCCTTCAGGTAGACTTGATTCAATCCATGAGGATAATATACCTTAAATCTATTGTATGTGCACCTGTGAGGGCATTATGTATGATGAGCACAAGAGTACTGATGGCTTGCGTAGCCTTCCTGAAGCTACAGGAAGGCTGTGTTAAAAGTAAAGAATTAATACTTCTGTATCAGCTGTATTTTCTGCTGATTTGAACAAGTTGTTGTAAGAACAAATGATGGCATTTCTATTACTAGACATCTAATGTAACGTCCAGTAGCTTGCTTTGTGAACTATTTTTGTATGACTTTCTGCACTGTATGCTTCAAAAGGTATACTGAAAATTTATTTCATTATTTTCCAGGTTGAGCTAGTGACCTTGGTTCATCATATGGGTGGAGTTATTCGAAGGGACTTTAGCTCAAAAGTCACACATCTGGTGGCTAACTCAACTCATGGAGACAAATTTAGAGTATGTAAGCTTGAGTTGGTACTTCATGGAAACTTCCAATATTTGGGTCGTGTAGAATAGGTCTCACTTCAGCTCATTAGTTGCTTTTTTTCCCTGTGCTCACAACAATGACTTGTAATCCTGAGTTCATCTCTGTTGTTGAGCTTTGACATGTTTCTCTCTGTTAGAGATCTAAATAGTATAATAGTATAAGTATAGGGGTGGGTTTTTTCTGACGTTAATAGAGAATCATTCAAAATGTGTATGTCCAGTTGACAAGTAAATACAAGCTTATAGATTTTTATACTATGGAATATGACATAGCAATATCTATGTCCCTTGACTCTCCCTTGTTTGAATTCTTAGTCAGCTGTTGCTTTTTCCTAGTCTGCTTTTGTAGTCTTGCAGTTGGAAGAGAAGACCTACTTTCTAACTCTGTTCAAATGCTCCTTTCTACTACGTCAAAGGGAGAAGTAGGAAAAATTTATGATCTCTCTCAAGTAGTTGTGGAAGTAACTTTTGGAATAGTCACTTTCTCTTTGGCAAAAGCAGCCTGGGACGTTTGTCTTCCTCCAAAATATCAAAAGCTGAACGAATATTCCATATTCCAATGGAACAGAGGTTTGGTTTTGTGCTTTTGTAAAGGTCAAGGGTATCGGACTAACAATGTTGTGCTTTTGAGTAAGTGTCAAAATAGCTATTGATCAGGTCTCAGTCATGGAAGAATTAATATATTCCAACTCTTGGGAATTAGTTGGACATGATTCTTGCGGCAATATGTTCACTTTTTGCAGTATCTGTCTTGAAAGGCAAAAGCAAGATTCCAATTTTTTCTTGGCATGGGAAAGACTTAAATGGAAATACTTGGTACAGTTTGTGCTTTCACTATTTTGTAGATTGCTGTTAGCCTTGGTACTCCTATCCTGAAAGCGGAGTGGATTTATAAGGCTTGGGAGAAAAGGAATGAAATGTAGGTGGTTATTTTTCCTTCAACTTTAACTTTGCATCCTGTTAACCTGTAGTGTTGTGAGCTTCTCTTTAAATAGTGATGTAGCGCTGATTTAGTTATCTTTTTGTGCATCTTTTCTTTCCCCAGTGATTTCTGTGCAGCTGATGATGACTTTAGAAATCAGTTCAAGGTTCTTCCCTTCCAGGATTGCATGTTAAGTTTCCTTGGATTCTCTGATGATGAGAAAGCTAACATGGAAGAAATGACAGAAATGCAAGGTTATTGTTTATGAAAGTTGACCTGTGAAAAGAATGGGGCTTATAGCTGATAAATACTTCCCTGAAGCTGAAATGCTGGATCGTGAATCCTGAAGCATTTACGAAGACTCTTCAACTTGAAGAGTTATAAATTGATTTTTTTGGATGTCGGTGTATGTGTAAGCTCTGTTAACTGTTGAAGACTTCAAACTTCCTAGTCTGTTTGAAACCATAGACAGTTTAAAAAAGCAATTCTAGGGCACTTGAAGATATCCTGTGTAATATATTTTTTCTACTTCAGTTTTCATAACCAGTTTTGTGGTATGCACCTTCACATAATTCACAGAAAGCATCTACCATCTTTATAGCTTTGATATGAATAATTATTGGTAAAACATTTGATTGGAAATGTTCTATTTTTCAGTATTGTTGTACAATATTAATAATCCTGTTAACTTCCTAAAAGCTTTCCACTGCTGGTAATATTTGGGCTGTTGTGTAAGCCCAGCAAATGGAGAGTTCATCTCTCTCTGGCTCTTATCTCATTAATCATAGGTGTCACAGAACTATCAAGTGAGCTCCTAGTTTCTGACAGTAATATTCCTCAGTTTTTCTAACTTGCCTTTTTTTATCTAGGAGGACATTATTTACCAGTTGGTGATGAAAGGTGTACACACTTAGTGGTTGAAGAAAGTACAGTGAAAGATCTTCCATTTGAACCTTTAAAAAAACTTTATGTTGTAAAGCAAGAGGTTAGTACTGAAAAATTCTTGAAAGAATATTGCTATATAATACTTTTTTCAGAATGAGCCACATGTTTGCATTTAGTGTGCAAACTGCCTATCTATTGCATACATTATTTTGAATGTTTTTAACTTTAGGTGGAACCCTGTAACGTGTTCTTAATGTGTGGGGATTTTTTTTTCTTTTTTTAGTGGTTCTGGGGAAGCATACAAATGGATGCCAGAGCTGGAGAGTCTATGTATTTATTTGAGAAGGTATGTTGAACTCTCATATAATGTGTGGTATGTATTGGTGATAAAATTAGCATGTGTGGGGCCAGAGATGAGATGTTTCATAGCACCATTTAAGTTTCGGATAATTCATTATCAATTTTACATATAGAATACTAATTTGGAAAATTTTTTATTCGGCTTCCGAAAGGTTGAACTTGTTTTGTAGTCAAACAAAACTAGTGTGGCTTCCAGCTTAAAAAAGAAAAGAGGCTCTACCTCTTTCCCCTCAGCTTTCCTAGGAGTTGAGTTGTGTGCTGGTCTCTGCAATTAACTTAACTTTGCATGGATTTGAGCTGGATACCGGGAGTAAAAACACTAAGCTAAGCTTTCTTTTCTTTCTTCTCTGCAGTCAGAGTCTCCTGGCCTCAAGAAGTCTGTGTCACTCCTTTCTCTGAGTACTCCAAACAGCAATCGCAAAAGGCGCCGTTTGAAAGAGACTCTTGCACAACTGACCAGAGAAACAGACATGTCGCCATTCCCTCCGCGGAAACGCCCATCAGCTGAACATTCACTTTCTATTGGGTCCTTGCTGGATATTTCTAACACTCCAGAGTCGAGCACTACCAGTGGAGGTAGAGCTAAAAACTTTCGTTTAGGCACACTTGAAATGGTTAGGAGCTCTCCTCATGCAAGTGACAACTGTAGCAGTAGGGAAGTCTCACAGGTTTTGTTACAGAATTCCTAAGTAATTCCAGGCTTTCTCCTTTTTGAAGTGTGCAGAAAGCACAACTGGAGTGAAGAAGTCAGACCCAGACAGAGGCCATGCTGCCTCTTGTCATCGCAGTAAGCATATTCATATCTGAAGGAAAACAAGGAAAATATGATGTTGATAAACATGAAGTACAGTACAGCATTAGTTCAAAATTATTCAAATGCTCTGCTGAGAATCTGCATAAATAAGCAGCATAGTTAACAGTAAATCATCTAAAAGCCTCTCTAGTGGGGTACTTGGAGAAAAGAGGACTAAGTTTCTTTTCTAAAGGAATTTAATCTTAAATTCCTGCAAAGCCCACTCCTCCTAGGTGTTTGAAAAGTTCTGTTGAGTTAACACCATTTGTGTCAGCAAACTGTCAAGTCAAAACTTCGTGAGAACATAAATCATCAACTGATTTTGATCAGTTACTTGGCAAAGAGCTTTTAATGTCTCTGCATGTGGTGCCTGTAGAAGAGAGGAAACTGGAAATTTGTGGATTAGTCACAAGCTATTATCTGGATGTACTTTTTATTTTTTTAAAAAGTCCCATTCTGTCGTATAGAGGAGCTACTGGGATTATTACTACTGCTCTTAAAAAGCCACTGTGTACAAGTTAAATAAGTAATCCCTGTAAGGCACAAGCTCTAAGTGATAATTCAGAAGGAATATGGGAAATATTATTACTCTCAAAGACCAGCTTTCTTAGATCTTACTAGTGCTATTGTAACCTTTGGTACAAAAGTTTCTTTTAATCCAACATCAGCAGACAGTTTCAGAAAGTGCTATTTTGAAAACAAAACAGATAAGGTACTTATTGCTGTTACAGTTACTATGAAATGAACTTTGACATCAGGATCAGTGAGTGCAGTTCTCCATGGTCCAATATATGAGCAAGTATTTAAAACTAATGGACTGTTCCATCTCCTTCTCGGCTTTAGCTTTGAGAGATGACTTTCTTGTGTCTTCCTTTATGCCCGATAGTCCTTGCATGCAACACTTACACTTAATCCTGATTTCAATTAATGATTTTGAGCTATGTACCTAATGTAAGGAGGGTAGGCAGCTGAAAGATATTTGCTTACATGGCAAAGTGAAAGTAGAAAAGTACCTCTGTACATAGCATGTGCATAAATAATGTTCACCACTTAATCCTCACTTCTTACTAAACATGATAGGTTTGAGTTATTGGTCTGCCCATAAATGACTTAATAGTTTCAGACTAATTTTCAGAAATATACATTACTATTATTCTGTAATTAGGCTGTAATAAAGAAAGCTGTTTTCTAATAAGAGCTCTTGTAACTATAGAATGATCTGCAGAATATCCTTAAAAATACTGTAATCTTCCCTGAAAAAATCTGATTTTTTTCTGCTTTTTGAGGGTGAGCTATTTTTCTTTTTATGGACTCTATTGTAATAAAGCTCTGTTTTCTTTTGGGAATTTCTCTTCATCAGAAACGTCAAAATCCTGTGGAAAGCCTTCCAAAAACTCAACTCCTCTTCCACTAAAGCAGTCTGCAAGATGGCAGGTTGCAAAGGAATTGTATCAGACAGAAAGTAACTATGTTGATATTCTAACAACAATCATTCAGGTAAGCTGGTTTTAAAGTAAGTGCAGGTCAATTGTTATAAGCCATCTAGAGTTTACATCAATGATTATTTTCAATCTGTAATGTATCTAAGTCGGTGTTTGTATCTTAAAACCGCTCCTCATAACCCACTTGTGCTAAATGGTAATGTCTTAAGATTGTGACTGCAGGAAAGTATCTGGAAGGAAAATACTGTTGCTTTCGTAATTATTTCTAACACAATGTGTGGCAGTTGGGAGAGCGTTGACTTTTTTGTTAACTTATCAGTTATTTCAAGTTCCGTTGGAGAAGGAAGGACAACTTGGAGGACCAATCCTTGCACAGGAAGAGATTAAGACCATATTTGGCAGCATACCGGATATTCTCGATGTGCATACTAAAATCAAGGCAAGATACAAATTCTCTCTTGTGGGAGAAGTTTTGATATAGACTTTGAATCTTTTCTGCACACTTTGTTGTATCTACTGGATAGGTATAGATTCATCCTGGTGCTGTTACGTAGTGTTCAACCTGTGGATTATGTGCAAATCCAGAATACGCTGTAAGATTTAACAGTTATTTATAAATATGTCTGAGCATTTTGCTTGTAACTAATGTTGCTATTCATCTGCTGGCTTTTCCTTTTCATATTTGACTACCTCTTACCAGTTACAGAAATCCCTTACAGGAAGAAACTGGTCAAAAGGGCCAGTGGTATCACATGCTAGTCTAAATCTCATGAATGCTTATTACATCCATGTTTCTGTTAAAGGAGTAAGCTATCCTTCCAAGAATCCCTGCTAAAGCTATGCAATTAAAAATAATTAAAAAATCCAAGAAAACAAAAATTGGTGTTTTCCTTGGCTTTAGACATGTTGATATAAGGAGATCTCTATCACTTCTTAGGAAAAAATAATTCCTTCTTAAATGTCTTTGAACCAATTGCTAGAAATTAGTAGCTTGTAAAGCTGGCTTGCCCTTCAACCTCTGAAGCAGTTGACCTAGTAGTGAGGCTTAAGAGCTGGTTAAAATTCCCTTTGAGAAATTTTTTAGAAGGCTTTCTGTATTTTATATTTTGATCTGGGTTGCAAGCTCTCCGAGGCCTTCTCTAGGTCTCACAATAGACTATGATGCAAGTATTCCTGGAATATGAAGTCATCAAATATCCTTCAAGTGATGGCGTATGTCTGATCCCGTATGCAATTCACAGGCTTTCAAAACGGAGAGACTTGCACACTCCCTGTAACACAGTGGTTTGTGTTGTGCAGGTTTAATTTTGTTTTCCAGCTGGTTAATCGCAATAGGTGTTGATCTGTGCCCACTGAGACTTGGATGAAAGCAGAGCATGTCAAGCAAGGTTCACCTATAGCATGCAATGCAGATGCAGTTGTTTAGATGTAGTGGCTGTCTTTTCCTTTGTCTTTAGCATAAAGCTCAGAGAATGGCACCAACAAACTGATGTTAATAATGAATCCTTTTCCCTTAAAGTGAATCCTGAACACTCAGCAGTGCCCTCCTGTCCATGTTACTAGTTGGCAGTGAATAAGCTTGATCCTTATCAAGCTGATACAGGCTTAACAGCTTGGTCTCAATTTACTTGACGCCCTGGTGCAGCAAGCGAGGGAAATCTATGCGAGTTCTATTTCAATCCTATCTTATGGGTTTAAGAGTCTGGTATTAGTTGTGCACTCTTAATTAGAATTGGTTCAACTGTCTTCTGCATATACTTTTTAAATAATCATTTGGGATATGTTCTGTAGTGTGTTGGACACAGCAGTGTCAGCTTGTTGCAGAGTTGGCTAGTACTGATACACTGCTAGGTTCTACTTGCATGGATTCAAAACTATGTATTCCGTACGCCAGATGTCTCTTGCTTTCAGCTCTTGGTAGACTGGAGGGGTGAAGTTGTACAGTCTTTAGGATCATCTGTTTTGTCAGCATGGAAACACATGGCTAATTCTGTTTGGCAGAATGCTGATTGTGTATTAGAGCTTTATGCAGTTCATTCTCATCTTATTTTCTTCCCTACATGTATTCTAGGAAGACCTGGAAGACCTTATGATTAATTGGACTGAAAGCAAAAGTATTGGTGATATCTTTCTTAAATATGTAAGTTTGGGGTTTTTTTATGCATTAGAGCTATTATGCAGTATTATCTTGCTTTACAAATCATTTATTTGTAGGAGCTGCAAATACAAGCTAAGCTCTACTGAGTGAGGAAGAACGCTAAATTCTATCATTGTATTTTCTGTCTAGACTTTTCAGTTGAGTTAGACTATATACGATACTCTGTATGGGTACTCCACGTCAAGTTTAAGTGTATGACTATCCACTTGTACAAGGGGGTAAAACCTCAAGTAGATGTGTTTTGAGAACTGTAATTTGCAAAACTATGGACATGTAGTGTTTGTTTTCACTCAGACATTAAAAGGGGCTTTTCCTGTATCCTTAGCTATCTGCTGCCTCTGATCAATAGCGAATACCTAGGGAGATTACTTTTCATGTAAATATTTTGTGTTCTTCCTTCAGAACTTGAAATGTGTAAACAAATAAGGACTCCTTGTTTTCCCAAGTGCTGAACTTGCAGAACTGGAAAGCTAGGTCTGGGACAGCAATGCATTTTAACATAAGTAGTCCGCTAGTATCTTGTGCTTTTGTTGGCCTGATTATTTTGAGGCTAATAGTGTTTAGCATTCAAAAGTTTTGAGTCTAAGATATTGCTTTTGGTGATTTAATGTCTTTTAAAGGTGACTGCAGTAACTGGAATAAATACCTGTTTGAAACTTCCACAATTCTCACCAAAAGCATCTTACTAGGTGGGAATCTGCCTTCCACTTCTAGCAGCTTCTAGGATTCTCAAGTATATTTCATGTTTCTGCAAGCAGTCTGCATGTAATCAGCAGCACTGAATCTTGGGCATCTGGCGTGCAAAAATGTCTTCACTTGTTCTGTGAACATGCATGAGTTTATGATATGATTTTTATTATTCTTTATTGAAACGTGCCTTTGAGCAGCTTTATATGGCTCAGGGTATATGACCATATGTACACTTGCTATATAGTATGTAAAGCAGTGCTATAACTGTTCTTTCTTTCAGTCAAAAGACTTGTTGAAAACATACCCTCCATTTGTGAATTTCTTCGAAATGAGCAAGGAAACCATTACTAGGTGTGAAAAACAGAAGCCAAGGTTTCATGCCTTCCTAAAGGTAGGCCTGCAGAGCTAAAGTCTTTGGGTAGAACATGGACACTATTACCAAGTACACTATTTAATGCAGTAATTGGAAGAATGTGGAATTTTAGAAGCTTGGAGGAATGTGAACATCTCTTGGTGAGATAGAAGTAGGAAGGATTTGTGCTTCAATTCCTCAAGCTGCCTGTAAGACTCTCTAAGATGTCCAGGTTCCTCTGCTGTTTTACAGCTTTCGAGGTTTTTTGATTATATGCATTTTTTGCTGGAAAAAGTGCATTCCGATTACTTTCTCCCAAATGCATCTTCTGTTATCTATAAAGATAACTAGATCTACTGCTTTTTGTTGGTCCTCCTTCCTGTGTTAAAAGAAACATTATTTCTGAAATAGCTTTTAACTAGCTTTCAGTAGCTGTGATGTTCTGGGGAGGTAGAATCTCTCAGCATTCTTGAACCTATTAAACAGGAGCATAACAGTGGAGATCTAAAAGGAAGATCATTTTCAAAGAAAGACTTAACTATGAATGGCTTGTGAGACTCTTGATCTTTAAGATAAAGGTATGTAGGTAATAGTGCAGTGGAGCTTTAACTTCTGTATCCAACAAGTGTGTCTGAAATAGCGGAGTAATCAAACTGGCATATTTCAGCTTATGTTTTCTGAGGAACCAGGAAGTACACCTAGGTATTGAGATCTAAAAGATGGGGAAATTAATATGAGGATCCATCCCCTGCACCACTCCACAGTAGCATCTGAAACAAAGGCTTGAGGGGTTTAATATGGACAGCTTAAAACTATACTTTCTGAGAACATTAGTCATGTGGTAAATATTGTGCAGATTTGAATATAAGGTGGTTTTTAACATGATCTGTTAATGACTAGTTGTGGTAAGAGATTCTTAAACTCTTACTGCAATGCTAGTTTCAAGGAAGACGATTTTTCTTCCAATTTCTGACTTTTGATTTTTGTGTGTGCACAAAAAAAAAGTAATTATTTCCTTTCTCTGCTTTCTTTTCCTCAGATAAACCAAGCTAAACCTGAATGTGGCCGCCAAAGCCTAGCTGAACTTCTTATCCGTCCTGTTCAAAGGCTGCCTAGTGTTGCTCTACTACTAAATGGTAATGTAATGATGTATTTTTTTATTAGTTTGTGAAGGTATTAAAACCAAGATAGATCTGGGTTTTTTTTGTAATTAGCAACAGCTTTTCTCATATGAAACAAGCCTGATTCTGGGACTTAATTGTGTTTAATGGCAGTCAACAAGACTGATTACTGAAGAAAGCATACTCCTGACTAGACTTCACTTGTTCCGGTATTTATCAATAGGATACAAGTAGAGGAAAGGTGTGCTGTGACAACAATTTGTCTCTTGGTATAGAAATATTATTGAGATTCAAATCCAGCTAGCATAAAGTAGAACAGCAATTCATATAGACAGGGCATACGACTTCATGTGTTTCACCTGGTATCAACCACTTGCTTTAATATGATTAAGTTAATAACAATAGTCATTAAAAAACACTCCACCCTCTCTTACTTCAGTTGGAAAAAGATTTCTATTCTTGTCTGCACTTTTAAAACAAAGCACGTGATCTTGTTGATTTTAGAGTAGTTTGAGGGTTTTGTTTTGTATAGTAGGTGGTTTTTTTTCCTTAATGAAAATGAAGAAAATTGCTGCTCAGCCTACTTATCCAACTTTACCAAGGCTTTTTGGACTCTAGGGTGGCTGTGCTTTCTTCGGTCATCTTGTTTGATTTACAGTTTAAACCTGAATTTCTTTTTCTCAGGCACTTGTAATGTGTGTGGGTTTTCATTTTTTATCGTAGACATTAAGAAGCATACATCAGAAGAGAACCCAGATAAAATAATACTAGAGAGAGCTATTGAATCATTAAAGGAAGTGATGACGTAAGTGATACTTGCTCTATGAAACCTGCTGTTTTATGTTTTATCTCCTTTCTAAATTGCTCTTACCCTGGTATTACTGTAACTCTAATCACCAAGTATACATAATTGTATGTGGTCATCAGTCTCCCTTTGGCCACTGTTGTTACTTTGGCATTTGTGCCAAAACTCTCAAAGGAGTTTATGGTATCACTTCACAGTACTTCTAGGTGAACCTCTGCTGTTTCCCTGCCTCAGTGTGAAGCTGAATCTCCAGAATCCTTTGTTCTGTTCCAACTCTATTTCTATGAATTCCCTCTAGAGTGGCAGAGAAGTGTCTTGTCTTTGAATATTCTATAGATATAGCCACTGAAAGGATGTGCTATTGGTAGAAGATTAGTTTCTCTTCCTGTACTGGCTATTCTTGGCATCATTTAATGAGTTAATTAGATTAAACTTGAAGCTGTTTAGGTTAAGTCTTAGGTCTTTTGAAGTGTAGTGTATGTCTCCAGCAATGAGACCTCCTATATTAATTGGGTAAATGTTTGCCTGATTTTAACAAATTTTACATAGTAATTCTTGTATTTACTTGGTGAGCTGCAGTCTTGAGTTGGGGGGATAAAATGCAGACTCTAAAGACCTATACTGGATTGGTCTCTAATTAATCATTTTGGGCAAGTGAGGGGAATAATATATTAACTGAATGATGTGTTAACCACTGATAATATGACAAGAATATTTTTAAGGTTTGAGGTTTCCTATGTGCTTAGCATATGGTATTTGGATACTTTAGTGAGCAAGTGTGGCTGATTTTATTTTCCAGTGCTGCTGTGTAAAATAACTCTGAATGCTTAGCTTAATTTTCATTTGTTGTTGCTTAATATTGAAGATAAATATGATGTGCTTCCTTCAGACATATAAATGAAGACAAAAGAAAAACAGAGGCACAAAGGCAGTTCTTTGATGTTGTCTATGAAGTGGATGGCTGTCCAGTAAGTAATTTCTCTGGAGCTGCAAACCTGTAAAATGACTGTGCACGTTTGCTCTCTTTTGCAAAAGTATGTGAAGTTAAAATGCAGTGGTGCTGGTTTAAATGGATTTCCAGTGTTAAGTTGTAAACGAGCAGTAATCCAGCCATTGAACTAAATGCTTAATGAGCTTTTTGCTTCTGTTAGGCCAATCTCTTGTCCTCCCATCGAAGCTTAGTTCAGCGTTTGGAAACCATAGCGCTTGGCGATGACCTCTGTGACAGGGGAGAACAGGTCACACTCTTTCTGTTCAATGATTGCCTAGAGGTAAGTTGACTATGTAAAAACATCTCAAACTGAATTATAAAAGGCGTAACGCTAATGATGAATAAACAAGTAAAATTTAAAAACTTTGAAGTAGAATTCTAAGTCACAGCTGATAGCTCAACAAATACTGATGTTGGCTTTCCATTTGCTAATATATAAGCCAACAGAAGTAGCTAGTCAATTCTGTGTGGATGAGAGGTGTTAATATAACCTTCAATGCCTTGCAGATGGAGAAAAATTTTTGGAGGAGCTTAATCTGTTAAGAAATGAATATTTATCTGAATATCACTTTAAGCAGTATCAATGGTTAAAAAAGTGCTAGGGTCCTTGGCTCAGCAGGATGTTAGTCCTTTAAGTTTAGTCATATTTAATGTTAGTAAATAGTGGGCCTCTGGGGCAGGTTTGTCTGTGCTTAGGCTATAAAAAAAAATCATATTAAATAAATGTCTTAGGCTAATATTGTGTTAGGAGAACTAGGAGGGAAAAATAATTAACTGAGTTTTGGAGACTTTTGTGGAGAAAATGAGATTGTAAAGGACACTGTGAAAGTACTTGTGACTGCCTACAGCAGTAAAGAACAGTGTCTTTGTGGAAGACCAACTGTAAAATAATCAGAAATTAGTTCTGTCTTAAGCACCACTTGGAGACAAAAACCTATTGTAACTGCTGATGAGATCTTCCTTGAAGTCAAGTTGACTCACCTCCAGCGCTTCTTGTAAAGGAAGGAAAGGAAAATGAAAACACTTTTAATAGAGTCTAGACTTCTCTTGTACAAGATACCAGCAACTGAAGATGCCTTTCTTGGAAACCAAGTGAAAAAGCTGTGTATTAATATGAAGTAAAACTGGAGTGACCAACCTCTGTTGCAAAACCAACTTGACGGCTGCATACACAAGCAACAGGAAGTGATATTTCTAGGAAAAAACACCATGGCCTAAATTGGTTCATGCATATAGATGTTGTCTTGTCTGTTTAAATATAGACTATCTTTTGGTAGGCTTCAAAGGGCCCTTACTTGTTCTGCAGGGTAGATAGAATTGAGGTCTGTAATACAAAATTATTATGTTTTACAATTTATTTTTGAGGTGAGTGTATTGATGTTAAGTAACAAGTATTGCTGAGCTACTTGAGGTGTCAACAGTGAGTAGTAAGATAATTGAATTCCCTTAAGATTTCTGTGATAGAGTAAATAAAGGAAATACTGTAGAATATTTTTTCTATAGCAGGGCTTTCTGTAACTTCCCATATGCTAGAAGGTGAAAAAAAATAGAAGATGAACAAAACAATGGCGGTAGACCTAACTTTAACCTCTGTTTTCTATTTAACTGTAGATTGCGAGGAAGCGGCATAAAGTTATCGGTGCTTTCAAGAGTCCACATGGCCACACAAGGCCTCCTGCATCTCTTAAGCATGTTGTTCTTATGCCTCTATCCCAGATCAGGAAAGTCCTAGACATCAGGGAGACAGAAGGTCTGTATATTTAAGTGCTGTGATAGTCAATGGAAACTATGATTCAGAGTATAAAGGATGAAGGTCTGCTGTCATGGGGTAGAAGGCTAAAGTATATTGGTTTGTGTGGTATGTTAGGTATGTGACTAGTATAATCTGCTGCATGAGCTTGAGAATTCCTTGCATTGACACCTTTTGGCTTTTCAAGAATCACCGCAGAATGCTGAATTTGGCAGAATTGCTAGATGGGATTAGCATAAGCCAACCAAAAGGCAGTGTGGGTTCAGCAGAGGAGTACACTTGACAGCTCTGGATTTACAAAGCAAAACCCAAAAAATCAAACTTCAATCCAGAGCATTAGACTGACCAGAGACGCATGCTGTTGCTGTGAAACCAGATCTTCACCTAACTGGTGACAGTGACACTCAGGAGGAGTTGTGCCCAGCATCTTAAAAGAAGGGTTGAGATGACTTGATTTGTGGCTGATTTGCCATAAAACTGAGACTATAGAGGTTTCACAGAAGTAATGCATCACTACAGCAGAACTAATGCTACAATACTGTTCCAGCCTTGATAGTGACTTCTAAAGAAGTCTAGTCAGACTAGTTTCTAGGTCTCTACACTAGAAAGACACATTTGATATTTCACGGTAGGTGTGCACATCAAACCTGTTCAGCTTTTTGTTCTCTGAAGCACCTGAACATAGAAACCCAATAAAAAATAGAAATGGCAAGGAGGTAGGTAGTAAACTTGATAACTACCTGCATTTATAAAAGGTACTTTAGGATTTCTTTTTTTTTCTCTGTTTAAAATTCTCTTTATATTATTGTGTAACACTTAAGTTTACTTTGGAACTTGGGCGATGGTAACATTAATATTTCCTAACAGCTTCAGTATGCAAATCTTGGGAGGAGTTGGCTACTTTCCTTTATATGCACTCTCTTATAGGAGTGTTTTTCCATTGCTGTTTTTCTGAATAGGCAATGAGTTTTTCTCTCTCAGTTGTGTTCAGTGTGCCTCAACTGTATCTGCTGTAAAGGACTATCAGCACTGGATTAGTCTTCTGTTATCAAGTGAGCAATCTGTCAAGTTTAAACAGTAAAACCAGTGTAACTTGACAATTTTAACATGTCATGTAGATTGCTGATGTCTGTTGCTTTTTCCTGGTTTATGAAATAGGGTAAATGTTGTTTTTTCTTCGTGCTCTGATAAAGAAATGAGCTGTCCAACATTTCATGAGTTAGAGAAAGAACTGTATTTACTGTAATAGTCAGTAAAAACTGACTAGTCTGTAGACTGGTATGCAGATTGAGTACACTACTGTTGCATGAACAGCTGATTGCAGCCCTTGATGAAAGATGCAGACAGAACTTGGTGCTCTTGTAAGTGATACAACAGCTGTTGTATAAGTAAAAATAAAATCCTTGCACTAAATAGTGTTGCTCCCAAATCTATCTCCTGGTACATGGAGTGTTACTTCTTTTGAAGCTTTCTCCCCTGAATTACATGAAAAACTATTATTCTTTTTCTTAACGTCTTGCCTCTTTTTTAAAATAAACTGTAGATTGCCATAAAGCTTTCGCTCTAGTTGTGCGACCACCTACAGAACTCGACAACAAGCTACTCAGTTTCCAGATGACGACTGAAGAGCCTCCTAAAGACGACTGGTTGAAGATGTTGTGTCGGCATGTGGCTAACACTATTTGTAAAGCAGACGCAGTAAGTGCTCTGAAACCATGTTGCTGATTGGAAATATTTCTCTCTTTTTTGCTTGAAGCACAAGAAGCTAAAGAACTTTTTAATAGTGGACATGCTTGAGGTGAAGTAGAGCAGAAAACATTTGTGCCAGCACATCTGCTAGTGAGTGTTTAAAAGGTGGAAAAGGAAACAGCCTGGAAGCTAGCTTCCACAGAAGCTAATAAGTACTTAAAAATCAAGTATCACGTCCTTCCCCCACCACAAATTACTTATAAATAATTTAAACTCTGCAGTACTTCAGTAGGGCAAGTCTCAACAGAATTGTCTTAAGCTTATTTCACAGCTTTGTTTCAATTTACGATCTCTAGCATTATGAATCATGGTTTGGTTTAACTCTGTGTTAGGCTGAGTTCTTTGTACTATGCTTTACCCACATGGTCACCATAATGTAAGAGACATGAGGCGTCTTCCTCCTACAGGCAGAAGTCTACAACATTAAAATAAGGAAATAAAGACAACAAAGGAGTAAAGAAGGCACAGACCTTGAATTTTTTGAAGTTCAGGGTGTGGGCTTTCTGCAGCCAGAAAACTACTTGATTGAGGAGTAGATCCTCTTCAGTTAGAGGAGGACATTTTCACTTAGGGTTTAATTATGTAAGGCTGTATGCATATCAGTTGCCCAAATTTGCTGAAAATAGGTACAGTATGTATAGCTGAAACAACTTGCATTTAAGCTAGGAATGTCTTATGTTCTGCATTGTAATCTTACTGTATGCTGTTCAGTTGTCTGTTTTTTAAAGACAGTTTTTCAGGAGAGGTAACTAAGTAATCAAAATAGCATCTTAGTTTTATTTTGTTTGGCTTGTCATCTAGGGAATTATGAGTAAGAAACTTGGCTTTGTGCTTTTCCTCTGGAGTAGGAAAAGTACTGATTCAGAAGTGTTAGTTTACTTTAACGTCTGTCACCTATCTTCAGTCTCTTGGTTGTGACATGTAACACAAATGGATGAAAAAACGTTGGATTTTTTTAATAGAAATTAAATCTTTGTGTAAAAAATGAATCATTCCCTCTTGCCCCAGGATGTTCAGAATCATACGCTGACAAATTGTAAACTTATATGCTAAATCCCACGAGTTTTAACTTCTGTAACTACTGCTTTGTACCAGCTATGTAATACTTTTCTTGCTTATTTAAATGTCAAACTGAGCTTCAATTTAAGTATGCTGTCCCTCTTCCTGGTTTTCAACACTTCTGTAGCATTATATGAGGATGAGATAGTTCAGTTTGCCACGTGGTGGCAGTAAAAGCTTTAACTGCTGCTAGGAATAGCCATACTGCTTGCTGCCTGGAGTCCTTGTGATTTTTTTTTTTTTTTAAACTTTTTTTTACATAGTCTGTCTTTTTCTCAAAATAAAGCCTCAGAACAACAGCAAAAAATCCCCAGCAACTTCCCACTTCTGTGTGCCCCTTCCACCCCCCAAGTTATGCAAGCAGCAAGTGAGAAATTGCTTTGCATATGCTAGAGTTTATGAATGAGATATGAAAAAGAAAAACCCAAACATTGTGTCTATTCTGAAACATCTATTGGGCTTAAGCTGAAAAGTTTAGTTTTAGTCTTAGACAACTGGAGCTATCAAAATTTTACTTTAGAAGAGTGCTAGATTTGTTAGTAAGGCAAAGGGGTGTATATGTATGTTGTGAAACTCCCTGTGTATGATTCAGAACTACTGCCTTTACTTTGGTCAACCCTGAACTTGAAACAGAATCAAACAAACCAAATGTAAAACTACCAATGAACTGCTTTCATGAATGGATTGCACCAGCAGTTAATCTCATGAAATGACATAGAAGTAAATAGCTGCTTAACTGCCAGAATATAGCAATTGAAAGCTCTGAATCTTGCCTGTGAACTAGAGAATGATATTTTCACAAGTGCTACTGTTTTACCATTAAGACTATTTTTGTCTATAGGAAAATCTCATTTATACTGCTGATCCTGATTCAGTTGAAGTAAATACTAAGGATATGGACAGTACTTTAAGCAGAGCCTCCAGAGCAATTAAGAAAACATCTAAAAAGGTAAGGTACTACAAAGATAGTACTTTAAAGTGTTTCTGGTGTTTTGTAGTACTTACAGTAGTGACAGGAAAAACTTAATCTGAACTAAAGCTCTTAAAGTAAAAGCTCCTTAAAGAGTGAAGGTGGGGAGTGTTTGTTTTGACTGAGTAGTTTTGGAGTATCTGTGTATAGACAAGTATTATGGTCATAAGAACTGAGAACAACTGAAAGGAGGGGGTCTGACTTTGCAGAACCCAAGGAATGTGGGGAAGCCTAGTCAAACAGACCTTATTTTGACTTCCTTGAATCTCTACCCTCCCTCCTAGCCCCCCATGTTTTCTTCATATTTGGACAGAGAGAGAACCACCAAGGTGATGGGGAGCCTTAAAAGTCAGGTCACCTCATGGGTGTGTTTGTTTAGCTGATTTTGATACAGCCATATTAACAGTTGATACATGTCCTACAGCTTTTCAAATCTAAATGGTGGCTTGTGTTGTAGAGTTATTACAGCCTGATTTTTGTCATTGTGTAACTACTTGTCAAACTCCTCAGGTGACAAGAGCATTTTCTTTCTCAAAAACACCAAAGAGAGCTCTTCGAAGGGCTTTAATGTCACATAGTGCAACAGAAGGAAGAAATTCCGTTTCAGCTAATGAAAGTTGTATAGGCAGCCGCCTGACTAGTACATCTTCATTAGCGGTAAGTGATTTGGCTGTGCAGGCCAAATAAGTAACCTTTTAAAGATTGGTTATTACTCTATACATAGATGTGTTATTTTCTGAGCAAAAGTTGTTTAATGAAAGGGCTTACTTGCTGAAAATGCAAAAAAAATCTGCTGTATGTACTGGAATCTAGGACTTGCCTTGTACAATTAAGGTGGGTGACAACCCCTCTGCCCTCTTTTGCCAGAGATGGAATATGTATCCTCTTCTGAGAGGGTGAGAAACTTCCAATGCAGTTGCTTCATGCTTTTGATTTTGGACAATGTATCTGCAAATATTGTGTACAAACCCAAATAGTATGGTAAAATTAATGAGTTGATAGATTTAGAAGGAAAAATAGAGAAATACAGGTGCTGCAGTCTGTTTTTAAAAAGGCAAAGGGAGTAATCTCCTTCTGTGTTTAAGAAAACTAGGGGAAATAATAAATCTCTATGTACTGCAACTCTTCTGCTATGCAGCTTTCTTTTGCGATGTTAGGTCAAACTCAATTTTCTAGTACACTCTAGTAAAGCCAACTAAATTTGGAGAAATTTTTTTCATAATTCTCACTTTTATTCAGTTGTTTAAGTAAAACTATGTGCTGAGTAAATGTCTACTTTTCAAGTCTGTGGTTTTTAGGACAGAAGGACAAGAACAGGATTTCCTGTGTATCATTCTGCTATTGCCTCATATGTCTGTACCTTAATATAGAGATAAATCAGTAGGTTTGAGTAGCCATTAAATTGTGAAATAGAGATGTTACCCTGCTCTCCCATCTGAGACAGGCCTGAGAAATTTGAATTAGTAAGTGAGGAAGTATCACGGTGGACTCCCTTGCTTTAGAGGAAATAAAAATCTACCAGTGTGGCTAAATTCCAGTTCTTTGTAAAGATTTTTTTTTTTTTCAGTTATGATTGCTCCAACAACTGTTTTAGAATTCTAATATACTCTCTTCCTTTTGATACTGCACTGAATCTCAGTTCTCAGGAAAATGCAAGTCATGCGCTTTTCTCTTTGTGTGCCTACACCATACAAAAATATTTTTCCATAAAATGATAGGAACTTATGGTAGTAAAAAGTATTTTCCTATTTCAAATTCCTCCTGTAGTTCTTGGACTGCTGAGGTAGTAAGCTGCAGCTTGGCAGCAGATCATATGTTGTATGATGTCATGTGTTTTTGTTTTGGGTTTTTTTTTCACCAATCCCATACGCCACTGAACTTGCATAAAGCTTTTTCAGTTGAATCGTAAGGCTGAGGCGGAAAGAGGTTTGCATTCCAGCCCTCAAACTGGGATACCTGTGCAGCTCTTGAGTAGGAAACTGAAGCTGCAGGAAACCTGTCTGAGTCCATTGACTCTGTCAAAGCCATTTTTCAGATGTATAGTTTTATTAAAATAAATCTTGCCCTATGTTTATGTGGGAATTTTTTGGTGTACAAAAACTATAGCGTAAAAATACTAGTAAAGCTTGGACGCCTGGATATTTTCTTGTTTGGACTAACTCTTGAACCCCTTCCTACTTATAGAATGCTTGTTCATCATCTACGTGCAGCCTAAACGGATCTGTCAAATGTGGTGTTACTGTTCATCGTTCCAATTCTGTTGATTGGAGCTTGCAAAATTCCAAGCCTCGACCTGTGCTGTGTCTTGGCTCTCCAAATATTGATCTTTCAAGTGTGGTAGAAGAAAAAACATCTTCCAACTTAGAAAGCTTAAATGGTCATGCCTTGGACAGGTCACGTCCTATGCATATTACTACCACTGCTTACAGTGATGCTGGAGATAATAACCAGTGTGGTGCTGAAAAGTCCCTTATGTCACATACTAACGCCCATCTTGCATGAAGTGAGCAAAAAATCTTAATTCTTCTAAACCAAGACAGCATGGTACAACCATATAAAACCCTAGGATCCACAAAGTTTTAAATGGTGTTGGGTTTTTTTTGACTTGTTCTAATGCACGGGGCTGGAGTTAATACTCGCATGTGGTGTAGTTGTATTTCTCATTCTGGGTGCCAAGTTTAATTCTTTTACAAATCCTTTTAACTTTATTTTTCCCTGAACTTTTTTCTTACTTCATTTCTAAACAATGGAATTACTGCTTGTTTCAGTTCAGTTGTCTGAGTGGCAGTATACCTCACTAGCCAGAGTTTGAGGAGTTTAACTTGGTTGCAAGGAAGCTTTTGAGCAGCTAATTTTACCTGTGTTTTTAGGTTTTCTTGTTCCTTTACTTGTAAATAGAGAAAATAGCCTGTATAAAGTACTTTAGACTCTAATAAGAGCTGCTTTATAAAGAGGAATTTAGGATTTAATTTTCAAATATTGCCAATGACTGCAAATGGAATGCATGCCATAAGCAGGCATTAGAGTTTGTAGTGAGGTGGTATATCCTTACCTGCTCAAAATATCCTTCTTGAAAAGATTCTTCAAGCACGCAGGTGCAGCAAGCTACCTGTCTACCAGAGCCTGTCTATACACTGAAAAGCTTGCCTGTGCTATAAAGAGCAAGAGAAGGTCACTTGAGAAGGTATCTTGAGGTCTAATGTAAAATGAATATAAAACCTCAGCTGATCCAGAGAGGTTAACTTTTAGTACTATATAGTGATGTGCTGGTTTTACTGTAATTTGAAGTCCCAGAGCCGCCTGTTCTCTTGGCACTGGAAAAAGTCAGCTTTTGACCCAGTTTGTGCCCATCCAGGCACAGCTAAAGCAAGCTTTGACAAGTCATTGGTATGCCTATTGCCTCCTGTAGCCAAGAAGGCATGTGTTCAGCATCTAATTTGGGGCTCAAAGCTGGTAAGAATACAAAGTGTTATGATCAAAGGGGAACTCTGTTTTTCAGAGATTATTATAACAGATTTTGCCTTCAATTTGGAGGGAGATAATTATTGCATGAAGTGTGGTGCAAGATATATGCTAATACTTGGTTAACAACTACTCTTCAAAAACATGTTCTTGCATTCTGTGTCTCTCAAGGTTGGTAAAAAGGAAAAATCTTTCTTGCACATTTTTTAAAATGTATGCATTTACACATTTTGGTGGTGTTTAACTTTGCTGTTCAAAATCTAGAAATGATGAATCACTAATTTCAAATCTACTAATCTTTACCTTCTGTACTGTTACATTCCTTATACTGCGTGTCAAGGTTGAGAAGCAACTACTGCACTGTTTACACTGGCTAATAAATTATTAAATAATAAAATATTTTTATTTTTTACTTCCCCAACAGGGTATTTCTTCTCCTTCCTTGGTCAGTCTTCCCTCAGCCTTTGAAAAAAGGAGTCATACATTAAGTCGATCGACAACCCACTTGATATGAAGCAGGTTGAAAATACAATGTTGTATGTGACTGACAAGCAGCTGGCTGTTCAAATGACCCGTTACTGACATTAATGGTACCTTAGTCATTAGCACTTAGCAATGATTAGTGAAATGTTAGATAACACTAAGTTAATCACAAGAGGTTTTTAGTTGTATTGAAGCAGATCAGCTAATCACTGGAATAAGTAATTCAGTCTTCATTCAAGACACAGTAGGAACTTCATCAATTGGCAGAGCACTAATGTTTGAAATGTTGATTTCTTAAATGGAGATGCATTATGAAGTTACTGACCTTTGAAGTATGACAGTTAACCTGTTGGACAAACAGGTGTAAACAACTGTGTAATTGTTGATAAAGAAATAGAATTGAGTTTCTGTGATTGTGGTCTTTACAGCCTCACTGTAACACTACTGTTACATGGATTTATTTGAACAGTAAGTTTAAAGTCTAGAACTAGCTTTGACAACCAAAAATGGTAATTGTATTCTTTAAATTTCTTAGAAGTGGAAGTCTGAGGAAAATATTTACACTCCCTTTTTGTAGAGAGTGTACCCCATGCTTTCCACATACTTTGTTAATCCCAAACGTTAGATAATGATTCTTTATTAGTGTGATATGGGAACTTCAGAGCCTGATTTTGGTGTGTCAAATTTCCAGTGTAGTACTCCTGAGGCTTTTAGCTGTCTTTCTCATGTGCTTGTGTCTTCCTTCAAAAGTGTATATTCTCATCTTTCATTTCTTCTGAACAGTTAATATGATGCAATGCTATCTCAGGAACTATCTCAATATGTATATTTCCGCATTTCATTAACGGTTTAATGGTCTGTCTGCTTTAGCAGGAGTTCTTAACTTCTGGTTTCTTTTTAACTACCAGTGTCTTGTTCTATGTCTATTTATTAGTGATGCTTCTGATTGTGTCAGACTTAAGTGTTTTTTATGTCTTTTTGCTTGTCCAAGCAATGTAAATAAACTGTTTAAAATACCACTGTTTATGGCTTTGCTAAACATGCTCCTATGAGATTCTACTTTGTGAAAAGGCAGTGTTTGTTTTGGGCTCCAGCCTACAACTGTACTTGGCTTAGCTGTATAGCTAATCCTAATAAAGTATACAAGTTGGTAGTCTTGAATCTGCTGGAACTCAACAACTCCAGACTTCCTGCACCCCCTGCCCTTGATATATTCACCATTTTACCTTCTTCCTCTGAGTGTATGTATCCGTGGGGTTTTTTGTCTTTATTCATTCAAAATAAACGTGATAAATATGCACTGACCTGTCGTAACACAGTAGCTTCAGGAAAGAAACTATTCAATAAATACTATGCTAAAACATCAGTGGCAGTTTTTGTTGGTTGTTTGTTTGGGTTTTTTTTTTTTGTTATTTTTGGAGGGGAATCTTCAGCCTGATAAACTCTATGCAAACCTCTCATACTATCAACCTATCATTACTCCTCTGATCATCTTTAATTTCCAACTTACTTGTCTCAAGTTCATTTGCCCTGAAAACCAATTGAACCTCCACTGCTCACTCTTGCCTCATCTTGTCGTTACTGCTACTGCACGACTGTTGCTAAATGAATGGAAAATGATTGTTCAGAGGGCCATTTGTTGGTGTAACTCTCTAGTGGAGAAACTACTTTGCTCTTGAAGGAGAAGACAAATGAGTAAGACTATACTTGCCTCCACAGAGACTATACCTCCTCTTGCATTCTGGATGCAGTATTATCTTAACCAGTTATATCAAGTTACACCAGGAGCTGCCTCTTATGAAAAAAAAAAAAAAACACAACAACTCTAAAAAGCAACAGATGTACTGTTCAAAAAAAAAAAGGAAAGAAAAGAAAATCTTATGTTAGGACCAAGAAAAATGGCATCTTGGTCTCTTTGTCATTAAATGAGGTGATTTAAAACAGACACAGTGTCTTTCTTTGTCTACTGCTCTCTGACTATACTCCAAGGTGTTGTACTCTAGCACAGTTAACACAAGGCATGCTTAAGTCCCAAACTACTGAGAGGATATGCTACCACTTGTATCTTAGGCTTGTACTGAAGCCCTTTACTGCTTTTTGGATAGTGACTGGTGAGAGGACCAGAAGTTTTTCACAGAAACAGGGAGAAATGAAAACAGTGAGATTTTTCAGTTAAAATAACATGCTGATAGATAATAATTAACACCTGTTTGCTGATTTGACAACTTGTTCCCCATCTAATTACCTAGTGCAGTGTAATAAGTGCCCTGGATACTGGAAAAAAGAGTAGGGATCGTCTGACCTGGTTTTAGTAAGCGTTATCCTGCATGACAGTATTAGGAGCTTGCTAGTACAGGGGCAACTGCTAGTGAGTGCATACAGAGCTGGCTCACTTCTGCCCACGGGACAGCAAACCTTATTAATGTTCACTGAGGTCATATGGAGTGGGGCTCTGTGGGGTCTGATCAGTATTTATTGACTTAGTGGATACTGGAATGGGAGAGCGTGCCTTCCAGTTTTACAGCAAGAAACAAGTATGTGATAAAATAGGATTAATGGTATAAGTGAACTTGCAAGTTAGGTGCACCAGAGTAAAAGAAACAAGAAAAAAAGAATACATTTTTACAAATGGGAGGTTTGCCTCCACCTCCATTTCCAAGTCTACATGCACATGTTGCATTGGAACAAAAACATCCTTTTTGGGGCTATTTTGGTTAGTGTCCTTTTAAACATTAGGCAAGACTGTTCCTGAAACCCAGAATTTTTAACAATAATACTTGTACCATTTAGTTACTACTGGACGTACATTGTTGAGTAACAATTACCCTGGTCTTGTACAACACCTAGCTTCAATCATGATACAGATAATTTGAATCTCCTGAAGTTTAAAAAAATATTCCGTTCGGAGAGCGTAGTTGAATTTAAGTATAATTTCTTTAAGTCTTTATACTGAGATTTCTGTACTGGTAAAACTGTAGGATCTGTTCCGCAACTCTTTAAGGAACAAACTTTGGGATAAAAAGGACATTGCTTTCTAACCTAGCTCTAATGCTCTTACCACTCTGCTAATGAGTTAGCCAGCCCACATTCAGCATCAGAAGAATTATTTTCATTTGGAAAAACTGGAACTCTCTGAAGAGGAGGTCAAAAGATGATCTTTGTTTAAAACCCAACCTTCTCTTCTTGCAAGCTGTACAGAATCAAACAGTTGAATAAGCTCACACTCATTTCCAGAATTATCCTTATTCTTAACTGTTGCTCTGAAATACTGCCTCTTAAGATTGAAGAATATCTATCAAAGGAAAAGGTCTTCTGTTGACTGGGTGTTAGGTGAGGATGTCTCCCTGTTCTGATCTGAACTTCCAAGGAAAATGCAACTTTCTAGCAGTATGTTTGCTGGCTTCTCTTTTTAGTGTGTGTATCTTGGTAGTAGTGCTCCAAGAGAAAATTCCTTTGAGTAGGTGGGCCATAGATACGTTGCTATGGAGCTTATTTAAGTATTCCCTTTGAGAAAATTATGTATTGTGTTACCAACCTATTTTTGTTACTAGTTGAAAATCAGAATAATATTCATAAGTTTACACTATAAATAGTGTCTAAGGAGCCTCTATAGCTTTTAGGCGGTAGTTTAGAACAGAGTATGTAGACTAAAGCTTGTACTGACGCGGGGTGATATGTAAGGAAGCAATGGTTTGTTTGCTTACTTAAAAAATTAGAAAAAAGTCCCTCTGGGGTGTTAAAGAAGCCAGCAGTTGTCAAAGAGGCTGAAGGAACTCGGAAACACAGGTTGGAGCTGAACTCTTTGTTGATATCTGTATCACGTGAACTTTCTTATGTGGCTTAGTCTGGGCTTGAGCAGTCCAGCCATTCACAAACCTGTACCTAGAATTCATAAATGTACACTCATGGCAAGCTATTAAAGCATTTGTGGACTAAGATGATTAATCTTTTGAGTTTTTGTTCGAATAGAAAAGGTGGAGAGATTACAGCTGCTTGAGAGCACCTGCTTGTGAATCAGTTGTAGATTGAACAGGACGGCTTGACCTGTATTTTGAGAAAAATAGTTGCTGTTTCAAAAATACGAACTAAAATCTCCACTGCAATATGGATGTTTATAGCCTTTGAAAGCCAGCTATCAGAGACAAAGCAAGGACGAGCTAGAATATACTTTAAAAGCACATAAGCTGTTGGGAGCTTAAAATGTTGGCAGCTGACATTGGAAGGGTGAAGGCACACTGGTGCCACATTCTTTGCCTTGGGACTCATTTAAAGTGCAGAGCCAGAAACCTGTTCTCTCTCATCAGCAAGGAAAGCTGAAATGGTAATGAGAACACCATGAAAACAAACTAATTAAACATCTAGTGAAACAGAAGTAACACTGTCAGACATTAGGCAAACAAAAGTGACTTTTAGGTAAGAACATTACCACTATTTAGGGCTGAATTTTCAGCTGGCAGAGTATTCTGTCAGCCTCTATACAACTGCAGCCATGCATTTGTATGCCTAATTTAGGCACTTAGAAGAGTGATTATCACCCTACCTGCAAATTGTGATTACTTTAAGCTGTCTTGGTGCCTTTATCAGCTGGTGCATAGATTGACACTGTCTTTAAATATGGAGCCATACTGCAGTGGGAGCTACCCTCTGTTGTTGAAGCAAGTTGTTGTGTTTGTAAGTGTATATGTAGTAGTGATAAAAAGGTACTTAGAAAGAGATATAAAGTGTCTGCGTTTTTACCCTGTGTAGGGAGATTTAGTGCTAGTACTCTATACTGCTAAAATTAAGCAATTAAAGTTCTGATATTTATAGTGATATACATTTACACTTCTTATTCCCCCTTTCCCTCCAGCACCTCAGTATGTTTGGGGGCTGAGGAAGAAAGACGAGGCTTTTGGCTCGGTGCTGGAAGGCCCAGCTTAGCTGCTCAGTTTATTGGGGGCACTGGAGAGCCCATCCTGTTCTGGAGAAGGTAAAATTTTGCATCTTCCAAAGCTCAGAAGCAGCAGGCTGTATTCTGCCTCACCAGGGTGGGCAGCTCAGGTTTTGCTGGCATCTATGAAGACTGGGATAAGGATGACTTTTTGCATTTCTCTTGCACCATCTTTTTCTTCGTCCAGAGATCAAGGAAAGCGCAGGAGCCTGGTAAGCACCCTAACAATTTATTAATGGGTTCTTTAAAGTGGAATTGACTGGAATATAAATTGTATTACCTGAGCTATTGGAGATTTTGTTTTGTGTACATTTAAACCAGTAATGTTATTTGTCGGTGTTTGGAGATACTAACTATGTGTCATGAATATTCAGCTTCTGTCTTCACCCAAACAGCCAGTAATTCATTGGCTATGTTGGATTGTAAACTCGTACATGCTTTCTGCTGCTCTGTGGTGGCAAAGATGATATTTCAGTAGTTTCTCCAGTGTTTCAGCCCAGAGGGAATGTAAATATAAACATAAATGATTTTAAAATATGCCTTTTTCCTGTGTTTCAATGGGTCGTGCATTAGAGTTGGTATGGCTGACAAATCAGCACTGATTGCTAATTAAAAAGCTGAATATATTAAGGAGTTTCACACTTCCATTTCTTTTTCAGATTGAAACCCTCACTGTATGAGTGAATGCTAGGGAAGCTCTAATGGATGCAGTCTAATTACTTGCCATTTTTGCTTTGACTTAACAGTTCATGAATTACAGTAACTCTGACTGATGGATCATTGCTGATTACTAATTAAATGGCAGAATCGGTTTTATGCACCAGCTTTTACCCCCACAAAAAGTGACACTCCATATCTTAAGAAAAAAAGCTTTCTCTCTGCTTGTTTGTTGATATGTAAAAGCTGATGGTCTCATCCCTCCGGAAAACAAAAATTCTTAGGGCGCATTTAACAATAGTGGTGGATAAATATACTTCAAAAATAAAGTTACTGCTGTGTTGCTTATAAAGGAGGCTTTGGAGAGAAACCATTCGAGGCAGTATAGCAACTCAGCATGTTTCCTGGCACTCTCATTCTCTTGCAGATTGCCTCAACCCTCATTTAGAGAGCACAAAGAACAATATGAGCTTTAGTCCTTTATCTGCGGGAGGGGACAAGTCATTCACTGCCATCGGTACTCCCTAGGCCACCCAGATGCTACAACAAATGCAGGAATGCCTTGTCTTTATTTCTCTTTGCTTGCCTTTTCGATTCTGCATATCCAGACTTTAATCTGGTTTTTGACAGGATTACTACTCTCCTACTCTATGATATATTTTGATTTGTGCTAGTGGTCTGTAGAAATTAGCTGTTGAGGTTGGGAGTTCTTTTCTCACTGATGGTGTCCCTTTACTCTTCATCAGCAGTGGGTAGGGCTATGGAGAGCTGGTAATTCGAGTAACTGCTATAACTTTTCTTGCTAAATGCCCAGAAATATTTCATTCCACTCCACACTTTAAATCAAGAATAAGGGCTCATTAAAATTGCTACAGATCTTTTTCAAATCAACACATTAAAGATATTGCAGGCTGATAAACTTTTCTTTGCGCTGATTTAACTGAAATTGCTACAAAAGCACAGCAAAACTTTTATCCTAAAAATAATTTCTGCTCCTCTGAAAGGAAATTATGCTTCTCTAATCTCCTTCAGTTTGTGAGCATGCCCCTAAGTGTGTGAATATTTCAATACATAGTATGTAAAAATCCATCAGGGATAATGCTCAAGAGCAAGGGTCAAAAGAAATGGTATGTTCCTTGAGATCCCATTTATCAAAAAGAGCAGTGTTAAAATCTTTGGCATATAGGTGATGTTAATGGTTCCTTCTGGACTTAAAATGTATTGCAGAGAGAATCCATGAAGTCATTTTTATAATTTAAGACTTTATCTTTTCTTTGTTAGTAATTCTTCCTGTCTGAATATCACTGTTCACCTTAAGCAAAATAGAGAATATATTATTACTGTGAGATAATAAAACGATCCTGTGGTCAATACCTGTGATAAGTGTAAAAATTGGCATTCTAATGGGTAATGAGAAGGTCCCTTTCTCTTTGCCCCCACTTCATCCATTTAAAGTAATTCGTATTCTGCTATCTGCAACTCAGAGTAGCACATTTGTACAAAGTGAAGAATATGGCAGCATCTGAAGAACAAGTTATGCCAGGTCATTGTAACTGAACAACCAGATCAATGTTTAGAAAATCTTTACAAGAAAAAGTATTCACGTGAAATCTTGAAATTAGGCCGTTTGAGTGCAAGGCTTCAGAGAACATTTTCTCATACTTGCCTTTATACATTGTGTTATTCATAATGGTGTGATCTTTCAGGAAAAATTGGAAGATCTTATAAAGATATGTGGAAGCCTAGGGAAAAAGGGCAGTTGTTTTCACCTGGCACTTCTGAAACTCCACCAAGACTTACTGTGCCTTGTTTTTTTACATGTGCCTGAGACATGTGAGATCTGCCTGCCTCGGTAGTCTTGGTGAACACTGAGATAAAGCTTTCTGGAGCTGACAGCCTGCAGGATGCAAAAATTCTACCATTTCTCCTCTTTGACTAGGAAATGACTGGAATGACTCAGCTCATATAGTTAGTGTAGCAAGCACGACCTTTTTAAAGAAGGATGCCGTATGGAGCTTTTTAGCCTCTACTTTCTCCAATTTTGCTTTACTCAAGAATGACCAGCTTCAAAGTAAAAGTTCACTGCTCTAATTTAATATTCTCCATATTGAGAAGGGTAAAAATAAACATTCTTCTAGGTTTATTCATGCATACACTAGAATCATCCAAGTGTGGCATCTGAAAGGAACTACATGATTATAATCTGAAATGAGAACAAAGTTCATCTTGTGAGATTTCTTATTTTTTCCCCTGCAGACTTTGCAAGAGGAAAGAGATTGCTAAATCTTAACAGCAATTAAAATTTAAGAAAGCCAGGGCTGTGTTCTCCTCTGTTAACCTTTTTAGCATTCTGCTGGCTAATTGTCTGTCCGTTCCACCTTCTTCTCCCAGGTTAATGGGATGGTTAACAAGGGAGGACAGGAATGGTTGGCCAATCACACCACAAAGCAAACTGAAAATGTCAAAGTAATGCGCTGTATTATTCATGGACTATGCCTTGGTGAGGTATCTTAGATCTCATGTCGTCTTGTGATGAATTGCAACAAGAACAAGGAACAGCTCAACGTGAAATTGGCTCTTGTGACAATGATTGTAGTTCAAATGGAAAAATGTAAAACTGTGGCCTGCTGTTGTTCTGGGGTTTTGGGATTAAAGATGTGTGATCTAGCTGCTGAATAAGCAACAGGTTATGTTTGTACTACTTAGCTGGGTTGTAAGTAGAGTGTGTATGTGTAGAGATTCTTCTAATTTTAGCTAGAGACTTTGTTTTGGAAGCACTCTGTGGTGCCTAACATACTTCCTGTGTCTTCTGTCAATAAACTCATGATTAGTTAATAGATTTCTTAATATGAGACTGTAGTGGAAATGGAGATAGATACTTGCAGAGGCAGGAGCATGACTGAAGTGCTCCAAATTATTTTCTGAGTACTGTTCCCCTTATTGAGTTCCAAGGAAGAATAGCAACAGCAGACTACTGATTTAATCCCTTGTGCTTGTCCTCATGTTGTCCTTACCACTGGATGTCATGAGAACATTGCATCTTGCTCTGGTATGTGTTCATTTTCCTACTTTATCTATAGACCCATTCTCCAACACTTTGAACCACAACCATGTATTTCTCCAGTGTTTTTACCACACCCCTTTGACAGAAGAGACTTCACAAATACTGAAAGTGAAAAATCTTTTTTTAAGACCAATCACTGTCTGGTCTACCTTCTCTGAGTTGTAATTAATGTTGTAACCTCACTGTAAACATATACCTGACACTTGAAGGAGATGGCTCTATGCTCATTGTCCCTCCCAGGCCTTAGTACAGAAGTTCTGACATTTACAAGGAAGCAAAGGCTGCAACAGCAAGCAGAAGAGTTACAAGGCAGTCTTAGGGGAGAGGATATATATACCTTTTACTCTTTCCCCCTTACTTTAGATTGGTATAGTGTCCTTTGCTTTTCATTGAGTGGTTTCAACTGACATCAGTTGCCTGGGGCCAGCGAACCTAGCTGTCAGCAGATAAATCATATTTGTGATATCAAAATTCTGTGACGGAGGGAAACAAACCCCCATCATTCATTTGGAAACTAGTCTTTGAAAGAGAAGTGACCTGAAAATGGAACTCTTGGGAGTGGTCTGAGATGTGTCCTTGTGTATGGGACTAAAACAGCCACAGCAATCCCAGGCCAGACTGTTTCTGATATGCTCTTAACAAAAAAGGAGGATGAGGAATGGAGTCCAACTTGTAATAACATTTCCTGAATGCGAGGATCTGTGTTATATGCCATCATCACCCTATAGGAATCACCAGCTAAGAGGTCAGAGACTCATTATTACAACACAGTCTGCAGATTCTTCAAAAGATGAATTAATAATTGTGTGTTTTATTTTTCATAGGCGATCCTGGTGAACCTCAGACTTTAGAAACTATGCTGCATGCAGCAAGCATCAGAAATCCTCTTCTTCTTCCCCATTGCCTAGCCAAAATGTATATCCATGGAGTGAAGTTGACTCCCAAAGTGTCCTGAATAAAACACTATGCAGATTTGGACCCAGGAATCTATGCTTTACAGAAGGATATTTGTGGGAAATGAAAACAGCAATGCCCTTCTCCATGACAGAGGCTCCTTTCATGTTATTTCATAGCTGACTTCATCTCCTGACAACTGCTTTAGTCTGTGGCTTCTGGAGGCTAAAGGGCACTGTAGCCAGGTGTTGGCCTAGATGTTTCTGGCACCTAAGAGATTGATTTGGGCTATGGCCTCTCTCTTTCAGTCATGTATTGATCTGCTGCATAAAACAGGTTTTCTGCCCTGCCTGGTTTCTGAAAAGGGAAATGTCACATCTTGTCTCGTCTCGGATCTGGGTCTCTCGTCAAGCTTTTCAATGAAACTGGTACATCTTTCTCAGTGAGCTCGGAAAAAATTGTTCACGTTGCACAGGCAACTGTTTATCAGTGGGAATGTTCCCCCCAAATCACCTGTTTTCAGGGCATTTTGTTCCATGTCATCATTCTAGATAAAAATACCTGATTTAGCATTAAATATTTTACACCGTCTTGCATCAAATTAAGAGTATTTGTTTAAGGGCCTCATGATTTACCAAACCGTGTGCTGACTGTGACTCGATGATCCATGGGGAGCAGTCTTTCTGATTTAGTGTGTGTCTGCTCATCAAAGATGGATGATTGCCACCGTGTCATAAAACTTCATCTGACAAAACCAACTCCATAGCAAAATAATGCCATCTCCAAAGGGCAATAATTCTTTGTTTCTCTGTCCCACATGTTTAAGGAGCTCAGGCTAGCTCAGATTTTCTCAAAAAGATTTCTTTATACTTATTCTGTTAACAATGAACAAAGGACCATCAAAGCTTCCGCCAGTTCTTTCCTCGTTTTCAAAAGTCTTTTATGAAAGCCTAGAAAGATGGTCCCTAGCAGGTAAAAATCTGTAGGATTTAGATGCCTATCTGTGATAAATAAATAATGGGAATTAAATGGGTAAATACTTTTGAGGTCCTGGATTTTTAATTCAATCTTGAGGCTGGGGGGGTGGATTTTTTATTTCTCTCTATCTTTTTGTTTTACAGTCACCCTTGAATTCTGTTTTTTATAGGTTGAGTTTATATTCTTACAAAGTAAACACAGTGAATAAAAAGGAAATGCCAGCCTCAGAAGAGATTGCGCACGTCAGCTGGGGATGCCTGTCAAACAACATCTGATAAAGTGATCTCTATTGAAAAGTAGGTGCGTTGCTTTGCTTACTGATGACAGGACTCAGGGGATTTGGGAGCCTGAGCTGCCTTGAAGACTAAAGTGATGTAAGATGTGCCTACATGACAGACTGCTGCCGTGGGAGTGCAAGACATGTCGCTGTTCCTTAACCAGGAGATTTGCACTGGAGAAGGCAGGTGCTATTATTCCCTTCCCTGGAGAGTCTGTGCATTTTTAAAACAACAGTTACCATCTAATGGAGGAAATAAAAAATCACCCTAAGGGCAAAAATGAGAGTGAAGAACTTCACATTCTTAACCATGGGGCAACAGCTGGTCTCTATTTTTTTTTTCTCTTTTTGTAGTCTGGTGTTTCTTGCATTTGTAGTTGCCACAGCTATAAGGTACAGGATTGCCACTTTTCACCTATAGATTGTGCCAATATGTGTAGTGTAAGGCCTTATTCTGGAAAGAAGGCAATATGAGGCTGAATTCTCAGCTGAGGATGGGAGGGATCCCTGTTTTCAGTGCTTCTTGGGTGATAATCAAACCATCATGATTTTATAGAGTTTGGTTGCAGAATATTCTCAGATTAGAAAATACAAGCCCCTTTTTGCCTGGATGTTACTATTTAAATAAATGAGGCAATTTAAAATAAGCCTTTCACAGACATTTATTCCAACAAGTTAAGACTAATGAAGTGCAGGAGTGTCTCACTAAAGATGCACTATAGTAAGGGGAAGGCTCATTAAGTAGAAAGGTGGCTTTTGTTGACCTATCTATCAAATATCTACAGTGTTAATTTTCTTGTTCACTATGTGGTCATGTCTTTAGGGCTAATAAGGGACGGTTCTCTATTTCTTAGTCTCTAAAGTTGCTGTGTACTTTGAATCTTCTTCATTCTCTTCTTTTCCATCTTAGCTTTTCTATGCCTTTTATTCTTTAAGTAATTGTCTTCTGCTTGGTATATGTAGTCTTCGATTAGTCCAATCTGCAATTATAAAGAGGTGGTGTCAGGAGCATTTCCTTTTTCCTCTAAAAATTTTAAAAGCTTTTCAATGAGTTTATTTCAGAACTGATTGTCATTAGAAAGAAAAATACATGAAGGCACCTTTCATACAATTGGCTGGAATAGTGGCACCTGATCTCATAATAGTTTTTTGTCCCTTTCCATTTGGATTCAATTACTTTACTGCCATGGAATATACTCTTTCATTGAAATCTGTACATTGAAACGAGGAATTTATCACTACTCTGTCTTTAAATGGCATTGAAAACCAGCAATTTTAAAAGGAAAGGATGATGAGGAAATTAAACTCAGGCAACTTGATAAGGAAAGAGAACAGAGGCTTCTGGCATTTATATGCCAAAAATCAACACATGGAGAAAAATGAGTATTCCATATTGTTGTGGCAAGAAATGTTTTTCTATTAAGTCAAAATGAAGTTCTGAATAAATATGTTTTTCCATGAATATAATGCACGAGAGAATACAGTGGAAGAATACATGGCTTCTTTTTCTCCCCAAAATAAAAATGTAATTATTCTAATAAAGGACACATTCATGTAGACGTATCTTCTTTGCAACAGTGATTTCAAAACAAGCAAAAATTAATAGTAGTGTGTACAGGTATTCTGTAAATACCAAGTATTTGTAATTTTATGGCTATCTCTCCCCATACCTTACCTTTATTCATGCCCCTTGTCAGCTTTTGCAACATGCAGCATTTTTGTAGGGCGAAGATGAGAATCCTCTCCCTTCGCACCAAGTTATACTCAAGACCTAGACCCTATATAATGTAAAGATCTAAAGAATCAATCTTCCAATTGCATTTTAAGCTGATTTTTTTTTCCCAAGTCCTAATCTATCATCCTGACAAGCATTCGGTGGAGCATTGCTTCTTTAGGCACAAAACAGAACAGCTGACTGTGAATTAAGCTGAGTGTGGCTTCCTATTTTATTTATTCATATATTGAGCTGTTACTAAAGTGCTCCTCAAACCTGAACTTGAGGCCCTGCCATGCGTGCTGGCCATGGTTTGTCTTGGTGAGAGCTGTGCATGTGTAAGAGAGCAAATGAGCCAAGCAAGGAAGTTTATGGACAATTACTTTTGCCTTCCTGGGCTGCCAACAGCACAAGGAATGTGTTTGGGAGAGGATGTCTGCCTCCTCCCCACAAAGCTTGCAGGGGTGACCTTTTCAGCTTATCAGCTTTCCGTAGTACTGCACATGACGCCAAGGAAAAGAGTTTTCTACCACACTGGTGAGCCTTGATGGGCACTTGCTTGTGGGCTTTTGCTCCTCTGTAGCCAAGAGATGCATTGCAACAGGAGCACGGGGAGCTTGGGGCTCTCTAAAGACAGCCTAGAGGGCTGGCTCTGCTGTGACATGCTCACCATATAAACATGCATAGGATTAGCAAAAGGGATCATTATGACAGTCTAATTTTAAAAAAGCTGAAATAAAAGCTTAGAAAATAATTGGTCTGGCCAAAAGCACATGGGAAGTGTGGCAAAGACTAATCACTTAGTGCCAAGCTCCAGTCCAGGGGCTTAGCTGTCTTAAAAACAATGACCAAACCTGTAAGACTCTTCTGCAACAGACCACGTGGAACACCATGTGGTACTTTTAGGTATTTTGGGATTGAGCTAAGTAGAGAAATGTAGAGGTCTAGGGAAAGAAATTTAGAAATGAACCAGATATGGCAGAGTTTATTTTGTGCTCTTTACATTAATATTCAAATGGCTATGTAACCTTTTTCTGTGGTTCAAAGTAATCTTTCCTATTTTGAGGGTAGTGCTTACATTTGTGTGAACACAAAGAGGGGCAAGAGGAAAGGAAAAGAAGCGTGGAAAGGAGGGGAGGATATGGTGTGGGCTGAGGGCAAATGGGGCTCCAGAAAAGCAATAGTTCTTACAGCATGCTTAGGGATATGATCTAGTAGTGGACAAGTACTGTTGGACTTGATAATCTCAAAGGTCTTTTCCAAACTAGTGATTCTATGATTATTTTAGAGTCATCCAACAATGCTTGCACTTCTGGTGACACCAGCAGAAAGCCCTGGTGGAATGATGTTCCTACCTCGAACCATGGTGCGGCTGTTGTTGTGTGCTTTTCATATTTATAGAATACCTGTCAGCTCCAGCCCTCAAAATAAGTTCTAATATGGCTTATCAGGGGTGGAAATAATAGTTGCTTACATAATTGCAATGTTACTGACACAGCTGATGAGCTGATGATGTTATTTGCACAGCAGTGATGGCATTCAAACCCTTGCTGACTTACAATTACGCTGTATGCTCTGAGCCTTAGCATGATTTAAATTACCATATGAACACAATGAAAATACAATCTCTTGACAAGATAAAGGAAGAGGGGGGAGAATGGCCTAAAAATCTTTTGGTGGCTGCAGTGTTCAGTAGTGCTTATTCATGGCTTTTTAGCTTGCACATTTCATTCTAAGAAAGTAAATTGGAAGCATTATGTTCTGCCTTTTTGCCTTGATTTAAAACCTCCCTGTAAGCACTCTTCTGCTCCCTGGCTGTGGTGAGCTACCTTCGGGGCTCTCATTGGGAAAGGAAAATGTTTTAAATCAATAGCTTTACTTTCCCTCCACCTTTCCCTCTCCCCTCCCTCCTCAGCTGTTTAAATAAGAATCCATGTGCATTGGAGTAGGTACAAGGGCGTAGTTTGTAACCAGTCCATACGTGATTTTTGTTAGAACCACAGTGGCAGAAAAGCAGACTTTGGGTAAGAGTTACGACTTATTCCCAAGCAGACCAGTAACTGTTTCTCTCTTTAGTCTGGGCCCTATGATCACCTGGAGGGAATGGAAAAATGGGAATAGACAGAATGAAGATCAAATGGAAAGAGGGAAGAAATAGAAACAAAAAATACCTTTAAGAAAAATCACATGCTTAGTCCATAGAACATCATGGGGTACCTTAAGGTGCTTTGGGATCAAGCTAAGTAGAGAGTCCATGGAACACCATGTGGTACCTTTAGGTATTTTGGGATCGAGCTAAGTAGAGAAGTGTAGAGGTCTAGGGAAAGAAATTTAGAAATGAACCAGATATGGTAGAGCTTATTTTGTGCTCTTACATTAATATTGCATTTATTTTACATTGCCCACAAATTGTCCTTTGTGCCTCAAATTCTTTCATTGATAATATGTTATGGAATATATCAATGGTGGAATCTGTTGATTTGGGGAGGGGCAGAACAATTAACACAGAAAACAATAGGGCTTCTGCAAGAGTGTACATATAGTTTTGATGTTTCACCTGCTTGCTTTCCATTTTATATCCATGAGTCCACAGAGGTACCCGAGGAATCAAAGGGATGAGTAATTCTTGGTCTACATGCCTAACACAGGGGATTTAAATTAGGGTAGAGAAACATCTGGGCTGGTGGCTGAATGAAAACGAGAAATGGGACAATAAAAGCAAATTAGTTTGGCTTATCTGAAGGAAATGACGCTATTTTATAAGCCAGATTAATGAATGTGGAGGACAAAACCTCCATGTGTGCACTCAGACCAAGAAGCTGCTCACCTTGATGGCAAAGCCTTTGCTGTGCTGCTAAGACACCGGCACAGAGCTGCAGCTCCAACAGGCATCTCAAAAAGTATTTGTGTTCTTTTATTCTCAGGGAAAATCAGGTGAATGGGTGAAGTTGTGCTTGCTTTTTCTCAGTGTCATACATCAACGAACTTTTATTCTGACACTGAGTGACAAGGTGAAAAGCATAATTAGTGCACCAGAAATACCTACATGGACTACAAGTCAGTCTGTTCTGAATTCCAGTTCTCAGTTTACTGGGAGAAGAAAATGATCTGTGGTCTATGTGAATACTGAGGTGATTAGCTCATTCTTAACTGAAATGGTTTTATATCCTTCTCTAAGTCATGCCAGAGTCTGTAAATACTTATGGTTTAGTACATTTATCTAGTGGAGTTCATCTGCAATGAAAACAGATCTCTTTGGCTAACAAGCAATGCAACAGGATTAGGTGGAGGGATGAACTGCAGAGGGTCTAATCAGGTGAAGCAATATTTCACTTTGGCTTAGAATTTGATTCAAACCTACAGGAGTTTTTGAAAAAAAACCACCAACACATTATATAGGTACACACAAAAAAAAGGAACAATACAGGCCTTGTTTGGAGCATATAAAAATATTTCTAATCCTGCCCTTTTGTACTTGTTATCTAGTGATGGATAAAGGGGAGAGACTTGCTGCTGTGCGCGTTCAGCCCTGCTCTCTGGATGCCATCCTGATTGATTTGCTAGCGGCGTGGAGGGATATGTAAGCAGCGCTTGCTGGCTGCAGCTGAATTACAATCATCGAAAGATTTCAGTGTAAGAGACCTCTGGAGGTCATCTAGACCATCCTCCTCTCCAAAGCAGGGCTTTATGGGGAGTTCATATCTCCTTTCCTGAGAAACTTACTGCACGTCTAGTAATGCCCTATCAGTTACATCAGAACAAACCTGTGAGCATTTAGTTTTGCCCTGAAATACCATAATGCAAATACGTTCTTTGACCTTCGTGTGCACTCACTGGGATAAGACATGCCACGTATGGTTTCCTAATTACGTGATATGCACCATCTATGACGAGAGAACACTGCAATACTATCCATCATTCACTGTGGTTTTGTCCAAGTCCTGATGGGCCACAGATGTCATGAAACTTGTCAACCCTTGCTGCAAGGAGGTTGTTCCAAGGAACAGATGTCCCTGTTTGATGGCTTACTGACAGTCCAAAGGAAGCTTCGGCTTATTCAAAAATGGGGGAGCTGTTCTAGTCACAGGCTAACTTGAAAGCACACGTGCCTTTTAAAAAATCAGCATGAATTTGAATACAAACAAAAATATCAGTCATAGTACCTGCTAAAGAGTTTAGAATGAACTGAGAAAGAGCTAGAATCCCAAAAGGACAAACTCCTGTAGGAAAATAACTTGCTTTAGAAAAAAATGGGTAAGCAGCAAGTAGACTCAATAAACTGTAAAATTGTACAAGTATGCCTCACATGGATGCATGTGTATGCTTTCTGTGTAATGCCTAAAAACACTCAGACTTCCTAAATCTCAATACAAATTGGGGGAATAGCTCTTAAATAAGAAATAGGTATTTTTTAAAATAAATGCAGGAACTATAAATAACGTGTAATGGCAAAAATGATCTTCTGGCATACAGAATCTATTTTTATTACTTGGGAGCTATTTGTAAGGTAAATGAACTACCTTTAAAAATTAAGTACCTCTCAACGTTTTTCTTTGTCTCCCAGACCTAGTTGCTAAAGCACTCTTTGGAGTGAATATAACCAAAGGGCCTGCAAGTAAGTAGGGATGGCTATACAGAGCGAGGAGGAAAAGCTGAGCATGTGCTTGAGAAAAGGTACTGATATTTTCATAAAATTGAAATTCCAATCTGTTTATCCCACTAAGGTTAAGTAGAATAAACGTTACTCAGGATCTGGGGGAAAAAAAAATATCATAATTTTTCTGTTTGTGTGTTAAGTGAAGAGCATTTGAGCTGCTATGGTTGCTTTTGGAAGGGAGTGGGGCACAGTGGCACATGATCTAAGCCGCCACAGGCAGGCCAAAATAATTTCCCTACATTTGTTTGGCCACGTAACCCAACTGACTGCCCAACTCTTGCCTTGGGCACATTCATAGCTTCAGTTGCTGATGCCAAATATGTTGTCCCTCATGCTCCATTTCTGTATTTTCACCTGCCTCATTTGTACATGCTGCCTTTATTTAAAGAAAGAAGTCTGATAGACAGCTCCATTGCACATTTCCATCGTCAAGGAACGTGTTCAGTGGAACACTGAAAATCAGTGCTTGCCAGCAGGTTCATAGTACACTAGCAAAGCTCCCATGCTAAAAGCAGACTGAGAAAAGTGTTTGTTGATGAGGAACTGAATAAAATGAATATTGATGCTGGTAATGAATTATACTTATTAACTACCTTATAATTCAGACAGTCCTTTTGTACTTTATAAGCCTTCCTGAGATCACTGTCCAGCACAGTGTTTACTATGAGCAGTCTTGTTGACTCATGCTATTTTTCACAGCAGTAACAATACCTGTTAGCAAGTGTTTATAGGGCTGGAGACCTTCTCTGGCAGAGGGCAGCAGGTAAGCAGGCTGCTCATTTATAACTGACAGCATGATTAGCAAGAGCTGTGGAAATGTTTATCTAAATCCTTACGTGTGGGTTGTTAATGCCCAGAATTGCCTGTGATTTAACAGCCAGGCAGCTGAAACCAGCTACATTATTCCAATGTTTAGGACATTTACTGCTCAGTTGCTAGATTTGCTGCTATTTAAAATTATTCCAGTGAGTTACTTCACCGTATAGCTTGGTGGAATAGACCAAAGCCTTTCTCATCACAAAACACGCTTTCCCAATAGCATTAACAATGTTTTGTGTGAGGACCTAAGAATTATGGATAGAGATGATATCTGTTATTAGACCAAGCAAATTAGCTGGAAAACCCCCATGCTTTTATGTACAAAAATTTTCCTTCTGATGTGGAACTGCAAGCTTTAACCTTCCTGCATCTGCTTCAGACTTGAATAAAACTTTGCATGCCTGAAAACTCACTGCTTCTCAGTAGCCTCTGTTTCTATACTGCATTGCTGGTTTGGCTCTGATCAGGAGATATAGCTCTTTAGTGTGTGACTTCTTGGTAGCTCAGGTTTATACTAGATACTGGTGTCTGGAAGGAGAGATGGGCAGGATGCAATTGCTTCTTCCAGTGTAGCTGAGGGCCACATAGGCATTTTCCTGGGTTATCTTTTATTCTCTTGTGTGCAAGACACAAAAAGCAGAGACTCTCAAAGACAGGAATTGATTTTGGGGACAGGGAGTATTGATAAGTCCTGAAATCCCATTGTCACCTCTCTCTTACACAAAGAGCTCTGCAAATGTTGTCACACTTTTATTGTCCCTACAGTGAGGCTGAGTTTGTTAACTGTACTTTCTAGTTGCCTACATTTCTTTTGCACTCCCTCAGATTCCATGGGGCAGATCTCATTTTCTGCTCGTGCAGTCTCTTAGCTTCCTGTGCCTGGTCTAAACAGTTCACTCATTGCCAGGTCAGAAACCGCTGTCGCAGATTCTTCTGATCCCTCTCAAGGCTGTTGCTGCTTCTGAGTTAATCCTTTCCTGAATATCTTATTACGTTTTCTCTAATCTTAATGTGAAGTCAATCTTTGGTCAACTGTAACAAAAAATTTTACACCATACCTGGTTGCTCTGCTCTTCATTTCCTTCACTCTCAGTCTGCCTGAATCAGCATCCCTAAAGTTTTCCTTTTGCATTTGCACTTTTCCAAATTCATTACACATTAGATGTTACACATTAGACTTATGCTTCTGTTCCAGAAAACATGCTTTTCCTATCCTTTTCCATCCTTGGCTTTCCTTCTCCCTTTTCACAGCTGGTCCGTGCATTTGTAAAAGAGCTGGCTGCGTTGCAGCCCTGAGATGAAAACAGACCAGGACCCAGTTTCCCTCCATGAATTCAGGAACAGCCAAGCTGACTCGAGAGTGCACCAAAACACAACAGCTTTTGAAGTCTGCATACTCTGAGGACAAGCGTAGCTCCTGGTGGCTGTGGCATGGGCTTGAATGACTTTACAAGATGTTACAAAGTCACATACATCAAATAACTGTTGTAGTAGCCAGCACAGTACTATTCTGCAACACATCTGCTTTCCATCAATGTACTGTGAATCTCCCCCTTGCTCCTCTGGCTGACCGAAAGCCTAGCGAGTCTATGGCCCTTTTCCATGGCTTGATTTTCAATTAAGAGATAATGTCAGTGGAAGAGCATAGTTCATCAGATAGTGTTCTCCTGCTGTTGCTGAATGCAGAAATGTAGTAAGCAGAGGTCAACTACTGAAAATCTGGGTGCCTGGCTAAAAGATTATATAATATGTTAGGCTAATTTTGCTTCATTTCATATTCACATACATTAGTACAGCTTTTGTTATAACTTATCCTTACGTAAGTTACATCTGTTCTTTTATTCACTCATCCATGTTTGCTCTGCTTTCAGATTTATGAAACAGGCATTCCACTGAGCTCAGCAAATGATGGGCATAATAACTTATCTAAATTGCAAAGTATGTGTTGCCCTTGAGGTACACTCAGTTGTGAAGGTTTTATGAAGTGTCTCACATGTGGAAGTGTGGGGAAGTGTTTATTTGCCAACTCCTGTCTCTCCTTTGGCTGTTCAAATGATGTTAAGAGGATTCTATGAAAGTGCTATGAAAGCCTAAGGGCTAAATGGTGGAAAGAAAGAGAACTACATTATTATCTTCAGAGGTGAAGCAGAGCCATACTGGCACTTGCACTTAGGCGCCTCTCCTCTCTTTGGATGTCAAAAGTTTCTGGTTGATAGGCACTAAAGCATCTATTTATTTAAGCAAATGCCTCTCACTGTAACAATTCTGTGAGGCTTTTAAAAATGAACTTATTCTTAAGAGACTGAAAAATAATCTCTCTATTTCTTTTTCCCTCCCCACCTCCCCAAGACTTGAGGGAAAAATAAAGCTCTGTAGAGGAGAGAAACCTTCCTCCTGTTTTATGTATCTGAGATACTCTAAACACCTTTGACTGTCTGTAGCTGCTATAGAGTTTGCTATAGAGTTCTGCAGTAGCCAGGTAGGGATCTGGTATTTTGAGTTACTCAGAGCCAAACTTTATAGCTACTTTCAGCGTTCGTGTTCATGTCAGATTTCACTTACATCATAAATAACTGTCAGCAAAGAAGCTAGTCAATAATGGCCAGACCTGGCTTTATTTTTATGCCCCACCTAGCCTAAGACCCAAGGGCTGGACTGAGTTGAATTATCAGGTTAGGTCCCCTCATGCTCTCTTGGAAGTTTCCTCATTACAACTGCTGACCCTTGTGCATTGGAGGTCATTGGTCAACTGGCTGGGCTAAGTCAGTCTCTAAAACAATAAGTTCAAATGTAGTTTGAATTAAGAAGAGAATTTCTAAGCCCTATGGTGCCTTGAGTCCTCTTTAAGTCTAGCAGTCTGGCCACCAGCAAGTTTGAGATTTTTTGTCATCTATAAAAAGAAGGAAGGCGGTAAAAATTCTTTTAGGAATGCACTTGTTCCTGAATTAGATTGGGACTGAATCCCTCTGTCAAACGCTTGAGAGGTCTTAGACCATGGTTAGCTCACATATTATCTGGGGAAGTGAAAAGTGTCAGTAAAATCATGGAGAAAAGGGTTTTTTTGAGACTGAGCCAGCTCATTTTTCCTGTCTCTGGAATCTTCAGGAATATCTAGTATGTGGGTAAAGACTCTCTAGGAGAATGTTGCTTAATCTCTGAAGGTAACCTAGTCCTGGGTCATCTCTCTTTGTGGCTGGTAGCCTGGTGATACTGAGAAATGCATCTTCTGTACAGTGATGTTCTCTTTTCTCCAGCTAATTATGAGGTCATTTTTCATTTCTTTGTATTTAAACCTTCTGAAAATAATTAGCCCATTTGATAAATTAGTTTGCTTAAAAACATACATAAATTTGTCAGTGAACTGGATGAGCAGCACAGTACCCAAAACACTTGAAGCTACACATATATTACTGCTTTGTCAGGCCTGTAAATTCAAAATTGCCCAGATTAATTTCAAACTAATTTGATAAGCCCTCCACTGTGACAAAAGGAGAAGTGTTTGAGTGTCAGGCTTTGTGCCCTTCTGCGTCAGATTTCAGCCCGAATGAATTTTTTATGGCTAATGGTAGAATATAAAACTCTGAAAACAGTGGTTTGTAATGGCAATTCTGACAGACCCTTTAACCATTTGGAAAATAGGCACTGCTGTAATTCTGCTGCATTAGAGAAAAATTTTGAGTGCTTTCATTAGGTGCAACAGCTGTTTCTATTGTAAAAGTCAGACTTCATTGGTGGTAGCATAACTGTCAGCTTTACAGAGTTTTGCATTTATAGCTGATTGTATAAACTCTTTTATGTTCTTTTTTGCTTTCCAATATATGTAAACTAATTCAATAGGAAAAATACAAATAACTGCCTTGTAACTAGACCTACATGAAGGTTCTTCATAGGCACCTACAATCAGCCTCATCCAATGAGCGAATGGAGAAACACTGAACTTTTCCAAGTAGTTCTAGCACAAGAGATGTGTGGCAATCCATACCACATCAATTTTATTATTATTATTAATCCTCCTTCTCAGTAATGCATTAGAGTTAGTTAACCCAGCAAAACATTCTTAATTGGAGCTCATTTAACCCTCCTCCCCAATATAATAAAGGAAAACAAACCCCAAACTCTCCCTATCCCCCAAAGGTCCCTGAGTGTTTTCCTGTATCCTCCATTAAATTTTTCTTTTTCCTAATAACATACTGATTATGCTGAAATTAAGTTCTGGAAAAAAGTGAAGTGAAGGAATATTATTTGATTATAGTTTTAATTTCTTTGTTCTGATACAATATGAAAAAATATTTTTATATTATAAACCAGTGAGTTCCACTTGGAACAAGATTGTCTCAACTCAAGTATTTATTTGAGTTATCAAAAATGCTATTGAACTATGCACACGTTCATGTGGCATAATATGGGATACCAGTCAATGTTTAAATGTTAGCTTGATTTCCATTGAGATTATACTGAAACATGTAAAGGATGAACATACATACATATGAATACACTGAAAGAAAATACTTCATTTTACTGAATTTACAACGAAATATTAGCCAGTGTCTGATGAAATATGTGGGAAATTTCCTGGTGCCACTAACAAATTTAATGAGCCTTTAATAGATAGTTAGATACCTGTGTATTTAGTCTTTCAGCCAAAATTCTTTCTTAGCTGCCCCTGAAATGTGGTCATTCAGAGTTGTGAAAATCAGGCTGGTTATTCAAACACCTACATGTGGATTTAAAGTTGACTTTTGGAAAAAATTAGAAGTACTCTCTTTAATATTTAAGATTATTGACTGAATATAGGAAGGATAAGTGCTGGAGTAAATATCTGTAAATAAATCATTTACCCTTTGCATTCATCTTCTTACCAATGTTTATTATATATGACGGGAAATGCATATGTAATTGTATAGATATATATAATTCACATCATACATAGTGCTCATGTTGCAAAAGATTCTCATACAATCTGTAGGCAGATGTGAGAGATTTAGAGGCTATCCTGGCGTAATGCAAGATCTGTATGAATATTTATCCTTTGTTTTGCCTCATGAGCTTTTGAAAGAGATGAAACCAAATGCATCTATGATTTTGAGTATTTAGGTTTTGATTACTTTCTGAAAATATTCTGTACTTGGAAAACTTTATTAAGAGCCACTGATCTGACAGCTAAATGAGCAATACATCTTCACAGACGTTTTCTTAGAGTAGATGCCTTCTGAAATTTTAATTCAAATCACTTGAAAATATGGACTCTGAAAAATATCTTGACCTCCACCCTTGTGATTTGTTTCAGACACCTCTGTCTTATTTGCTTACCCTGGTTACACTCAGTGCAGATAAGGTTTGGGTTTTCAGTATCTTTCCTGAGGCTCATCAGTAAATCCTAAATTCCAAAGAGGGACAATTTCACATCCCACTAGTGCAGAAACTCAAACACTCAATTCTCCAGCCTCCCACTGCAGCCAAAACCCATAGAGAGTGTGCATTTGTCTGGGATCTGATGGAGCTATAAGACACGGGGTAAGACCAGTGCTTTGAACTATTAGTGACATTTTCCCTTCCTGGTGATGCATTGCTACCCTTTTCCTCAGAAGTGGCTGAATATCAATGGTGTTGAATGCCCAGAGCTGTGATTTGCTCTGGTTTGAAAGACTTTGTAAAATTGTAACATACTTCTATTACATCCCAGCTTGACCTATTACTCATTACGTTGAGTTAGATTCATCTGTACAGAAAGCTGACACAAGACTCCCTGCATTTCACAAATCCTTTAAGAATTAAATTGACCAGTTGTTGTGCAGAGACTCCAGAAAAGTATTTGCACCTCTCACATCACCAAAACCTCATTTGAGCTCCACTAAGGGACCTAATTTGTTGGGCTGAATTTTATTCCCTAACGATTTCCCTCTCCCCACCCCCCTAATTAGCACACTACCCCATAAAACAAAAAGGGAAAAGAAGTATAATTATCAGCCAAAAATAAGCTATTCAGTTGCGTTGGGTTTTTTCTTTTGTGTTACGTAATGACATGAGACTATTAACAGGGACAAAGATCAAGCATAGTGGCTAAAGCAAATAATAAATAAATAATAAATATGCTAGTGCCTGAGCACTTACAGAACTCGAGGCATACAGTCAAATTCCAAATGGCACCTACTTTCTTTTCTACCTTTTGAACAGATATTACTCAGGTGAACATCTACTCCCCAAGGAACAATATACTCCTCTGCCCTTTGCTGCAGGTTTTTACCTTCTGAATCTTATTCCACACACGTCCTTTATGACTTCTTCCTTCAAGGGTGTCCATGGCATCTGCCATTAGTGACTGCAGCTGTGGCACCAAGATAAAAATTATCAGTGTGGAATTCACACAGAAATAACTTCTCTAAATACACAGATTAAAACCTAATTAAAAAATCATTTGTACGCTGATGATTTTATTACTCATCTTTCACACAATGAGCACTGCCACCTCATCTTTGCTTCAGCCATTACACTATATTATTGTGGATATAAAATACTTAACAATAGGAAAAAATCCTCTGGAAAATTTGTATTTAAGCCTATACGATTTAATGCAGTAAATGTTTATACTTAGTAAAGGAAGACTTGGGTTGTAAAGAATAAAGGCTCCATATTTCATTCTTTAGCTGTCTGAGATATTCTGTGCCGTACATGAATGCTTTTTAGTATTTTCTCCCAAGGCTAATGTATCATAATTTAAAGCAGCATGTAAAACCTCACAAGAGGACAACACTAAAGCCGAGATGCTTTTACTGTAGCTGGAAGCATCGAGCTCATTTTCCCTGCTTTTACTACCCTTTTTCTTTGGCAAACCCTGCCTTCTCCCCATCATTCAGTGTAACAGAGCATAAAAACAAGACTGACAATTTCTAGTGTAAACTATTAAAGGAAGCTGTAGGAAAATACTTGCTAATCGGTCCTTGGTGTTAGAGGGAAGACTAAAATTCAGGTTAGTGATAGTATTGCCTCTAGTACTCTTCCAGGTTAGTCATAGCATTTCCTCACCCTGAGCCCTTCACAAACACTTAAAGATGTTTCAGTTGCTCTTGATTCAGTACAGATGCAAGGACAGGATCCAGTAAGCAGCCATTGGTGTCTGTGTTTAGGAATGAACTGGGAGAAAATTGCTGTGCTTTATTAGGGCTATTAAAAATATTTAGTCCATTAAAATGAATCCAAACAATAGGTTTTGGTGTGTCTTTGCTACGAGTCTCTGTAGAACAGCCAGTATAAACATAAGCATTCACAGAGACATTGTCTCTTCTTTCTCTGCCTAGGTGGGCAGCAGTTTAATTTGACTATGTAATCAGATAAAACAAAATACCAGTGATTTGGCTCATCAGTGCAAGATATAAAAATGTTGCCCTGAGGTTCAAGGAACAGATCTGTATTTCTTCAGCTTTAGCTTTGCATTAAGGTTTTTGAAGCTGAAATTACCTATCTGTGCCCCAACACTGGATAAAGGATGCAGGAATGTTCTTTTGAATTTCTAAATAAATTTGCTGTGGTAGGTAGGTTCCAGTCTGCTTTTTCTGTGCTTGTGCAGCCATTAAGTTTAACCTTGTTGGTTCAAACATTTGATACCTTTTTTTTAAGTCATGCGTCTGTATTCATAACAAACCAGAAACCTCCACTTTATCCCTCTGACATTAATGCAAAAGGAGTGAAGAACCTGTCAGAAATTTTTCATCAAAATACTTTTATGACAAATAATCTCCTTCCATGAATCCAGAATACACACAGCCCAGCGATTAAGGGTATTAAGGGCAGAATGGGCAAAGCACAGATCCTGCATCAAACCAGGCAGATGAGGAACCAGTCAAGGGAAGGGGAAGATTTCACCATTGCTTTTCCACTTGTGATTCTCTCTGAAGAACAGGTCAAACAGCAGCTACTGGGGTAGCGAGCAGGATGTCGGGCTGTCACTCCCCAGGGGCCACTCCAACAGCAAAACTGGGGACCTCATTGTTTTGGGCAAGAGGTTAAACCGGGAAACCTTTCCAATTAAAGTTTCTTGGTGAAAAGTGTCCAGAATATGCACTGGTTTTAATTTTTACAACCCAAAGTTTTTCACCAGCTCTTCTTGCAGGCACAATGTCTGGGCTACAGAGCAGACAGTTGGCAAACCACAGTGATTCCCCCAAAGCTGATCTTATTTTGGAAAATCCTCTCCAAGAAAAATGCAAAATTTTTCAAAAATATCTTGATCTCATTTGATTTTAAATTGAAATAGATTTCTGCTTTTTAAACAAGTTTTCATCTTGATTTATGATGGGCAAATATGGTGACATTGAAATAATAAATCATTTTCTTTAGGGTTTTTCCTCATTTACATTCAACTGTTCAAGCTAACAAAACTCTTTATTTTCTCAGGATCTGTGAATAAATACTGATCTAAAAAGGCCTCAGTTGAAGTTCTCCATGCCATAGATTAGGACTCTATTTATTTAGATTCAGGAAGATATTTACACAGATGAGTTTATAACTGAAGTGCCTTTGGGATCCTTGCTGTACCAGTCCAAATTGCACTATTATAAATTCAATGTGGTTTAAACCTTACACAGCTTATACTGTGTGTGATAATAAACATTTGGCATCTTTAGCATTTTCTAACTTGCAGAGTTTAACTGCCTTGCTTTATCATAAAGTCTTATCTCAGTTTTACCAATGTAAAGTCAGAATCATCTCAGAGAAATTACTTTAAATTTTTATTAACACAGGTGAGATTAGAATTTAGCCAGCTCTGTTTTCTTCATGGAAAAAATTAGATATCTTTTAGAAATCTTGCTAATGAGTGAGAGGCACATGAAGTCAGAATGAGTGCTGTGAATCTGACCCCATTGACGTGGTGACAGTGTTTCTGTAGCACATGCTGAGGGCTCCTGAATCACACCAGTACAGCCCAGTCCTGTAAACCTTTCATCCTGCCTGGACCCTGGTGAAATGAGGAGGATGGCAGGTAGGCTGAGCAAATGAGGACCTTTCACTTGCTCTCTGGATAGTTTGAGAGTGCAGACCCAGTGACAGGCAGCAATGTTCTGTGCTTGATGTAGCTGGAATATGATAGGGAAATGGTCTCTACTGGCATAAAGAGCCCATGCCATGAGGGTTGATGCTACTAGGTAAGGTACAGTCCATTAATCAGACCCTGCTGAAACCACTCTGCGAATTTTTGCTTGTAGTCTTGTGCCTTAACTTGTTGTGCCTGGACTTTACTAAAATATTCTAGCTATAAAACATCTGAGAACCATTTACACACACAGACTACAGATACATTTTACAGAAGGATGACAAGACAAAAAAATAAATGAATGCTGGATTAATACATTTTAATGTTCTGCACAGGGTAGCTGGTAGAGATTTTCTGCCTTTATTCTTTAAAAAAATCATTTTTTACCTTGGGCTCAGTAAACAAAGCATATGTGCTTTCTTGAAAGATTAACAATAAGTCACTTAAATCTCCTAGCCCAGACCCTCATTCTGCCCAGTCTTCCCTCTAAGAGACTTAAAACCTTTGTCTTGGGTGGTCTATAGCCTCCCCTAAAAAGCTTCCCAGGGAGGTCAGGCTTATGATTTCTACATGACAAGATACAAGCAACAGTTTAATAGCCTGTGCCTGGTGTGTGATGGACTGAAAATATTGTACCCTGGAGAAAAACCTATCCCTGAAATATGTACCAATAACTCAAGACCCCTTAGCCTTGAAATGTGGGCTTGCTGAAGTTTAATACTAGAAGACTTGCATCAAAAGGAGAATGTCTTTTAATAACAGTTTCTTTGCAATGTATTTTCCCCTTATCTTGAGCCCAGACTTCAAAGTCTGGCAACCACCTCCTGCAGCTGCAGGCCGCTGCTTGTCTTCCCAAAAGCAAGCGGCTAGGAAGCGTTAATTCTACAGAGTTTAGAAGCTTTGCAGGACTGTGCACAAATGTCAAGGGACCAGCTTTGGGAAAACCAAGAGTTTTTAGTGAACCAAAGTTGGATCATCAAAATTGAACTGCATTTAAATGCAAGGACTCTGGAGGGTTTGCTTTTTTTTGGTTTTTTTTTTTTTTAAATGCTTTAAATTTGGATGTATGGTGAGCTCCCTCCCCTACCAGAAAACCCAACAGCCTCATGGAAGAATAACCATGTAGTACATTCTGATAGGAGGTTACTGATATACTATCATGCTATTGATGACTCTAGACTTCCAACAGCATCACTGGCCCCATTCTATGAAAGGCAAACAAAAGTATAGGAGGTAGATGGGTTTATTCAGAGACAGGGAACAAGCTATAGGCAGAGGCAGCTCCTTTTTGCCTTCTCCACAGCTTTAACTAGATTTGGCCTGTTTTACTGCAGGTGGCTTCTGATGTTAGCTATAATGAAGTATCATGATCTGAATAATTGCAATAGCTTTTCCAGACTGATTTGGGGACGTTTGGAGGAAAAGAAAAGGTTTTAAAAATATGCCTACAGATGAGTCATGCTGGTTCTATAAAAGTCATCCTTGCAGGTGATTAGCAACTCCTCTGACAAAGCACTGCAGTTGGATTTTAAAACTACTTCAGGTCCACACGTTCAAAAAATGAATTCCAGAACAAATTGCAGCACAATGCTGTGCCTCAGCCCTTCCCTCCTTGGCTCCCTGCCTCCAAAGGCCAAAACAAGTATTAGAAATAAATACTTACCAGTTTAGCATCCTGCTGACTGATGTCCTGCAGGTAGGGAACGGTTGCTAGCTCAGCCATTGCTTGATTAATCACTTGGGACTGTTCCTCAACTCCCAGCAAACAGCCAAGGAAGCTGGCGTAATGCAGCTTCTCTATGCCACGTGCACACGGACAGCGATTGTCCTATGTTTTTTAGCAAAAGCAAGTAGGTTAGAGGAGGCTCACAGAAAACACACCCATCTTTTGAGTCCTATGCCTTGAGGCTTATCATCATACATATTTGTGCAGGTAATACTGTAAGCAATATGGGATCAAGCACCTATAAGATAATGCTGCTAACAATTTTTATAGAGGAAAGGCAAAAGACTTACTTTCCACAGTCTCTCTAGTAGTACTAGAAAAATAAATACATAGTCATAATATATGTGAAGGGGACACAGAAGATAACAAACATGAATACAATTTTCTCATTTGGAAATGGCTTTTCCATAATCCCCTCTGTTAAATGTTATCTGACTTTTATGGATTGCTTTTAAAGTTTCAGTGAAGAGATTGAGGAAATTGTGCAGTGTGTCAGCTTGCGGTTTGTTTGCAGACTAGGCAAATCCACAGTTTTCAAATATATAACCTTGAGGGACTAAAACCTGCAGAGGTAGTCTCTGATCCTCCAGGCAGCTAGGCACATGGTAAATTTTAAGCATGTGAATACAGAAACTCAGCCAAGTGCTTGCATAAAATCTCAGCACCTGCTGAAGTGTTAGATGGATGGCAGCCTTACCACCATATTTTCAAAAGAATCCTGATGCCAAAAATGCAAATAAGCACCCTACTGAGATTTTCAAAAGCAATTTGGCCTAGATTCCCAACGAGATGTAGCCGAATGCTCAACTCTTCAGAGTGGAATTTCCATTCATCTAATCAGGGTTTTGAATGCATTTAAGTGCCTGAAATTCCAAGAACTGGCATCAGTTTTCAAAACCATTTCCAGTATTTTTAGCAGACCTTTGTTCTGGCAGTTATATATGGTGGCACGGTGATGCTGCCTTTACATACCCTTCCAGGTAGGTGATTCTAGGTCCGATTGTATATTGAAAAGGAAAGGAAAGTTTTGAATGAGAGTTATTCTTCAATAAATGGTATCCTGTTTTTAAAATGAAGCTCTCTTGGCAAAGAAAATAATTTGATTGTGATCTTGGTTTTGCAGAAATTTGCACTATGCAAGCATCAAATGTTATCGATATGACTATCAACATAGTTCTCCTTTCAAGTCGAAGAATTTAATAACAATGCTGTTCTTGCTTTCTATACATCTGACAAAAATAATGGAAAAAAAAGCTTAGCTTTCTTTTAACTCTAGAAAAATTTAAATAATCCCAGTATAGTTAATTTTACCCCTTTTAATATAAAGCCTAATATAATCGTATAATAAAATAGTATGAAATAAAAACTACACAATGACAGGAATGCATCTATAATCTGGAAGCTCCAGGTATGAAAGCAACTGAAAAAGAAAGAGCTGAGCCAATGAACTTGTATTTCCATTAGCTGAAGGAGACAATCAGGCACTGCACAGAGAAAAGGAGCTCTGGTCAGCAGTTCTCTGGAGTATTGCAGATAGCTCCAGTCAGCTGTGTTTGGAGAGGTTAATTTAAACATAAACATCGTGGAAGAGAGACGCCAGCATACTAGGAGATACCTCTTTTGAGAGAAGTGTGGTTTGATTAGTCTATTAATGAAAATGCCAAGAGCTATTCTTCTCAATAAACATAATGCAGGGCTAAATTCCAAAGAGAGCAAACAATTGAAAAGGGAAGGAGAGATAAAAGACAACGATAACAGAAGGACCATTGTGTACCAAATAGGTATAAATAAGAGTGGGGTGGCAATTAAGCTTCTTATAATTCAGGTTGAAGGTCAGCAATGTTTAACCATGAGTAGAAAAGGTAGCAGCCTTACTAGTTTTAAGATAGATCTTACTCAATGTATGAATAGCACGTTAGGGGAAACAATGGTCTGTAATAGCAGGTGATTTGACTTCAGGAGCCAGGAGAGTTTTTTCAGGAGTGTCTTCTCATGAACTTCTGTCCACCCATCTCTAAGGACACCAGGACAACTTCTTACAAACTATTTTTATTGCATGAAGAGTCCTTTTCTGAGGATGTAACCTAGTATTAATAAAGACATAGGCAAGAAGAAAAGGGCTTCTGTGACCTCTGATATGTGCAATTGTAAATCTGACACAGTCCAGTGAGCACGACACTAAAGCAAAGAACAAAATGAAGCCTCATCTCAACCTGATCATCAGTGTTTGAAAGCCAGATAGCTGTGTCCCCAGGTAGAGCTGTGTGCATTAAAATAAGAGGCAGCAATCAGTTAATGAGAAAGAAAGAGAGCTCTTATCAACATGAAATAGTCTCACAACATTTTAGATGCAGCAAAAAGTTTTTCCCTGCTATTCTTGAAATCCGCCCAAAACCTTTTTGTGTAAGCACTGAGAAATGAGTATATTGAGTCATCAGCAAAGAAAGCAGGTAAAAATCTTCTCTCATCATGCTGTGTCTGTCGGGGGCTTCTCCAACGATTAAGAAAGTAAAGGCAAAAAGAAAACATTTTTTTCTCTACTTGACTTTCCAGAAAAATATGAAAGCATGCCACGTAGCTATGGGAAACAAATTGGGCATCTTGTGCCTACATGCACTCTGTGGACATAGCAATGCTATTTAAGTTTATAGTAGGTTGGAAGTAAATAAATAAATAACTGACAGCAGGGTTTTTTTGAAGGGATTAGAGGAGGTTGAACATTGTCAGAGGTGGCATTTCAGTGACAATGAAAAATGCAGAAGGAGAAAGTAAATAACTGCTGCTGGCAGGAGAAAAAAATTCCGTGGGGAGCTGAACCACATGATGAGAATTACATGAACTATAGCAGAATTCAAGAGACTACTAAGCTGCAGTAAAAAACATAATAAAAAGTAGCCGAGCAATCAGATGTAGATGAAACCAGCTCAGGTAGGCACAGTGAAGGTTAAGTAAGGAGCAAACTTCAGTGGAGAATTCAGTGGGAAAGAGCTGGGTCTTTTAAAAAAGAGAAGAGATATGCATTTGAGGAATCATCTAGCAAAGAAACAAAACAATGCAGTGTATGAAGTCACAGTTGCATCCTGGTTAGAAATGTAATTAATAAATGATTAAATTATGATGTTACTTTCTGGATGGGTCTCACTGCTATTGTCTGGGATTACAATGAGAATTTGAACAAAAAGGTAAAAATGAGTGATTGATGGACTCTCTCATGAGGATTTTATTCATAATGGGCAGTCTTGCCTGAGATTGGTGTCCTCCCAAGAAAGAGTTTTCCTCAGAAAACTTTTTGCATCATGAATTCCCTTTAATTTTTTATTTTGAAAAGGGTGTTTATCTCCAGATATGTCTTTGAAGAACTTCCTTCCAGGAGAGAAATAAGGTCCTCATGCCCAAGGATCAGCTCTGTCGCATCCCCATTCCTCTGACCTCGGGATGAAAAAGCACTCAAAAAAAAAATCAAATCAGCCTGTTCTAGATAGAGTTTACCTGCTATTGGTAAGCACGCAGCACTAACAACCAGAGCAAAGATAGGACAAGCTTTCACTGCAAAAAAGGAGCTGGAGAACATGTGAGAGGAGTGAATCATGTGTCCTTTCATGTGTTGAGAATTTTGGGATGCTACCACAACTTTTTGCTTTTCTCTGTACTCAAGAAAGGATTTATCCCTCATGCCACCTCTATTTATAAGCACACTGTTATTGCTGAGAGTTAAAGAAAAACGAAGTGGCTGGTCAGCCTGGATTTAAGTCTGTCATACCCAATATGTGTGGCATGTTCAACTATTGGCTTTAAGGCCATCACTTTGCAAAAGTCTAGAAAGCTCCCCAGTAGATCTTTTCTATTGCAGAGTTTTTACCACTGTTTTTCAGCTCAAAATCTGAATGAGGTTATGCCTTGCAAGCCACTTTGTAGTGTATTGCAGTAGCAAGCGGAAAAAATCCATCGTAATGTTTCTTTAATGCCCTTGGTATCCTCCAGAAAATGTGCATGCTGAAATCCGTATGTAGCAAACGGTTTCCCTCTGCTTAAAAAATAGACAACAAAACAGGGAGGTCTGTAAATGTACACATCATGCTGTGAGTCATATGGTAGGTTTTGTTCACCTTTTAATAAGAGCAGTCTAATAAGCCCCTCTGGCCACCGTTTCTCCTGTTATGTAGCATCATGTGCCATCAACGTGGTACTAAAGCAGGAGAAAGTTAAACATGGTGTGTTCAAATTACCCCAGTGAAATCACTCAATAGAATAACCACTTGTCAGTGCTGGTAATCTAGACTGGAATATGAGTCGCTGAAAGTCTGACTGATATATATATGTATATTTTAAATCGAATGAAATAACCTTTTTGTCATAGTAAATATTTCTGGGTAGATGAGGTTTATGGTATTTCCCCACCAGCAGTAGATGAGGCTGTGTGGGGATCAGACTGCAACATTCTTTCTCAAATACTTCTTGCTTTACAATACACAAATGTCCCCTTGATATTAATGGGATCAGATGTTCCTTTTGCAGAAGGGAGGACAATTGAAAACACTGTTTTTTTAACCTTTAACTTCATGTCTTACCAACAGTGGTACATGTATAAATATATATTTAGTTTTACTTTGTGTAGCTACAAAACCAAAGTGACAGATTTGACTTATATTGAGTGTTACCATAGCTTAATAAGCTCTGCTTTAGCACTGAGATGTTTTTGTCAAAAAAAAAAAAAATCTGATTAGGGCAAGCATTTTGGATGGTATGTTTGCACCTGCAAATGAAGAAACAGGCAGAAGGGAACACTTGTTTTCTTTAAAAAACAAATACATTCTTTTACCTTCTTAAAGTAAGTTTTAAAGCTCGAGTCTGGATCTGGTCTTGCAGAGGTTTTAAATTTAGTTTTTATGTAACCAAACTACGAAGGAATCATATTTCTAGCTTGAAGAAAATTTTGAAATACTTTCAAGAAATCAAAAGTGGCCAGATCTCTGCCAGACCCATAAAGACATTTTAATCACCAATAGCAGAGCAGTTCAGGCTCTGTGCCTATCTGTGTTATCATGTATAATTGGCTTTGTCATTTGCTCTTTGGTTCTGTCTTGTTTGGATCATTCAGTGCTATGGAAACTGAAGGGAAAGTGAACAGGTTTCCATCCAATAATTGATGTGGAACTGGAAGCTGTTTGTTCTAACAGTGATGATTTCTGCTGCATTAGGGCTTTCCTGCTCTCAGCTAAAGCTCCCACACTGACCCCCTGGCGGCTGGTTATAAATCTATAGGACCATGATTCAGGCCTGTTACCCTCCTCTTGCTGATGCTGGAAGTCGTATTTGATAGGAATGGTTGGACTTGATGATCCGGTGGGTCTTTTCCAACCTGGTGATTCTATGATTCTAAGTGGCGTTAGGGTAAACCTTCCCTGAACCATATCACAGAATCACAGAATAACCAGGTTGGAAGAGACCCACTGGATCGTCGAGTCCAACCATTCCCACCAATCCCTAAATCATGCTCCTAAGCACCTCGCCTACCCTAACATTAAACACCTCCAGGGAGGGTGACTCAACTACCTCCCTTGGCAGACCGTTCCAATGCCTAACCACCCTCTCCGTGAAGAACTTTTTCCTAATCTCAAGCCTAATCTCCCCTGGCGGAGCTTGAGGCCATTCCCTCTCGTCCTGTCCCCTGTCACCTGGGAGAAGAGGCCAGCACCCTCCTCTCCACAACCTATATGGGGGCTAAGCTGACCTTCTTGGAAAAAAAGGGGAGTGTGCTGCTGACTTCTGTGGTGCTAGGACTTCACCCTGGTTTTCTGAGGGCCCTCTTCTGTTTCGGCAAGAATATTTAAATGTATGAGGTGAGGTCTAGAGCACGTAGAAATTATTACTGTGTAGGAGCAGTGTAAATTCATACTGCTAGTGGGGACTGGCTTGAACATTTCTATCACACCACTCTGCACTCGTGTCTTATATGAGTTTGTTCTCTTTTCCCTATACTCTGTGTACCAGACGCCATGTACCTCTGCTTGAACCATCTGGTCCTGATCCTCCAAATTAATTTACAGAATATGGTAGTTACGGGAAATCCAAAAGATACCCAATTTCAAAGTTTGTTCTCTTCCTGATTACTCTTTAGAGACTGAATATCCACAATAGTGGAATTTCACCTCCAAAAAGTCTATGTTATACCCAGAGAGAGAATTGGTGGTTAAAAAAACAAACAAACAAAGAAACAAGTAGAGTTTTACTGAGGCTTTCAGAAAGACCAGGATTTTATTCTGTATCCAATGCCCACCCCACTGGCTCTGTACTTCTAGCTGCTTAATTGTTTAAAGTGCAATGAATATAGCATTAAAATAGATATTTCTCTTTGCTAAACATGCCACTTCTATTAGCCTGCACATCAATAACTTGGGCTTTTGGTCATCCAAAGCCAATAGCACATGGCTTCAGGAAAGTACTGGAAAGAAGCAGCTGTATGTTTCCTTGAGATTGTCTGCCCTCAGCCTGCTCCACCTGCCTTACACGATGCAGATGCTTTATGAGCACGGATTTAGGTGAAGCACTAAGCACCTTTACCTCCCACTAAGCATATGAGTTCAAGCACACACTGTTCTTTCAGCAGCTGCTCTCTGAAAGTAAAGGAGATATAGCTTCCCCAAATATCTAACTAATGTTTCTTCCTCGCTAAGGGTTGCTAAGTAGCTGGTTTTGTCAACCTCCTATCTGGTATCAAGACCTAAGAATATAAATTCTGCGATTTGCTAAGACACCTCTGATAAGGAAATAGCTCTGATTCCTTCAATACATAGAAAACTAAAAACCTGTTATTGCTAGAGAAAAAGAGTTAACATTAGCATTTACAATCTGGGAAGGAGAAGCTTCTTCCACTTATTTTCAGGAGAATAATTTAAGAATTGCATTAAAACAGTCTAGTCCACATGCAAATTTGATTTTTGACCTTTTGTGCTAATCAAAAGCTATGGTGTTAAAAAGATGTGTACATTATTGCAGAAAGTATGGAGTAGAATTAACTAACATACCTTCAGTATTGTTGTAGCATATCTGAAGGTTATTTCACATACTTTGCTACGTAGGGTTTGGGATCTACATCACTAGAAACACTTCAAGTAGCAATTATGAACTGTTGGTGGAAATCCTGGTGACATGTGTAGTATACTAAAAGTATTAAATGTAGTGAGTAGTTTTGGTGGTTATGTAGAGTAGGGATATCATATAATAGGCCACAAAGATTTGAAAAAATGGCTTGCAAAGTGATTTTAAATAATCTGAGTACACCACTAAATAATTAGGACTACTTTTTAAAAGCATCTAAACCCAGCTGAACTCTGTTCCTATTACAATTCACTGAGCATTTCTGGACACAGGAGGAGCATGTGCAGAATGAATTACCCACCAAAAAACACACATCATTCACACACAGAGAGGCTTCTGCTACTCCACACATTCCACACTAGAAAGTGAATTTTATACTCACCGTTAATTTGGTGCTTCTTATCAAATCCATTACCGGCAAGATCCTTTTCCCAGTGTTAATCCAATACATGTTTGTTTCCTTTTTTGTGAGAGGACAGAAAGGTGCCTTCCGGTCTACAAAATGAAATCACAAAGCCATGTACTATGTTTATTCATATTAATTTTCCATAGAAGATCTAGTAAGATGATGGGTAAGCTGGAGGAGGAGAGAGGAGGATGGGAAAGCTTGTCTGGACAGTCAGGGCTGCAGGCACAGAGAAATGGTTCCCGAGAAACCCCATGACACCCCCCATTTAGGAAGGATTATAGGAGCCACCCCTGATCTATGACAGCTATTAAGCAAGCTGACGTACCTGAGAAGATTGGCAGTTTTCTACTCGACCACCTTTCCATGGTTTTTCCAATATGTTTGCTTCTGAAACCCAGAGTCAGTAAATAGTGCTGGGGAGGCAGGGATGGCCACTCAGCTGTCTGTGGCAAGATGTGAAGTCCATGAGGATCTGGAATATGGAAAGGAAAATAAGTTCCACTGTCACATTTATTTTCAGTTGCAAGAAAAGTTACTTCTTTTGAGAAAAACAATGGAAAGTCTGAGGAGTGAAACATAATGCAGGAAGCTTGCCAAGACAAATCTGGCCAAAGCAGCCCATGCAGCTGTAACTGGATTTTGAAATTTCAGACTTTGCAGACTTTTGCAACAATTAAACTGAAATTTGCTGATGCATAAGATAAAACATATTCTTTTTATTTATCTGCTTTTCAATGCTAATAATCCAAAGCATTAATAATTCAACACTTCTGTAACTTAACATTCTGATATTTTATTTGCAAAATAAGATGTTTTGTTCTTCCCTGAGCTTACGAGGTTTGATTTCCTACAGATTTGTGCTTTTACCATCAACACCGCAATAATCCCAGGTTTTCCACGTGCCCTTTCTGATCCACACAGCTGTCATGAGACAGTCAGTGCTATGACTTGTCCAGAGTTTGCGACTGCTGCTGCCAAAAAAACTGTGTATTGGCTGAGTCGGTCTGCCCTTACCACAGTGAGGACAGATGCTCAGAGCAATCGTATAAACCACCTTCGCTTAGGGAAACACACCAGTCCTTTCCTCTCTCCCCTTACCGTGCAAAAAATAAACTTAGATTGAATGTCAGTGTCACTTTTCACAAAGGAGTGCTATGTTTTCTGTGAGCTCTGCTTTTAAGATGCCAGGCTGTACGGTCACATTGACAAATGGAGAACCCCACTCAGAGCTCTCTGGACTTGCTCTTGTATTAATCAAATCTAGTGGACCTGATATTTCCCTTGCAGCACGTTCTGCTTCTGATGGATTCTCAATTTTGCAACAAACTACATCGTACACTTGGATTTAAATGTGTATCTGCTCCTTTACCTTGGCAATAAGGAAAACTTAGGTATCAATTTAGTCCTTACATTCTTGTACAACTTGGACTAAAATTGGACAGATGATGGTTACAGAAGGTTATTTAAAATAACATGTTTGTGAGACGTCTGGTATTTTACAGCTACAGTTAAAATGGGGCTGTCCTGGGTGTCCCTCTTGCAGTGAGTTAGAATCATAGAATCACCAGGTTGGAAGAGACCCACTGGATCATCGAGTCCAGCCATTCCTATCAAACACTAAATGATGCCCCTCAGCGCCTCCTCCACCCGTCCCTTAAACACCTCCAGGGAAGGTGACTCAACCACCTCCCTGGGCAGCCTGTTCCAGTGCCCAATGACCCTTTCCATGAAAATTGTTTTCCTAATGTCCAGCCTGAACCTCCCCTGGCAGAGCTTGAGGCCTTTTCCTCTCATCCTGGTAGCAATTTAGCCTTTTGGGCCACCCTGCTGGAAGCAGCAGTGAGGTGTGCACTACACGTCTAGTTTGTGTGATAGAGGCTTTCCAGATTTTGTCTGGGGAAATGTACTTTTCCCTTTATGTTTCTCAATCACCAACTAAAAGCCAAGAGTTACCAGGGTCAGCTATGTCCCAAATCACCAGGTTAATGATAGTATGAAATGCTTTTTCTCCCCCTGCCTCTCTTTTGCCAAAATATCATGCTCTTTCCTCTCAAAATAAGGCTGTGGTCACCATGATTGAAGCGCCTGTGTACTCCTGGAGATGCTACTTGAGTTCACTCTGCCAGGAGAAAAGAATGGACTCTGCAAAGCCCTTGTTCACTCTGGATCCTGTTGTCAACAGGCTAAAGGAAACCTGGCAACCTACTCCCATCCATCCCTGCAGCTAAGATGTTTTCAAAGGTGGCAATGTGTTCACTTGTGCTTGTAGTAGGGAGGATAATTTTGGAAAGCAAAGGCCTTGCTGCAGGGATGACCGTCAGTGACTGATGGAAATCCACTGAGACAGGAACGAATCTGGGTCTCTCTGTCACCACAATACACAGCAAATCTAGCTTTGAACAAAAGATTAGTTGTAATAATGATATTCAATAACTGAAACATGAGGTTTCACAGATAAAAATCATCTTTACAGGGATTTACAGTGTAAAGTCTGTGCTTTGCCTAAGTACTTACTTGATTACCTAAATAATGTACAATCATAGAGCAAATCTCAGAATTAATTTCCCCCCACAGAAGTGTAGAAATGTGAAGGCTCTGAACTCTTCCAAACTCTTTTGTCAGGCACACACATAAACAGTATACAGTCCTTAAGAGCATGTGAAATCTGCTGTTACCTGTATATATATGCTCTACATAATCAGGGTGCTTTTTAGCAAATATCTCCTTTATCTTGTTTATTTTGTCAGGCTTGACTTCTGTCACAAATGGTGTGTACATAACGGAAAATGATACTTCTCTAGTGATGGCTTCTTCAAACATAGCCTAAAAAAAGGCAAAGAATCAATACATTTCATGTTGGTTAATGGCTAGTTAAAAAAAAAGAAAAATAATTACTTTCACAGATGATATTTTCCCTTTAATAATTGCACAGTCATGCAAAGATAACGTATTTTGGTCTTGAATATTAATTCGAGGGGAATTTAAATTAGTTCCAGAAAACATGGCCTATCTATACTCAGAAAATCAATTTAATGGAGAAAGAACATTTGTAAACAGTTTTCAGTGCAGCAAGCCTATGTCTTGAATGAGGAGAAAAGTATTAGATAAATTATCTTTTAGATGGAAAGAAAAAGTGATTCCATGCTCTCTGAAGGTCACACCTTTCATCTGAGGGTTTTATTCAGTCCTTGGGAGCTGGTTAAACAATACTAACCATTCATCTTACCCCTTGGGTTGGCATGAATCAGAAACTGTGCCTATACAGATTATTAGTCTTAAAATATTGCATTTAAGCACCATTTACATTAAAAGTAAAATTCACTCCTGTGCAGAGGGCAACACAAAGCTTATGAACCTTGTCATCCTTAAAAATTATTTAAAATGATGCATTGTGCTGGTCTTAGATGGAGAGGTGGATTTCACACTCAGTGGACCCCAATGAACCGGTGCTGGAACTGCCAGGAGGAGTTGCCAGCCTGGGAACAGCCTTGCTTGGTAGTCTTATGGGTCAGTGCAAGGGAAGCTGAGCAGCAGTTCCTCCTGGGTTTGGGTAAGACCACAGTCAGCACTGCTTTGGCCGCATCTGTTACTAACGAGAATTTTGTCTTCTTGGCATGGGCAGTTCTTTCTGGAAACTGGGGAAATTGAAAGACTTAATCAATGTGTCTTGGTGAAAGTGTGAGCATGTTTAACAGAGACAATACTGAAACAAAGTTAATAGAGATGGTCAGAAAAGCATGAGAGGAAAAGATATATATTTTTTAACAGGCTGTATGAAAATCCCAGATCACTTTCCACACTGAAGAGATTCACAGGAGGCATCATTATGGGACTAGCCCGGCGTTTTATTAACAAGTCCTTACTTTTGTTCCTCAGTCTATCCTTCACCTATGCAAAATTGTCCAAGACATAGTTTGCCTCTATGGGTCATTAGTTTAGCTGATGATTACTCCCAGCAACCTACAGTGGAAAGCTGAGAGTGTTGATTAGTTAGGTATCTTTATCCTTCTCTTTAATGACTGTAGACAACAGGTCCTCTGACGTGGTTTTATGCCAGTTTATTTCCACCCTGTTTATTGGTATGAGGTGTGCAAAACCACCATAGAAATTCTATAATTGTTCTGAGCAGATATTGGGATAGGCTGCCATACATGCACCCTGAGCGCTGTTATGCTGAACACTCTGCCTGGAGGTCAAGGGTGTCATGGGTTTTGCTTATATTTTAGATTACTATATTTAGTCAGCCTATTATCCTGCGTTTCATGGAATGGAAGCAGTCTGAAATGGGCAATATTTAGCCTTGCAAAATTAACAGGCTTTGAATGTGTGATAGTATCATGACCACCCGGGGCAGTAATAATGTTTATACCCAGTGAGGAGGAGTTGCAGCTTTCTGTGAGCACAGCCGTGTTACCCATGGTTAATGCCACAGATCTGGAGGTATCGGACCAGAAAATAGCAAGTGTGTCCTCCTGCCAGGACCTCGGGGGTCTATGAATTGATCTGCACCTGTTCCTCCAGTCTGCACTGATTTATAGGAAAGTGATTCTAGGATTTCATATTTTTATGGAGTTTAATTATCCTGTCCTTCAGAGCCCTTGGAGGATCAGTAGCAAAACAAACTGATGTAGCTTTCCAAGGTATGTTTTTAAGAAAGCAGAGGCCTACTTGTTCAAGTTTTACTGAATTTCGTGTGTAAATAAAGGCACAGAATTAGGTCAGCCTTATTTTGTGTGAGATATTGGGTATTCTCCTTATTTTCTATGGTTTGGCTGTCATTTCCTAATCTGGATTAATACAAGCATGTGAACGTCGTTGTGCGTGTATCCATACACTTCAGATTTAAGATACACGAGTGAGGCAGTGAGATGAAAAAGTGAGCAGCTGGACTAGACAAATTCTATATTCTGTCTGCAAAGTTCTCTTTGGGCTTTATCATCCTCAAGGACAGTTCAAAGTCACACCTGTAATATCTCTGCATTGCCATGTACCCAGGGCTACTCTGCACAGCATGCAAATAGCAACTAGCTCAGAGGGCAATGATGGTAAAATGTCAGCCAATGGGGAAAAGAATAGATCCGTAGTTTCTGGTCAATACTGCTACTGAAGGTATTATTATCACCCAAGAGTATCTTTTTCCCCAAGCTACTGACCCTGGACATAGATGCTATTTGTTTTATTATCCTCTTGGATTTTTACGGGGTGAAGTCTTTAAGGACATAAAACTTTGGCCCATAAAACTTTGGAGGAGAAAACTTTATATGATGAAATCTCTAAGGATTTTTCTGCTTTGGCCTTTATGCACTGAAGTCGTATCTGCGGATGAATATCTGGCAACATGTCTAGGAAACAGGGATGTCTACAAAACACAATCTGTTGTGCTGTGCACCATGCAGCTACTCAAGATATGGTTGCACTGTGGAGAGGATTGCAAGGGTTTTGATGGACTTTCAAGAGAGTCCTTGCAGAGAGGACAGGGCAACTGATTTTTCGCATTTGTATGTGTCTTCATGACTGCATCTGAAGGGTGCTTTCTGCAGTGCCCTCTCAGATACATCAGAGGATGTTGCTGTTCTGGCCTTGGAGTGGAAGAAGTGTCAGGGTTTTTCATGAGTATGGAAGTAGCTGTTTAGCTGATAAAGATGATTTTTTTTTTTTGCATATCTTGCAAGTGAGCTCTGCACTTATATCTTATCACTTGGTGCTACACCCCAGCCTTTAATTCCAGCAGAGTTAGTAGAACTGGAGTCCTTAAAATTACCTTAAACTATAAGAAAGAGCTTCTCCTAGCAATGTACAATAGTGTAAGGACTATGATTGACCTGAGTCCACTGAATTTAGTGGTTTACCTCAGCAGTGGACAGTATCTATTGTTTCAGCAAAGAGACAAGAATTTGCTTGAGAAAAGGCTGCAAAGTAATGTGATTGTAGGGAAGATTTCTTTTTGTAGTTGTGGGATTGACATGTCATGAAGTTTATATCCCTGTTTTGGAAGTGTGGGGAACTGGAGAAAGTCTGCAGAGAAACCATCTGGAGGCAAAGTATCTCAAGGAGTATTTATATTGTCAGCACTTCTATTAAAATACCAATGAATTCCTTCATATTACATAAGCTTTCACAAGGTCTGAGGGATGTACATCGCTATCATGACAATTAAAGAGCCAAAAGACTATCCTAAACAACAAACTTTGTTTTCATCAAGCATTTAAACATACATTTGACTGAACACCACATACTCCTCTGAGAACTTCAGCTCTGTGATATCCTTATGTTCTACCATATCTAGTAGTTACATTTCACAGATCTTTTAATAAAAGTTAAACTTTAGCCTAAACAGTCCTATATTTTCTCTCCAACACCCACTAAAATTTTGTTAGGTGCTCATAAAATGAATAGGTAGATGCACAAGAAAGAAAGCTTTCCCATGCCAACTTTTGATGGCAAATGATATAACCACTTCAATATTTTTCTAAGGCTTTTGCCATTTTGCCTGCTTAGAGCAGACATAGAAGAAGAAAAATGGCACTTTAGCAAAAAATTCTTCATAACAGTGACAGTAGCTCTCCCTGCCACAGTCCCTAACCTTAATCCTCTTTAACTACAGAAAGGTTTAATTTGGAAAATCCAATTATCTTGACATCTAGAATTAGCCAAAAATTTAGATATCTTCCTAGTGCCTTATCTTGCAGCTGCAGTGCACACTCAGCCACTGTCTCACTTACAGTACAGCAGGAATTGATGCTTTTATTGATGATTTTTATTAATGCAATGATATCAGTCAGGGTAAAGCCATTAGCCTCTTCTATGAACTCCTTCCACTCTTACACTGGTAGTTAGAATTATGGGTGCACTGCAGTGCAACCTATGTGCTTTTCTCTATATCTTTCCAACCATAAAGAAGTATCTGGCAGCCGGGCCACTAAGTCTGTTGCTGTTGTGATATGAATATCTTCTCACCAGCATGATCTTCTTACATCATTTTTATTTTTTTTTTCTGCAGGGAAAATAAGTAGACAGAATGCCAGAGCATATCCTTTTCTTGATATATTTATGTTATGAATAAATCATGTATTCTACAATAGAAGAAAACTTCCTGCTTATCTGCCATGTAATGCCTCCCCATTAATGTAGGTCACATCAAATATCAGCTTATTTAGGTTCTTAAGTTATTAACGTATTTAAGTCTCTGTGAGTTATTTTGTATGCAGTCTGTTTTGAAAGCGGATTTGCAGAGTGCCACAGTGATAGATCTGTGTATTCTGCTGACTTCTGAACGGCAGAGGCAGATGTATTGCAGATGGGTTACTTTAGGCTTCAAGTTCTGTTTGATACTCCAATAAGTATCTGTTTATACTTTGGGAGAAAAAAATCTATGCTTTATATCCTTCCAAAGAGATCACTGTTCATTAAAGAAAACCCTGGGATACATAGAGTATGGAAAAGGTTGAGGCTGCTCTTGAAAATCCCTCTCTGATGCCAGCAGGTGGGGAAGCAAGGATTGAACACAAACGTGGAAATACAATTCTAGTTCAGGGAAGCTCTCTGCCCACAAGCCTGTCCTCCAGTTACACAGACTCACTTGAATGGGAATCCTCAGCTCTTGTTTCACTTGGTACCAACTAAGAATCTTACCAATTAATCCCAGCACAGGGCTAAATGTGAAGGATTTCAGTGTTTCTTTGCTATGGTGGGGAAACTCTGAGATCAATGCGATAGTGGCTGTATTTGCTTTGCAAGGCTGATCCAGAGCATTGACATCGTGAGCCCCTGTTACTGCTGAAATTATGGATTGTTGTCAACAGGAGCTATTATGTGTATTTGTACCAATTAGGAACTCTAGCTCCAAGTAGCCCTGCAGCGGTATGTCCTGCCCTGGGCCCCTATCCCTGGAGCCTCCCTAGGATGCTGAGATAAATCTGCAATGGGGCAATGAGGTGGTGGATGCAAACATCAAGAGAACCACCTCCACGAATGGGCCAACTATCCTCTGCATGAAGCTACTGGCCAAATCGCAGCCTTTAACCCATTTTGTTAATATCACAGAATAATCACAGAATAACCAGGTTGGAAGAGACCCACTGGATCGTCGAGTCCAACCATATCGCCCCTTTCTTAAAGGTAAGCGAGTTTTCTCTCTTGAGAAATACCCTGATTTCAATGAGGCAGTTCACTGTGACTGCTCTGAGCAACAAGACTGCCCTTCCAGCACTGGGAGATGCCTTTCACCATCACAAGTCCTCAGCAGGTGTTAGGTCAGCTCTGCATGGCTCATGCTATGCCAGGAATAGGTCACAGTTTAAAGAGCAATGTTTTTTTTGGGTTTTTTTTTGTGAAAGGGGATTATAAACTGTGCTCAGCTGAACAGCTTTGGCAGCCTGGGCTCAGAGGGACATCTTAACTCAGACAGGCAGAGCTAAATGTTGAGCATTGCTGAGAGCTTTATGTGAATATGGTCAGAGCCACTGGCCAACACCTAGATATTGCATCCATCTGGTGATTGAGGCAAGTGCTTGAGAGACAGAGAGTGACTCTGGCTAGGAAATGCCTTGAGAGAAATGTGGGATACTTGCTGCAGGGCTTTTTTTTCAGGGTTTTTAGTCCTACAGATCAAAAAAAAAAAAAAGGAAAGGAAACTAAAATGCAGAAACTAACTGAAGGATATGTCAATCTTTCCTAGCACTGAGCTCAACATCTTTTGGGAACTTAACTTAAATGTAAAGAGATTCATCAGACAGCTAGAGATGGTGACTGATGTGGTTAGCCTGTAAAATGGACAACATTGTTCAACGGGGCAGTGAAAAATCGTGCCTGAGTCATCGCAACAGCACACTACTTTATGTGGCTGAATGGCTGCTAATTTACTAGAAGACAAGTTGACTGTACATAGAGATGTTTCTGAAAAGTGACTTTATCTATTTTTGTGTGATGTCCTTTGTAGTTCTTCAAGAGCAGATGTACGGATAGAAAGCCACATAACCAGTAATGATCCTAGGAACAGCACAAACTCCTGCCTGTAGCTTCCTCTCCCCAAAGAAAGGAGATGGTGTACAAAAAAAGGGAAGAAGATAATGAATGTGTCAGTTCTTAAAGACTTTTGCAACTCGAGGGAACAATAAGAGCCCTAGAACAGCACAAAATGGCTGTTTTTCTCCCTGATTTCCTAGGTTTCTTCTGTAAATCTTAAAGTTCTGCTTTGCAACCCAGTAAAAGCCAGAATGAATTGAAAATTCTGATTCTGAAATATGCACATTATTTTTGAGCTACCATGTAGATTTTTTCAATGGTCTATGGTTTGCTGGCCAGGTTGTTACTGTTGAGTATCATTGAGCATGATTTATGGGCCTCTCTTAAGAGTTAAAACTCTAATTGGGTTGGTATTTGGTTTCATATTGGGATTTCACCAGCTACCATCTGCAGCAAGGTATGTGTTGCCTATATAATTCATCTAGTTTTAAATAGAATCACAGAATCACAGAATAACCAGGTTGGAAGAGACCCACTGGATCGTCGAGTCCAACCATTCCCACCAATCCCTAAATCATGCCCCCAAGTACCTCATCCACCCTCACCTTAAACACCTCCAGGGAGGGTGACTCAACCACCTCCCTGGGCAGGCTGTTCCAATGCCTAACCACCCTCTCCGTGAAGAATTTTTTCCTAATCTCAAGCCTAAATCTCCCCTGTTGGAGCTTGAGGCCATTCCCTCTAGTCCTGTCCCCTAAATAAATCCATCTTTCCTGAAATTAGAGACAATTAATCCATCTGTTTTAATAATTGTGACATTTAAACTAATAACTTCTCTTAGTATGTAAATATAAGTATGATTCAAGCAACACTTATTCTAGAATGAATGATCTGGTACCAGAAAATTAGAAGTAGGTAGAAAATATATGGAGGTAGATATTATTAAAGAAGAAATAACACAAGAAAAATGTTAAATTCCTTGGTTTTGTACATGTGGAATTGTTTCTGGAATGGAAATATCAGCAATAACAACAGCAATAAAAAGCTCCCAAATCAGTATCAAGATGATAGAAACTCTCTGTTATGTTATTTTATTTGCCTTCTCAATCCAGTTTTCAATTACTCCATATTTTTACTAGTGTACCTTAGAGCAGAATGAAGCTGAATTTTTGCAACTGAGTATTATATCTCACAAATATTGTATTCTAAAGCGAGACTGCTCCAAATCCCTGAAATGGCATACATTGGAAGAGGCACGTTCTGCTTTGAAAAAGTCTTAATATTTTTCATTTTAACAAGTTGCTTCAGCCAAGATGCAACGTGAAAACATGGGAAACCCATGAACTGGTCAGAAGGTGCACTGAGGTTATCTGGATAACAGTGCTGTATCTAAAGAAGAAACTGATCTTCCTGCTGATAGGCCAAAATCTTTCTGTTCTTCTAACATGCAGGATGAGGAAAATCATTACATCCCAATTTTCCACCAGAAAATTAAAAGCTCAGTGCTTTAAGGTAAGTGTTATTCTTCAAAATGACTATAGATAACGGAAGAGGATTACCTATTGGTTTTTATAAAGAGTGATAAACCAAATGTTCTCTCTTTTTTGACATGGGAAAATTAAAAATTAATTCTTAAAGCAGCAACGAGTTCAACTGACGTCTGAGCCAGTATAGGCTTATGCATAATTAGACGCTCACTTCTGCCTGTACCCATAACAGCCAGTAACCACAATAGGGCTCTATCCCCAGATATTATTAAATAAAGAACTTTTCTGCAGTGAAGTGTGGCACAGCATGATCTACTAAAGTAGCCTCAAGAACTAATGAGAAACACATTTTCTCAGTAATAGGATGGCCAGGCGGCCCAGAGAGGCTGCCTGTCAAGTCCTATCAGTCATTCCATTAGGAGGACTGCAAAACATCTCTGCTGTTGCCAGCTTGGAAACCTCACGCTCCATAGCAGGACAAGGGTCAACCGTGAGCGTACGGGACTTCTGATGGCCCTCGTCACTGGCTGAGACTGGGGAGGCAGCTCTGGTTACCAAGAGTTTCTTTTCTTTTAACTTTCTTGGCTTGGATCATCACCTTGCAAGGTGTCAGATAAAGCCGAGCTCTAAAGGAGTTGACAGCATTCATTACTGCACTGCGGGTCTTCAGCCACCTTGTAGGGCTGGGGCATTGTTTGTTTTATTGTGTGATGTAAGTATTACTTTGTGCTTGTAACGGTCCAGATTTTTGAAATGCAAGCAACTGATGTTCGTAACAGCAATGAGAGAGCAAAACAAATGTCTGAATACCCAAACCTCCACGTCAGCCAAGGCATGTGTGCTACTGAAAGATTTGTCTGTGACTTTCAGTTTAGCTGACAGGAATAGTCTCAGAAACATAAGTTCATGAGCTCTGTGTGCAGCACTCATAAAGCCAGTAATTTCAGTGTGCTAAAAGCAGCTCTGTGGTGTCTGCAGTCTTGCTGAAACACTAGGGTTGAACTTGAGCTAAAGCTAAAAGCCCAGTTTACTCCAATGCAAATTAAAGGTCTCCATTTGAGCTCTAGCAAATACATATTGGCTATGTTATGGAATGTAGGCTTTTAGTACAGATGGTTATGGAAGTATACAGATATGAACCTACAAGCTTTGAAACACCTTTCTGGGTTCCATTATTTTCTGCAACATATGCATGGCTGGTGCAATGGCACTTAGTGTAAGACTTTGGCTAGATGGGGTTGACTTTGGATATAAGTGAATTACAGATACTAGATCTGAGCCTTTAGTATAAAACAAGTCACATTGTTTTCACAATAGAATAATAAAAGGAATAAAATTTGTATTGTGCTAATGAGTTAAGCTCGAGATATTTATAAGTTAGGCAATAAAGGCATTTTGTATTAAGATGTCTGTGACAGATATTGGTGAGATCAGACTATGATGTTCAAGATTTGCAAAGTTTATGTTTGACAATGTTGGGCATTTCCGACATTGTTGTATAGACATGATATACTTTTACTCATTGAATGAAACATCCAGATTATATTGCAGTTTTTAGCCAGTGGAAATAGTTTACAAAGGTGTGAGTAAAAGTGGACACTTTGGAGAGGGACTCCTTCTATGGGATGAAGTATCTCAAGTCTCTTGTTTGTTTTGTTATTAACAGCTGAGAAATTGCCTTGCTGACAATAAATGCTAGGGAGCTTACCTGACTATAGTAATAAGTAAGTTTAAACTGTCTTGCTGCTATCACTTTGAAGAAATTGACTTAACTTTCACATTATTATTTATTGTGATGAACTCTATTTAAGTAGTTTATTTTCAGTCTAACAGCCAATACACAAATCATCCAGTGCATATGCTGTAGTGGGTTATGAAAAAAAGCTCATTTGTTAACTTGGAATGTATATTTTCAGACCATGGAATAAAATATTTAAATGAAGAAAAAGGCCCCACTGACTGAATAATATTATCCATTGCAAATTACATTTTCACCTCCCATCAGCATTATGCCTTTATCTCAGAGTGGAATGGAAGGGTGGGTATTAATGTTCAAAAACAATACAGGGCATTAGATATTGCATATAACTGTAAAGATGATCCAGAAATAGATTATTTACATTGAAGGAGATAATCAAAAAAAGCTAATGAAAAATCTAATCAAAACCAATATTTAAAGTTGCCTGGGTCATGATCTGTAGGTATATATATACAAGGAGAAGGCGGCAAGTACTAAAGGATCTTCAGACTTTCAGAGTTGAATGCATAATGTAAATTGTTGGAAGTTTGGACTGGACAACTAAATCTCACTTTGTAAACTAGGGGAGGAATAGGTGACAACTATGCAACAAATTGTCTACTAGATGGATTATAGTCGATATTCTATTATTAAGCTGTTTACATTGGTGTTGGGTAACTTTCCCAAATTCAGTCTCTGCTTTCCTCTTTTGGTATGAATGTAGGAAGGTAAAGGTGTGATTCTGAGGTGCTTTTATGCAGGAAGTCAGGTAATTCATCAATATGAGTCCATCTGGCTTTAAAAATATGACAGTGCAAATCTTGCTGTATGCCTAAGAGGATGTAGGCAATCACATGGAACAGATTACTGTTGAAAAAGAAGAAATGTGTGTAAGTTAATAATGAGGGGGGTGTTCTAGGAAGAGTTTTGAAGAAAGAGGACTCCTGGTAGCTGGTTTCAGAGATCGGAGATGTTCAAAGGAAAGTACAAAACCAAAATCAAGAGAAGAAAACCAAAGGAGATACAAGATAAACTCCACTCTGAGCACTGGAATAGATCAGGAGAGAAAAAACAGTGATTTAGGAGCAGGATAAAAAATAAAGAGCTTTGCAGATGTACATTAAGGGCCAGAATATTTTGCAGAAATGTTGTCAGCTGAAGGATTCATGTGGCCTATACGTTTTGAAGTCATGAAAGAAGTAGAAGACAGCCTGTGAGGAGGAAAAACCTTTTCCAGTAGTTAAAAAAATCATGAAAAGAAGAAACAAAAGTAGTCAATGACACACCAGATGATTATATACATGACCCACTGATCAAAGCAGAATGTGACATATCTAATCTAAAAATCTTTATTAACAAAAGTAAAAAACAAACCATCCTGTTCCCCCACCCTTCCTCCTCAGAAAATTTTGCTCATTGTTGCAAGCCAACGCTAGCGAGTTCTGGGGCAGAGGAATAGTTAGCAAGAAAAGCGTGCATCAATAGCTGTTGCTTTGGTTACAAAGTCACATGAGCATGTATAGTCGTGACAAGTTATTTTCAGCTTTACACCATGAAATAGAGAGAATATTAATGAAAAAGCTTATGTTACCTCTGCTTGGTCTCTCTGTGGTGGAAAGTCCCAATGCAGTATCACATACATCATACTGCATCATTGTTGCTGTGTGCTCTAATGACATTGAAGTCACCTCTGATGCCGAGTGCACAGAACTCATCAGCTTGGGAAGGAAAGGTTGTTACTGGTGCTGGGGATATATCTTCATGAACAGCGTTTCTTAAGTGCTAGCTATTAACCTCAGTGGGAGCAGTGCTGGGCACCCAGCTGCCTCTGCTGCGTGTGTGTCAGCATATAGATACCGTTGAATCCTTAGCCTAGCCCACGCTAAGGCATATGCACAAAAGGCGCAAAATTGCTAAGCAATTTCTGTCTCCCAGCAAAAATCAAGCACAGTGGGGGATCAAACAAATGGTTAGATCTCTACTGACATTTCAAAGCTTCTGCAGACAAAGATGACAGCAGCTCAGGTTCAGGAGAAAGGCAGAGAAGGAGTGGGAATAGGGTACAAAGAGCATGGTGGTTCCTCTTGGTACCATGGGGGTCCAGAGAGGCTCACACATAAGCTCTTCTTCAGAAAAAATAAATGAGCTGTGAGCTCTGGAGAGAAGTAGAGGTGAACCTGAGTCTTATCAAAATTCTTTGGCCCTTGTTATCTATTTTGTATGCTGATGCTAATATTGTATGCTGATGCTAATGGCTGGAAGCAATTCAGCAGCTCCACGTCTGGCCTGGTTCGTTCCCACCTCAATCCAACCATAACTTCTTGTTTAAACTCTGCAAGGAGGCACTATGATGAATCTTGTCCTTCATACAACTTTTTTTGGCTGTCTTACATAGGACAGTATGAACCCCTGGGGAAGAGGACAGCTAAGACAGCTCTTCCTTTAAATTCTGTTCTTTGAGGCTTCATGTCCATGACATCAAGAAGGGAAGTCAATGGATACCAGTGTTAAGAGACAAAAAAAAGACATTCCATTCGAAGAAATGACCCCTTCACAAAACCTGTTTGTGAACTCAAGATTTTAAACAAGTCTGACCCAGTGGGTGAAAATATCAAACTGTTCTGTACAGAAGAAAATCTCTGCTGGAAAGCATATAAGAAAGTTCATAGGCACTGCAAACACTAGCCCAGTGGGTATTTCTCTGAATGAGATGCACTTTGCACTCACAGCAGTACTGAGATTCAGCAGCTCCCAGGACTGAGATTTATTCCATTTTACCAATAAGAATGCAACTAATAATAGTTTTAAAAAGGAAGAATTTACCGTATGAATAAAGGTAAAAGACTAGATTCTGATCTTACTTATTCTGGCTCATGTCAGACCACTTATTTTACACCACTGTCTTATTTTGCACCAATTCACGTAAAGTACTGATGTCAAATGTGCTCACAGAATAAACCCAAAATACACGAGATCAGAATCAGATTCTGAAATTTTATCACAATGGACATATGTTCTGCCTAGTATCATTAAATTGCTTGTACGGGCAAGGTGGACCTGAGGGCTAGGTCCACTCTGGGAGTCAGAAGGGTCATTCACTGCCTGAGTCCCAAATGCTGTGCTGTGAAATGCACTTTTGATCACATTGAAACCAGAGGTGTGAAAGCTGGGACACCACTAGCAGTGATAAGCTCCTGCAGCAATAAACCTCTCCCAGCAGAGGATCTAGCATCCTTTCACCTCCAAGCTTGCATGAGAGATCTCCTCAGAGCAGAAGGTGTATCCTTAAACTTAAATTTGTGCTGATGTGGCTGAACAGCCATCTCAAATAAGTATCACTCAAGAGACAAGCCTCATCGAAGTCAATGGTCTACTCCCCACATAAGTAATCTTTGTAGACTGAGGTCTTACCCAGCCATTGTTCACAGGGCATTTAAGGTTCCTCTGAGACTATTCTTTACAGCCATTTTTTCCTCCCCTTCCGGTTGAAGAGTTTGGAAAGGTGTCAGAGGATTAGTATCATGCAAATTGCAAAAGAAAGTGTCACTAAGCTAGGAAGACTTCACAAAAAAATAGCTTAGGGGACTATGCAGTATCCAGAATTAAATTTTATAGCAGTCTATAAAATTGAAGTATGAGTCAAGGGTTAACAACCTTGAATTTTGCCCTTAAAATTAGTCCAAGAAAATCTACTTCATTATAAATACAGTAGTACTGTATAGTGTCCTGTTGATTGATGTGCCCAAGAGCTACCTTTGTTGGCAGTCTTTTAAGCAGTAATCCTTCATTTTGGTCTTAATAGTGAGATAGGCACCTCCTTCCTCATTGGGCTATCAATTTTTACCTGCCAATATAGTTTGATGAGCTTGCTTGTATGCTGCTCCGTGCCTCCTGTCAGCCAGTATATATAGTCAGCAATCATGGCACTCCTGATGACAAAACCAAAATGAATGAGTGTACGGGGAGAGAAAGAACGTATATAGCAATATTTAAAGGAGGCAATATTAAAAAACAGTAACATGAAGCTTCTATCAAAAAAATTACATAAAACTCTCAGTCTTTGTCCAACTTTAAGATGAGCATTACTAAACATTTTTTTAGCTAGATAAACTATCTTCAAGCAAACAACCCTACATTTCCTTTTAATAGCATTTTAATATTTTACTTCGAGCAAATATTTAGTGACTATTATATGATATTTTAGTCTAGCTTTTTTTTGCTCTAAAGTATTTGTGGGTGAAATATATGTATTTCTTCCAGGACAGCATCAACATGTATAGCACCCTGTAGCTTGGCAGTCTGAGAATATCACTTGTCGATGGCAAACTCAGACATAGTTTACCTTGAATAAACTATAACTTAAACCCCTCCCCCCAAGTAATCAGCTGTCTTGCTACCTAATTGAGTATGCTTTAGTACTCCCACTATCTGTGACAATCATTGCATTACTCTTTCTAGACTGAAGGATATTAAAAAGTATTGTGCAATGGATATTAATGCAGAATCTTAACAGACTTTAAAAAATCAGTTTGCTTTTATGGCTGCCTCTCCACACTGCTCTCCATTTCCTTTCCTCAAGAGATTCCAAATCCAATTAAATGTGCCTACATGTAATTCCAAATTGTCACTTTAGTCAATTAAACATATAATAATCTTGTGTACCTAATTACTAGCACCAAAAGTTTATTTCTTGATGTAGTGCTATCAGTGTGTACTTCTGCATGTTCCCCTTATCATTGCCTATATATTAATTGTGCTTTGACATTACTGTAAATTGAATTTGAAATTTCCCCCTAGTTAAAAGTGTCTCACAAACAGTAATCCCAATCCTGCTGTAATGCCCTTTCAGAATGTTCTTTCCAAGGCTGTATTATGTTCTTAATGAGATATAATGAAAAATACACAGATTTAACAATACACATTTCAAAGCAATCCCAGTATCAGGGGGTAACATATTGTCACAAACAGGAACTAAGTCTTCCCTTAGATGTTCTATTACAGCTCCCATTAATTTCACAGGGAGAAAAGCAATTCAGTAGGATCCATGGATTTCTGCATAAGGACTGGATTTAGCCATAAGCTTTAGGCAATGCTCATTCAGATCATTGGCAAAAATCCTCTTGATTGCACTAGAACAAAGAACAGTTTCTAATTGAACATTGTTAGTCCAGCCGGCACAGAATGAACAAAGGATGAAATCCTGATTGCCTAGAAAATCATTGGCAAAACTCTCATTGACTCACAGTGGTGCCAGCGTTTAATCCCAGGAATGACATATGGATCCTGTGGATGAAGCAGAGAAGGTGAGCAAAGCATCCAGATTTGCCTGCTTGGCCCGCCTATGGTTTTGAGAAAAGACCTCACTGTGCCCTGAGGTGCAAAAGGGAAATAACTATATGGCACAAAATTTAAGACTTTGAAAGATCTGTTGTGTTATTCTTTGTCTTTGGTCTACTGGAGGTGGTCTACGAAGCTGCCAGCTCCTGTGCCAATGGTAATTACTAGTCCCTACCATTGTACATGATTGGTGGTGGCCTCCTGAGACCACTTCATGAGAAAGAAGAAACTTCCAATCTAAATTTAGAGCAATTCTCAAGCGCTAAAGTCTTGTTTTTGGAGTCAAAGGACATTAGCAAGTGGTCATTTATAATTTGAGATCCTATAGATGGATCACTCCTGACTGCTGTAATTTCAAAGATTAAAACTGGCAAATCCTTAACCTTGAGCATCACCCTGCTGCTGCCTGCTGTGGTGAGAGCACTGCTGTGGGTCAAATGCAATCTATCAATACAGAGACACCTGCAGTATGCTCTGCTATCACTGCTGCACTGGCAAAGTGAGGATTCATCTCACTGGCAGTACAATATGATATCCAGTTCATGACCTCCCACTCCTCAGTGGTAGCCAGTGATTTCTTCTCCCAGCCTGGCACCACTTTCAAAGCTGGAGATGTGCACAAAGCCCTGGACAGACCAGGATTCAATTCTCAGACAAGTTGCTTCATCTTCCTCTGGTTCTCAGCATCAGCTGTAAAGTGTGGATGATCATATTTGATTGATCTGCTTTGGCGTGAGAGTCATCCTGGTGCAATCTTTTTGCTAGTTCCTTGCAGGATGCTCAGCCCAACGCCACTCTGATTGTGGCAGAGATCTCCAGGCATTGCTGCACTCCAGACAAATGCCTTTCCTCTTTACTCCTCCTTCTTAATTTGTTCTTATTTAAATAATCAGAAGCACACTTAGATTTCCAGCGTTTGTGTTTAGTTTTTCAGCATTTGCTTTTATCCCTGCTGCGTTCTCCTGTATTACTGTGCACTACATCAGGAACGGTGAGACATATACATAAAACACCTCTGAGTCTTTCGAGTGCCTCCATCCCAGTTTAACTTCTCACTTCACTGGCCATCAAGGAGCACACACAGGTCAGGACTGATGCTTGCCACTGTGACCTTGGGACTTACAAGGGACTTAAAAAAAATCCACATTCAAGAGAAACACAGACATTAAGGTTCTATGTGAATGCCTACCTCCAACCCCAGATGTGCCCAAGTCAGAGTTTTCTTTGAATGCCTCTAAGGCTCAATTCACAGAACCAAAATGAGACATAATAAGAAACTACAAATATCCAGATGCAGGAACACAGGTTAAATTAGAATGTCTGAATATGGTTACAAGGCTGGGCACTGAAACATATTTACTGACCTAAATGCTTAGAAACTAAAGGACAAATTGAGATATTTAGGCAGATTAAAAGCCTGGTTCCCACTGAAATACATGAAGGCATAAAGCATGAAGCTAGGTTCTTGGCTCCCACTGAGTACCTTTCCATGTGGCCCATAAAAATCCAGGTAACAAAGACTTTCATGAAGAGACTTATAAGTGGATGAGACACTCTGAAATGAGACTTAAGTAAAATATTACTCAAAGAAATTCTGGTTTTGAAAATATTATTTATGATGCTCAGCCAGCGACTGAACTTGTTAACATCTTATTCTCTCATCATGTTATCAACTTGGCTGATGTATGAAGTATACCATATTGATACATTATACATATGAATTAGGATAGTATATACACAACTATATTAGTGTTTCAGTAGTATGTAAGGGCCAGAGTAGGTTCTTCCCATCTCCTGCAGTCACAGATCCTGGAGAAATGGGAGCTTGTGAAGAGCTGGATGGAAAACATTTCAGTACAGGTCACTAGAGATCAGCTGTTACATTATGTGGGGACTTTGGACAAGTGATGTCAGCCAGCAACAGATCTTGCTCTGATGTGTACCTCTAGAGTGATACTTAAAAGTTCAGCTTTGAACCTTCCTAAGTACAAGGAACATAAGGTGCAAAAGAATGAGAAAATAGATCCCATTTACGCTATGTAATGCATTTTTCTGGACAAAATGTCATGGTTTATTTTTATAGTTTTTAAAGATATTCACAGCATCACAGAATGGTAGAAGTTGGAAGGGACCTCTGGAGATGTTCCTGTCCATCCCCCACTCCAGCATGGTCACCTAGGGTGGATTGCACAGGAATGTGTCTGGGAGGGTTTTGAATATCTCCAGAGAAGGAAGATCTACAGACTCTCTGGGCTGTCTATTCCAGTGCTCTGTCACCCTCACGGTAAAGTTTTTCCTCAAGTTGATGTGGAACTTCAATATTGGGATTTTAAAGGTGAAATGTATTCTCTTCCTACTTCTTATGCAATCACTTAATATAATAGACAGAAATCTTGAACTCGTATTTACAGAACCATCTCCCAAACTTTAGGTACTAATTCAGAATACTTTAAAAATGTCTGAGTTTTAGGTGTGCAGCCCACCAAAGAGCTCCATTTGATATGAGAACTAAAATAGTTCTGATAATACACCTCCAGGAAGACCTTACAGGTGCTGGAGAAAATGTGACCCTTCCTTCTTCCCAAACATGAGGCCTTATATACAATTTTTTCCCCCTGGTTGCTAGTTTGAGCCAGTATGAACGTCCATAATGTAACCAAACCCATCTGGGTTAATGTAGTAAGCCTGGATTCAAAGGTGTCTTGCAATATCTGCTCAATCTGGCCACTTGGTGGTGCAGAACAATAAGATATAATTCTCTGCTTACAAGCAAAGAGCACACCACAGATCCTGAGCTGTCTCCTTCAGCCTATCTCCACACAAGTGTAAGACTTGTAATAAAAGAGTCAAAGGTAGCTTTTGCTGCACGGACAGCTGCTGACACGAACAGCCAGTGTACAGCCAAATCCTTCACAGCAGCCACACAGTCTGTGGCAAGAAAAACAGAGGCAACCAGTATAAGAAATAGATGGAGTTTTCTGGAATGCAATAGTGTTAAATTGCCAAAGAAGAAGACAAGAAAAGAGCATTGTTGCTAAATGCTTGTGTGTTCATTTACCACTGTAAGCACTGGAAAACAGTCATCCCCTTCGGTCTTGACTGCTCCCCTTGAGCTGCACAGAGACCAAAGAGCCCTGAAGGGGAGAGGAGGATTTCTCCGTGGATGGCAGAGCCTTAGAGATAATCACAGCCTATGCACATTAGGAGTAACTTTCACTCTTCTGTGCTCTTCAGCCCCAATGGCTGCTAAGATCAGGAGGCTGCTAAGTGGCAGAAAATTACCTTTGCTCCCTACTTCAAGTGATCTCACCTGGATCTGCAGTAAGTGGTACTAATAAAGGCTTCAGCCACTACCAGGGAATATTAGCCCTCTACAGGCCTACTGTTTGGTAAGGGTAAGTGTTATCTCTGTTTCTTCAGTTTTGCAAGAACTTTAATATTCCTGCTGCAGACATCTGGGTATTTGCAATCTCTGCTATAATAGTACTGAGGCTGAGAGAAAAATTGCAAAAGAAACTACTGTTCTCTTCTGGATGACCTTTCTTATTTTCTGCTGAGATTAAAGAATGGAAAATGATGTTTTTTAACCAGAATAAGTAGGAATTAGTTATTTTTAATGCAATTGCCTTCATAATTCTTTTAACATATCCACATAGCCTAAATAAATGTAAACTCATAGCTTTGAGGTTTTGGAGAAACTTAGATACCACTAGACGATGAGAGAGAAACAGAATTCCAGAATAGTGAGTAGGAATGAAATTATTAATATTGGGATTTACCTATAGGTAGACTAACTCCCAGCTGGGCCAAGAAGTTGTTACCTATGCAAAAATACCTTGATGCTGCTAATTCCTGGAGAGGTCTGGCTAAAACACTGTTTTAAATATTTCACCTATGAACTCTAAATGCACTGGGAATCTCCTATAAAACTCTTCTGTCCTGCCAAACCCTTCTAGGTTGGTAATGGGTCATTAGCCCATTGTTAAAAAGCAGAAATAAGATCCCTTCAAGGTAAATGCCACCTACATTTAGAATATATTTATTCTATTTATTATGATCTGTCTCATTGTTTCTTGAATGCAACTTTTTTTTTATGCTGTATTGAGATTGCTCTGCAGTGATAATGAACATTTCTCATCTAATGGTAACTGCTGTGTAAGGCATGGAGAATACTTTAAAAGTGTGAGCTTGAGTGATGCATGGGGAAAGGGCAAGCCTTTTAAAATGACAGAGGATGCTCAAGGAAACAGGCTGCCAAGCCCAACAAAGCCTTGAACACTCTGTCTCCTGGTATAAAATAACCACTGGTCAGTATGGATGTGCTGTGCAGACCCCAGGAGGTGTGGGATGGGGTAGCTGGGATGAACTGCTTCTAAAAGAGATGGAGTGAAGCTTTCAGGGATTTGTAGTCCATGCATGTTCTGGACTCTCTAGCTGCTGCCTGCTCCACTTTCTTATTTTTGTACTTTGTTATTCCTGGGTTATGGACATTGTGCTGTCAATGTGTGGATGTCCTTCTAGCAGTGGGTGTGGAAAAACTAGCGTTGAAGGCTGCCTCTTGCCTCTGATGTGACCCTGCCTGAGCAAGGTGTTGTTTGACACCTGGATGATCTTGAGTGGGAGAGAATAACGTGTGTACTGCAGAAATATAATGGCTGGTAATTTCAGACACAAACATCATGTATTGGTGTCAAATTAAATAAAAGTCTGTGTGGACTTTCCTTTGGACTTTGACTGATCCCAGCACTTGTCAAGGCTGCTTTCCTAAACCCAATTTATAAAGTGCCCCTTTCATAGCATTACTATGGGGAGGAGAGGGGTCACAAAACTAGGAGAAGCTCTCGGCTCCCTTCAGGTGCATGTGAAATATGGATCCATTTACTTCCTGGTCCTGGGCAATGTGTCTTCTGTGTGTGCTGTGCTTGCTGGTAGAGGGGGTGCCCTGTTCCCTCTGGAGCCCCTGCAGGGGCCAAGGTCCCGCGTGGGCTTGTGTGTGCTGCTTCCACCCCATGGTGCTGGGCTCTGACCCCTGGCAGAGCCCAAAACTGGGGTATCCTAACCTAGCCCTCTCCTTGCAGGTGGGCGGCAGGACCCCAGGGTGATCCTTGCAGTGGTGGTGTGTGTGGGAGTTGCTATGACAACCGGGTTATTTTTCTGCTATTTTTTTTTTTTGTTTATTTCAGTTTAGGAGAACTGAAACAATTAGGGTAGCTTTCCTTGTTTTCTCCCATGAAAAACTCCAGGCAAGATGCAGAGGCTGTGGAAAGGCTGCAGGTGTGTGGAAGCAGCAGTCAGCTGGTGCCTCCTTGAGCTCATGTGCCCAACCCCCAGTATTTATGTCTCTGTCCTTTGTAAAACAAACTAGACACAAAAACTTATGCAAATTATTCACCCAGATTTCTTGCATTACATTTTCAAGTCTGACTAAAATCCCTGAACCCTTACTGAAGGCTGATGTTTAGTATTTGCAGACCTGGTTTGCTTTTCAACTGATGGGATTATTTAGATAATTTTTTTAAGCAGGAATATCAAAAAGCTGAGTCAGCCATACCACAGCTATTAAGATCCTGAAACTCCTTCATCCTTAAGGATTGCTTACCCCTGCTCTGGGAAGTCAGATGAATGTGCTGTTTGTTCTGGCAGAGGGACAGACAGTCTGTTTTCCCTTACATGTATACTACTGATTTCAAGTCACTAGTGTTCTACTTGGTGATAAAAGAGCTATCTTAAGCTTTTTCACAGAACACAGTGACACTGTTAAGTCAGTACAGTGTTTTGATTAGCAGAAGCATGGGAGCAATAAAGCTTAATGAGAAAAAGAGGCAAAACCCTTTCTGTACTTAAGACAAAGCAAATAGGTTGCCATATTTTTCTGTAAGTTACAAATTTTCACCTTCCTACTGACTCAAGGCTATTCAGTGTCAGCAATAGCTGGAACTGTTTGAGGAAAGAAGAAAAATTGCTTTCATGTGTTATTGCTTGTCTGGTCAGACCTTCTCCTGTTGATGTGTAACAGGCAGCTAAGGGGTCACAGCCTGTGGGCTTGGTGACTTGAAGGATGCATAGGCTCTGATGACTTTTCAGGAGATTTTAGGCTCATCCTTGGATGCATCTTCCTTTTCTAGATTCTTGTCCTTGAATGCAGGGGCCAGTGTTTTGTCCACCCTGTCCTTAGAGGTAGTATGGACCTCTGAAGTTCTTCTGTGGCTTATACATCTTGCAGAGGCGTAACTCTTTTCCTCTCTGAAAGTAGTGGTCCTTTTATTGACAGGAAGGCAGAGTTCTCCTTGGCCTTCTCCAAGTGCATTTTCTCAGTTTTGGGACAGACATCAGACCAGAAACCTTTCTTGAACTTTTCATTCTGGTTATTAACTGATCCTTTGATCAGCTATGTGCATGTGTCCTTTGGCAGCGTGCTTCTGGTAGCTGCTATTGGAGGCTGATCCTAAACCTAAATGCTTTCTAATACCTAAAACTTCCTGATAACTTCCAGACTAAATTTATATATAACACCTCTATGCCCATTTGTTCAAAGGCCAGGATGGTCTTTCAACTGAAATAGGTTTTCTCCTTTCTGAGGTTTAAATCTTTACTGTGATTGTCAAGAGCCGTTTTCTAACATCAGAGACACCAATAGAGGAGAAATATATTTACTAGCTGACATCTTAGTGAAAGTGGTTGCAGCACTTTGGAATTCATCATTTGCAGATGCTGTGACCCCACAGTGGTGTTTCTAGGATTGCTTTACAATGCCAAATGGCCTTAGGCTGAACTCTACATAGTGGCATCCTATCACAGATCTGTCCCAAAGGATTTGTTATGCAGCTGACGAAATTCAGAAGTGATTCAGATATGGGCATATCAAACTCTTTACATTAATTCAGATGTCCTTGCATTTAGACTGCTTCATATGCTTATTCTCCTGACATTGGGCTGTTCTAGTGAAAAATACACACAGAGGAGCTTGAGAAATACTTGAATTACCGTTGACTCTACTTTAACCTATGGCATTCTCTGAGCCAAATAATTCTATCTGGTACATCCTTGGAGACAAAATCTCAGGGGATCACAGCTTGATAGGTAGGCTGAGTAAAATATGATTATCCGTGCTACTTGTGCCAAGCAGAACTGTTCACAACTAGCTGCTCCTGTTCACATACTGAGACAGTGTTTGGGGTGTATTTAATGGAATAACATAAAAATTGTGCTAGGGGTGGGAAGGCAAGGGATACTTGAAAGCAGACAATGGCATAGGGTGGCTTTGTTCTTGAGCAAAAAGCAAGCAGAAATAAATGATGGCTTATGCTAACAAAAAAGAAGTTTGTATTTCCAGAAACTGCAACCAAGTATCTGTATGCCGTGGTCTATCTGTAATGAGCAGAGTATATTCTGCACCATTAGTGGGGTTCAGTTAAGACCAATGGCTCCAATGAGATGACAGAAGTAGTGCTAAGCTTAGTTTAACACAATCTGCACAAGCAGCTCTGCACAGTTGCTATAACACTATGTTAAACTAGGCTAAACTCTGAATATTGCTATAGTCACTGCTTTTGGAACCACTCTGAATTCAGTCTGTCAGAATGTTCCTCTCCTTTACACAATACATAATCTCATTTAAAATCATCTAGCTTCCTGAAAGCTACTCAATGTGGGGAAAAAAGGCTGACGCAGTTCCCTCTTGCCTGCTGATGTAGTAAACTTACCGATTGCTTATCTGCAGTAACACCAACCACTTTTTTTTTTTTTAAATCATGTTTATGAACACCTTGGTTCATGCCGTCTTCTGAAATATGGGCATTTATATGTATTTCTTCTTAGGAAATACCAGTTTCTGAAAGTGTATCTTTTTATCATTGAAGATTTTTTTTTTTTTTTAAGTAATCTGACTTCAAGGGAAAAGCCCTCCTCCCTGCTCCGTGACACCAAACAATTCCCCTTGTATCTTTTCACCTGTGGGGACACTAATGAATTTTTGGGTTTGAAACTGGCCTAGGCAGATTTGCCATCTGTTATGAAGCAGAATACTCTCCTTATACAGCTCCATAATGTTTGACAAATCAGTGGACCTCAGCTGCTGGTAATTCAGGAGATGACAGTTTATCTCTGAATCAATATCCCAACAAGGTTTGAGGAAAAAGAGACTGTTATTAGTGAGATATAAAAGGAGGTCTAGGAACTATCACCACATCTCGTTGGTTTTCAACATGTTTCACTTTCTTAGTTTGAAATAGCTTTGTTTGGAAAGTGAGCTCTGTTTTTCAAAATAATAATAACAAAAAAAGGATGTGGTTGGGTTTACTGTAGAGTCAAATAATTCAGGTTCATCTGGAGTCATATTTCTAAAGAAATTTGGAAAAACTGTTTCCTTGCACTGGGGAACAGATTTCTTCTCTCTGTCCTGATGTATGAAAGCTAATAGAGATTACTTTGACATAATCTCAATGTGTGTCCTGCAGAAGGAAAAGTGCTTGTCCTGGAGTTTTTGGCTGAAGTCCAGCACAGAAAATTGAAGTTCATCTTCCCAAATCCTCTCTGCAAGTCTGCTTGGATAAAGTCGTCTTCCACTCACTGTAAAACTGTGTTGCTGCTATTTTGATAGCTTCAGAGCTCTACTGCTAGCATCCATCTTAAATGATGAGCAAAGTGACCCTTTTCAGTCTCTTGTCTAATTTGCACTGACTGCTCTACCATTAGTTAGCTAATAATTTGTGAAAAAAATTTGTGATAAACTTTGTGGTCTTCAGCCGGACAGTCCTGGGTAAGTGTCTGATGTTAGTACTAATGGTGATACATACCAAGTCACCACTGCATTTCTTAATGCATTTCTTTAATTTAAGCATGCTGTCTGCTGAAAGTTTTAGGTTTTGGAGGCATTAATGCAAGCACACAAGCAGAACTTCCTCTTCCAGGCATTCCTCCTGCCAGCAGTTCCTGTTCACACCAGAAGTCTCATCAGCTGCATGCTAAATTTTGCAGCATACCACAGTGTGCCCTGAGAGGTCAATTACTATTTTTTTTGCTCTTCTTTCCCCCCATGTCCCCCATCCACTCAGAGCACACCTGGGCTTCTGCTCAGGGTTACAGAGAAACTAGGGAATGGAAGATCATTTATGCATGTAACTTTTGCCCTAGCACAGCCCTGGGACTTGACCAGGGCTCACCCTGTGCCTGAGAACAAGCAAATGCTCCGACGTGCACTAGCCTAACTGCAACTAACGACATAATTGGGATTATTCATGTTACAACAACTGGGAGGATTTGAGCTCCGCTGCTTGCGAGATTGTATGATCGTATCCACAAAGCCAACGTGAAGCTCCCCCCCTACTGATTTTGGAAAAGCCTGGATATAAGATGATCCCCTTAGTACTGAGAGCTGGAATAGAATAGATATAGAAAAACTACTGGAAATCCAAGAGCAGCTGAGTACCTCGCAGCTTCAGAGTATCTCTCCAAGCACCGAAAAACAGCAGCTTGGCGCAGGTGATTCCGGAAATAAGCAGGATTCAGAATAATGCTCCTTAAAAGATAAGAGATAGACAAGTTCAGATTTCTAATTCTTAAATCATTAACAGCTGGTAATAATCAAGCTGTAGGTGAGAAAAATACTACATGCACTTATTCCATACAATTCATCCCTGTATATCTCAAATGTAGTATGAACTATCACTTTCTTTTGACAGTTGTGATATATGAACGAGCATTATTACAATTCTTATTAAGGTTATATCATAAATGATGTTTTATTAGGGTTTGTGTATTGTTCTTAAAAAAAAAAAAAAAAAAGTTCCTGTGGTACTAGGCTATACTGCCTTTTGCCTGCAGAGAACACTAGCAAAAATGCTGCTGTAGAAATTCTTGTTAATCCTCCTTCCACAAACATGAGTGACAGTTGTCACCTACCTGGAGAAACTGCACATCCAGCATGTATTTTAATGTTAGCTTGGAAGATCTGGAGATCCTTTCTGTGCAAGTGACAGGTTCTGTGTGGGTGGAGCTTGGCATGTTTCTCGGACCCCTAACAGATGCAGTTCCAGATGTAACAAATTGCAGGCTTTAAGTCAGTATCAGAAAAAGAGGGAAGGGTAAAAATAGTATAAGCTAAGCAGTTAGGTTGGCAGGTGGAGTATTCTTCTGAGGAGGGCAAGAGTGACAGCTGCTTCTCTATCTAATGAGTGTCTCTTGTGAGAGTTCCAGCAAATGGCTTCTCTGGGCAGCACTTCTCCCAGTGCCTGGAGAAAAGGCACATCTAGTATGTTCTAGGATGCAAAGTTTTCAAAACATGTATGTAATGATAAACATTAAAGTAATTAAAGGTAGCATATGACATCAACAAAGTGATTCTATTATGAAGAAAACTTGAAAACTGGCTTTTGCTTCCTCGTTAAAAGTTTTGCATATCATGTTAACATTTAAAACTACTGCTGTTCTGACTTCAGTCTACTAATAACTGCAGAACTAATGCTCTTTATGACCAAATAATTTATTGAAGTTTATTTATCATGTCAAAACTATGACACATACATATTTGTGAAGACATTCACCTATGAGTTCACGCTTATGGAAATGCCCACTGCACTTCAGAAGACCAGTAACTGTCTCTTCTGTATGTATCAGCACTTGTGGACTATATGTTTGTGGCCTTCAGAAAGAGCTTTGAAAGTAACTCTAAACTTAAGTCTAAAGCATCTCGGAGACACTTCTGTGACTCAAATTCATTCTGGAGGCACATTCTTCAAGGCATTCAGAAGGGGACCTAAGGCTCTGAAGGGTTATATATACATTTGAAAGAAATTGGATGTATAAGGAGTGGATCAGTAGATCAGAGAAGCTAGACTTGAGTTCCCTACATCTATATTGTAGACAACTGAGGCTTTTATTTCAGACTAGACTTAGTCTGTTGCCTTGAATAAAACATCCCTGTGCACATTGCTCAAAGCTGTCTTAAAGGTTAGCAATTGGTTTGGATTCCTGTGCCCTCGTTAGGTCTGCACGGCTCATGCAGAATGAGCAGGTAGTGTTCTCTGAAATTAATCTAGTTTGTGAGTACCAAAATTGGTCTGTGAATCATCTAGTATGGAGAAAATATTCATGGGGTAAAGCGCATCACAGTCCTGCTATTGCACAAGACTGGGATGCGAAGGCAGACGTAGCTAGTGGCATTTCTGTTCTGGCATGATAAAGCTTTACTTTCTATAAGCAGAGATGCCATGTGCTCTGGGGATGCAGATCCACTGAAGACCCTCCTAAGGTGGTGCAGGGGCTGGGAAGCACCTAGGACCTGTGCTTTCCCAGTCCAACATGTGAAAAAATGCTCAGAAAAACGTACTGAGAGAAAGCATTACCCTGCATGAACTCCTCCTTTAGGTAGGAAAACCAGTGACAAACTGTGTTGTATAATTTAAGACACTACTGGAAGAAGTGCAGATCTTAGTTACTGGGAAAACATCTAAAAACTGAAGTAAAATACAGTGTATGAAACGACACAGGATGTTACAAATTAGTTGCTCTTATTAGTAAGGAAAAGAATGCTGACAGCAGTTTGCAGATGGTTCAGATCTGAAGTTTAGACAATACTGATGGTCACCAAAACTTAATTTAATCAAAGCAAAATAATCAAAAGATCAAACACCATCAGCAGGTAACGATTTGACCCACAAAGTAATACCTTATGTAGATGACAACTGGTACTTCTGCAAACTGTTTTGAAGGAGATTATTGCTGCTGTAAACTGTAGTCAACAGTTGATAATAGTAATATTGATTTTAATTTTTTTTCCCTCTCCAAGATATTGGTTCTACCACAGCCAAGCAATAGCACTATGAGGGGAAAAAAATTAAAAAATCAATATTTCCCTGGTAGTTAGCAACACATTTTCTGTAAGTCTTTGAGCAGGATGTGCTGTGATAGGCTTATAATAAATATAGAACTGTGGCAGATTTTCATAGGATTGGATATCAGCTCTCCATTTCCCATCTCATTTTTTTTTTTTTTACCAGTCTCAAAAAGATCAACTGCTTCTCTTGATCTATAAATTCTATAGTGGAAAAATATTATAACACACCCTAATAGCTTGAGCAAACATCAGAAAGCTACCTTTGACTCCTGGTCGTTTGTTTTGGTGCAGCTAGGCTCTGCAGCCTATACACTAGAAATAATTTCTGCTATTTTACCACATAACCCAGAAGTAGCCCTTTGCTGTAGTGATGCAGCTTCAGTTTAGTAGCCTTTGTGCAGAGCAGTGCTAATGTAATGCCAGGTGCACACTTAAACTGTGCAAAGCTCTCTCTTTAGCTTTTAAATCTGACATTGATGTGTTTCAGGTGATTTTGGTGAAATGGGGGGAGCAGGGGGAACCTGAATAAAAATAGGAAGCGAAGAAATTGTACAAATAAAGGTTAAGAGGAAAACCCTGTTCCAGGAAGTTCTCCTTCAGACAGGAGCAGATGGGGACCCATCTGGCCAGGCAGAAATATGCCAAGCTGTGCATACTGAGAACAAGTCCGTGCTCCAAGATCCACCTCCAGCCACGAGCAGTCTTGATACTAGGCTGGTTAATCCAGTAATTAATTAGGAGGGATGTGTTTCAAGAGGGAAGCTTGAAAGAATCGGGAAGGGACAAAGGTGGTGGACATTCCGGCTGCAAAACAGTCAGGCCAATCTCTGTATGTGGTGATTAGTGCCATGAGCAGAAGTATTGGTTCATTAGTCTTTTTACTTCTGTGCCTCTCATGGGAGCTTCAGGTAAAAAAAGTAGTTCCAACAGGAAACATCTGAAAATGTATAGCTCTTATTTTGCACAGAGAAAACTTCTAATCTGCAAAACTACGAATAAAGTCACTACGTCTGAAGATTAAAACTAGTGTTCTCACCAGGTTTCGCCTTCATCTGTCAAATGACTAGGCTAAAGTAAACTTGAAATAGATTTTCATTTATTTTTCATCTTCACTGTAATCCAAAGACTGCCCTGTTAAAAGCCTTTTGTAAATCATTTGGTCAGTTTTTCTTGACAAAACAGTCCTTAAGTAATGTCGTATATCAGCCTCCCTTTTGACACTTTCATTTTTTCATCTTGACATCTCTTAAAAATAATACAGTATTTCTCCTATTATCTTTTTTTCAAACTTTGAGAAGGAGGGGAAGGAGGCATCAGCTCTCCCAATCATAGCAGTTGGAGTTTGTGAATCGCAGATTCATACGTTAGTCTGTGGCTTTCACTCCAAGTTTTCCTTTCAGTCCTTCTGCCTGCTGTTAAGGAAACAGGTGTGGCAAGAATCTCAGATTGCTACATCAAAACAGGCTGCTGGAAATTACATTGGCTTTTCTTTAGGGTGCACATTCTCTATCAAATTCCTTCCCAAATGCAATGGGGATTTAATCTAATCTGACGGACATGAAAAGGTGCCTCTGCTGCTACTCACATCATCATTCGTGTTTGGCCTTTATAGGCCAAGAAAAAGTCAATGAGATGATTCTTTGGGCAAAACAAGTGGAAAAATACACTTCACTGCTAAAGCACATAAACTGTTTTTTTTCTTGCTGCTACTGTGAGTAAATGCTAGCTTGTTTATATAGATGCATGCAGTTAATTCTTTAATTAGAGTTTTAATCTTTCTCTTAGTTGTCCATGCCACTATGATACAGTGTGGTCTTCTGACAAAGACATTTTATAGTCAGTTTCAACTGACTAAGAGGAATTACGTGATTTATCAGAAGTGAAAAATAAGTGCTAAATCAGTATGTGCCTCCATGCAGAGCGATGTAAAGCTAACACGAGTCAGTATGACAGTGTGCTATGCTGGCACAGACACATGTTTCTGTTTGGGAATGACTGTACAAAGGTAGTTGCTGAGGTATTCTTCACCACAACATCAATACAACACCAGCCCAAGTAGCACGTCAACTAGTATTCAACAGAACCGTATATTCAGTTGCTGTAGACTAATACAGTGCTTTTATCTTCAGTGAATCCAGTCAATCAGTACAACTGGAGATCCAGCCCCAGTATACTTACAGATGAACCTAACAAATCCTGTACAATTACATTGAACCTCAACTTTCTTCTTTTTTCATTGCTTCCTTTATATGATAAGTAGCTTATCTGCAGCATAATACTGGGCTCACATCTGCCATGCTCCATTCTATGATCCCAAGGGCTGGTTTGAGCTCAAATCTACTAGACACAGTCAAATTCCTGAACCTTGTGGTAGCCAGGAATCAACTTCTTCATACTTTCCTACCATTTGTTGCAATTTCATTTAAGTTTTATTTGAAGGCCTCATGTTGGTACATGTTTGCTTGCAACCAAATTGTATTCTAAACCACTTCTGCCACGGCTCTTGGAGGGAACTAAGAGGCATGTCTTGGATACGCAAAAGCTTACGGGCTTCTTTGCTCTGTGTGAGAGTTTACCAAAACTGACAACTTGAAGAGGGAAAAATCTTCCCTGTTACAACAAGCTGGTGGAAATACTTTGTAGGCTTGTGAAAGCAGGCATGCAGAAGCACTTTCTCCCTGGGGACAAGAATGCAGTGGTTTCAGTGCTAGTGGGAATTAATAATTAAAAGAAGATGGAGGATGTGGTGAGGAGAGCCATCTGAAGGGACGTGTGAGGAGGCAGGGCCTTTCTCCAGAGCTTGGTTTCAGTCTTTTGGTAGCTGAACACGTTCAGATCTGTGGGTCCTAAGGAAAGGTTTCTTTCTATTGCCACCAGGTGGCTTTGACTGCGCCCACTCTGCCCCACACGTGGGGATCTTTTTCCCCTGCATGAGTGCTCTGGTTCCTGAAGTAAGAAGTACCCTTCTCTCACTGCCCTGGCCATTCTTCTTATAGCAGTGAGATGCAAAACTAAATAAAATCTGTGCCACAGAGAAAAAAGCTGGAGACAAGGAGGCTAGGACATCTTAGTAGAAGTGGCTACAGGAACAACCAGACTGAATATAGGCAAATCTGGCAAAGCCCAAAACGAATGCTTTTGGTGGTAATCTGAGAAATCATTAGGAATCCCATCTAATGTAGTTGTCACCACCGAACTAAACAAAGAGCTGTAAACAAAGACGGAAAATCTATTAAACTTAGGTGGATCAAGGAACAGGGCTAAATCCCCTTACACTGAAGGATACCTGCCTTGTCTTTGTGAAGTTAGATTTTTTTCTCCAACCATTCAGAAATAAATGCAGTTACGGCACCTGTGGGCCAGGACCTTCAGTGCACAGAAGAAAGCATCCCATGAAGTTTTTGTACATAAACAGACAGGAAGGGAGGAACTGTGGGTTCTTAAAAAAGGTTTCACACAACACCTTTTCTCTGTCACCAAAGTGAAATATAACTGCCACGCTAAAAGGTTTTGCAGCAGCAATTTGCTTTGAATTGCAAGCATGAGATAAACGTGCTATACAGGTCTCAGTTCCTCAGCTGTGAAGGTGGTAAAAAGGAGAATGTTCTCTGGCCCAGAACAAAACAGTGTTTAGAAAGATCTTGTTTCAAAGTTTCCGAAGAATCCTAATACAAGTAGAGATACTCTACATTCCCTTTGTTGTTTGCATAATGTTCTGCCCACTTGCTTTCCAGCTGTACAAGTACCGCTTTATCACTGAATATTCTGATGCCATTAGAACCACCTGTCATCTATCTCAACTCTTAAAAAACAGTCTAATGTTGCTTAAAGTTTTCCTTCTATAAGGAACTGTATTTCTTCTAGAGCATATTTTTTTCCCAAGTGTGCCTTTCTTAAATAGTATCCCATCATATGTTACGTAGGTAAATGTTTTTGAAATGTAGCATCATCAAAGTCAAGGGGAACATAGCCTTTGACCTCCATGGAGGAAGTCTCATCGAATAAAGTAGGAACTGTGTCCCTGATATACCAACCTGGAAACAGAGTATGATTCAGAGCTAAATATCAGAATCCAGAGAATGTCTCTCATTTAAAAAGTAATAAAAAGTTGAAGTACATAGGAATAATTGAAATGCTGCCTGAGAAGGAATTATTTTAAGAGTACTTCTGGTTTATATTATCCAAAGCATCTCAATGGAATAGCTTTGTATTAATAATATCTCATCTATTATGTATATTGCAATATGCCTAACACAATTGCTGAAGTAATTAGGTGCTGCTAATTCTTCTTCCCTTTCTTTTTCTTCTCTTTTCTGAAACGGTGAAGTCATTAGGAGAGTAGTTTAAAGTAGAGTATACATTACACTACAGACTTCCCACAGATTAGCAGCATCAGCCATTATGTTTCTAATTTTTCTACTTCTGCCTAAAAATCTAAGCTGCTCCTGAGCTCTTCATCTCTTCTGTCTCCATTTTAATGCCCACTGACTGCACTGTACCATAGCATCATTGCATTATTTATTTTTGATTATTTAATATTTCACTAGAATTCTATTCTTCAACTTACTTTAATGTAATCCTATTTTAAAGGTGCAAAATAAGGAAGTCGGAGGATGAAATAGCTAAATATTGAATTTCACATCTGGAAGTTCTGAATTAATCTGGATTAAAGAGTTCTGATTTATCCTGTCTATAATAGACTGACCAAGTTTTGAGGTGCCTTTTTACTGAGGCTTGATCATTAATAATTATCTTAAATATTTTGTAAGTATCTGAAAAGTCCCTGGGAAAAATACAGAGGATTTAGAATGAAATCTGTGAGGCTTCTGCTGGTTTCGATATTTTTCCCACTGTGCCTCCATAAGAGATTCCCTCTGTTAAGTCATCACTAAAGCAATTGTGTGCTACTTAACAGAGGTGCTATTTTCTACTTCACGTGTCTCCCTATGAATTGTGCAAGAGGCATTAGAGAGCCCTGCCTTCCACTGAACACATAAAAAGTCATAGGAGAAAAAGCTTTACAGATTTATTACATTCTACATGCATTGCCTTTCTGGGAGGGAGGGAGGGAGGGAGAGAACTGGCGGCAGGTCATGCTGCAAAGTCTGCAAGGACACAGGAAAACCTTTGCTAACCCCCAAAGATATTTTAATAGCTCCTTTCAGCAGTCTTCACTAATTATGAGCATATTTTTCAGGCATTACTTAGAAGTAACATTAGAGAAGCATGTCACAATGTTTGATTCCTCTTACCATTGACCGTACATGCATGATTTCCAAATCAAGTTTGGGAGAAGGAGGGCAGGGACCAAATCCCAGGGGTGCTCTGAGAGGAGGCAGGTAGATAGCATCTTTCCAGATGGCACTTCCTAAGTCACCTCCCACCACTAGCTGTGGGCTTTCTATGGCATGAACTCAATCCCATTGGGAAGAGGTGTGACTTTTCACCTATGGTGGACAGGCTTGCTCCTCTACTGGGGAGCTCATTTCCAGAGGAATTGCATGGCACCAGCAGCCCCTTTGCAGCTGGGCAGTGACTGATCAAAAGTAGGCAGAAATTAAGCAAAATGTTTTCTGTCACTCGCTGCCAGATATGTGATGCTAACCTCTTCCACGTTTTCTAGTGCATGATCTATGTACAGGTTTGCTATGAGCGGCAGCATATGTTTAGGCAACAGGATCAAGCCATATGCATATTATTCTTCAAATCTTGTGTGCCATGAGTATACTGTGAAAGCTGAGCAAGTGTAAGTTCAGTAGAAAAAAAGCATATTTCCCATTGAAAAGTTCTGTGTTATTTTCCCATGTGCAAACAGCAAGTCACATGATGTTAATGTAGTTTAGCTTGTTTGGAAGAAAAAGCAAAATAAACAAAGAAAGTATAAGAGGATATAGAGTCTCATCAAGAAATACAGGCATATCATGTTTTAAAGAATCCTCCATCTTTGATTGTCATGGAGCTCAGCATTGCGTTCTCCAATTTCAAACAAAATTGAATCTTAACTGTTGCCGAGCTGTGCATGTGATGCACCATGGTCTGTTTTTCCACATATGACTGAGCCCTTATGGATTTCTGTTTGGCCTGGCCCTCTGAAGGCAAACGTAATTGGTGGACTGCTCTGCTGAAATGCTGTGGTCTGCTTCAAGATTATTTTTATTTGGGGCAAAAATTCAACCACTGACGTTATTAGGCTGAGCAACATAAGGCCTAAATACTAATCTGAGGTTTCTTAGTCAGTTCTTGACTTCTCAGACCTTCACTGTTTTGCCATCTGCTATAATTGAAAATTGCCTTATGCAGCCAGAGGGAAAATCTAATTTCTCAGCAAGCCATATGGGGTTATTAAGATCATTAAACCCCGGTATGCCATAATGCCTCAGCCAAAAGGACCATGGGGCATGTAAATATTGTGTGATTCATTTTATAGATTCAGACTGCAAGTTAGGAATTATTTTGATGGCTATCTTATGATGAAAAATGGTGGTCAAGTAGGTTACTGCAGATGTTGCTTGGTGAGGTCAATCCATTGCACGTTTGTTTAGAGCTGTGATGGATGAGAAGTGGTTTAATAGTGTTTGATTGCAAAGGGTAAATCTTTTGTACCCGTCTGACAAATGATCAGAACCCAGCCAGTGTCCTCAATTGTACCAATGATGCTAAAGGCAGCCTTAAATTTTGGTATTGAGAAACCAGAGAACACAATTTTCCACTTTTCAGGAGGACCCAGGCTAGGTTCTTAGTACAGGATGAGGAAGCCGATGACGTAAATTATACTCCTTCTCCTTTCTTAAGAATGGGAAAGTCATCCCCCTCAGGATGTCTGTTCTTGAACATTTTGAAACTGAGCTGCTGGATTTTTTCTTTATTTCTTCTGTTTCTGTAGTTATGGTATTTTGTAAGATTTCTTCCTAGCAAAACCCACTTCTATATATTTGATACAGCATGAGAATGGTAAATCTGATTTTCGGTTAATAAGGCTTCAGAAATGAATGCAGGAGCTGTGAAATTTACATGAAATTAAAGAAAGAATAGTTCAGTAAATGCAAATAAATGCAGAAATGAATATTTTATTTTGGATTCATGATTAATGCCAAAGGATTACCAGCAAACCATTACAATGTGGTGATGACATAAAACCCCAATGGGAATAAAAATTCTGTATGCACTAGTTAACTGATGACAGTAAGATATTTTTAGTAGGAGAGCTCAGAGTAATTTATTTTTTCTTTTGGAAAAATATGGCTATTGATTATATTTCAAGTTTTGTCTCTATGTTAATTATATCTCAGAATATTTTTTACTGGTATACTATTGTATCAGTTCCTGCATTTTACAATGTGACAAACATAGTCAGTAGATTTACTGCCATTCTGCAGGTTATTAAATGAATTATATTGAAAATGGGCATTACTGATTGCCACTTTTCCTTGCACTATTTAACTAATGGAGTTGAGAACAAATTCTTATAATTACTTATAAGAAAGAAGAGTGAAGAATTCTTCCCTACTTCAGTTTTCTAGTGATCTCAATCTCACTGCATTTATTTTCTCTGTAGGTCATGGTTTATCTTTTAAGACAATTGAAACTAAAGCATGTCTGAATAGGGTTTCGCTTCTGCAGAGCTGGGGTCAATACATCTTACTATTTTGAAATCAAGATAACTTAAAGGAAATAAAGAGAAATCTTTTCTGTTCTAATTGCATTTATACTGTCTAAATAGCTTGCTTCCTTCTTATAGTTCTCCTAGAAATCACAAGTAGAATAAGAAAGAGATCATTACCATTTTTCCAAAAGTTGAGATTCCAGTCAAATTTCATATATATATATATATATATATATATATATATATATGTGTGTGTTCTTTTTTTCCCTAACATAGTCTTTAAGAAGCCATGAAAAATATTGACTTTTATTTTGCATGAGGAGTGTGTTTTTGTTGTTGTGATTTTTATTGCTGTGGTTTTATTTTGATTGGAATCTTACAGCCTTTCCCACTTCCTATGCTTTGGCTCACCTAACAGAATACTCCACCTGAAAGGGGTAGAGTTTGTGTGCCTGCTAGGTGTGTCCTGGGCGTAGACCTAGTGTTCTCTATCTATTCATGAACATCCAGGCCTTCACCCTGCATGGTATGTAGAATTAGTCCGAAGGGTGCACCGCCCTAATATGTATAGCTTCCAGGTAGGCATAGCTTTTCAGACGAAAAGTGCTTGGGATGGGAGCTGAATACCTCTTCATTAAGTTAGAATTCTCAGACTTAACAAATACCTCTTCATTAAGTCAGGATGCTCAGACTTACCATGACTTTGCACCTAGTTAAATGAACCTGCTGCCATTATACCATCGCATTTCTATACCAAAGCATTATTCTTCATCACTGTCTCTTGTGCATTAGGCCCAAGAATGTGCCTCTTTTGTTGCAGCGACTCTTTTGTAGTAACATTCATTTGAGATGATTGTATGAAAAAATCCTTGCCCTGCACTAATTGCCGTGTCCACCCTAATACATCTCATGCAAGGGAAAAAATGAACAGAGACCTCAGTAATGAAATGTTGCTGGCAGGGCATGCGTGTGCTTAAAGAAACTATCTTTATGCCTGAAAGCTAATTACAGGCACCACAAACGAAGCAAAATCCTAACTCATCTGAAACTAATGGGAATTTCATCTCCACCATGCGCAAGTTTTGTTTCTGGCTTCTTTATGCATTGCTAGTAGTGCTGGTCTTTGATATGGAATACAAGTGAGTCTATGAGGAATTATGTAATGAAAACAATTTGAAGCCATCCCTGACCTAATCTGGCTTGAAAAAGATCAAGAGATCATAATATCATTACTGTCATATAAGGCTGAACACGTTTATATTTGTCTAACTTCAATCATAAGGGTGCCCTGAACTATGCGTGACTCACCTGTATGTCCTTATGTTTTGCATTATCAAAGCAGTAAATGTGTACATGGTTATTGTAGCTTAATGTCTCAAATTTTGAGAATTAGTCCAATCTAAGCATCAGTGCCATGTGTAAATTGTGTTTTATTGATTCCTCTTTTCTCATTATTAGACCGATTCTCCCGGCACAGGATTTTTTCATAATCTTTGCTTAATTTTTTGTTTCACTCTTAGCAGTATATCTAATCAATATTTGTTTTTACCTGTGTGAGTGGTTCAGAGCAGCATTGGGCTTCCTTAGTTTTAAGTAGCAGGTTACAAGCTTTGTCTCAATAAAACTGGCGATACTGGAAATATCTTCTGGGAATGAGTCAAAAAGATTGTCTATAGCAGTTCCTCTACTGCAAAGCTGTTTAAGAAACAGAAATGTTATTTACTAGTGTTATAATACACCTTTTGTTAGGTAGAAATGCTTTTTGTACCTGATAAATGGTGAAAACTGAGTTTTAAGTAAAATATACCCTGGCTTTAGCTTGAGTTTGCACTACCAAAATTGGTACAAATACATTTGAACATAATATAATATGCAGGGTCATCTTCCCAGAAGGGATAGTCAAGGGAGCAGATAATAAGTTAAAACCTAAAAAGCACTGCTAGGAAAGGAACTATCATTTTTCCCTATTTTCAAAAATAAAGGCTCAAATTCAGGCTCCAAAAATCCATGGCTGACTTGAGATTAAGGTTGAAGGAGGAGTTTGTAACACCTATTTACTTCTTTCAGTAAACTGGTGATGAATTCTGCCTTAGGCTCTGCTGCCTTTGTCCCACAGGCAGGACAGGAGAGAATAGTACAAGACAAGGAAACAAGAAGCTCTCCCCCATGTCTGATAGGAGGACTTGTCCTTCCAGAAAACAACTGTAAAAAGTGAAAAGGATGAGCTCAACCATCTTTTCTGTGGTTCTGTGATTCTATATTCTTGAACTGTATAGAATTCAGCAGAGAAAAACATTGTATTTTCTGTTTAAAAAATACTCTTTTCCTGATAATTACCTGCTGTTCATCAGAGCCAGTCAATTTCTCATTGAATAATGTTCTATTTCATAATGAGCATCATTAGAATAAGATAACCCACAATTCCTTAAAGTTTCAGTCTCCTCAGTGCTGGCAGAGCTACAATACTGGGCAGGACCACCCTTGGTCCTCAAATCTCTTTCATTAATCTACAGGTAATCTGGTTTTGTAATGTCAAATAGTAGTAAATGTTATCTTTTAGTTAGTTCTTAAGAAAATTCAAATAGATTAAATCTGAGCTTCTTTTTTAAGGACAATAAGCATACAGTGCTACTAACAAACATGCAATTGTGTGTCCTTTGCTTGGATAAACACTCCTAATGGGATTGTTTAGTATGCAATGACTTCATCAAACTAAGAGACTTCACTATGAATCAGCTTTAAAAATATATTTCTAATGGTTATTAACTAATTAATATTTAGCTATGCTGTATGCTTAAACTCTTGGACCCTTGCTGAGAACAGTGCTAAGAACCCTTATGGCACTGATAGGTATCAGCAGCCTAATGTGAACAAAAGCAACCTCTGCTTTAAATGGGATGTTACTAGGGACTCTCAGCTGAGTTCAGTTTTGCCAGTCACCAAGCCAAAAAATTGGAAGGAGGAGTATCTGGCCTGTTTGTCTAGCTCCTCATCACTAATGAGTTTAGTTATAATAATTCGTTTCTTGTATCTGTGGAGTTAAAATCCAATAGCTGATCTTGAGGAGGTGAAATGTCAACTCAGCAGTTTGAGATCTCTTTAGAAGATTAAATCTGTCAAGAAAAAAAGCTCTTCTATAATATATATGCATCTTTCTTCCTGTGTGTGATCCTTAAAAGCAAAAGAAGGATTATATACCCACATTGACACTTCGTACCTACAAAGCTAAAACTATCTTTAAGATTTTTATGCGTTGCTTAGAGATCAGCTCAATTCTTCACAACGCATCAAGGGTCATTCAAGGAGTGTCCCCCTAGTACAAGATTTAAATACATTTCCTTTCACATCCTTTCTCTGTTGAGCAAAGTTACACAGTGTATATAATAACACCCATACATTTAAGATTTTCTATCATCTTGTTATCAGTAGAAGTAATAAATCAGAGAATTTGTCACTTTTAACTTTGCTCATGGTACCATATATATCTGCTGAAGTGTTTGTATGGGTAAGACATGCTATACGCAGCTAAAAGATCCAGAGAATTATGTTCACATCAGTGAACATAAAAGTCTCATCAAGTTTTTCTGTAATAACACTTTTCAGCTGAATTTGCCATGCTGTGACCTCTGTTAAATTTATGGGAATGAGAGATTTGAGGCTACTCCCTGGACTTCCAAGTTTGTGAATGATTGTGAGAAGAAAAGAATCATTTAGGGATCCCTTCAGTATGAAATGCCACAATTCAGAGTTTCCTTGAGTCTTACTGCTGATACAGAGAGTTATGTTTAGACCTGCATAACCCCTCAGTTATCTTTGACAAAAAGCAAGATATGAGTCTCTGTAAACCATATCTGAACAGATAAAGAACCAGAAAATACAGTGAAGATTGGGTTCTGCCACGTCTTCTCTAAGACATTGCAGAGTATGACTTCAAAGAAACTAATAATAATTCAATCTTTAATCTCACAGAACCAGAGTAATATTGTAAAGGGATGTTCCTGTGCTTGGGAACCTTTAGCTTGTATATTTTTTCTTGTCTCTCTCCTGATTTTTGTGTAGCATTTCTGCAAAGGATCACTGCATTTGAGAACTCCAAGCTAGTTCCATACAAACAACAGCAACATGCACCAAAACTATGATTCAACTTAATTTTACAGAAATAACTCCTTCTGCACTATGCAGAAAAGTTATGAATATACAAAATATCCCTAGTGACTAGTATTAGTGAGAAGCACAATAAAGTGTGCTCAGTTCATAGTGATATAGACACCACCAGAAAGGTTTCTGTTAGGTGAATCATCTCAGGGCAGCCTGAAAAGCACATCATTGTTTTCCAGGCTGATGGAGATAATACCTTTTGTGTGTGTTTCATCACGCTTTACTGTATTTTGCGGGCCTTTCCAATAAAAGGACTTGGCAATGCAGCAGTTGTCCTGTCTGCCATGAATATTCAGTCAGACTGAATATGTTTGAGGGGTGAGGCAAAAACAGTGCCAGAAAGCACCTGAAAAGTTCATGTGGGGAATTTTGCATGGGAGGAGTTAGGCAGGAATGAGACAGTAAGCTGAGGTTTGCAGCGCAGGTGGGTATGTGGAGAAGAGTTGTAGAAAGACTCGCATCTGAGTTTCAAAGGGGAAGAGAAAAAGAAAAAAATCCTAGGGATCCAGAGGAGCTTCTGTAACTACAGATTGTTCAAACTTTGGGAAACCCTGCTGGACTGAGAACAAGGAAAGAAGAAAGGCTGTGCCATCCACAGACATAGTGAACAGGGAGGAGATTTTTTTCCAAGTTTCGTATTTCACCTAGCAGTACTAAATTTTCTTTATCTTGCTGTAGTCTGCAGTCCAATAACGCTACCATTGAAGATCAAAAGGGCTGTTGGTGTTTTTGGAGTGTTGTAGGTAAAAGCCATTCCATCTCACTTCTCTGAATACCTTAAGGTCTTCTCACAAAGACAAAAATATGGATGTGGGCTTGGAGAGGTAGTTACATTTTGTACAGCTGAGGATTTCTTTTCCCAGAGCTATGTTACAGAATGTTTGGCAGAAAGTTTGGCAGTAGTAAGAAAGGAAATTCTATGAGTAAAGACCTCCCAGGCATTTGTTAACAAACGAGAGAAGATCCCCCCAAACCCACTCTGTGGGTTCCACCCATGGAAATGTTGATGATTAAGGTGGCTTCCTAGTTAGCATGTGTGTAATTTGGAAGAATTAAATTTAGGTATCTGGTGAACTGTATGTTGGAGCTGTTTTCACTGGAAACGAGGTGAAAGGTTTTGGTGTAAGAATCTGATGATGATAACAGTTTATTAATCCCTATGGTAGCTTTGGGGGATGTTAAATTTAGGAGTATGGTTTGCCTTAAAGAAGAAAATGCCCCATAGGTATCCATCTACGTGTGTGAATATAGGTGAATATTTGATAGCACATTTAGCTTGGGAAAACAAGTAAATTTTGTTAAATGGTGTGTAGCAATGAGATTCTTTGGCAGCTTCCATGAGATCATTCATTTTCATCTGCCAAACTGAGAGGATGAGGGTGTTAAGAGCTGGTTTGAATAAAGCAGTAATCTGCTGGCCTTGCTGGACTTGATTGGTTTGCCTTTTCTTTCTTCTTTTCTTTCTTTTTATTTTTTTTTATTTTTTTTTATTTTTTTTTTTTTAGAGATATCTTTGTGGCTTTCCCTGGAGTGACTAATCAGAAGGACAAACCTGAAAAGACATGAAATATTTAATTAGTGTCTTTTCTTCTGACTAGCCAACAGTCCTAACCAGATGCCTTCACTTCAGAGCAATCTAAGTAATCAGCCTGGTAACGTCACTGCATTGCATATCAGGCACCTGGCACTTTGAACACTAACTGCTTCCCAGAAAATGTCTACTAAGGAAGGTTACTTCTCAAAATAACTTTCAAAACCTGATAGTAAGCTCCACAGAGGGCTGAAAACTATCTTTTTTTTAATTTTGTTTTGTACATTGCACTGTAATCCAGTCCTTCACTGTTTTGCACTATCAAAATTACTGCAGGAAACCAGCATTACAAAGAAGCAGTTGATGGTGGTTTTGTCTCAGTGGAGAGGAAAAACAAAGTCAGTGTGGAGAATAAAGAGAGAGGATTTTATTTCAATGATCTGATTTCATGCAGCATAAATTTTCAGCTTCTATTCAGTCATACCAACATGTTGGTATGCAATTTCAGTCAGTAGAGCAGGAATTGTATCTAAACTCCTATCTTTATTGTTAATGAGATTTGTGTAAATAACTTGCTAGAAAACATATTGAAAATACATAATTCACCACTAAAAATGAATGCAGATGTCAGGTATGAACCACTAAATTTACTAGGCTTCCTGATATGTGTTCTGCAATGGATAATTCAAATAATATGTATATATGATTTTTTTGGCATATTAGCTGCTTTATGCAGAGCTAGCACTGAATTCTGTAGTATTATATCAATGTGTATGCAGGATACTTTTGCTATTAGGCATATTTTTGGTTACACAGTACTGACTGGGAGCTGAATATAATTGAGATATGCTAAGTTATGAGAAATGATACCTGTTTTTGTTCAGAAAACCACTGTTTGTCAGAGGACTGTGGATCTTAGAATCATAGAATATTTAGGGTTGGGAGGGACCTTAAAGATCATACAGTTCCAATGCCCCTGCCATGGGCAGGGACACCCCCTAAATCAGGCTGCCCAAAGCCCTGTCCAGCCTGGCCTTGAACAGCTCCAGGGATGGAGCAGCCACAACTTCCCTGGGCAACCTGTTCCAGTGTCTCACCACTCCCATGGTGAAGAAATTCTTCCTTATGTCTCATCTGAATTTGCTCCTCTCCAGTTTATACCTGTTCCCCCTTGTCCTATCACCACAAGTCTTTATGAATAGTGCTTCTCCAGCTTTCCCGTAGCCCCTTTCAGGTACTGGAAGGTTGCTATAAGATCTCCTTGGAGCCTTCTCCAGGCTGAACCAGCCCAACTCTCTCAGCCTGTCTTCACATGGAAATTGCTCCAGCCCTCTGATCTTTGTAGCACTCCTCTGGACCTGTTCCAAGAGCTCCCTATCCTTTGTAAGTTGAGGATTCCAGAACTGAACACAGTACTCCAGATGAGGCCTCACAAGAGAGGAATAGAGGGGCAGAATCACCTCCTTTGAGCTGCTGGCCACGCTTCTTTTGATGCAGCCCAGGATGCGGGTGGCCTCTGGGCTGTGAGAGCACACTGCCCCTCATCCTTCTCTGCAGGGCAGCTCTCAATCTTCTGAGTACTGAGTTTATCAGATGAACTGAACAGGCTGTTTGCCCTCATCATGGAGTGTGGTGGGGGATTCGGCCTGTTCTCCTCTTTCCATTAGGTTTATCTTAAGCCCTAAGTCCTATGCTTAAATTCCTTCTTCAGCTACAACCACCATTTTTTCAGGAACTGGAGGCCCATGGAAGGGATTTGGTGACCAGGTGGGGCAGAATGGTAGGGAAGTTCAAACTTAAAATTTATGTTCCTCAAAGGCTGACAGGTTTTGCATATCTGCTACTGTTCTGATCTTTTTTGGAGACAAGAACAAAAATCAGATTTCAAGTGTCCACCAAATTCAGAGCATATAGCCTTTTATTTTGTTCTCATTTCTAGGTGGATGCTGCTTTGTAAAAAATAAAGTTGATGTTAAACTTTCCCTCCCACAGAAGCTAACGACATTGAATGCAGCACTCCTAAGCCTAACTCATTTCTGTTTATTGGCTCAACTTCAGATAAAAGCTTTACCTCCCCCCAGTGCAAACTTAGGGGTCTTTCTCATATTGTAAATAATTTGCTTTGGAAGCATTAAATCTCGAACAGGGGTTTTAAGAAAATATTGTCCTTTTGACTTCAGATTAATCTGTGTGCTGCACTATAAATCTGTGATGCTCATTACCACTCCTTATTTTATGGAGTGTTCCCATTATCAGTACTGCCAGGGCGAGAGTAGTAGTCACAGAAGCAAAAAAAATCTGACCCCAAAACTCTGTAATGAAACATATATTGTAGAATCAATATACTACAATAGTTTCTGAAGAGCTTTATATTCTGTACGACATACTGAAATGTCCTTTATAGATTGCCTTTGTAATGCAAAATTTGTCAGTCCTCCACTGTGAGTCAATCCAAGATCAAACCAAACTGAGGATGGCGTAAATATTCCATGTGAAAACTGAACAATTACACAAAAGTCAAAACTGATACCAGTACCTCCTCTTGATAGGATCACAATTCAAAATGCCTACTGAACTTTGAAGCAGAAGCATCAGTTTGTTGATAGCGCTCACAGGAAGAGCTGGCAAAAATGAATGGTTTTTTTTGGAGGCAACTGTTAGCTGGTGTGATGTGACTGTATTGTGGCAAGATTTTGAGAGCTGTCATGATTGCTTGGAAAAAGCAATATGATTTCAGGCCAACTAATTTAATCCCTTTGATGCCAAGAGATTTGCTACTGCTAAGTCCAAACACAGAGATATCTCACAAGCACTTTTATTAAGGCAAACTATGTGAAAGGTTCACTCCATATTGATGGACAGGATTATTAGAGAAAAGCAATAATTTGCGGAAGCCTTATTTTCATGCCATTTCTGGATATGATATTAAAGTTAGCTGCAAGGCCAGCTCCCCCCCCCTCTCCCCCATCCACCTCAGGATGGCATAGATTTGGTAAACTCCACCAAGAATCCTCTCAACGGTATTGTCAACATTAGAAACACAGCAATATCCATGCCTCAGGAATAAACAGAAATAAAGCTCTTCCCTGAAGTAACTTAACCAGAATTCATTCTCCCCTACTTTTTATTGTTCGGTTCACCCCTCTAAAGCTTTTCAGCATTTATATTCATTTTGTACTGTCAAAAGCTGAACAGGAGTAAGATAACAAATGGTTCTGGTAGCAGCTGTCACCACCTACTGTCTGTGTATGCCTGTGTGAATCTCTAAATGGAAATAAAGTACTTTAATAACACATTTTCTCTAAACTGTCCTCATGGATAAAGTTACTCTCAAATCAGTCCATGAATGCTTTCCAAACCAGTGCCTGCTTCAGCCTGCATCTCTGTTTCTCCTCTGCAGAGTCTATGTAGGTATGCAGCAGTATGATTTAAGGACATTTCAGACAAAATACTTTAACAGCATACTTGCTGACTGCTGCTTGCCTGCATTAGCTGCTTTTGGTGTTTGAGCATTCTCCTAACTTGCCTAATTTTCTTGCCATAAATTAAGCCACTTGTCCATTGCATTTTTGTGCTGCATTGGCTCTAGTGAGGAAGCACCTAAAACCACACGTTAAAGATGAATTGCTCTGCACTCCTTGTTCTTGTACAATACCTTCCAGGAGCAGATGGCAGCTGGGCGGATAAATACCTCCAATTTCGTAGGGCCTGAACATAAAAGAAACTATTTCAAGATAGGCTCTAAGGCACTGCTTTACATTGAGACACATGAGGTACTTTTAGGTTTATCTGCTTTAGAGTATCACAATGCCTGTGATGCATGTGAGGATCTGTGAGGTTCAGGCACCTAAAGATTTTTAGCCTCCCAACTAGACACTAGCCCATGTCATTCAAGATGGGCTAGTGTCTCATCCAGGACTGTTCCAAGCCTATTTTTTCCCTCCTTTTTTTTTTTTTTTCCCCTTGTGGTGTTATATGCGGAGGAATCTGCTCTGTAGACCTTGCCTCCATTTCTCAGTGATTGTAAAACATATGGTTTGCATATGTTGAAGTCAATGAGGCTTTTGATTTTAAGTGGTGAGTGATTATTATTTTTAATCAAATATTATGCTGCTTAACATTTACCAAGTATGGAGAAAATATTTTTTGCTTTTGAGCACCTGTCACCTCCAGGTAAATAATTTAATAGCATATGAAGAAGCCAATTAGAGTTAATTAGAAATTGACTGATCTACTTTGGCATCAAAATGATTGGAAAATATGGTCTGTCCTTTCTGGGGTATGGATTTTGCTCTTGTACACATGTGCACGAGTGAGGAAATACATTGTTTTATAGTCAACATATAGTCCTCCATTGAGGAAAAAAAGCACTTTACAAACCAGATGTGTAACAGCAGTTCAGAAAAGAAGAATGGGGGCATGAATCCATATAGACAAGTAACCATGCAGCTTTATTTCATAGCGATGGGCATACTGGAAATGCCTAAAAGATTAGTAGATTCAAATTCAGAGATCAAAAAACGGGAATATTTCCAAATGGATCATTATAGCAGATTCCCACTACTATCCCACAGGCCAGATTTGAGCCACTTGTAATCTTACATTCCTGGTCTAAAAATCTTCTGTAGCCATAAAAGACAATAAGTATCAGTTGGGAAGAAAAAAATCAATTTCTTGGCTTTGTAGCCTAAAAATATAGCGATAGGACTATAGGGAGACAAAAACTGCTGATCATCAGAGCCTTTTTTTTTTTTCCAAGCAAGTTAAATGAGTAGGCCATATTTAGGAAACTACTTTGTTATTGGAGGTTAAAAGAATATTTATAGGAAGAAAAGTCAGCATCTTGCACTCAAGCTTTGAGGGATCAGTGGCTGCTGTTTTTGTTTTCTCTCCAAGACCTAGTATACTCTCAGGAATATTCTAGAGGATCTATGCTGATGACAAGGATAGATAACTTAAGTGTAATTTTTTAACTCCAGAAAGTTGGTGCTAAAAATAAATGTTTAGCCTTTGAAATACTTTCTCTTGAGGACTTTCATGGTGTTAAACTGTGTCTAGCTCTTGCATGGCTTTTCTTGGTGAGAAATGTTAGGAAAAACTATATTAGGTCTTATTTTCTACTCATTTCATTCTAGTGGATGACCAGTAATTCCAGTTTCTATGCTTCATAAAGCAAGGCATTACACATTGTTATATATTGATGACTTCTTGGACCTCAGGATTAACCTGCAAAAAGGGAGAGAGGGTGGGCAGAAATGTGGCTGTGCCCTAGTCTTTCTGAAGCAGCCAGTACTGATCTAATGATCACAACAGGGAGCACATCCAAGTACTGTAATCCTATGATGCTCCCAGGACTGCCCTTGCAGCTATGCCTCTACGCAGGCTTTTCTAATGTGTCTTAACCAGTGGACAGATTATTTTAAATGAACCTTTTTTCAGATAAGGATTTATATAGGAAATACTCATCTTTTTTTTTTTTTTTTTTTTTTTTTGCTACTCGTACTACAAAATTGATGGAGGGCTTAGTTAAGCCATGCTACCTAACACTATTTTGATATGTAATTATGTCAACGAGGCACCAGTGACCCAGACACTTCCAAAATATTTGCTTTTTACAGACATTGTTGCCTAGAAGTGGGGGTGTGGTCTTGACAAAGCCTTCCCTGTAAGCAGTGAATCACAAGGCAATGAACCATATGAAAGGTTGATTTAAAAACTCAAAGTGTGCAAAAGTGATGGCACTAATGTTTATCTCCCTGCCTTAGGAATGCTGCTCATACTAGACATCTGTGGAAAATGGAGTTATTCCATCTTGAGGAAGTCACCACAACAGTGCTCTGGTGAATTAATCACATGCTATTTAAGGGCTTCACTTCACAAGTGGGAAGCATTTTGTGTCTTTGAGATATGTTGTGCCAAAAGCTGTGTGCTGAGTTGCTGTGGACTTCTTTCTGTGCACAGCAGTCATGAATCTCTCTCATTTCTTTTTTAATCACAGGGGAGGGTTATTTTCAGAACAACAGGGTCTGAAACTTAAATTTGTGTAGATAACTTTGTTTCTGAAGTCTTTTATAGTCTCTGCTATTAGGAGATTAGTTGGAGACAAGATCTTTTGATCCTCATAAAGGTTTAATGTTATTGTGTAGCTAAACTGTTAATAATTGGCTAGAGATTCTATAGATATACGTGTACAGTTTCCACTGAGGTTTTAAGCTGAAGAGTGATTTCTCATACCCATTGTATCCCAGTCCAGATGTTCAAGTTCTATTTCTCTATGTTCCAACAGATGGATGCCAAATGTTTAGGGAAATTTACAGTGTTTCTCAGTATGGTGTGTATGATACACTGTATTATTGAGCTTGGAGGTAGAAGAGCAGACTATCACCCAATTTTTTCAGGTATTTTCCTCACTAGCCACAGAAAGCTCTAATGGTGAGAGTTCTCCAAGGGAGCATTAGTTTTTTTTCTCTCCCAGGCGAACTGTAAGGCAGCTGTCTAACACTAAGTCCCCTCTTGATTAGTTTAATGGTGCCTAAATAGTGCAGAAATAGTGAGAAGCCACAAATTCTTCTCTTGATAACACTGCCTTCCCAATGTCTGTGGTAATCAGCAGCATGCTGTCCAACACATAAACGTTTCTGAATTAAACAGGCATTTCAGTATTTCATTCTGACTAATAATTTTTCTTTTTTTTCCCCTTCAAATCAAATAATTTCAGTGCTAGACTTTCTGAACTGCCTGTTATTTGCATATCTGAAAAATAACATGATGTAAGGAATGGTAATATGATATGAATGTATAGATGGATCTAGAAAAGACCTTTAGGCTTAAAAAAGAGCGAAGAAATATGTGATATTTGCAATATGTGAGGTAACACTAACTTTAGTGATACCATTCAAATTTAAAACTAAGCACACACTTTTCTAGATCAGTGTGTCTGACTCAAAATGCTGTAACATCAAAATAAAGCCTTAATTTCTTTCATTCTGAAAAACGTCTGTAAACATTTTGCACCAGAAACCATAACTTTGAATTTCCTGACCTTTGCACTTGTTACATATCACATTTCTCTAATACAGAGGAATTTTTGTTTATTTCTTCAAAATCTAATGGGAAGAAAAACCACCATTGCAATCTCAGTACCTTAAGTTTTCTGATTTTCTTTGCATCATCTCTAGTTTGTCTATGTCAAAATTACAAAAAAAAGCAACAAAAATGATACGGAGGGTTAGAAAACATGACCTGATAGAAAATACTAAAAGGATTGAATTTTTTTAATTTGGAGAACACTGTGCTAAGAGGTTGCAAGTACAGAGCGAATAAGATGGTTAATTTCTTCTCATGTTAAATATGGATACAGGAAAAAAAAAAATGGACTATTTTGCAGCATGGAAGATGTGGGGAAAACTTTCTATCAGCTTCTGATAAAGATGAGAAATCTCTCTTACTGGAGATCATTAGAAAGAGTACAGAAGTGTCCTTCGGGGATGCTCTGTTTTTCCTCCTGAGGAGATATGGCTTAAGAAACTGTTGGGCTGCTCCAGCCCTACAATTCTGTGATGTCCCAGTCTCTCTGTCCACAGTACTAGGAAGGAATTCTTCAATCTCTACTCATTCTTTCACCAGGATGTCTATAAGCTAGCCTTTCTATTCCCTCTTAGGAGGAGACAAGTATGCTTTTGCTCTCAAGTGAAAAGTGCTTTTGCCCCCATCACAGCTCCTTTCTGAATGTAGGAGAAAAAAGATAAGCCTAAAAATGATGGCACTTTCTAATTTTACTCACTCACTACTATAATATTTATTGTTTTAAAATAAAATGCCTTCAGTATTCTTCAGTGTTGTAGTAAAGAATATACTTGTTTACCAGCTGCAAACCTCTAACATTTTACAAATGCTTTTGAATTAAGTTTGGCAGTACAACACTGAAACAAGTATAGTTGGACCCTTTTTCAGGATTTCAAGTACATAGCTGAAGTGATTGGGGTCAGAGTGGAGATAAAATATTAGGGAGAGTCCAGCTTGCAAGTGCTCTATTCTAATCACCAACCATATTCCAGTAAAGTGGTAAGAGTGTCTCGCTTTTTTATTTTATTTGAGAAGCAGACACTGGCCTTTAAAATCTTTACAGCTACTAAGAGTGGTTTTTTTCACATCATGTATCATGGAAAAAGTCAAGTCCTCATCTGCATGGTAAATGTTAGCAGCTGGGTTAATTGTGAGGATACAGGGCATCTTTCAAGGTTCATAAGACAGCAATGCTCTCAGAGATACTGTTTTCAAAATGTTCTAATGCTACCTCTTTGAAAGCAGCCTTTGGCTGCAAAGTGCTACTATTTAACAGGTTTAACATCACTAAAAATTGAGATGCTGATCCCATTATTAAATTTCATTCTGCACACAAGCAAACAGTTTATCATAGTCTGTTCCCAGCAACTGTAATTCAATTTTTGTTATCTTACATTGTTTAAAAAAGAGAAAGAGAGAGAGAATGATACTGTACATGAATTAGATAAAAGTGTTTAAATAACTGGTGCTTTTTTGTGATTATGTTGGTTTTATAGCAGCATTATGGAAACACGACAGGGTAACTAAAATCTGATTACGTATAAGTCCTTGCCCATTATGTGATTATTATGAACCATGACTTCTACTGGCACATTATGAATTACGTGGTCATAATACAAGGGATTTCCAATATAATTAACTGAGATTAGCAGCACTAGAGAAATCTGGGAATAATGATACAACTTTGAACAATCAGTTTTACTGTAAATGTTCCTTGCTCTGGCTTCCAGGAAACAGGAGGCTGGTGGCTGTAACTGTGACCCACCTGCTGGCGTTTCCTACACCTCTTTTCTTCCCTTGTAAAATTAATTGCAACCTTGCCAGAGTGTTAGGAACTCCTTCTTTTACTCTTTTCTTGTCATATTATGCTGACAAAACTCAAGACTTGCTAAGATTTTCAAAAACGTCGAAGATTTTTATATCCCTCCTTTTGGAGGTGCTCAGTCTGAAACTGGAAAGGGCTCTGTGTTTGAAAACACAGGAATATGGAAGAACAGATCTGTTTAAGACAGCTCAAATTTGAGCACTTAAAGGCTGAAAGTCATGAAAATCACAGATTAGATTCAAAGATTGTAGCCAACATCATATTATTTCTTTAGTATCTCAGGCAGGCAGTAAGTCTTTCTTTCCACAAAAATACCCAGGTTTTGGACCCTTAGCTGCTGAAGAGAAAGCTGCCTTTGCCCAGAGGGTGTTGCTCACTGCTGGACCTGTCCTTTTACATGCAGAAAGAAAAGGATTTCTATATAGATACCACGGACATCTTCTGGCTCTAGAGAAAAAGGGGAAACAGAGTGCATGATGTAAATGGTGTAGTTGAAAAGATTAAAGTGAACCTTCTCTTTAACTAAAGGATTAAATATTTCACTCCGTAGTGCATAGGCAGCTGGGGTAGAGTGCGAATTCCCCTGATTATTGCAATATCATTTGTCCCTGATAGGGATTGGATTAAAGATAGGAGCACTTTTTTTTTTTTTTTTTTTCATTCTATGGGACTTTAAGTTCCTTCATGCATAAATACAGTTGAAGACTTAGAGAAAAATGCAATATCATCTGAAATTTTTTGGTTCAGTCCAGTTCTCTTTCCTTTCATGATTTATTTTTAGCACTTAATTTTCAGATTCCACACAAAATTGCATCTCAGGACTCTTATTAAACCATACACGTCTCAGGTTTGTGTTCCTTGTTTACGCTGATATTATCAGACCCAGTCAGTACAATGATAGCCTTTCATTTACTTTGCTATGATGATTGTATATCTTTAACCTCATACCTCCAGTGCTGTTGAGAGCTTCTCCACTGCTGCTGCGTAGTCATTCTGCCTATAGCACGTGCTGGCTTCCTGCAGGATCATCTTAAGCTGTTTGTCAATTTGGGGTAAAGCGTTGTCATTAGATTCACTCAGAGCATCTGCTTTTTCAGAATCACAACCCACTGATTGTGTGCTTGTGGATGCCACAGGCTCAGAAAACTCAAAGCAAATGTCCTCCTCGTCAGTGTAGACCAGCTCCATTTCTATGTCTATTAAGCTTTCCAGAGGCATATGAGACAGAGGTGTTGGGATTAACGGATTGCTAGTCTCTAACATTGCTTCTTCTTTTTTCACAGCCAGTTTTTTGTTGTTTTCTGATTTATGTTTATGGTTTCTTCCGTCTAAATCATTACTTTGTTTTTTCTCTGTCATTTTTATTTTCTCCATTTCTGCTGCTCCATTCCCAAGATGTTTCTTGACCTCCTGCAGTGCTTCAGGAATATAATTCAGTTTGTTTGCTGCTACGTTTGACTCCTTACTACTATGCATTTGCTGAGAGGTTTTATTCTTGCCATCCATGCTTATGATATAGCATCAGAAACAAACAATCACTTCCAAAAATATAACTTGAGCAAAGAAGGAGTCCTAGGAGAAAATGTAAAAAAGGTAAGAATATTCAAATGTTGCAAAACCAAAAAAAGCATACAAATCCTTTCTTTAAAAGGCATATTGTAGGCATCATTATGAAAGAAAACTATTCAATAGTTAGTACATAGAAAAATCAGACTCACTAATTACTTTCTCTTTCCTGTGTAAAAGTTTAAGGAGTCTTAAATATTTTTGATAGATCTCGATAATGGATATTTGTTTATGTAAAATAATGCCAGTGTATCAGGAAAATCTGGCTTTTAATCAAAAGAAAAACATCCAAAACCCTGTGACTGATAGGCTTGTGCTACAGTTGATACAGGATGCAAAAAATCACTGTGGCCTGATTTTTGAGAGCTGCTAACCACAGTGACTAAGGTTAAAAAATCAGGTAAAGTGGATGTATTCCAGTGAGGCCCAAGCTCCAAGTAGGGTCCCAGCTTCAGCTGCATTTGAGCTAAATTCAGATCCAGATTTGGGTTTCAAAGCTATTTCTTATTGAACTGTCTGCAAAGGGCGCTGGAGTATTGCTGCTACCAGACATCCTCCCCTTGTACTACTGTTAACAGCCTACTTCTCAGTTCAGGGAAATGGGAGTGGATTCAAACTGGTGCAACACTCAAGAGAATCAAGTTCATAAGCCTCTTCTCAACACCTGTTCTTGTACAATAGGAAAGGTGACTTGCTCTGCATTGTAAACTTACAATTGTGCTCAAAATCAAAGGAAATGTTGACTTCCACCTGCCCCTGCTGACTTCATAGAGAAAAGGTGGAAGGCACAAGAAATTTTCTTCTCATTTTTTTCCCATCAATTATGAAAAGTTTAATTGTAAATGGCTTTAATCATGACTGGCATTCAAAATGGTTTGTTAAGCATAAGCTCTCCCCCTTTAACCTTGTGTGATCGTTCAACAGACTCTCATACATTTAGCATAGGTTTAATGTATTTAACTACAAGTACAGATTATACAAAGGACAGATACACAAAAAATGCACTTCTGTCCAGCCAGAAACAGATTTTAAACAACAAGCAACTTGTGAAGTTGTAGTGAGGGCCCTGCAGTATGCACTACTGTCCCCACAAAAGCTACTGGAATGCATCCCGGATACTGTGGTGCTGTGAACCTTTATTGTTCAGGGCAATGGGCATTAAGAAATGGGCAGAAATTCATAGAAAAGGGTAAAGGGAAGGAGAGAAGACATTTTAGGCCGTATGAGAAGCTGATACTGAATTTTAGCGTGAAATAGGGTTTCAAATCTTTGCCATGTTTCCCCCCCATTCCCTAGCTAAGCCAGATTGCAATGAGGACTGTCACAAGCCCTGAAGCAGGGAACTTGTTGATTTTGACATTTGTTCACAACCTCCAGGCTGAAAACTTTACTGTAGCAGAACTGCCTGTGGAGAAACTTATTCCTTCTTCCACGACTGCAAGAGAAGGAGTGAGAGGTGAGGGGATAATTGTGTAATTTAAGGTAATTTCAGTAGACTTTTTTTCAGCAATGTGCTGAACAATCACAACTCCTACTGAGTTCAATAGGGATGGAAAACCACTGGCCCTTCCCAGATAGTGCTCGGCACTTGTCAGAATAGAGCTCAAAGGAATCATATTTATAGCAAGCTATTTTGAATGGCAGCAGTAAAGCAGCTGGAAAAGGCTAATGTACTTGCATCTGGCAGCAATTTTACCTGTTTGTAAGACATTCAATCCCTTTTTAAAACAAACCATAGCATAGCCTAAAGATTGGAAGCTGTGTTTTTCAGTGCTGGCTTCAGCACTAGGTAATTTAGGAAATTATGATTTATCTTCACTGTGCAGCAGAGCAGAGATACTCCAGCCAGCCCCAGCATGAGCTGAAGGGATGAGCCTGGTTATCTTGGTGCTATGTCATGCCAACAAAACTGTCACATATGGAACCTGTGATGGCCCTCCATGTAGCCCTGCAGTATTGACTATCCCAGATGTAGTGCAACACCAGTCTTTGACACCCTTTTAGGCACACTGTTCATTGTTGGTCCTACATAACATCGGAAAGTGAGATTTAAATGTCTACATCAGTTATAAGTTTGCAGAAGTTTTCCTCTAAGCAGCCACATGGTACCAAGAAGTCCTCAAGGAGAATTAATGGACTCTTCTCATTAGAAAGCTTGCAAAGCAAAGCCCTGTGTCTAATGAGGGGTTGATATCAGCATGAATGGGAAATTAACTAGACCAAACTGTTATGCCAGGAGACTCATGGACATTATGGTGGACCAGCACTTGAAATGAATTTTGCTGTACCAGCTGGATTGATATGGCTTCTATTGTATTTTTAGGTATTCAAACTGATTAACATGACTTTGGGTTGTGCAATGGAAGCATGCTGAGGAAGGCTCACTTTAATCACTGCCTCAAGAAAAAAACACTTCCAGGGAAAAGCTTTTAGAAAATCATTATCTCTGTCAGTTAAGTATTTTTCTGAGACCTTGGTTAAAATGTCTGGTTTTTATTTTGGAAGCATTTACTGTAAAATGCTTCTAATGAATCACTATGCAGGGGAATACAGATAGGCAATTTAGTGCTGTAGTCAGAAGGAGAAACTACTCTAACTTTGTGTGCTCTCAGGAATGATCTTCCTTATCAGTCATAAGCAAGTTCAGCTTTCTGCATATTTGGGGGTTAATCTTTACCAAGAGATGTCTGTCCATGGCACTACTAGCTATTATAGCTAAGTATTTTGCAGAGCCTGTTGGTAATGAAACAACCCTTACGGGCTTTCCCATAAGGAAAAAAAGAAAAGAGGCATAAGATCATTTAGCCTTTAAAATCTTCTGAGTTTGTCTGTTGATTTCCCAGTATATCTAAGATGACATTCTTGGGGAGAGTGGCCTGCCTACTAGATACATAAACTTCCTTATGTGCATGATCTTGTGAACTCTATCACTTACGCTTTTTGTTCTGTATCCAGTTTGATTCTGCTTTCAACACCTTCTCCTATTATCTCACATCAGATTAGAAAAGAACTTGCTGATAAATCCCACTGGCACTTCAGGTGGCACCTAGTTGTTAAATTCTTTGCCAATTTTTTGATGAGCCCTTTCTCTTCAGAATTTAAACTTTGATTTACAAAAAAGCTTTCGCCCTTAAAGTTGTCAGGTTGCTTTCTGAGGATCACAGTTGCCTTTTGTAGCAGAGGCTGTGGAGAAAGAAACAATTTCAAGGAGAGGTTCCCCAGTTTTGGCCTGCTGGATCATACACTTCCACTGTTCAGAGGTCTGGGGAGGATGTATGGCAGCAAGAAAGCAGAAAGGGGACGTGATTATATTTCTTACTTTGAACCACGTTCCTTACACTGACCATCCAACAACAGTCCAAGTGGACCAATGCTCTGACATTGACTATGCCCCATGAGCACCTTGCTAAAACTCAGAGACAAAGTGGGCGTCAAATCTGGAGTCAGCAATAATTCTTCCTCTCTCCAGCCCGATCAGAACTGGCAGAGATCTATTGTCATTATATTGTTTTGTTTTCACTTCCTATGAAGCATAAGGTACAAGATGCCTCATTCAGGATGGTCTGGCTGTACCTCATCTGCTGTCGCAGAAGTGCTAGTCATTAGTGGTCCATCTGTATTTTGTGCTCTCTGCTGTGAATATTCAATGCTGCACTGTTTCTAGAGGATAACATTACAACATTTTTTTCATCCAGAGCATTAATGTATCTGCAACACATGTGCATTTCATGCAAAGTTACCCCATCTGTCTTTGAGTGAGCTCATTTGGGTACTAGCAGCCTTATAGCTGTATTAGCCTGATATCCCACCATGGCTAGTTCAGCCTACTAGAAGATACATATAATGACAACTGTCATATTAGTATACTACTCAGATAGTGATGGGACCTTCCTGTAAAGTTACAGGAACTGAACTCTTTCATCTACAATAGCCTTTATCTCCCAGAAGGTCATTTGAAATCACAGGGCAGTTGTCTGCAACAGTTCATTTCAGTGCAAACGTTGGAACAGGAAAAGCTGAATTAAAAACTGTGGAGCAAGTATAAGAAAATGATATCACTGGTACCTGTACAAGTGTTATCCCACTCCTTCAGTGTCCTTTAGTACAGACAGAGAAATATAGTACTAAAACAAAATGCTTCCAAAGCTCCACAACAGAAAAGTCATTAGCTGCCCTCCTCTGTAATAATTTCACTTATATTGAATTCCAGATATCCTGATCCATCTCTAAGGTGGTCCAGTTTTATTGCTCAAAAATTAAGAAAGATTTATCTGTGTTAGATTTACAGACAGGCTTTCTGAATGAGTGTGCGCACCAATACCACCAGTGCTGAGATCTGAACTGGAGACTTTTTCAGTCCATCTTTCAGCAGGATGACTTTTTAAGCACTTCCTTTACTGCTGAATATCACAAAAGCTCAGACAATCTATTGATGATGAAGGTCAGCACCTTCTTAGCAGCCCATAAAGTGGGTCTTTTACAATCAGGTTTCAGATTTTTTAAGATTCTAGCCATTTCTTTAGGCAATGAAGCAACCTAGTTCTTTCATCTTGCTATTTTTATTGTTTGAAAGCCTGAGTCACATCTGATCTTTTTTATTTTTAGTTTTCTTTTTGGGGAAAAAAACCCCTTAATGTATTTTTTTTTTGTGGTTCAGTACTCTTATTTCTTTGTGATAGACATAAGTAATGGCTCATTCAGTGCAAAATCAGAACTTCTTACATTTTTCTTGCTGTGATAAGGACACACTTGCCATTATTACAGCTGCACTGTCCATATTGCTGAAGTAAAGGTTTTGTCAGCACTGCCACTCTAAACACCATTTTCACTCACTGTATGTCACTTGTTTATAAAAATAATAATAATAAATTGGGCTCTGGACTGAAATTTGGCAAGAGTAATTGTATTTTTTTTTCATAGTACTTTGCAGGAATTTAACCATATTATCCTAATTGCTCTTTGAGGCTGAAACTCACATATTAATTGTTTATGTGGTGCTGAGTACAACAAAGCACTAATCTCATTAGGCTATAGACATAAGAGAAATATTAAGCTGTGTTAATAGTTATTATTCACAGCTATCAGATAGCTAGTTCACTAGGAACTCTTTTGCAAAGACAGTAAGCTTAGGCTAAAGTTGAAGGTGAATATGACAGAAACAGAATGTAAGAAACAAATCCTGGTTGAAATACTTAATGAGTCCTTAAGGATAATGTGCAAAAGAAATGGGAAATACAATTAAAATAATGAAGAGAAGTTTTCACAAGTTATGTTAGCATAGTTGCCTTTTCTTAGGCAACATTTAAATGCAGGAAAGGAAGGATGACATGAAGATCGCTGTCATGTGTCCAGGAATCTAGATATCTTCTATTAAGTAGTTGGGCATTTTTGGGGAAAAAAAGCAAAACAGATAAAATCCTCTTCCCACTAACTTTGAGTATTCTTGAATAGTAATGGGCTCCACTTCCTCTCCTTCCTGAATCTTTTTTCATTCTTCACTTTGTTTTATTTGTCTTATCTTTCCTGCTTGCCTTTCCTGCAGTAACGATATAGACAACCATAGTCCTGCAGAGCTGGCCTGAGTGATTTAAGAGGCTGCTATTCCAAGCTGGTCAATTCTACCTTTCTTTTTTACTGCTACAGCTCTAGTGCATAACTGTGGAAATTAAAACAGTTTAAGATAAAGAGATGCACAGAAGTACCTGTAACCTGGGCCAATCCATTGCATTAGGCACTGAAGCAGGCTGGAAATATAAACCATGAGCTAGCAGTAACCAATACGTCAGCCATGGGAGAGGGGAGAAAGAGAGAAAGGTAGGCAGGCATGAGAATTTCAGCTCTTTCTGTCTTCTCTAGCAAAAGCCCATCATAGGCACTTACTTGGTTTGTTGGCTTAGCCAAGACTGCATGCTTTGACACGTCTGCCAATCTATAACAAGCATTAAAGGCAATTTTTTTTCAACCTTTAAAGCAGCATCTTAAAAGGTTGTAGTACTTACTGAAATGGATAAGCCAATCTCACAAGACAGCTAAAACAAAGCTCTTAATATTTTCCAGTTCTCTGGGGCTTCTTTCCATCTATGTTTTTTTTATAATATTGTTTTAAACCTTTATATTATTGAGTATCACAGCAAAAGTTAACTGCCAACAATTAAACACAAAATTAACTATTTATTGCTGTAGACGTGCACAAGGTTTGTAGTAACAAGCTGTTTTAATAAAATTAGGAGGACTGTAAAAGGACAGTAGACTAACAACTGCAGTTATAATTGAAAATTATAACAGTCTCCCATGCAGCATATCTCAGGCAAATCAAATACAAAAAAAGAAACATCACTGATCACAACCAGGAAGAAGGAAAAGGAAAATTCACTACATAGTGAGGGCTCAGGATATGTGATTGGTAACTACTGGAACTAAGGGAAAGTAGAGAGAGAAACTGAGGATGTTTTCTGCATATGATTTTTGAGTGCTGTATAACTGTCTTCCTTACACTCCCTCCTAAGTGAAATACTTCCTCTGAAAGTGTGGGAGAAAAATGCTGAGAGACAAAAGAAACAGCAGGGAAAGCATTTCAGCTCTGCGTAATGATGTCATCCTATTAGCACAAAGCCCTGCATTGTCGATTAGGAAAAAAAGGTCAATGCTCTGTCTGGTGGGGATGTGAAGCCTGGCCAGCCTTCCTCGATTGGATTCAGCAGCTCAGCACTGCGGGAGCAGAGTGGTTCATTTTCATACCTAAAGGTCCACTAAGAGGAAAGAGGGAGAGAAAATGGAAATTTTAAAATGGTAAAGGTTTCTACAGCAGGATCCTGAAAAGTGGAGCTGTGAGAAAAAATAATTCCTCTGTGTGAGGAACAAGGATGTATGTGTGCGCCTAAGGTATAAACAGACCAGTAAGCTTAGGGTAATCCCTAAATGAAAAAGGATGCAAAGATTGGTTCTACAACTGAGACGTTATGCTGAAAAAGCTTGGGACTTTTTTTTGTTTTTTTTCAAGTACTGCAATATTTCCTAATTCTGTTGGGAAGACAAGAAAGCAATTTTTGAAGAGATTACAAAGCAAACGTCCAAGTGTCCTACTTTCTCTCGTTCTGAAGGAGATGAAGAACTATTGATTTTCTGAAAAGATTGCTTTGAAATGGTGGGAGCTGAGTACTTCTAAAGAACGAGTGCAGAGGGGCAAAGTTTGGTTTAGGAGGGTTGCCGTGGACTGTGCTATGGGCTTGATTAGATCTGCCAACATGCTATTAAGAGGTCTTGTATCCCAGAACTGTTCTGGGCAGCCCTGCTTCCAGATGGGGCAGGAATAAAATGAGAGCTCACAGTACACAGAATGCTCTCTCTCACTTCACAGAATAATCACATTCCTATGGGACCACATCTTAGGAAAGCCCAAACCTAAAGGACACATTAACAGATCCATAACAATTTCCATTACCTATTGTGCAGTACACAAAACATATCAGCTGTTAGATCTGCAAAGAAGGCATCTGACACCTTGCACGGCACAGACACAGTGCAAGATATGGCTGAGGAAATGGATCCTTTTCTTGTTCTAGCTCTACCAGGCAAACAGGTTACTGTGACCGAATCCAACCCCAGGATGGGTGTCCTCTTGCAGTCCTCCCAGTTCTGCTCATTAACTTGTCTTGATTGAAAAGGGATGTGTTAGATGAAACCTACCGTTTCAACTGTTGATGTTTCTGTTCACCAAACGCTGAAGTCCACTGTTACCTCTTATGATCTTTTACTCAGTAAAATGTTAGCTGCAACTTCCAGGCTCTTAACTAGGACCACCTCATTTGAACAAAGACAACTTTGGTACTTTGGTAGCGCACTTTCCTTTCGGTTATGCTAGCTATGTAACTAGAATGAAGATAGGGTATACAGAAACTTGGCAAATCAGTGCTAGAGCTTTATAAGTCACTAGTTTTATTGGACACTTGCAAAAAAAAATATCTAACATTTTTCTTTGTGTCCCTAACCCTTTGCTCTAGTGATAATACAAAACCTCCCTAAATCAAAATCAACCAAAAGGAGCAATAAGGAGAAGAGGAAGACATGAGAACAGGAAGAAAAGGAAGTCAGCAAGCAGGACTCCAAGAAACCAAGAAAAGGATTAAAAAGGCCACCATATCAAGACGCAAAGTGAATTTCAGTGGACTGATGTGCTATCTTCTGCCTAAATGTCCTTCTATATTGATCCACTTCCCCACAGGTGAAATCTCCCTAGATAGATGTCATTAAATGGAATTCCTTTTCCTCATCTTTTATTGCTGTGGCTTTTATTTCTTTGGCAGTGGTGTTCTTTATGATTGTTGTATCTGATTTTCAATGTAAAAGCAATAAATGGAAGAAAAAGTCTTAAAACTTAGAACACAGTCCTGAGTGAGGGAACAAGGGATCAGAGAGAGGATGCTGGCAAGTACCTCCAAAAAAAATATACCTCTGTATGTCAACAAACAAAGCTAAGTTCTCTTTTGCCAAGTTAGCTACTGGGTTTCCATGACCCCAGCAGTCCAATTTGTCTTGAAGCTTTCGCTCAAGTGACCCTTAAAGGCAATGCTGAAATTCTTCTGCTTGGGTTATGGAAGCTAATAGAGAGTCTGTTAACTGGTAGGAGGGCACTGAAGCATTCATGCGTGTGAAATCATACACACATCTAAAACCTGAGATTTTTCTGATGCCATGAAAAGAAATGCAGAACTACTGGTGCTTAATTCTTCGAAACTTTCAGAGCTGTTTCTAGACTTGGGTATCTCTGCAGTAAGTGATGATTAAACAAAATGTTTGTAAAAGAAACAAACAAATCAAGATGGAGGCTTTTCTCTCTAAACCAACATTTGCCTGTAACAAACTGTCTTAGTAGTTACTGTTCATGGGCAAGGTGAACAGTAGGTAAGGGCTAACTTGAAACCTGGAGCTGGCTTTGTTAGGTTGATCATATATACAGTAGTGAAAATGCCAGGGTGCGCAAGAGAGAAAAAGAGGGAGAATATTTTCTGGTGGCAATAAGACCTGTTGAAATAGTCAAAGCTTCATCATCATGGACTAATTTGGCTTGGAATCTGCTTGATTAAAAATAAGAGACAATGATTTTCTTATGGCTCTATAATTCAATTGAATAACTCAGTTTGTTATCTAATATTACTTTGTCATACAGAATGATCTGTGTGTTGAAAGCCCTGTTCAGGCATAAACTAATTAATTTTCATGGCAGGCCCAGTCCTGTGAAGTGCTGTGCTTCTATGACATAGGAGAAATCGAGAAAGCACAATAACTCACAGGGTGAGGCTGAATTTCCCATTAGATATGTAATTAAATATGTCAGTCCCACTGGGATGCAGAGATGTTAAACAGAGGTATTCAATGAGTTAGGCATAGCTCTGCATTGGTCCATCCTTGGCTCCTGATTCAGAGCACAATGATAGCAGCCACCATTGACCCATCCTTTAAGCCCCTCTCCTTCATACCCCCAACACAGTTGTCTTATATTAATGATATACTTCCAAAGGATTTCACATTAGATATGGTATTTCTGCAGTTATGCAAGACAGAATGAGGCAAAATTCAGGGGTTGGAATAGATTACACAGCATTTGGATAGTTTATCTATGCTTGTCCTTGTTCCACTAGCTGCTTTAGCAAATAAGTTATGCTTCTACTATTGCTCAGAGTGGAATAATGAAATTTAAATAATCCTAGCCAAGAAAGCCTAGGAAGAAGGCAAAAGAGAAAAGTGGAAATATAAAAAAGTTACGTGACACCAGGTGAAGCACATGTCAGTAGTTTGGGGATTACGTTAACTGAAAAGAACTTTCCAAATTCATCATTACAAACTTAGGAGATTTAGAGTTAGGATTCCTGGAGGTTTTTTAACCAGTGTATTACAACTATGCATTTCATCCTACTTGCTTTGTAATTTGACATGCAACTGCTTAATAGTGGCAGCTGAAGCAAATCTAGCAACAACTGAGAGCTAAAGAATGCACAGATGAGAGCTCCCAACAGGCAGAGCTTCAATTCAGTGACTTTGTACAAGCAATAGAGCTGTAACATAAAAGTTAGCAGGAAAGAAAAGGTTGTGAAAAAGGACTGGCTGAAATAGCTCAGATTAACATTCAAGGCTATTCTTTTACTTTGACGGATTTTAGTTTCTTAGTATGGCTTCTGGTTTTAATTTCTTTTTTTTTAGCTTGGTGTCTTATTTTTTCAGGAAAGAAATGGCCTTCTGTGCTATTATTTTAATCTCTGTGAATGTTTATTACCTCTGCTGCATTATTTTTGTCAATATGAATTTAAAGCCTGAAGTGCTACAAGAACAGTTCGGATTTTTTTCTTCCTTCCCTTGATGAATAGAAAGGTACATGGCACAAGTTCTACAGGTACAAATTTCTCATTCGGGATGTGCGAGTGAACCTGGTCTTTGACACGTTTGTGTGCAGCGACACAAATTCGTAAAAGCAGTGGCAGCCAAGGGAAATCCAATGGTGGTTGTGAGCCACTTTAAAAACACCAAAAAAGAATCTGATCCAGCAGTTGATTCTAACATGTTTGTGTTTGTTTTATTGGATGTGTGGTTGTTTCCTGCCTTTATTTCCTATAAACTTCACTGGACCTGGAGCCAACACTGTCACAGACTAATGCTGATTCTGTAGCCCATGCTTTTGTAACCTTTCAGTTATACTACTCTAATGTTTTATTTTATGACCTTCCTGAGAAAATTCTGCAAAGCTCCAATGGATGCAAGGTGTTGCAATCTGAATATTAACTTGTAATAAAGTGACTGAACATGTTACATCAGTTGAAAGGGAACTTTATCGGTTCCTTTTATCCAGTTGGTTTTGTCATGAGTAACTGTTTGGCATGGTTATGCCTGGCACGCAAACATCATGTTACAAACTTTGCCATTAGTAAAGCACTTGTGAAGTGTTCTCTGAAATGTAAAGAGAAGCATCATGAGTTTACAGTTGCTCTTTGCCTTGAGTACAGGTCACTTTGTCCAGTAACTCAATCCATTGAATTAACAGGCTACTGTACATTCAGATTTGGGAGGTGAATCATGATGCTTTGTTTCTTTGTGTCCTCTGTTACTGTAAACCTTTCTGGGAACTATTCTGCTGAAGGTCTTACAAGGTGGCTATGAAAGACTGAGTGATGTGATTTAGTCATGTTGATTATAAGTTAAGAGTAAGGCTTTTCTTCAAAATAATTTACAATTGTCTTTACCTAGTATCAACCTGTTCATGAAGGAACCAAAAAGAACCAAGGTAACGGTTATCCTTTCTGGGCTTCATGATTAGGAAATGAGGTGACAATGGTGGCAATTTTCTTTGGGATTATCAAAATCTGAGTTTACACAGGGCTCGACACTGCTGTGATTCCTTCCCATCACCCTCTGTGTGTCACGAGAAGGGGAGGAAAAATGTAGGTGCTGGACTTGCACCTTCCTTCAAATCTGCCTGCAAGCCATGTCACAGACAAACATTTTGAGGCAGAAGCCCACAAGTTCATCAGATCCTGCCCAGGGGCACAGATGTGTCTTTAAATACCAGAACCGCAATGATGCTCTTGTATGCCTGCATACCTAACAGTGGAGGATCTTTCTGCCTTTTTGATGCTGTGTTTTATTCTTGCCTTTTATTGTCTTAGTGTAGACCAACTCTGAATTGTTCATTTTGAAAAAAAACAGCATTTGCTGCTGTCAGAGTGACTCTAGTTTGCAGAAGACTGTAAATTCCATGTTTTTCTTTCGAGGCAAAGTAAAACCATTAAAGCTTTAACCCTCAGTTATTCTCAGCAAGGCATATTTCAGAGGATGTTGGAATTAAGGTAATAAATAAGCAGGAAAAAAAGCCCACAACAGAAAGCTAAAGCCAGGGACTTTGAGCAGTGCTTGCTTTGCATCCTGGCTTCTGTGAATTCTTGCTGCAGCTGCTCTTGCAGCTGCATTATTTTCAACATCAATCTGAGCAATGCTATGTAATAGCCTCGTTACAGAGGGACTAAAGAACTAACAGAATCCTAAAATCTTCAGACTTTTTATAAAATTTACATTCTGAAATACCATATTTAAGCTATTTTTCAATGTTTGAATTTAAATGGACACAATTAGAGTTGATTTTTGTTTTGTTTTTCAACTGATAATTATTACATTGAGCAAGTATCCCTTGCGGTCACGGTCCTGCAAACACACACATGCAGAATCTTAATTTTATAGGAGTGAGTAGTCTAACAGTCTTGCATAATGTTAAACGTGTAAAGAGGCAGCTACAGAACCGGGGCTTATATTTATAATGAAGAAATATGGAATGCAGCCAACCATTTGACGTTGAATTTTCTGGATAGTCTTTCAAAACAGCAATGATACGTAGAATTTCCTCACTGTTGGCCTTACTTACAGGTCAGTCAGTTGGTAAAAGACCCAATGACTTTGTTAGAGCAAAGATAAACAAATGCAAAACAATTTAAAGAACTCACTTTTACATGTGTCATGAGACTGCCCATAAAATTTTGTCAGTGTTCACAGCTGAATATTATTTCCACAATATTTTATCTACATTTCCTAAATTGTTTTGTAAGCTTAGGTATGGATGTCCTAGCAATGCCACCAATTTGCACAAATATAACTAATGATCTTTTAAGGAGTAGACACCATAAAGGGAACATATGTAATAATGTACTTCATTTATTGATTCTAATGTAATTCATTATAGTATAATAATTCTTGAAAACATTGCAAATACAGAATGAGCACCAGGGACACCTTGAAATGCAAGAAACCTCATCTTATTTAGCAGGCTGCTTACAACTTGGCTCTTGAAGTTATTCACTTAGATGGCAATTTTGATGTTATATTAAAATAATTTCTCTAGCTCTCATGGCTGCAGAGAAAACTTGGAATTATAACTCAAGTATCATGTAAAGACTCAGGAAATAAAAGGAAAGAAATCAAAGAATGTATTTACAAAAAAAAATACCATTTTTATCTACTTAGGTGTTGTTGGTTGCCTGCCTGAGGGTATTTAATGTTTAAGGTTAACAATATTGAATGACAGAGGGAGGTTTTTATTGATTAGGTACTGTAAGAAAAGCAGTTTTGGGTTTTTTTTTCTTCCAGTTATAATTTTCTTACATCTTTCTGGAAAGAGTGGGCAGATCACGTGATTTCTGTGCCTTGTGGAGCTAATAAGACTTCACTTCTTTTCAGTGTTACATGGATCAACTTACTAAGATTTTCTGAAACACAAAGGAATTAAAATGATGAACTGTCCTATAAATAAATAAATGTATCTCCATTCATTAGCTCAGGAAAGCTCTGTTTTGTTTCAAGAAGTGATTACTGAAAATGCCTTACCATGCATTTTTTCAGCAAAGAAGATGACATTAAGTGGCAATATGTTAAAATTAGTTGCCTTCCATTCTTTCACTTTACTGGAAAAATGTTACATTTTCTTTTCAGATTGTATTTCCCTAAGTATAAAACAGATGCATTTGGATAAATAGGTTTGGAACATATTATTAAATTAAATGAAGAAAAGGAAACATAATGAAATAAAATTCAGTATCCGAAAAAAAATTCTTTTCACAGGCCTGGGGTGGAAATTTAATGTTCCTTCTCTACTTTGTCCCACTAAGAGGATGACAGGTATTCTATCATTTTCCACAGTACCATCTAAGATGCCACTTCTTATCTGAACAAGAATGGGTGTCCATTCATGGAGAACCAATTTCAAAATCCAGTTAAATATATTGAATCTATTTACACACAGAGCACATTGTGTTTAGCATGTTTATTACTATTATTATAATAAAAATTAAATGTCCCATAGGAGACCTATGGCAGATCATCTTCTCACTTTTAGGGTTTGTGCATTTGCCTTCTGTAAGTCATATTTAAAAATGATACAGAGACGGCTTAGGTATCCACCTCAGGGTCTCTTGAGGAACGTCCCTGTTGGGGAAGTGGAGGGAGAGTGAACACTGGCTCAGTCCAAGCTCTTGAGCATGCTGGGGAACATGAGTGCAAGCATCCTAGGGAATTGCATGGCTGTCCCCAACATAGTTGATACTGAATGCTTTACAATGTGCTCTAGCTTAGTAATTCCAGCCCTGCTCTTCCTCACCTCCTTGTGAATACTTTATGCCCAATATTTTTTAAAATGAAAGAAATCAAGCTTTTTAGATGTTTTGCTTATATATATAATGGGAAATCTTTAACCCCGCTACCTGACTTCTACCACTTGCATCTTAGACCACTGAGTAAGCAGGGATTTCTTCACACCTTGGACCACTAGAGGAGGTGTATTTATGCTTATCAGGTCCTGAGCTCCATTGATGTACTTGATATTTAAAAAGGGTTTTAACCAAGGTCTTTATTCATTTGTCAAGAGACTAAATTGCCGAACACACTTAAATCAGAGCATCATGTTAACCTGAATTTCTAAAGAAATTCTGCAAATGCATTTTAAAAATGGATTAAAATATGAAATCTCTGCTGTTCCTAACCCAGACAAATAAACCTAGTAACTGCAGGCTGCAAAACAGAGCTGATGGAGGAACACTTATTGGAGTTATGTTCACAGCTTTGAATGTTGTAAGTATTCAAAAAACATTTCAAAATAGAGTCGAAAATGGCATAAACCTCATAGACAACATTCCCATCCCAGTGCCAAGTGATCCTCTTACGTGCTGAGGATGAAAGAATCCCGTGACCAGAGGGAGACAAGTGAATAAGAAACACAAAACAAAATCAGCACAATTAATCAAGTAACTAAGATACGAAATCTCAAAACAGAACAAATGTGCCATATTGCTATTTTTTTTCCATTTTGAATAGATTTATTCCCAAGCCAGGCTTTTTTCCACAGTATCTTCAGCGCTATTGCTTCCTCTGCACATTTGCAACTCATATATGGCATCTAAATTTCGTTACTTTAACTATGTTGTTGAAGTGAAACCTAGACAAATGAATCATTGTATCCTACCTACACTTACTGATTTGCTGGCTCAAAAGTACAGAGCACAGCAAAATAGTTGCGGGGGGGAAAGTGCAGCATGGCTGTTAGCAAAAGGGGGAAAGAAATACAATGGAAATGCCTAGGGAGGGGAGAGAGGAGAAGCATTGAAGATCTCGTGCAGGAACAGAGAAATAAGGGAAGATGATAGAAATGTGAAATATGTAGAACATGTAGTTGGATGAGGAGTAGAACTAATGAAACACAGTTTCCTGGGCTTTTGTAGCAGGGCTCTCTTGAGTTTAACTGTGCAAGCTCTGATGGAAGCTTTCTCTCTGGCTGAAGAATTGACAGTGTCTCTCCCTCATGTGAATTTTCCTAGTGTCTGCTTAGGGGGCTGTTGATGATGTGGTAATTTAGAGGAGATACAGATAAACAATAATTAATACTTTTTCCCCCCCAAAAAGCTGCTGTAGTCAGATGAAATTGGACTGGAAGGAAAATGTAAAACAGAAACAAGAGTGAAGAGAAAAAGAAGACCCTTCTGCACCTAAATCTTCCAGGGTGATTTTTATTTTTTTTAAACTTAAATGACTAATAGGAGAGGAAGACAACTCTAGATGGAGGGAGACTGGACAGTGGTTAAAGAGGTTGACACTAAGTGGTAGAAAGAAACAGATTTGGGTGAGGTGGAGAAAATGAAAAGCTGCTCCTTCTTTAGTCCCCACTCCATTAAGCATGAGAATACTAGAGAATGATATGTGGGTTTCTTCTGTGATGGCCAGGAGCCCCCCATTTCCTCCCAGGACTATCCCCACTCCAGGCACCAAAGCTACAGCCAGCTCAGGAAAACTATTAATTACCTGTTATTCCTCAAAGGGAAACCTTCCAAAATGATAACACAGGACCCACCTAGACCAGTTTTGTTCATGGAATAGAGACAGACAGCTTTCTTACTTACCAACCAGGTCTCCACCTGCTTTTAACAGCTGCAGGTGCCAGGCAGAATGTGTTGGGCTTTGAAAGACAACATACCAGTTGTCCTTGGAGACCCCACCAACTGGTGTTCCACACCCCTCCGTGTCCTACCTATCTACTGTTCCTGGCAACTCTGCATCTTCACCACTCAGTGCACCACCCACCCCTGGTGTTCTTCACATCTTTACCACCTCGTGTACCCAGAATCTCTGCGTCTCCGCCACTCTATGCCCTCCCTCCATCCCCATGGCCTGGTGTCCCCAACGCCCCCACTTTGCAACTACCCCATGTGTTCACCACTCGTCATCCCCAGCCACAATGCTTCTTGCCACCATTCTTCCAATTGCATGGCAAACACACAGGCTTGGCCATGTCTCAGTGGCTGAAAAAAGAGGTGGCAAATCTATGCTATAAATGAGTCCTCTCATACTAATCAGCGAGTCCAGCCCACCCAGTTTGCGTTATTTATCATAGAATCATAGAATCACCAGGTTAGAAAAGATCTCCAGGATCACAGAGTCCAATCATTCCTATCTGCCACTAAACTATGTCCCTCAGCACCTCATCCATTCATCTTTTAAACCCCTCCAGGGAAGGTGACTTCACCACTTCCCTGGGCAGCCTGTTCCAGTGCCCGATGACACTTTCTGTGAAAAATTTTTTCTGATGTCCAGCCTGAACCTCCCGTGACACAACTTGAGGCCATTCCCTCTTGTCCTGTCCCCTGTCACTTAGGAGAAGAGCCCAGCACCCTCCTCTCTACAACCTCCTTTCAGGTAGTTGGAGAGAGCAATGAGGTCTCCCCTCAGCCTCCTCTTCTCCAGGCTAAACACCCCCAGCTCTCTCAGCCGCTCCTCGTAAGGCCTGTTCTCCAGCCCCTTCACCAGCTTCGTTGCTCTTTTCTGGACTCGCTCCAGAGCCTCAACATCCCTCTTGTGGTGAGGGGCCCAGAACTGAACACAGGATTCGAGGTGCTGTCTCACCAGTGCCGAGTACAGAGGGAGATTAACCTCCCTGGACCTGCTGGTCACGCCATTTCTGATACAAGCCAGGATGCCGTTGGCCTTCTTGGCCAGTTTATGATGGGTGATGGCTCCATGTGAGGTAACAAATTTGAAGCCTGTTATAAGTTGGTTGTGGTTACTACTCTATGTGTCATATTGCCAACTGAGATCTGATCAATTTTTTAAAACATTTTAACAACATGTATCTTAGTATAACAGAAATGTGAAATGAAAAAAGAAACAAGAATTACAAAATGTAAGGTAATCAGCAGGCTTATTATAGATGCTGTCAGGTTGCTCAAGTCCCCTGATTTAAGTTAAAAAAAGAAAAAAAAAGTAATAGCGCAGATGGATTGCTCCTAAGATGTATTCAAAGTTGCTAGTCCAAACAGCATAATTTTTAAGGTTAAGCATTCCCTATGCAGCAATGTTTGAAGTGAATGCTTTTTATGGATGCAATTAGTTCATATAGTTGTGTGATTATGCACATGGGATCTGATTCACTGGATTGTTTCCTTCTTCCTTGACAAAGAATAGATGTAAGAAAAAGCCTGAAAAGGTTTGTGCTGGTTAAAAATATTCATGAAAAGTAAATCTTCAAGTTTAGAAAAGCCATATAAGGAGGGAAAAAGAAAAAAAAAAGGAGTTTCCAAATCTTTTGAAATTTCTACTATGTAAAGAGTTATAGTGTTTAAGGCTCATAAAATAGATTAAGAATTCTGTGACATGCAAGAGTAGATTTTTTCCTCTGCTCTCTATTTGGCTATATATCAATAGGTCTTCTAGGCAGCAGAAAAGTCTTGCTGACTGCATCAAATAGACCTAGGAATAGACCTTAAAAAATACAGAGTAGATGTTTTTGAAAAAATTTTATCAGATATTTCTTAGTGGAGATTTTTTTCATCACCAAAAATAGGCACCTCCCAAAAAATCTTTTTTGTCTGAAAAATAAAAAGGAAAATAAAGTAATTGTGTTTGATTCAAATGTGACTGATCTGAGAAGCAGGCTGTATTGGTCTCTATGATAAATAACCCAAGTAGGGAGTGCAGATTAAATATTATACAAGGAGGTGAAGCATTGAGACCACATCTTTCATGAGGCATTGAAACAAAATTCTCAAGTCAATTTATTTTGCTTTTCATCTCCAGAATGGCTTGTCTTAAATAATTCCATGGAAAATTGCAGGTAGCCAAAGGCAGGCAGAGAAGGGCTTTGAAGACTGGCCAAGACAAGGCCAATGGCATCTTGGCTTGTATCAGAAATGGCGTGGCCAGCAGGTCCAGGGAGGTTATTCTGCCCCTGTATTTGGCACTGGTGAGACCGCACCTCGAACATTCTTTTTGCAGAAAGAGTCATCAGGCACTGGAACAGGCTGCCTAGGGAGGTGGTGGAGGCACTGTCCCTGGAGGTATTTAAAAGATGGGTGGATGAGGTGCTGAGGGACATGGTTTAGTGGCAGATAGGAATGGTTGGACTTGATGATCCTGGAGGTCTTTTCCAACCTAGTGGTTCTATGATTCTGTGATTCCTGGTGCAGGTAGCCTTTGGATAGAGCTAGTCACTGTCCTTGGTGACAGGACTCAGCCACATCCCACTGAGAGCAGTAGAGAAAGTAAGCATTGTCATCAAATACACTTGCAGATCTTTTCTTACCAAAGGTGGGCTGTTACATTATTTATTGAAAGTGTTTTTTTATAGATCTAGGATGACTACATGTCTCTTCCACCTTTGAAAATACACCAGGCAACATTCATGTGTTCAAAAGTAAATGTGCATACGGCCATTGCTCATTCTGTGGGGTTCTGGAAATAAATCGTGAAGGACCACAGGAGATGTCAATGCTTTGGGAACTAGGCAGAAGTTACACTGGACAGAGAATCAGAGAGGTTTCCTACCAATCTTTCTGTTTGCTTTTCATTTATAACTCATAATTTCCCATTGCTAAGTGGGTTAACTTTTGCTATGCCTTTTCCATTCAGGTACTTTTTAGCTGCAGATCATACACTAACAGCAGTTTTTGTTTGGACTAGGAGCTATCTGAAAAGCTGCTGTAAAAGGCATAGTGTTAGGATATTTATTGGAGATAAATCCCCTCTCTTATCAAGATTAATGAGCATGAACAGAGGCTTATACTCAAGACATCATAGAGCTGTACAGCTACTGTTAAATCCTTAGGGATTTACCTCTCTGGTAGCTGTGCCCTTCATAAAGCATAGGCTCGTGCATTATTGGTACATTTGCATGTTCCCGTATCCAATAACTCTGAGTAAGTGGCATATTTAGACCATCTATCATAGCATTAAGAAAGGGTTTCTGCCATGCTGTGGTGATGGAGAACATTTTGTGACAACTTGGAATTGAATCCCCTTGTTCTGAACATACCCTCTGGCTCTGGATACCCTCATGCTTACTTCCTGCAAAACGTATTAATTTCAGAAGCATATTTGTTTTAATGCCTTTAACTGCCTACGTCATTCCTGAGAATGGATGAAGCTGTGATATGTTGGCAGATTAGTCTGAATATCAGGTTAATGCAGGACTGAGGTGAAAATAAGGAGTATTACTAACACTCAGGCCAGTGCTAAGGGAAAGAGAAGCCCAAGGAAAAACAGCAATGTAGAATCATAGAATTATAGAATGGTTTGGATTGGAAGGAACCTTAAAGTTCCAACTCTCCTACTACAGGTAGGGACACTTTCCTCTATATCAGGTTGTTCAAAGCCCCATCACACCTGGCCTTGAGCACTTCCAGGGATGGAGCATCTACAGCTTCTATGGGCAAGCAGTTCCAGTGTCTCACAGCCCTCAATGGGAAGAATTTCTTCCTTATACTAATCTAAATCTCCAGTCTTTCAGCTTAAAATCATTACCCACTGTCCCATCACTATATGCTCTTGTAACCAGTCCCACCCAAGCTTTCTTGCAGACTCCCTCTAGATACTAGAAGGCTCCTGTAAGATCTCCCTGAAACCTCCTCTTCTCCAGCCTGAACAACCCTAACTTTCTCAGTCTGTCTTCACAGCAGATGTACTCACCTGATCATCTTTGCGGCCCTCCTCTGGACTCTCTCCAACAGATCCAAGTTCTCCTTACGTTGAGAGCCCTGGAGCTGAACACATTACTCCAGGTTGGGTCTCGCGAGAGCAGAGTAGAGAGGAGAAATCATCTCTCTCAGTCTGCTGGTAGTACTTCTTTTGATGCAGCCCAGGATAGCTGGGATGCAAATGCACCTTACCATGTCATGTTGAGCTTCTCCTCAACAGACACATTCAAGTCCTTCTCCTCAGAGCTGCTCTAAATCCATTCTCTGCCCAGCCTGTATTTGTGCTTGGGATTGTCCCAAACCATGTACTGGGCCTTGCACTTGGCTTTGTTGAACTTCATGAGGTTCGCACAGGCCCATCTCTCAAGTCTGTCAAGGTTCCTCTGGAAAGCATCCCTTCCCTCCAGCATGTCAGCTGTGGCACACAGCTTGGTGTCATCAGTAAACTTGCTGAGGGTGCACTCAATCCCACTGTCCATCTCACTGACAAAGATGTTAAACGGTACTTGTCCCAATACCAACCTCAGAGGAACATCACTCATCACTGATCTCCACTTGGACATAGAGCCATTAACCATAATATTTGAGTGTGACCATCCAGCCAATTTGTCATCCATCAAGTGGTCCATCCAGTCTCTCCAATGACAAGGATGTCATGCAGGACACTGTTAAATGCTTTACACATTTAGCATTTAGTCCAGGTCATTTATGTCTATTGCTCTTCCCTTATCCACCACTGCTGTAACATTATCATAGAAGCCACTGGATCTATCAGGCACAATTTGTCCTTTAGTGAAGCCATGTTGCCTGTCACCAACTTTTGTCTCTGCAACTGTTTGAAAAATAATGATTAAAAAGACAGAAAGTTGGAGGAATTTAGTCCTTAATGCAGACAGGCTCCTGCTCTTCCACTCCCTGCTAATTTTAAACAAATTACTTTTAATATTACCTAGACATAATGTTTTAGATTGGGTACTATTCATGCTCCATAACTGTTTCTCATAAATATTTTAATGGGTCCAGGCCCAATTCCACTGAGGTCAATTAGAAGATTCCAAATAAATTCTTCCTTCTCCTCCTGGCATTAGTATGCAGCTTATAAGAGGGCTGACATTGGCCTGTGCTTTTATCTTAAAATAATCCAAAAGAAGGCTTTACTGTGGGAGAGCTATCACTACATAATTTGTAGGTGGTGCTTAAAGGAGTGTTGCTCAGGTAAAAACACTTATATTTAATTTAGGGCCTAATTTTTGGACATGCTGAACACAATTCTACCTGAAGTTAAATATAAGCTTTCGTGGTCAATACCTCTGAAAAGCAGAAACATCATTATCAACATATCTCATTTCATCTCAGGCTTGTATTGTTCAGAAATGGGTTTAAAGTAGTTTGCAAGTCCATTTCAATATGTTCTTTCTGCAAATATTGCAGCAAAATAAAGTAGTATGTTCCGATATCATTGGTTTTCTTAATGTCTTAACCTTGTGCCTGTGAGTATCTGACATTAATGACATTCATTTTTAAATGGACCTCAGACTTTAAGTAACTAAAAGCATCTTTCTTCACAACAAGAATATAATAGTTCTTGAGTCTGACACGTCATAAAAAATAGAGGATGAGCTGTAAAATATCTTGGGAAATATTGATTTTTTTGGTTGTTCATATTATGGATAAATACTGCTATGGGTTGATGCAGAAACTCAAGTTCAAATTTCTGTTGCAGCTCTGAACTTGTGTTATGGCGTCAGACAAATAATTTACCAAATAAAGCCCTAAGCCTTTGTGCTATCCAAGCCTAGGCTGCTGAACTCCAGAGGTCTAGCTTTAATTATAAATGCTTTTAGAATACTCCTTTACAGCTTTTTAAGTGCAATTTTTACACGCACTTTTTGGCATACTTTAAGAGCAGAGCTTCGTATTTGTCCAGGATGTTTTAAGAAATCTGAAATGATTTCTGGTATTTGAATCCAAGCCTGAAATTGTGCTGAAAACACAGTTCTCACAGAGACTTTTCAGCTGAATTCATTGCAACGCAGTCAAGCTGTGGCACATGGGACAAGAAACATCTGGTGATAACCTTGGCTGGTCTTACTGTAGATTGCATTCATGAGTCTGAGTATTTTTCTGGACATATTGATATAACCATCATGCCCTTTTTCAATTTATGTACTTCTGATTGTTTCTGCCATCTTGACAAAAAAAATCCCACTCTTAGGTCAAGGACTCTGGAACAGTTAGAGAGAAAATTTCAGTGAGAAATTGCTTGTGGACCCATTATATGTTTATTGTCTGAGACTCCTTGTAATAGGAAATCTGTTTTGTACATTAGCAATGTACATCATTAGCTTTGTGTATTCCAACTGGAACTATTAGAAACACATCTTCTTCCAGGATGAGAACTTGAAACAATTCAACAAAAGAAATAAGAAATCAAGCTGTGCTATTCTTTCATTGTCTTCTAGTTATATTATCTGTGTATGCATGCATGTACTGAGGAAATTTAACGGCTAAATAACTTCAAGATAATTCTAGCTTTTTAAAAGCAAATAGAAAATCATCACTCTGTGAAGCTGAGTCAACCATACAACACCAAGAAAAAAATCCACATATGCCCAATACATAGCTCTATTTTCTTTTTTATTGTCAGCTGCCCTGTGTGTAAGCAAAATGTCACCCATGCGATCTGTTTGTGTTCAAAATCTACTCTGATGAGGAATAAAGGATGAGAGAAGATGCAAGGCAAATTAAAGCCAAGGTGCTTTAGATGTTGATGTCTTCTAAGTGCAGAAATATTTCTGGTGTTTTAAATTTTAGAAACATACAGCTCTCAGGCTTAGCATCACTAAAAAGTGAAAACAAAGACAGGGTAATGATACAGGCAAATATACTGAATCCATTGAACTTTCTAATTAAATAAAAACCCCTGTCACTTGCTGAAGAAATATTTTCAGTTGATACGGCCTCTCAGAAAATAAGCAACAGTGTCATCATACTGCTTTTTTTTTTTTTTTTCCTGGACCTACACCCTAGCATCCACTCCTCTGAATACGGAAACCATCTTGACTTGGGCAGATTCCAGCTGCAGTATTGATGGGCACTTTACAAAGGAGGAATTCTGTGAAATGGGAGCATTTGGGATGTATCTCTGATCTCTCTGCTTCCTTGTGCATGGCAGGTTTACAACACAATGAAGTTATTTCACAGCAGTAGGAGCCCATCTTCAGCAGTCCCAGGATGGCTTCTTCCCAGTTCTCTGCTGCACAAGTCAGAGCAGAATTGATTCACTATGTGTGTGGTTTTACAGCTTACCTGCTGCATTTCTCTTTCTTTCTTGTCACAAAACCCAGCAGCTGGGGTTCTGTGGAGGCACCAATTTGGATGGAATCAGTTCTAAAAGACTATAAAAAATATTACAACCTGTTTGCAATAGGTGGTACGCATAATGTGCTCTGTGCTTTCTAGAGGAAATTGGAAGGGGAGCGATCTTGGCTTTCCATAGAAAATCTGTACAAATATTGTCTCTTCTGCCAAACAATTCTTTTTTCTTACATCTTCAAGTCTTAAATTTCTGTATTCCCAGATTTATGATGCTCTGCCGCTGTACTTATTGTAAATTGTCAGAGTCTTTTTTAGATGCAGGTAGCAACAGAGTTTTAAAAGTCTGCAGAATTTGATCACTGAAGCACTGTTTAAATAAGGAAAAGAATTCTATAAAATCCCTTTGACCGTCACAAATACAGCAAACATGTTTTACATTATATTTTAGAGATACCCAGGGCATACCCATTTTAGATTACGCAGTCGGTCCAGGAGAAAACTGGCTTCCTCTGCATCTCTGATACATCCAGACATGTATTAAGTGTCTCCTGGACCTGCAAAGAAATATATCTATTCTACTTAATAAATGTGGGCCCGGTTCTCTTACTTTCAGTGATATAATTTCCATGACTACCACAGAACTACAGTTGCATCATACTTATGAAAATGATAAAGCTGGTGCTTTTTCTGGTCATGTACGTAGCCTAGAGATACAAGGCAGACTTTACTTAAAAGTCTCATGCTAGTTGGATTAAATCTTGGTGCAAAACTGAAAGTTAACATATTAGGAAATGTGTATTATAAATAGTTTATGAAGAACATCTTTTTTTCTGTTTAAGCTACTGGTATTCAAGACTTCATATGAGTTATGAGATTCAACATAAAACTCCCAAATATAGTGTTAATGTTTCCCTAGGGATTTTATATATTTATGTATATGCAGCCTGTTTTCTTTAGCTATATTTGAAAGCTACTGTATGGTACAATGAGGTCCTAATTTTTACAGCCAATCAAACCTATGCCTTCCATGTAATCAACTGTTTGCTGGTATAGCAGAACAAAGCAATGCCTTATGAAAAATTAAGTTGTATTTATTTTTTAATATAGTACTCAGAATATTAGGTATATGAATCACATAAACCAGAATGTAATTAAATTACCAGTTCCCACAGCAAGTTCTGCGTCTTCTACTAATACATCTAAAATTGTATTAATCATATCCCTGTTTATGAATTCCCCTAGCTAAAGCTTTTGATGTTGACTGATAAATTCTTAATAGAAATTAAGAAAATCCCAATACTAACACAGCAACTGGAACCACCCTGTTGCTTAAACGGCAGTATGTTTCAGTGATAAACTCTGACCCTCAAAGTCATGCTCATATTTTACTACCAATGGGTATTTGCAGCATGGCAGGATTTTCTGCTCTTACTGGGCTCATGTCTGGCACAAAAATGTGCAGCAACAGGGATCAAACCAAGGAAAAAACCCATCCAAATTTTTATGTGCATCTGTCGGCCTGCATCTTTCCTCTATAACAGTGGGATTCAGTGTTAAAAAAGTGGTTTTGGTAACTGAAGAGCTTGTTCTCCAACCTCATTAATCATAGTGGGATGTGTAACAGGTATCTGACACAGTGCCTCATCCAGGCTGCTGTCTAGCACAGGAGATACAGGCTGTCTCCTGACCTGCTGCTCTGAGACAGGGTGTTCACTTGGACTTCCCTTCTGGACCTTAATGCATTCACACAAAGCTACCCATCTGGTACCATTCTAGCATTAATTTTTAAGTCTAAATAGAGAGGAAAATTGTCTTCTGAAGCTACTGTTCTCTTGTTTTCCTCCTGAAAATAAACATACAGCTAAGTACAACGGTTTCCCTATCTGGTTTAGGTCTAATGTTCAGGTTTGGAATTTGTTTCCCTTTGCAGTGTTAAGCCAATATCGGGAGAGGACAGCTGCAGGAGGAAAAAAGAAGGAATTCTTCATGTGTTTCAAAATCTTGAAGTGTTTCCCTTTGTATACAGGTAAAGTTTCTGTACAGAAAGTACATTCCAGTCAAAGACATAACCAGAACATAAAAGCTAGGGAGTAACAGCAGCAAATATCTCTTAGGTAGATATGTAACTGCTAGTCATGCCTGTACAATAAACAATGCTGAAACTCAGTATCCCATGGACACACTTAAAAGAGGCTTCACTTACAGTAATAGTTGTCTTATAAAATACAGTGGATACGTATACTTGTCTTGTTGACCAAAAATTACATATATATTTTGAGTGTTCTTCCCTCTTTTCATTCATCTTCATGCAGCAAAAATTAAGCTGCTAGTTAATGAACTATCTGTCTTGGTATGGTATTTGCATGTATTAAGGAATATGTACCTACTACACACACAGAGTACAAGCAGCTTATGAACCCTGTGGGAGATAAAGGGGCACAGGTGAAAACGCAAAGCCCAAGATGATCAAGTTCTCATAAATGATACTGGCATACTGAGTTACTTATGTTTAGCCAAGATGCACAAACCAGTTCTGGTAGTTCTGCAAGAAATGGTGGTTTGATTGCTCGTGATCGCTCATGATCATTTGAACATAGGAATCATAGAATCATAGAATCATAGAATCATAGAATCAGATACTTTCAAAGAGCCCCATCCTATTGCAAAGGTGGGTTGTAATTCAAGAACTGGCCCAAATAATGTTCTGTCTGCTGGCAAAACTTTGAATATGAGTACGGTGCTGCTGCTGTTAATTTGATTTGACTGGTTTCTCAGAGGGTATGAACTAAAGCTGAACTTACTATTACTCATCAGTGGCTAACACAAGCTTTTTCCAACAAATAGACTAGCTCCATTTGAGAACATTTCAGGGATTTCCTTTGTGTATTCAGAAAGGACAGGCAAATTATTTCAAAATTAAATGTGTAGAATGACCCAGTTTATTGCAGCTTAAATAACTGTGGAACACATCTTCGAGAAATCCCAGATCCATAGAAAAATACATTACCTGCAAGGGTGTAATAATGCTGAAGGGCTGGCTATTTTTCCTAAGCTAGGCTAATTCAGGGGAAGTAAAGTTGAGTGCAGCTCTTTTGTGTTCTCTCCATTGTATAACACAGCCTCATCTGCTGGTGGTCACACAAAAAGTCTGTGATTGGGCATGAAAGTAAATCTATAGCTTAGTCCCTCTGTAGCATCTTAACCACTGAAAAAGAAAAGCCAGTGAAAAAAGAGAGAAAGCAAGTAGAGAAAAAAGGAACTTCCTCCCTAGTTATCTCCTCACTTTATATTTTTATGTCTTATATGTTTTGAAGTCCTTGCAAAAATTTTTCATTGTAGCATAGTTATCTACAACACAAAATAATCTGATATCCCACTTATCTGCAATTTTAGAAGGCTTTGTGCACTGCATTCATATCTGGCAATTGTTAGAATGATGACTTTATCAGTTGCCAATATTTGTTCATTCAATATGCAACAGAAAGTAATCTTAGCTCAAAGAGTTTTTAAAAATATTTTCCATAGAACTTAGTGCCTGAAATACATGAAATAAAGTTCAGTATAATTAATATAGTAAAAGTCTCAGTCACCAAAAGGAAATTGCAGAATGTGGGTGTCATACAGCTACCTGTTGCCTAGCAATGTTGCATACGTGTGGCGCAAGATTGATAGATATCACCCACTCAGATTGCTGGATTCAGACCTTCACCGACGAATTGTCAGCTGGAAAAACTGCCAAGAATCAGAGAGAGAAATAACAGATGGGAAGGGAAACATAACAGAGTAACTTCATCTCAGTGTTCAGCACCATACTACCCAAAAGGTTGGGGATGTTAAATTTTATTGATTCCGGTTTTCCAAGAGTCCTTGTAAACATATATATGTATATAAATATATATAAAAAACCTTGCTTGCTAGGTAGGTATAACTGGGTCATGCAAGTTGAGTTAATGATATCCTGAAATTAAAATGGCAATTCAGTTTCATAATTTTTAGTGACTCACACTGCATTACCTTTAAGTAGGATGAACAGAAAATTCTCTGATATTATAGATAATTATAATGTTATTATAGCAATTCTGATAGCAAATGTTAAAGTTAAGATTAAGATGCAACACAGTGTTTTAAGCAACTCATACCTTCTCAAAATACACTTTTTGCTAAAATTTCCATGATCCACTTGGCTTCAAACTCAGCTTTTTCAGAGAAATCTTTCTATGGAATTAGTTCTGCCATTTTTGAACTGAGTCAAGGAGCCTCCATATGTTCTATTTTAAATTCTGGACTTGCATAATTCCAAAAAAATGACTAAAGACAGAATTTTCAGATCTGACAGTTTTTATAATGCTCATTAGAGAAAGAAAATAATCTTGGTTTGGAGAAAATTAATTAAGTGTTTAAAAATAATGGCATCCGAAACAATTTCCTGCACATGCACAAGGGCAGACTGAGTATGTTTTTTCAGGACAAAATGGTTTTAACTGCTGTTATATAAGAAGGCATGTTCTTAACTGTTTAAAGTCATTACACTTGAGGAAAGCCTTATTTGTTTAGCCTCATACATTAATAAGGATTCATTAAAATAATACAAAGCACCAGAAAAATCTAATTATAAAAAGACCAAACAATCAATCCAATAGAGCATGAACCGAACAGCCATCTGTTGAACAGTCCCGTTTGCAATGAATTCAACATCCATCTTAGTCACGGAAAACAGAGGAACTAACAACACATAAGCCAAGGATGGTGCAGTAAATAATAATGAGTAAGACAAGTAAAATAAATGGGAATTACAGTTGATCCTAGTGCCCATGAAGAGTGTGGATTTCTTTTTTGGGGAACACAAAAGCAGACCATTGATGGATGCTGAAGAGAATGAGGGTACAAGCACAGGCAAGAGAAATTCACCGGATAGTATGGAGAGGGATGTGACAGCATGCAGCACATAGGTGCTACTGCCATCAGCAAGCTCCTATGGAGCCTGCAGTGTTAAAGCTGCATTAGATGAATCACAGAGCCCAGGCTCAGTGCCTCCATGATATAACTGTTCAAATATCCGCTCTACAGCTCATTTTAAGATGGAAACACTTTCTTAATAACTCACCCAGAAAAGGGCTTTTTGTGTTCACAAGGAGTATCTTAATTGGATTCTAGTTTAGCTGACATTTGGTGTTGTTCAAAGCACTTAGATAAGATTTTCAGCAGTATCGAATGACTTAAAACCTACAAGCATGGTATCAGTAGGCACTCTGCTGCCTCCCAGTCAGTTCCTGAAACACCCACGTAGCAATTGCTGCTCACTACAGCCAACACCCACACTGAGTTTGGGACTCGGGGTCTCTTACATGGATCCTAAGACCCTATCAAAGCAGGTGCAGGAGAAGACGTTTAGAGCTAACTAAGAGAAAATGCTAAAGGGAGGGGTGGTTTGGGCCTCTAATTTTCTCAATGTTGGGCACCTGAGACAGCAGGGATGGTGGACTGGCAGCTCTCCTTGTGAGGATCAGAAGCTCACCTATGCTGTTCCAGGTAGGTAACTATTCTGTGTTTTTGAGAGAAATTAATAAATATATCTTTATTTTCTTTTAAAATACAACAAGAGAAAGCAGTTGTAGGGTTATTGCTTTTTATGTAATCCTCTAGAGGTAGTGCAGCTGAAAAATGAAATATTTCAGTTGCTTGCATGTGTCCTGAGTGGTTCAAAATTCTGCCTTTCAGAATGTGTTCTTAAGTACAAAGGAAAATGAGGAGGGTCTGTCCTCTTTGATGAGTTGTATAAGCTTTGTGGTCAGGAGTGAAAACTCATGGGCTTTCAGGGAGAGCACACAGGAGAGCTAGGAAGACGGAAAGAAAGAAAAGTCATATCACTCACCCTACTTTGAGCGAACACAGGTGTAAAATATTTTCAACAGTCTTGAAAGTGATTTTAGAAAACAAAAACAAACTTGAAAATGACTTTTAGTAAAACACAGAGGTGCGAAATTATGCGAAAGAAGGCTTGGGGCACTAATGAGAGGATTTTGCCGACTTTTCTATGCTGTTTCACGACCTTGACATGACATTTGTCTTTTTTTGTCATTAATATATGTCTTCTTGGCAGCTGGTGATCCAAAGTGATGTGGGTTTTTTTCCGTGTCATGAAGGAGGAGAAAGTTCTTCTCATTTATAGCTAAGGGAGTAAGGCAGGAGGCCTAGTCTTCTTCCCACAGCAATGTGTGCATCCTGAGAAAGATCTCATCTGGGAGGCTCTGGAAGAGTGTTCACTGTTACTCTTAATCTTCTTGTGGGTCTTTTAGGCTGAATTTTAGTTTGGCATTTATATCCCAATCAAATGTTGTGGTAACATTTGTGTTGAAAAGAAATGAAGTAAGGTAATGGACCAGTTCAATCTTGCTTAAGCCTGTTTGAAGATACACACCTTTCCAGCTTAAGGAATTTAGCTTTGTTTTGACTATAAGGAAGTCTTTCCTCAACTATGAGGGTGGAAGGGTGCCAATAGCAGTTCTATTATTTGGCAGGCAGGAGGTAACCTTACAGTAAACAGCTGTCAACTTCACAGTCTAGCTGAATTTTAATGGTTCAAAGACTAAAGAGAGTTATGATTTTACCTGAATCCTTGGAGTCTGGGCTGAATTACTTATGGCTACATTTAAGCTATAGTGTAAGGGTCATATGACTTGTCTATATAAATTCCTCGAAGGTGCCATTAAAATGTCTAAATTTAGCTAGAATTATAAACCACTCCAGTGCAGTTTAAATCTCTGATTTAACATAAGACAATCAAAATGGCAAACCAATAACGTGTTGTGGTTGGAGGCACTGTCATATTTAGCCATGCGTGCCATTGCTCCCTCTAATTTGGGGTTGGTCTTGTTCTGCAAGTAATGGAGAGTCAGGACTAGCCTGGGTAAAATAATTGTATTATTTACTAGGAAACTTGGAGAATTTAGTGTTCTAACTTATCTTTAATGTGTAAGTGCCAATCCTTTTCCTCATTCTTGAGTGTTCATCAAAATATAAAAGGGGTCCCAAACACTCAAGATATGGGTAACTACTTAATAAGATCCCTCTGTTTTTAAAGGAATAATTACTGTGATTATTAGCAGTCTCAGAATATTGGTAGGGATTGGAAACCAGAAAGGACTGTAAGTTTTAAGCTAGGCCAGTGGTAAATATAACTTGAAAAAGACAAAAAAATCCCCATCCTTTGGAGAAGATTGTCCTGAAGCAGTGATTTATCATAAGTTCTTCTGCAAAAAGAAAGAATATTTAGACCTGTACTGTAGTTATGCACTAAGGGAAGTACCTTTGGTTGCTGATGTGGACTAGGCACATGCACTTACCTATCTGTCAGTGACAGCAGACAATTAAAGCAGTAATTTAAATGGAGATTCTGGAGCAAAGAGTGCTGGGATGAATATTGATAACTTAATGATGAATCAAGCTATGGTAATTGGTCCTAGTGGCAATGCGCATTATGATAAGCTAATGTTTTCATCTGAGGAAAGTTAAATAGAGATACAAAACTGAGTCAGTGAAAAACTACAAATTACAGATGACTAGCTACATGCAGTTTCAGAACTGAACATATTTGCCTACACCTGATATGCTTCATGACTATACATCTGCTTGAAGTTGATATTTTTCTTACAGGTTTGAGTAAGGCTATGTGTTTTCTAACAGTGTGGATGTGTACCAAAGCACTGCCTGTTACAGAAGACGAGGGCAAATGTGCTCTGCTGTACTTATGTTTTAAGCAGTAATTTTTATATTATTCCAATACTCCTACTCCACAAGAGTCAGAAATCCTGCGGCACTTCTCAAAAAAAAAAATCACACTGCAGTGCTGATGAGTGTATCTTCAAAATGGACGTTATTTGGAAGATAAACTTGTGCCCTGCAGAGAAGATAAAATGTAGATTTATTGAAGCAAACAACAACAAAAATCTGTATATTGGATTTTGAATCCTTTCTGTATTTTAGGTTCTATAAAAACAGGCTCCTTGCCTTTATATTGTAAGTCAAGCAGGAACAACTGTTGAAAGTTTTCTTGATTACCCATCTTTTATGTTCTTTGTAATCAAGCATATACCAAATTCCAGAGTGATCTGAAGAGAAATACCATATTTCTTTGCTAAAAACAAAGCAGACAGTTAAATTGCTCATAATGCCTTATCAATAACAGTTTTCTTTTGATATCAATGGAAGTTCATTTTCTTGAGATCTCGCCAAGGGCATGGAGGTACTTTCAGTACATTCAAGTTTATTTCCAAAGACTTGTGCCTCTTCACTTAAGGCTGGATTTATTGCCTCTGCAAAACTGCAGGTAAAACAGGCTTTATGCTGAAGAAAAAAGCAAAGGAGGTGGATTGGGTAGAAGTGCCCATGGAGAGAATACAGAGCAACTCCTCCATATCCACTCCTCAGTCCCCTGGCTGAAAGCAGTAGCTATTAAGACTGCATGACCATATATTAAAGTATAGCACTGTTGCTTTCAAGAAATTACGCTTCACACATCCTTGTTCCTTTCCTAGCTGGACCCAGATTCTTTACTGTGGTGCCCTGGATGGAGTTACAATGAGCCTCAGTGTTATGTGTAGTTTATTATATTAAACTGGATGTAATAAATAGATCGGAGTCAATGTGCAACATTGAGCTGTCAAGCATTACTTGGGAGTTCAAATATTGAGAGTTTAACTTACTTATTGCCATGGCAATCACTATTAAAAATATTTTTAGCTTATACTAAAGGTACAAAAAAGAATGGCAAGCAAAAAGGCATTAGAAATGTGAAGTACAAAGACTTTAATTTTAAAATACATTCCATGTCCCTTCAGCAATGGGACCTTTTATAAGGGAACCCTGGGTTTGACAACCAGGGATGATTAAACTTGAAAATAAGTCTCTCTTCAGGGACAAAAAAAAAAAAAAAAAAAGGCAAGTACAGTTAGGCTCATGCTGCTGTTGGGTCTGATCATGCAATATCTCCCCACTGGATAGCTCTCTTGCCCCCTTTTTGCCTCCTCCTATTGCTAAAATACAGAAGTTACCAATAGCTATTTTAGCCCACTGCAGGGCTCTAGGAATTAATTAATAGTTCTTTATAGAGAACTTTAATAATATTTGTCAATGTTTTTGCTACTAGGCATTGCCCTTCCTCATCCAAAGTTCATAAAGGAAAGATGACCTCCCCGTAAAGTATTATGTAATAATTTATTTAAAAAATGTAAAAATAAGTTAAAAAGTAAGTTCCTGCATTCCTTGTTACAGTGTCTGTAAAATATACTGTCTAGGAAGCATGGTAAAGGAGAGCTATCTTATTGGGGATGTCATAGGGGGTAGTGAATAGATGCAGGTAATTACTATTTCAAATGTCTAATGACCTTTTCACTAAAGGACAACAAATCTCCATCATGTGCTGTTGCTTTGGTAGAATAGGTTATCTTCATGCATACAGATGAACAAACAAGTTCCTTGATTTTCTAAGAGAGTAATACAATTCAAGGGTTTGCATTGTAGTTATTATTTTTTCCAGATGATGGAGAGTGAATTTTGTGAAACAAGTGGTTTAAGTTTGTATGACTCAGACTATGGTCAGAATTTGGAATGAGTGGTATTTCATATCATCTGTCATAAACACAATGAGAATTGATGTACACCAGCATAAACTGTAAAGAAGGCATTGATGATAAAAGATGATCACCAGGGATATTTGCACCAATGTAATTCTCTGTTCTTGTGTGGCAACACACAAAACAGTGACAGGTGCAGCATCTGCTGAATTGAATTGTTTGTAGTGTGGCAGCCAGGAATATACCTCGGTTTGCTCAACAACAAAAAGTGTTTAAAGGAAAAAAAAAGTAGCATTCACAAGAAGACCGAAGATACTTTATTACTATTCAGACTATAAACTACAATGCTGAAATGTTTAATTATTAAGTGAACAATAGAACGTTTGTGTTATTTTGTGTTTAGGGACAATCTTGAAAATCTAGAGTTCTGAGACAGAAAATCAAACATATCAAGGGCTTTCGTGCTCCAGTTCCAGGGGAAATGACAGTGCCTATTGTTGCTGTCTGTGTTGTGAAGAAGTCTGATTAGGATACACCAGTGCCTGCTAAACTATCGGAACTCCTCAGATGGTTCTGACTCAACTCTTTGTATTCAGGCCTGGGGTTACTGGAAAAAATATAGATGGAGTCAGAATATCCTGACTGATAAGAACAATCTTATTTGCCGCTTACATTAATCACAGTATATTTAGGCTAAACAGCTTGACCATGACTCAAGTGCGTGGGAGAGTTTTAGAATTGCATAAGATTGGTATGTGGCTCCTTCATCCCGGTTAGTGCTATATTCATGCTAAATTACACAATGACAGTATAATGCTTTCATTAAAAAAAGTCCCAAACTGTCATGGTCCAGTGTTTAAAAAGAGTAGGAAAAAAAAACCTCCAAAGGATTTCTCACCTACTTGGACTATGCTCATTAGTCTTTTCTTGCTACATGCAGTAAGAACCCAAAAAAGCTCAACATAAGCCATTTTGTGGTAAACACAGAAGTGCAACATTTCCTGTTTTAAATACATAAAACCAAATTGGAACCATTTTCAGTATTTGTACTGAGACTGGGAAGGCAAAAGGTGTCTTGGCTGAATGGTTTCCCTTCAGCCCTCTGGATAATCTGGAGATCTATAAAGATTCTCTATCAATTGGTGATTTCTGGACAAAAGAATATATTGAGTTAATAATCTGAACAGTGAGGTAAAGAGTAGTTTTCAGTCATAGCTAGTGTGAAAACCCTGTTGTTTCTTTACCTAAGGTATTGACTGAAGTTGAACTGCTATAAATCTTCCTGCAAGAAATCTGTATGTATACCAGCTTGGAAATTAAGTCTACTCTGTTGTGGTTGAGACAGAAAAAGACCTGACTCTCAGAACTTCACTGGTCTGTAAAATAACTAAATCATTTGCCAGGAAGGAGAAAGACAGGGTGATTTGATACACGTTTTTAAAAAGAAGGTTGAAGTTATACTTCCATTTAATTGAGACATTAATCCTAGAAAATTGGCTTCTATGCGTAACCTGAATCCTATATCACATTCTTCTACTTGTTTTCTGATATCACCAACTGAAAGCATATAACAGAAAATAAATCTCTTGTCCAAAATATGAACAATTTCAAGGGAAAACAGAGATATAAGAAGGAGGAGAAAAAAAAAACAATAACCACAAAAGATAAATAAAATGAGTACCTCTAACTAATATACTTAGAACCTGAGTACTGTGTTTGATAATAATATAGGAACTATAATTTGGCTCACAAACCTCTCAAGAAGTAGTAAAAATGGTTGCGTCTTCTTGATGAGAAGCTAGGCATGCTGTTGACCTTGTCATTTTAAGATGTTTCTTCTCTGGATATTTAGACCACATGGCACTGAAATATCTTGTTCTGATTGCTGAAGTGTAATATAGCTATTTTCTTATACAATTGAAGCTATGCAGAAACAAAAGCACAGATCCCAACCGTGCAGTCATAAAGGGTCTTGGGGAGACATTCAAATAATAAAATATATGCTGCAAATACTGAATGCAGCAGTGAAAAGTGGTCAGTTGTTCTTCTGCTAATACTCCACAGGCTATTTGTAAGTGGCAATTATGAACTACCTGTCAATTAAGTAATGGTCAGCTCACTAACTAGTAGGAAAGTCACCAGAGCATGCTGTTGGACTAGCAGGTTCCTTTTAACGGCTGCACGCATAGAAACAGAGCTCTTGGATAGATTTCTAATTACAATGTAATCCTTTACAGAAGGTATCCTGTTAGGAGCACAAACTTTCCTTGTGAAACCTGATCCAAAGCACATGGACATTGACAAGCTAGTCATTGCAATAACTGAAGTTTAGGCCTGAGAGTTGGAGATTTACGTGCTGTAGCCAGGGTTCTAGCTTACACGCTTTAAAGATGCTGCCAGTTAGCAATGCTGTGTGATTGCACCCTGGGGTTGGTCAGGCTCGCAGGAGTGTCAGCTGAGGAAGGAATGTTTGTGGTGATGCTGGAAACAAAATTGGCTCTTCATTGTATTGTATTGTATTACTTGGCGTGTCATTTACCTTTGATCAATCTAGTTGCTCGTGATCTTGGACCAAATCTCAGCTCCTCTGTCTCCTGTGACTCTGATTTTGCTTTATGAAGATGAGTTTCTTTTGTGGTTGTTTAATGGTAGATACTTAAAGGTAGTCAGACAACTACACCAGAAGAGAGAAATTATATATGTTTTAAATCTCGGCACTGAGTATTTCAAGATATTTTCAATTGGGAAAATTCTTTACTTTTGTTAAAATATGTTGTCTGCCTTTCAAGAGGAGACATCTGCTTTGGTTTATATTTTTAATTGAGGTCATTTAATCCATATCAAAGTATACGCGCATTTACTTAATTTGCATGTTTGAACTGCGCCAAGGTGTCTCAGGACCAAGTCTTTAGCTGCTAGACATCTGGGATACTTTCTGTATATTTCAAAGAAGCCATTTATATTAGCAGAGGATTTTTGTCTTTATTTTTTTTTCATAATGGAATATCTGATCTGAATCCAAAGGTCCATAAATGACATCCTCAGGTGGGGGCAGGGCATCCAAAGACATTCGATTCATCCTTTTCTGTCTATATCTTTTTGTGCAGAAGTATTTCACCAAAGATTCCTCTAAATGTGCATGGAAAAAAATGAGCAGCACATGGAATCTATAGTGGAAAGACAGTTGTGTATTTTCATGCAGAATTGATGACTAGTTATGGGAGGCAGAATTACCAACTCTAGAGAACACAGATGTTAACTGGCATAATGCCCTCTTGATGCAAATAAATACATTAGATGCTATAAAAGATTTTAAAACAGGAGAGCTCATCTTGGCAGGAGATATATTTCCTGCATTTGTGCTATTCATTTTGTTTTATAGAATTGCTTTGGAATCGGAATAGACTATTTGAGGAGCACCAGTGGAATGAGACTTTAAATTCATTTTATTTCTGATGTTTTTAAATGAAAAAAAGCGCCTAATCTGCACATAGACTCTTCACCTTCCTTAGTATCCAAAGGGTCTGAGCTACATGCCTTGTAAACTAAGCAATGACATTATCACAAAGTGATGAAAGGCTGGACAACTGTTCAGACAAGGTTGTTAGCATGTCTGGAGCACTACAGAGGGGACCTTTCCCTTTCCCTTCAGAAGCAGTGATATTTGCATTCTTCTTAAATCATTGATATCTTTTATGATCCAGGTCACACCATTATCCCTATCAAGTTATCACCACCTGCCACTCTCTTCAAACACTTACTTGATTATTTGAATTTCCTCCAAGTAAAACCCAACAGAATGCTACCTGTCTCAGTGCTTTCTCCTCCTAAAGCTCTGCTCCTGCTCCCTGTCACAAATAAAAGGTGGAGGGATTTTTTTTAGTCCATCTTTACCCCTTTTACAACAACAGGGGCACAGGCATCTATTTAGGGCAACAAATTTTAATGTCAAAACCCTATTATGTAGCCTGCATTGCTGGGGTACTTTACGGCAATGCTGTGTCCTGCTGCTTGTGCTGAATTTTCATAATCCATACATCACTATGGAAGTAGAAGGGACCCACACCTCAGCTGCTGACTTCAGGATATTAGTGCAAGACCAAACAGAGAGGACTTGAAGGGTGTTGGCAGAGGGCGGACACTGGCTTGATTAGAAGCAGCATGTCCTGTCTTTGTGTCTTGGCATTACTTCCTGATGTTCATTTGTAAGAGAGCAGAAGGCAGGAGGGAAACATGAGACATGAGCCTTAGTTTTTCCCTCTCTCCTAGGTGACTGTCACATTCCATAGCAGCTGCTTTTGTCCTGTAGTTTTGTATTTTTTTCTACTAAGGCATGTTGCTTTTTACTTCCTGATATCATTTTTTCAAGCATTTTGAAGTATTTTACCAGCCCCCTTTGTCTCTCCTGTTTTCCCTGATGTCAAGATAGCTTTTTGTTGCATGCTGTTGTTTTATGAAGCCTTTGTCTCCTTATACTCATCTCTCTCCTCCTCCTCTACATGCTACTGTGAGCTTCCTTTACTAGTGTCTGCATTTCTGCGTCACATCAATCTCGCAATATGACAGATGCAGCCTCTAAAATAACCTGTGTATGATGCATACAACCCTAAAATAAACATTTATTTCAGCGTTAGGTGCGTCATACCTGCAAATAACCTCATTTATCTAGACACGTTTATTTTAATGCTTATTGTATAAATACCAGTATCTCAGCATACTCTACAATACCATCTGCCACTTGCTCTTGTATTATGCATAATTTAATACAGCCCTATGTTACTCCCATTTTTTATGTTGCCAAGTTCATACATAGCTCCACACATTGACAAGGATACAAGTGTGTTATAAAGATTACAGAAAATAACACCGAGGTTTAAAGTGGTGCTTTTGGGCTACAGAATGCTAATTCAGACAAGGTATCTGACATAGGCAGTTGCACAATGTGGACTAGTGCAGTATTTTTTCCATACTTGTTCTGAATCTTCTCAATAACTTAAATAACCAAGGGTGAAGTAGCAGAATTGATGATGTGGAAGAAAAGTATATCCCACCTGCTCACTGATTTGAGTTTCCACTTCACCCCAGACTGGAGAAAACTCAATTCGTACATTCAAGCAAATTAATCTATGACTAGCCAGATCACTGCAGTGTTTCTGTGGACCCTGAAAAGGCTATTTTTGATCAAAAAGTTACTGTCTTGGTTCTTGAAGTTAAATAAACACAGAAAGGAGTTGTAACAAGTTCTGCAGTAAGGTGTCATGTAACCAGCACTACATTCTCCTGCTTCCATGGGTTACTTTAACTTTTGGAGTTTAAGATTACTTTATCTTTATTTCACATTCCAAGACATACTGAAATTCCATTCCATTAATTCCAGCTAGTTTATAACATAGCTATTTTCTATTAACAATTAAAATCAGTTCTAATAATAATGAAAAAAACCCCACGAAGTATTTTATTGTTAAAGCAGTGATAAAGAACTACTCCTGACACTGATACAGCAAGAGCTGTTTGGTTGCAAAAAGCCCCTATACTCTGTGGAACTAGGGAATAGGACTTCAATGTTCCCGCCCTCACTGTGAGGCTTGAGCTTTCCAAGACTCTCTTAGCAGCTGAGTCTAAAAAAATACTTCAGCAAATTCAGTGCTAGCTAAGCAGTAGGTAGGTTTGGCTTATTTCAGAGCCTTGATCTTATTAAAGAGAAGCTGTATATATTGAACAGATTTTTCAGACAAGAGCATGAAAACTCTGGAAATTGAGTTGCTCAATTACAAATTGCAGTTGGCTCTGCTGCTGCTGTCCTAAACATCCTTTACTTTATTGTGGTTCAGAGCCCTCTGTTGCTGTTAACACTCTGCATCAGTTCTACGGTGTTATACACTTATAAAGTGTCCAGAAAGAAATGGTAGTATCATCGAAACTGAATTATGGTTTATCTAAGGTGACTGGGATGCAGTGTATTAGCACAGCTGGTTAACAGAGAAATTTCTTGAGGAATCTGATTTACACTTAAGATATGGAACAGTAATAACTATACCATAACTGGAACAATATTAATGTAAATGCAGGTAAAGCAGAATAGCCTAATGGTGATGATACTGAACTTGTTTGTCCCCCGCCATGTTTAAGTGTGATTTTTGGACATGCTGCATAGTTTCTAAAGTGAAGAAATGAAACATCCTGCTTCTATGAACTTAGATATGAGTTAAGGTCTTATAACACTAAATTCTTCTGTGCACTGTTAATGAAAGCTGTTTAAGTAAAATTTCGCAAAGCATTGTATCAATAATAATGTATCAGAAATTATGCATAATAAGGAAAATTAGTTTGCAGTTCTTCTTACTTTTGTTTTATCCCCTCTATTTTATTTCTGAATTTTCCACTTGAAATTGAGTCTAGTCCCAAAATGCAAAATAGAAAGATCATACGCACAGAGATCCTTAATGGACTGTACTGAAGTATCCTTTCTTGAATCTGTGTTTTATGCGTTCGTTATACTAATTATTGAATTCTTGTATCACCTATTCATACAAGGAAAAAAAATACAGCAAGATTTCTGGCTTTTTTTGTGTCATTTGATGATGTGCCCTGATATACTTTCTCATCTTGAAGGACTCTCATTTAAGTAGAAGACTCTTGAACTTAGATTCTGATTTTGTGTTAAATAATTAAGGCATGGGAGCTGGACTAAGGCATTTAGCACTGCTCCTCCTGGTCTTCTAGGTGACAGAGGACTATGTGACTGCTGTACTTGGAAGGAGTCATACCAACAACTTTTGCAGAATCAAAGGCGGGTTATCGCTGTTTTGTGGGTTGTTTTGTTGGGTTTTTTTTCTCGATAATCATGAGGATTTACAAATCTCAAAAATCGGAATTTAGTCTGTGTTTGATAATTGGTTTAATTGGAGATTGCAGCCTGGTTTCTATAGGGGAATGAATCTCATTTTATTTAAAACGGAAAGAAATGTGGTGTTCTCCTGCTGTTTTTGATAGGGTGCTTGACTACTCTATAAGCCTTGTGGGAAAATATTTTGCATAAGTTCTATTTTTATATCCTGTTTGTTTATTTTTAATTACTACTTCAGTACCCTGGGATTTACCATCCATCTTCATCTGCCTACACAATTATCCTTAGCTTGCTAAAGGGTTTGTTTATTTTTTAAGTTATATGTGCTCTTTTAATACTTTTTCGGTGTCTATGTGCAACTGCTTGTAACAGGAGGATTCTTCTTGGAAAAAGCGTGGCTTAATATTACTGGTGTTACGAGAGTGTGACACAAAGGGAAGATGTCTGAACACTATTGCTGTCTTGGGGTGACCGCTTTTGTAGCAGCATCCTGGGGGAACGTGCAGCATGGAATGAAGTGTTTCTGTCCCAAGGTTACCTAGGGAACACTGTAACATAAAATGTGGGAGGTTAACGTCTTTAAGAGTGTTTTAAATGCACTGAAGTTCTTTGCAAAGCAACTCCCACTAGTTGAGAAATATATTTTAAATTTATGAAAAATTAATCTGCAATTTCACAGGAAGAGACAGTTTTTACTTCTTGCAGGACTGGAGGGTCTGCTCTCTGTGTAGGTTTTGCACTATCAGTTAAAAATTAATTCCACCATTTTGTTTTAAGTTAATAAAGTCCCCTCTTCAATGAGCAGATCAATGTAATTCAGCTGATTTACTGCTTACCCTAAGGTTCTGTCCTAAAATGTATTTTTGTCCATCTCTGTAGAAATTTCTTTTCTTTTATAAGCAGAGAGAACATTTTCTGCTCCAGTTAAAACAATATTGGCATCGAAACACCAAAATTTTCTTCAACTCTGAATGTGTTTAGCTATCTGTTAGTTTTCTGCTATCTTCCATCCCAATTTTTAAATACGTATTGTACAAATTCAGCTGGCTATGTAAAGGGATGAAGTGTGAAGTGGAGATTGTGCTATTTGAGCTGCACAAGGACACCTCTGCTCCCAGGTGGGTGTCTTTGGTTGCTGCTGTCATCCTACTTGAGCCCATGTTTGCCCATGTATTTACCAGAAGGAACTTTTTCCTTTTGGATGTTATATAGTAATAAATAGTAACTTCTGGGTTGTGGTTAGTCTGAAAGCTGCTCTGAATATTTCACATTTATTTGCTTTCCAAGTGATGAGCTGAACAATTTGTAAGAACAGGTCTGAAGAATGTTGATCACTGAATCATCCTGTAAAATTCAAGAGAGAATTGTAAGTATAAGCGGTAGAGGAAATCTATAGAAAAGAGATAATTTCCCATTAAAATCAAAGGGGCAGTTGTCAGTTTATATAAATTGGTGAATATATTGAATTCAGTGGAGCCTACATACACAGTATGTACAGCCCTGCTAGTATATGAAATGCATTCTGCAGAACCCATTTTATGCCAATTGCTTTTATTTTTATTCAGTTTGATATGACTATTTATCACTGTTTCTTCTGTTAGAATGGACCAAACAGCTCTTGTCAGAGCTCTCTGCTGAAATGACTCACTCAAAAGAATGATGAGTAGCGATAGATCTTGTAGCTCATCTATGAAGACTGAGGAAACTTGCTGCCATAAGGGGTACCCACGTGTGCTGGAAAGCCCAAGACGCTGTTAGGCTAACCCTGAACTTGGTTCTCCTGCCTCACTGTGTTATGCATTGCTGCAGAGCTACAGTCTCACTGCAGGCTGTAAAAGGTCAGTGTGCTGTGCAATTAATCTGAATTATACACACATTTCAGAATATGCCACATTGCATCACTTTAACCATCATACTAACAGTTACTGTAGTTCAGGTAGAGTTCACTTTGAATGTTTCCATTGGCCTTAAGTAAAGAATCTTTGGTTTTGTAAGGGAAATGATGGCATAAACACCTCTTTCTCTAGCATACGAAGTCTGAAACAATTATAGCTTACCCAGTATATCCCTTTTCCCCTCATTATCGGCAATTCTTGGATTTCCTTATTTTCACCTGACTCAGAGAAAATATTCATTAGGTCAAGCACATTAGAGTTCCCCTAACTATATAAAGTCTGATTTACTGAAGCTGATGGTTGGTGTAGCACTTCCACAGAGCTTGTACGGAAACGTTTAAAGAGGAGCAAACAGCTGACCATATAACTTATCCCACATGAGCACCTACATCTGAAGAAATGAATGTATGCTTGCCTCTTGGAGCAGCAATGCTGGGAGGGGTGGCTGTAGGAGACGAGATGATTTGGGTTTGCTCAGGCTGGTCCTTTAACAGTGCCTGATGGAAAGCCTCAGACTAAGACTGTTGTAATTTCCACTGAGCAATGCAGCAATGAGTTTCGGTCTCACACCAGCATTCCTGAATGATGATATCTTTTTTTAAATTTTCTACATTTTTATCTCCATTTTTGGCCTCTACTTAGAAATATATATATATGTTCCCTTCAGTTCAAAGGGAATTGAACTTCTCTTTCAATTAGGCCTATTTCACAGATGGGAAAACCGAAGATGGAGAACCCAGTAGTACAAGGTGACTGCTACAGTCATGTTATAGCTGACTTTGCATTTGTAAAGACACCATAGAGCACATTTCACACTGCTGCCGCATCAGTGAACGGCCCATGATAGATAATACCTTGCATATGGGACACTTGGATTGAGGTACAGAATGAATGGCACAGAGTGAGCACCACAGATGCTGAAACACGTGACTGTGTCAGCCTGTGGTAATAGGACTGTTGGCTCCCCGTTTGTTGAAAGATGTGCAGATGATGTGGTCTGAATTGTTCTTTTGCAGGCCCCATGCTGTGTTAATGCTGGTGAACAGAACTTGTGTTGCTGCTGTAATTCCTCCTTCAGCAATATTTCCCTGAGCCTTTACCACTATATTATATTTATTACCCTTTTATAGATGTCCTTCCTTCCATCAAATTTCATACTTAAGAACAAGAAACTAAATCTAGGAGAAAAGATATTTTTCCCTCTGCTGGAGGCAGCTTGCCCTTCATTTTTGCCCAAAACACAAGTCCTCAAACTCCAGCAGTTAAACTGCCATCCAGAGCACTACTAACATTTGGATTTGGAAGCATTTTGCACTCACAGATGGGGCTCCACAAGGTGCAAAGCAGTGTAAATTGTTGAGTTAGGTTAAACTTTAAAGAGGAGGAAAAAGAACCAAAACAGAGGGAAGTGAAGGAAGCACCTCCCAGTGTGGGTCAGATGGGATCTGACTGTGTTCTAATATTTCTTCAAGGCAAGTGGGGAAAAGTCAAGTACTGAGAAATGTTTTTGGGGAGCACTGAAGGTGATAAGTTTGGGGCAGGCTGTTTAGGAGACACATCCATTTGGAAGAACTGTCTGTCAGGGGGAAGCTGGAGGCTTTTCCCATCAAGTCTCCTTCACGCTCACATGGTGCTGACACAACAGCTGGATGCTGGCTTGCCTCCTGGCCTCCAGAATGGCAAAGCATGAAGTTACAGGGGGAAGGGAGGGATGCTGACAGGACCTGTAGCCCATGATAGGCTTTGTGGAGTTGTGGCTGGCAGGATGCTTCAGTCTCCATTGATGAGGTCCAGACCAGCACCCCAGGCATAGGGTCATAATGTGGTTTCTGAGCAGCTTCCAGACTGCCTCTGAAATGGAGGGAGCCAAGGGCTTCCTGAGTCAATTGAGTCAATTTCTGCTTTTTCCACGGCTGTGTGTTGCAAATGGTGTGAAATAATTGGGAGTCTGTCCCTCACATCTCACTTTAATACTGCAGTAATCCATTTTAGACAAGCTGTATACTTTTATCTTCCTAAGGGATCTCAAACAACTTCATAATTTTCAGCAAGACCTTTGCATATTATCTTTAAGATCAGGGTTGGAGCTAGTTTTTGTGGAGTACTTCAGGCATGGCTGAGGGAGAAGGATGGGGAAGGTGTCTGGAATGGTCTCAGAGGCTTCAGGAGGACTTCCTCACACCTTCACACTCAGGCAGGTACACAGCACAGATCTTGGTGGAAAGCACAGCTCTACTCAAGTGGTAAGTTCAGAAGCTATTAAAACATAGTTCACAGAATCATAGAATAACCAGATTGGAAGAGACCCACTGGATCATAGAGTCCAACCATTCCTATCAAACACTAAACCAAGCTCCTCAGCACCTCGTCCACCCGTCCCTTAAACACCTCCAGGGAAGGTGAATCAACAACTTCCCTGGGCAGCCTCTGCCAGTGCCCAATGACCCTTTCTGTGAAAATTTTTTTCCTAATGTCCAGCCTAAACCTCCCCTGGTGGAGCTTGAGGCCGTTTCGTCTTGTGCTGTCCCCTGTCAATTGGGAGAAGAGGCCAGCACCCACTTCTCTACAACCTCCTTTGAGGTAGTTATAGAGAGCAATAAGGTCTCCCCTCAGCCTCCTCTTCTCCAGGCTAAACACCCCCAGCTCTCTCAGCCGCTCCTCATAAGTCCTGTTCTCCAGCCCCTTCACCAGCTTTGTTGCTCTTCTCTGGACTCGCTCCAGAGCCTCAACATCCTTCTTGTGGTGAGGGGCCCAGAACTGAACACAGTACTCGAGGTGCCGTCTCATCAGTGCTGAGTATAGAGGGAGAATAACCTCCCTGGACCTGCTGGTCACGCTGTTTCTGATACAAGCCAGGATGCCATTGGCTTTGGCCACCTGGGCACACTGCTGGCTCATGTTCAGTCGCTGTCAACCAACACCCCCAGGTCTCTCCTCCAGGCAGCTTTCTATACAGGCTTCTCCTAGTCTGTAGCTCTGCTTAGGGTTGTTGTGCCCCAAGTGCAGGACCCAGCACTTGGCTGTAGCAAGGACCTTGTTTTCCTTTCAGGCCTGGAGAACTCAGTGGTCTTGTCTAGTTTCAGGCTTGCAGGGATGAAAGAATTTTTCTCCCCTCCTTTCCGTCTGGTTTTGCACCAGTGTCTCACATATTGGCACACTGTGAACGTATTGGAGCTTATCTTAGCTCTGGTCTTAGTGTAAGGTATCTGTTAGTGGAATGCGTAGTACAGTACTGCAGTGGGGGTTTTGGCTTCTGGAGGGAGTCTGTACCTGGCCCGTAGCATCCATCTTGAAAGTGAGACTGTCGTGTGATCTGATGGGGCCTGGGGAGATAAGAAATGTAAATAGGATACGAATTCTGAAGCAAACAGAGAGAAACAAAATTGGGATGACAAAACCACCCCCTACCCTCACTACCCACCTCCTCTGAAAGAGCTCCAAATAAATAAAAAACCTGGAAGGAAACTCCAAAAATATTTTGTTTTGTCATGTATAGGGGGAGGAGGAGGCATTATAAACCTAACTACTATGATTCAGACAACAGAAGAGGCAAGAATTATGTAGAGCAGAAGAGAGTTTGAGTTGGAAAAACACGATTGACTTAAGAGGAAGAAAAATTTAGGTTGCATCTCATGAGAAAATAGACTAATTGTGAAATCCTCTACTACACTTAGATCTGGCCCCCCTGGGAAATAACAGAAAAGACTGTTTCTCAGTATGTAGAGGCCCCTAGACAAAACACCAGTACTTTAGGAATAGGTTAGGCATTACTGCAATATTGTTCATCATCAGCAACCCCATGCCTACACTGACAGGGAAGAACTAGCTAATTTATCAGTGATTTTTGTGTATCTCTGTTTCCATATGCTGAGGACACTGAGATTGCTGATGAAAGTTTTCGGTTACAGAGGAAATTTTACAAAGCAAGAATTTATCTAGTAGGAACAGGTCTAAAACTAATGGTTCATTTAGCATAGGCTGCCCAGCAGACAGTAATAGCTATTTGCCTCTACTCTCAGCTTAGACTTGATTTGAACTCCTAAATTAAATGCAAAATAAAATTTAAGATATTTCTTCAAACTGTGTTCCCCTCTTGGGAAGGATTTGCAAATGCACTTGTATCCATCACTTAGAAGCTTTCCTGTTGCTTACAAATACCTGTTTTCTTGAGACATCTTATCAAAAAAGTGGCTTAATATCTTTCATCTTCCACTGTAGCCTCTTTTCAAAGCAAAAGACTATTTTGAAAATGTTTATTCACAGTATTGTTTGGCAAACTTGAAAATCTAAGGTTTAAAATAGGAAATAAACCTGATCACGAGCATGATACGCAATTGGATGCAATTTCACAATTCAGAGTGACATTTGAAACTCCTCTGCCCCCAACCTAAATGTATTACTTGTCTATAGCTACTGCCATTTCTATATCTATTTATTTGCTGTAAATAATGCAGCTCTGATCTTAGTTCAGTGGCTGTCTATAACTTTCACTGTAGCTGTAATGGCTAGCTTTAACCACAATGTTAGCCAAAGCACTTTACACCCTGAAAAGATCCAGGGAAGGACTGTTTCTCCAAGCTCAAAGTGTTTGACATTGGCTTTTAGTCTGATCTGAGCTGGAACTTTTTCTTAATGCTCTTTATCTTGATTTTCCATTAGTGACATTTCAAAGTTGTTGCATGAGCTCAAGCTGATCTAAAGGGAATTTCCATTTTCTACTCCATCTTCGTTCCTCCACCCTTGCTCTCTGGGCTTATCCGCACAGCTGGTGTCAGCTGTAGCTTTTATCTCTACCTATCCTTGAGCTGGTTTAACTTACTAGGCCAAAAGGAAGAAAAAAAAAAAGGATAATTTTCAGCTGGGTTTGTGAGTGGAATAAAGATGACCAAATGCCAGAGCTAGTGTTGAGCAAGGTCTGGGTTGAGCAGGATGAGCCTGGAGGGAAGGTGAGGAACAAGATCTGCCACTTTCAGCAGCACAGAAGCAGGGAGCTATTACATTGTCTCAGCCACTCTGGCTTTTGTCCTGACAGGACTGCTGTGAAGATAAATTGATACATGTTCAGGATGTATTCAGCCAATAATTAGAGTGATGGTATTGCCCAAACCAAAGATCTGTTTTCCTTGGTTTTAATTACCAAATATGCTTTTGATGAGATTAGGGATTTTATGTTAATTTTCATATCTTTGTATATATTCATCAATTATTTTTGTGCATATTTATCTCAAATGATATGCGACAAAAATGTACTGAATTTGTGAATGTGCACTCAGATATAGACAACCTCTATTTTGACCAAACACTGTTATTTAAAATCATGCAAGAACACCATTCCAGTAATTTAAATACCTCTGGAGGTCTTATCTACATTCCAAGAGTGTGCTCAATAGAAGAGGACTAGTGTGATCCCGTTTAATTAGCAGTTTTGCTTTGCTTTTCTATGTGCTTGATCCACAGGCTTATTGAAGCTTATGGGAATCTTCCACCTGGTTTCTTCTGTATATTATATGTTATTAGGACTGAATCAAACTTGGTTTCTTCAGCCTTAGCAAATTTGGGTCTTCAGTAACATTAGCAAAATAAGAAACAAACTGATGAGACAGTAGTTTTGCCTCCTGCAAACATCTACAAGACAACCATGAAACTTGATGTCCCATTTTTGTCATAGTGAAGTTTCAATTCAGTACCTCATGAATTTGTAAACCTAACTCGGTGCATCTTAGACTGCAGGACTCCACTGTTTTCATGTCTTACTAGTTGTGACCGGGGGAGTAACTTAACTCTGTTGAAAACCTTGGTGATGTGGAGACATAAGAAAGACCAGAAAATGTTAAACTGTATAATGATGCCCAAGCAGGGAAAACTAGTTAAAATCTAGCAATGCTGACACTCAACAGAACCATGCTGTAGGTATGCTACAAGTACTACATACCTGACATGGCCCACATGTCAAGCAGCAATAAACACAGTTTTCAATATGGGCATTTCTACAGTCCATTTTCAGAGGAGAGTCCTGTTTCAAAAGGCACTACTGATACTGAGCAAAAAGCTAGAAGTAAAACTTGCTGTGGAAATGATAAATTTAGCTTGTAATTACATTGTGCACAAGTGTTATCTGTAGAGTAAATGACTATCTGCTTTAGGAGACTTCTAATTTACTTCTCCTGCAACAAGGGTTTTGCATGTAAAGACAAACTAAGAGTACTTGATTAGTAAAATCCAATGATAGTGTTAAAACTACACAAGGCACTTCTTGTAGACTAGTGGCCCTCTGTGGTAGACACTTCTCTTTTTTATTATTTTTTTTTTTATGAATTCCTTTCAGTCTAGGTAATATATGGAGGGGAAAATATTGTGACTATGTTCTATACAAAACAACTGGCTAAAGGGTAGAGTAAATTTAATTCACAACAATTGTTGCGATAAGTTAAGTTCTGAAATATTTCAAGTTCATCCTGATCTGATTTTTAGGTAGTATGCATTTTAACATGCAAGAACTGTTCCAACTTTTATGAGCAGTGGCAAGAAATACTTGTAGCTTGCTTTTTTTTAAAAAACTAATACGTGACTGCAGGACAGCTGCAGGTATAAACCGTTGCTTCATAACACAAATATCTGCATAGTCTTTCATCTAGTAACTCTTGAAAGTGAACCGTAATAGTGCAAATTATTTAAAACCAGTTTTCAGTCAAGTGATTTCTTCCATCATGGTTCATTCTCATAATAATTTTCAAGTATTTAGAGAGTCAATTTGTCTTAATTTTAGATTGTTATTAAATTAAGTGCTGATGGCAGGGGGCAGAATGGCTTTTACTGTCTAGAGTGTCATGGTAGAGAGTAAAAGTCCTGGGTTTGAAACATTTTCAAACTATTACATGAGTATGTTAAGGTATCATAGAAAATGATCTAATTTATTTTGATATTTTGTATTCTTTTAGAGTTGCTGTTTTCAAATTGCTTTAAAATTACAAATGAGAATCAAAATCTGCCATTGATGCTTACTTTGCAGTTATATAGAGAAGACTCTTATCTATAGCTTACAAAATCAGCTTCCCTTTTCCAAATGTAGTTGCAGTTCTTTATCTCAGAAAGACAACATAATTTATACAGTGTAGTTCTATATTTGTTCTTGTAAATCTCTGAATGTAAGCCTTTCTGTACGCAGGGCTCTACATATATCTGTCGAATACAATTGGTGTTCTGCTCACATATAGGTCTTGATTTGTGTGCCATTTCTTCATCACGTGCCGCCTCCTGGCTGTGCAGTCTGTGCATAAATTACTAACAATTATTGACTATATGGTACTTTTGGTAATACTAGTGTTGTTTGTAGGCTGAACAAGCTCTGTCTGGAATTAGGGCCCCTAAATGTTGGCTTACAGGAGCAGGAAATACCTGTCTAACTTTTCCTTGCTTCTTATATTCCTTTAGATCTGTCATGTTTAACTAATTTTTGCAGTGCAGTACATAACTGTGGAAAACTGCAGTGGAAGATCGCTCTCCCTGCCCTTGCACGCAGTATTAGGCAAAAGTAGGTATATCATCTGCAGCATGCTTCGATCAAACCAACAGTGTGTGCTGCATCTTCATTTGAAAAGTGCTGCAACAGGAGTCTCCTTACATACTGAAAGAAAAATCAATCCCCCATACATGAAAACAGTTAGTAATGGTCTTACTTGAGCTTAACCTACACTGAATTATTCATGGTTGAGTTATCCAGGGAGAATATTACCTTTGTAATAGACTGCTTGAATTGCTTTTCTGGTTAATTTTTATTGGGGTGACTTACTTAAATAAGGACTGGATGATCAGGCCTTGTATTTGCTGGACATGAGAATATTTTATATTAGCTAACCCACCATATTTTCTCAATTATTTATTCCTTTTCTCTTGTGTTGTATGTGGTTTTCTTTTTGTTTTTGTTAGGTTTATTTTTTTGTTTAGGGTGCCAGCATGGGGTCCCAAAGTCAATGCTAGTGCATTTGAATCTAGATGGCTCCCTGTTGACATGCCATCTGCAGATGCTCATGTAGAGTATGTTTTAAGCAGCAGACACCTGGGGTGCCATTTAAAAAATGCTCAGCATTTCAGAATCCCAGTGATGGAGTGTAATATGCTCTCGATATAGTTCTAACTGCATAGTGGCATAAGCTGGATCCTGTAAAGTCCTAACGCCTACTGTTGAAGTGAGTGATAGCAAAGAATACTTGGGATGTGAGAGATGCATGATTTACAGGTGTATTTAAAGGAGTTTAACTCTGTCAAAACTCCTATTCCATTTGGATATAGTCCTTCTAGGCTTATCTCCTTTGCTGTCCCATTAGAAGGACTACAGCACAATACCCCTAGAGAAAGGGGATGAGCAATAGCTTCTACCAGGACTCTAAACCCATATGATGTCCTTTATTTTAGTAATATGAGTTTGCAGATGTTCAAGCCATGTAATTTTACGTCGCCAAGAAGTTTCAGCAAAACTGAACAATTTTTGATGAATATATTTTCCAGTTAAAGATGAGGAAAACTTACAAAGAGCTCCAAGTGTATTGTATTTACAAAAGCAACTAGAAATACAATTACTAACTTGTTTTTTTTATAATATCTCATTTAATGGCCAAAAATGATAAAAATCAAGTCAGTTAAATACTGAAGTAATTTTCAGATTAATTCAGAGAGGACTAAATACAATTTGGGTCATGTTGCTTTTGATGACACCCACATGCAGTTCAAATAAGTGCTATGGATTCTAAAGATCAGCCATGTGTTTGTTAATATATTACTAACCATGCTTAATCAGCAGTTCAGCTCTTGTTCAAGTCCACTCAAGGCAGTAAGATCACTTATTAGCAGATTGTTGTTCAGATACTTTCACTGCCATTTTTTAAAGTTCTAGTGATTGCATATGTGTGAGGAAGGAACTTTGAATTATTCCATGTTGTTCATTCCAAGTTATAGACTAGGATGCTGTGGTTATTTTATAGAGGATGATATGATGCAGCCTTCATAAAAATGTCCGAGCAGTAGTGCAACAACAGTCTCTAACAGTGTGTGTCCTTATATATTTGGTTGACATGGCTGACAGGTTAGGGAGGAAAAATTATTTCTGGCATGTCTTGCAGGGGCCATTTAAACTCAAGGCTTGGTTGTACTTTCTTCCTTCTGTCCCCATGTAGGAGTCTCTGCACGACCTCTGGAAGACTGCAGAGCAAGGAAGAACCATTCCTCCAATGCCTGGAACTGTTTCTGGAGTTGTGGAACTGAGAAAGTAACAAATATCTTTATATTAGTCTAGTCAGTAAAGTAAAAAAAATAAAAGTAAGACAGCATCACGATACACTTCAGTCTGCTTCTGATGAGTCATTTTCATGGAGGAAGCAATTTATACATCTGATACTAGAGAACTCATGACATTAATTATTTGGTGTTAATAAGCATGTTTGAAGTTCAGAAATCCTGTAATATTAGCCTTGAGATAGAAGCAATGATAAGGTATGCAGGTAAATAATTTTTTTCCAGAGTTATTCGTTTCTATTTCACCTTTTGCTATAGATGAAGTGTGGTGGCATCTTTCTTGATTCCTAAAAATTGCAGCCTGCCTTTCTCTATTCTTTGCGAATGATTGTGTGTAAATGTATTGCTGATATTTGCGAGAAAGTCTCTTTGTCCTGTTTTTTTTACACACATCATGTATATAAATTAATTTTCACCTGCTTTACTATTCAGTTGGTAGGAAGCATAGAGAATACAGGCCTATATACTAAATACAGGAAACCTTACACAGCACAAAATTAAACAACTGCCTGGGTTACAAACTTTAGGGGATAAACACAGCCACTGAAATGTTAGCAGTCTCCCATATCTGACTGTACTGGAACACTGCTGTAAACAATAGGTGCAAGTAGCAAAGGAGTGGCTAGACAATTCAAGACAATATATTCACAATTCTTCCTTTTCTTTTATAAACCAGAATGTAAGTGGTTGAATAACGTGGTATCTCAGCAACAGCTTGACAAGAGATATACAATACAGCCTCAGAGAACAGAAAAAACATCATTTGTCTTCAGTAAAGGTGTTTAGCATCCTGAACCTTTGTTAACATAAATTAATGTGTAGTTATACTAGCAGTATTTTTACATATGTGTTTTGCATTTGTGTCGAAGTACTTTCCAGTCTTCAGAAGCACTTGCTGTTTTTCTGAGTATTAACTGTTTGGAATGTGAGCACAGGTTAATGTGCTGTATGTCTCTTACATAGTGTATATAGCCTTCAGGTGATTAAACATGTTCTTCATGAAACAGATGAAAATGAATATTTATTAAATATTGTGTCAGGATATACTTATTCATACAGAAAATGCAATATAGTTTTTGAGCAGTGCATGTGAATCTGAAGAATACTTAGGAAAGCCTTTTATTGCAGTAGAAAGTTTATTTGTGTTTGTATAGTTATTTATTGTTTTAAGACTTGAGTGTGCACTTCAAAAATAGGTACAACAGAATAAACCATAGTAAGAGAATGATTTCTAAATAGTCATCTTTCTCAATAGATGACAGATTTATAAGCAAAAAATTGCATACTTCGTTCCCAAATGATCTTGGTTGTGTGACAAAGATACAGTACCAGACAATTATTATAACCTGCTACATGATCACAATGTTATGAAGTACAACCTTTTAGTAAAACCATGAGAGCAAAGGGAAAGCTCTTTGTTATTTTTAGTATTCGTGGGTTGTACAATAATGATTGATTGTTACTGGGTATTGTTTCTAAAGCTTTGTGAAGATAAAAAATGCTAGGTCCAGTGGTTTGATCAAAAAATATTTAAACACTTACAACAATAAAATGCTATTGTTTTCTCACATCTGTAGCAGTATTTATAACACTGCCTTGTTTTGTAGGAGGGGAAAAAAAGAAAAAGAGGGAAGGAAGAAAAATAATTAATTTAAGGCCCAGACCTTTCTTTGTCAGTTTTCTACATATGTTTCTGACACTTAAAAGAGAACATGGCATTAACAGAGACTGACTCTCCATTAAAGGTGTACCTGCTGTTAACATCAACGATACTTCAGACGGAATATTTTTAGTTTCATTTTATAGCCAATTTACTTGTATTATTTTCAAGCTGTGTAGCCAATATTTTCAACAGATTATCATGAATTGACATCTTCCTTTTAAATTATAACCTCCTCTAAGTTTCAAAGTGTTTATGTTGACTTGTGAAGTAAGCAGCAACACTAAAGCACTTCTCTGAGGGTGATGAATAGGAAGCTATAACACTTGTCAAGCATATGCAGACAGAAATGGGAAAATACTGGTGGGGAATATATGACCTACTGTAACTCTTTGTTTGTTTGAATGTAGCATGCTTATCAGATACAGAACAAAATAATTTTGCTTGTGGAGCGAAGCAAGTAAAGACGCAGGAAAGAATGTCTTCATCTTCTGAGGCTGTTGCTCTCTGGCTGCATGGTTGACTTGTATGCCTGTCTCTCTCCCAGAGATGATGAGATGCAGGAGAAGTGGGCAGGTCCAGACAGTCTAATCACTGTGATTTGTTCGGCTGATACTTTTGGAATGGCGAAAGATGATCCTGGCTGAGGGACATTGCCAGCCTCTTTCTAACATGGCTTACGTTAACAAGACAAAGTTAAGTAGGCTAAGTCTTCATCTGTTGTAGATCAAGGTACCAAATGCTGTTGTCACAAGCATAACACCAGTAGAAATTCTAAATCTAGAATTGGTAAGGGAAACAGGTTAGAAGCTGTAAAATCATCCTAGCTCAGTTGTAACAGATACTTCCTTCTTTCTTCCATATCTCGTGACTATGAAGAGGAAAAGGCTGCTGGCAGCTGTCTCTAGAGTTCTGCCTTTGCTTGCTGCTTCTGTAGAGGCAAGCGACACAGGTAACAAACCCAATGGATGAGATAAAGGAAACTTTTAAAAGCATTGCTGGGGGATAGATGTGGCTGTGGAATGCACAAGGGGTGTCTGGTAACCTTACCTGTCTCTTGTGATGTGATGTGTCTTGTGATGTGTCCCTTGTGAGGTGCTAAGGGGCATGGTTTAGTGTTTGATAGGAATGGTTGGACTCGATGATCTGGTGGGTCTCTTCCAACCTGGTTATTCTATGATTCTGTGAAAGGGATTGCATGGCACACTGAGCAATAGTAGACAGGGCCCTCATCCTCCTTCCAAATTCTCCTGCAGAAGAGCTGCAAATGAAATGTCAATAATAGTAATGAGTGAAGATATCATTTGAGTATTAGGCAAATAAATGATTCTAAGAGCATTCTATTAAAATTGTATCCCTGTTTGTAACATGTGATTCAACAGAAGTGGCAATGTTTCATGAAGCCTAGTGGAGGGCTTGGCTTCTCTTTCATGTTTGAATAGAGAGGGGTCCAAGGTGAGCAGGATCCTAGTTTAGGGTTCTTGATAGGTGGCTAAAGCTAGCCAGGATGAATGCTGAGCAAGTTAAGAATAAACAGCAAAAGACTGCTCCAGAGTTTGGCTTGGGCAACTGCTGGAGCATCAGCCACACTTGGAAACAGCACCAACAGATTGAAGGGGTTTGGCCTTCAAAACTGCAACAGATTGAAGGAGTTTGGCTTGGGAAAGCTGTAGGAACAGGAGCAGCAGTTTGTGAGACAGCCTGGCTCATGCAAATGTAGAAATGGCAGCAGCAGGATCTGATGGGATGTGTTGCTGGTGTATCTCCAAAAATTTTTAAACTGGCTGCTCATGTAATACCAGGGCCCTATCACCTATATGCTCAGTTTATCACTGTGTCTTGGAACCTTTCCATCAGAGTAGTAGAAAAAAATCTTATCCACATAAGAAAAGAGAAAGCAAGCCCACTCAGCTTATTATTTACAGACCTATCTTGCTGCTTCCAACTCTTTCTGTAATAGATAATGAATAAATTGGTTCACAAGCAACTGTTTAAGTACTTGGAGTTAAACAACATACTGAATGATACTCAATCTGGATTTCATTCTCATTATTTCACTGTCATCGCACTAAGAAATTGTTGGAGACATTTTCTCTGGTCATGCATTAAAGTCTATTTATAGGTGGAGTATTTATAACTCTGTCAAAGTCCCTTTGGACATGATTGGCCATTTTCACATATAAAAATTAATTTGAAATCAGTTAAAATAAAAAGCAGACAATTATTTTCAGTCACATTTGTCTTCTCCAAACCAGATGAATTGCATTAGGAATGAACTGTCATATATGCAATATAATACTAAGAACTTGTGTAACTGGGCACTGTATTGACACTTATGTTCAGTAAAGGCTGTTGTGCATGTTAATATGAAGATACAGCTCTCCGTGGTAACAACACATGGTGGGGCAAAATCTCTGTTAAAACTGAAAGCAAGCCTGAAGTCAGAGCTTTATCTCTTACAAGCACAGCATCTCACCTTTTTTCCCATATGCTTCGGAGATATATATGTATATAGAGGGATATCCAGGAACAGCATCAGTGGAGTTATGGTGTAGAAAGTAAAAAGACAGGAGGAAAAGGAGGTTTGAGCAACTGTGGGGAACTCTAGAGTGATCTTATAGTTTCTTGCTCTCACCAATATCCAAATATTCCGAGCAGTTTTGTCACGGGCAAAATGAATAGAGTTGTCTTTATTTGATCAGGAGTACGTAACTCAGAGCAAAATGCAATGGTGTTTTATTCTGAGGTTTAGGCTGTGCTGCAGTGGAAACATTCAGCCCTGCTACTATTTTCTGAACATCAAGTGAGTGTCTTTTCTCTAGAAAATCCCTACTGTAGCAAGACTCTTCACAATAACAGCATCCATGTGATGGATGTTCACATGGGCAAGTCTTTAAAATCTTTAATTCCTAAAAGAACCTAGCCACCATGATTTAAGTTTTGTTTTGATTTGGTAATGATGGTGATTCAGTTAAGCTTGCTTTAAGTCAATAATGGCCAATTTGGAATGATAAACTCATATGAATGAAAGAGCAGACTGGTTGGGGGAAGTGTGGTACTACTTATGTCCATCTCTATGCCATCACTTCGATGAATTCCTGAAATCCTGTAGAGGTGAAGAGCAGTGATACCATGGTAAGAAAATGGCAAAGAGGGGAGGAGAGGATTAATTCCTTTAATCTCTGCTAGTAAACTTTTACATGTAAAATGCAGGTATTATGACATGCATATTCATATGTTGAGCAGCTCAGGCTCTCATGGTGTCTTTCTAGCAGTAACAGTGGAGAAGTCACCACCAGACAATTACTGGAAATGAAGATCTAGCAAGTTCATTCCCCTGAGGCTTACTGTTTATTTGAGTTAGCAAGGGGGAAAATGCCTCTAATGGGGTTAAGGAAGGAGAAGCTGTGATGAGATGACGCCAGATGAGTTGTAGAAGTGTGGGCTGTTGCTGTACCAACAGATGAGATTTGGGGGAGTCTATTGTCAGTCTAATTGCTTTTTGAGCCATTAACTGGAAACATTTTTGGGTCAAACCATATTCAATAAGACTTCAGCACAGCAACTTGGGCATAGTTTTGGTTTGAAGATATTCTGGGTTTGGTATGACTTGGGTGGATTGTGAAGTGAAACTGGAATATGGTTCAAAAATATAGACTGGAGAGCTGGAGATTCAGGTGATGTTCTGGATTTTACTGGAAACTTGAAAACCTTTCTTTCCTATCTTTTTTTTTGTTTATTTTTTTTAACAAAGAAAGATTGCAGGCTTATGAAAATCTGAGAATAGAGATATAGTTGGAATTTAGCCTGTCTGCATTTGTCCATGATTTCTGAGACAAGAACGGCCACTGTCAAGTCATGGATCTTGCTTGTTGTTAATATCTGTATAGGATTCATTTTAAGCAGTAGGAATTCTGTTCAAAAGTCTGAAGACCTTGATTTTTAAAGAATGAGTGTTGCATTTCTTTTCTCTCTCCTTTCCCCTCACACGTCTGCAAAATGGGGTGGTGATAATAGCGTAACCTGCAAATGGAATGATGTTAAATTTCATATCTACCTTTCTTCTCTCATTCGTTCAGCCTTTCATTGCAATTCAGAAAACTCACGAATGAAAGGAAATAGCCTTACAGGTTCCTTTGACCTCGTGTTTGTGCTCCCTTTGACTTCCTTAGGTCCAGATGTGAAGTGAGAAAGAAAGATAAGCTGGTGGCTGTACTCTTATTAAAGAGTATGGGAGGAACCTTAACTCTGTCTCCCCTCCTTTTGGACACAATAACTGATTTTATGCCAAGAAGAAAATTAATTCTTCTAATACAAGGCAAAAACAAATTACTGTTCCCAACCACAGAAGGCAGAGGTGAAAGGAAAAGTATGTTTCTGAAGAACAATGTTTCTTGGGCTTGTTATTGTATTATGTTTCTTGGGCATATTCCTGCTAGTGAAATAGTCTGTCCTCCCTTCTTAAAGCTGGTATATAGAATTGCAATTGAGCCATAAAGAGATCTGACTGCCACAGCCTAGCCATACAAACACCTGCAGAAGAGCCACATGTCACGCTAGAGCCAGCAGAATCATTGCCTGAATAAAACATCCAGGACAGGTGAACCCTCCTTTTAATTTATCTGTGGCTTGAGTTTGGACAGAAAGGATTCATATGAGTTAGATGCCTAATGAAGGAAAAAGGGTCAGAATTTATCAGTAAGTATACAAGGCTTATATATACATATCTTCAAATGTGCTGGTGGAACTTAGCATATGAGGTATGTTAGAGTCTAGAATAAAAATTGAGACATTTCTTGATCTGTTTGTTGTTCCCTTATGGACTGAGGGAAACTGAGGGGAAAAAAAAGATGATGAGATGATGTAAGTTTGGGTAGTTTGTGCCTTTCTTTTTCTTTATTTTTTTTTTTTTCCTTTTCTGTCACTTACATCTATACACAACTATAATGGAATTCTGTGTAGAGTATGTATTGGAATTCTTGCTTTGTTTTTTTATTCAACTGCCTGTCTGTTTAGGAATCTCCTAAGAAATATTCCTTCTTTCAGACATGCATATCTGTTCTCTGAGATTCCATAATGAAACTCATTTTTACCATCTGGAATTAGTGAGTTGTAGACAAGATTTGTCAGTTCCTCCTATTTACTTTCCATGCAGTTGTGATAGTTTGCCTTTGATTTCATAAATGCCATAAGCTTAAACATCTTAAAAATTAATTCCAGGAAGTTTATCACCTGAATACTTATCATCTACATTTTTACCTAAGAAACTGAGTTAACTGTGTGATTATCTTTATGCCATGTTTTGTACTTGTTTTCTCTCCCCAGTGTGCTGAAAGGACAGTATTCATAACTCCATAATTAATTAATGGTAAAGTATGTTTAATTTCTTATTGAAGCTTGAGTTTGTAATTTGTATGGAGTATTTTGGTCATGGATGCAGATGAGATCAAGCATTCAAACAAGCTTAAATGCTTATTCAAAATCCATTTTGAAAATGGATTCTATTATTCTGAGAAATCTTCATGCAAGGCTTCCCTAAAGGTGAAAAATCTCCCACAAGCTTTGGCATGGAGGCAATCACTCTTGCTATGAATGGGCCAGCAAGTGGAGAGACAACCAAATAGTTGACCAGAAGTCACACAAAAAAGAATTAGTGGGCACGTTGTAACTCAAAAGTATTTGTTGAGCCACAGATTCTCTTTCAGGTAATGAGAGTCTGTTTTGACTCTAAATGAATGCCCCATGTAAGAGAGCAATTTTCATGCAGTAATTTTCAGTAAAAGGAAGGATTTTTCTTTGGTAGCTGAAGAAAGGTTCTGTGTATCTCTTTTTCTGCATTTTCCTATGCTTTAAAGAGTACTTCTCTGCCATCTTCATTCTTGTTAAAGTCTTGACTGATAAGGAATGTGTTCTCAAAGCAGATTCTGAAAAAATTATAGCAGGGTTTTGCTACAGGAATAAAATGGAGAAATAGGAATTGGTTATGAAATAATCCTCTGATACTAGTGAAATGGAAGGGTTCTTCCCACAGGAGCAAAAGATGGACAAGTAGTGTGATGTATTTTTGCATCTAATAATGTTTCACAGTTCCTTATAAAATGGCTTTCTCTAGAATAGTGCAATCCTGCTGCAAATTGCAGTGGTGATACAGACTATATTTCTGTCTTACTACTATATTTTTTTCCTCATTGTCCACGCAAGAACAGAGGGTCAAAGAAGTTATGCTTCAGTGGGACTTTCTAGTTTGCATGCATACAAAAAAACTTGTGCTTGGAGAGATATCTGGAATTTTCATATAAAGCCACTGAAATACAATTTATGACTTCAGGAATACGATCCATACCACATTATCCTTCTTTCAGGATTAGCCATTCCTTTGCATACAAATCAGTGTGAAAGATCCTGGCTTTAAGGGGTTTGTGGAACGGACTCTGGGAATGATTTCTTCACAGAACATGTCGATGCAACGAGATATTAAATTTCTGTACAAACTCTTGTCCCCTTAAAACCAGACAGAAATACACAAGGGATCAGACTTAAGAGAAGGGAGAAATCCTTTTCTGCTTTTAGGTCAACATTTGAACTTTTATTAAATATGCATGAATGCCTTGAATATAAATCATGTGCTGAAGGAAGGATGGCAAGTCAAAGTTCTGACTCTCATCCTTCCAGATTTCTTTCCAGGCAAGGTTTGTAGGGAGAAGTAAAAAATTTTATTAGCCTAAATAAAATAGTTGACAAGAGCAGGCAAGATTTTTGGCATACGATACCTCTAGCACAGCTATAAACTAAATATGCTGCAAAGAAATATAGATAGAACCTGGAAACGTGTAGACCTCTATGTCTAATTGTAGACCATTAAAAAGGAAGGCAAACTGGAAAAACAGAAGCAAACAATGTAAGGCTTGATGAATGCAGAGGTAATTGCATGTGTTCCTCTGCCATATCCCAAAAGAAGTTGGCTTTTGCTGGCTAGAAAAACATTTTGCTGCAGGAGTTAGCTTAGTGCAACCAATCTTCCTAACATGGTTTCATCGTCCTCCTTTGCTTTAAAATGTAAAAATAGCTGTATGCTCAGATTAGGGGGATGATATATATAAATCAGTTAGCAATTAGTACTTAGTAATGTAAGCTTTCCCTCTAGAACAAAAGTACTTGGGAGTAGTGTGTTAATGACTCCATCCCCCTTGCTTATACTACAGTTAGAAAGGAGATGCTTTCCTCTATTCAGTGCCTGTTAATTACTGTTTCCTTTTAAAAGCACAAAAATTAAGAGAAACAGTTGATAGCCCACAAATACATGGGCATCAAGTTGCTGAGGTAACTAATGTAAGAAGTATGTAAAGCTAAGAATATATGATCTTCTATTTTTTGATGTGGTTATAGATTGAAGAATAATTTACGTTGACCTGCTTTCCCAATGCCTCATATTTATAAAGATTATAAATAAATTGTGGCTGAGCATAAAAGTAAATTAAGTGTTCAGATGTAGTGACTTTAAAATGTATTTATGGAATTAACTTCCTCTTTGATATATGTGTGCTGGTATATTATGAACTGGTAAGCAGTTCACCTTCCTACACGTTTTTCAGGAGATGACCTCCAGACTTGTAAGTTTTTCTTCCTTATAGGTGCTATGAGACCATCCATATAAAGTCTTAAAAAGTTTTCATCCACGTTTCCCTCTTTGTGAGGTTACAGAAAAAAGCACAGATTTTTGTACTTCCTCAAAATCTATGGAGTCATTTGTTGAAGTTAGTGCTGGTTCTTGTTGTGCTGGTGGCTTTTGTGAAGGGGGTTTCTTTTCCCTTATAAACCAGCTCAATGACAGCAATATATTCAGCATAAAATCTCTTATTTTTTCTGGAAGCCAAATTCCAGAAAACCCAGAATGTGTATGGTAGTAGATTGTTTTGTGATTTTACACCCTGTAATATTTTAGAACACAGGTTACACAGTGAATAATGGTTATGAACATGCCCTTGCATAGACCCACAAGCACTGCCCTCTCCAAACAGGAGAGCTGCCACTTGCTATTCTCTCACTTTAAGGCAAAAAAAGGAGGACAGGACAGGGTCAGTTCTTTCCTTAGCTCTGGCTGCCAGAGCCTTCTGCTTGATCTATCAGAAGCTGCTAGATTTGATGCCCCAGTCACTCTGAACGTGGGAACATGATTCATTTAAACTTTTAAAGAGAGGTAATAGCAATGTAAATAAATTTTACAGTAACCCATAATGCTTTTAATAGCATGAATGTTGATAGTGTTTTTCTACAAAGTCCCAAGGCACTTTACTGCTACGCTATTAAAACAGGAAAAGTCATAAAATATAGAAGCAGTGCAGGGGAAAAAAGGACCCTAATCCTGTGTGAATCTGTAAAGTGTAGATCAGGGCCTTATTCGTTATTGGCTTCTGGCTAAGCTTATAAATGTACGTGCATGCATAAAATAGTTATTGTTGCTTTTGTACATGTGGGTGAGTACTTTAAAGCAAATTTATTAATCATTAACAATCTCTCTGTACTGGAACTATTAAATAGCCAGTGATTTGCCATAAATTATTTCATAAGTCTCCAATGCAGAGTTTGAAAGAGAGCAATGCCCAGAAAATTGAAGGAAAATCATAAGTTTGAATAACTACTCATGTGACATAGCCTGTATGTTATACTGTGAACATTAAGGCTCCAGTCCACTGTAAACAGTTGTATAAGGAACTTCACAGGTTTTCTCGGGTTTAGTTAAAGATATATTTTTATGCTGGCACATGGCTCTGCAGACTTTTCTACTGTATAACACAAACTGTCCATGTATATATTTGGTGACAATACGTCTCTAGCCAGTGCTGCAAAACACGGCTTCTGTCATCCCAATATTTTACATGTATGATATGTTCATTTCTGCTTCAGTCCTTCCACAATAAAAACTCTGCAATTTCAAAACCTTTTCCTCTCAGCATCTCCCTTTCATTCCACATCTGATGTAACAAGTCCTGTGTTAGTGGCTGAATATCTCATTTAGCTGCCTGCACAAGATCTATCTGCAGAATTTTTAATGTATACCAAGTTCTTGATTTACTGTAGCAGAGCTTTGATGGGGTATCCTGGAATATTGATAGAAAAGGAATAAATCTTGTTCAGGAAGGTCAAGGTGGAAAAAAAGGGTTGTTACTTAGTGAACTCATCATTTGGCAGCTGTGATCTTTGGAAAAGGAAGGAGGGAGACATTTAATAGATTCAAGAGATTAGAACCTTTTGAATCAGCTGGGGTTCCTGAATTTCAGTCAAGGACAGCAAACACATGGTCTGTAGTGATGTCTGAGTCATTAGTCATCAGGACTAACAAACTAGCAGAAGGTGGATGTGATAGAACAAAACAGACAGACAAATGCAGTGTCTGTCCCAAGAAATGGTGCACCTCAGACTCAACTCTCTCAAAAAAAAGGGGAATAAATAATTAAAATACTCAGAAGCAATGCTAACACAGCAAGGAAATACATAACTGCTAGCTTGAGAACACATTGAATAAATTTTATTTTTTTTACATTAGAGGCACGTGTTTTCTACACAGGCAAGAAGCTGTAGGTAATAGTGTCCGAGTTTTGCCAAAGCTAGCCTGTTTTCATGGCATTCTCACAGGACGAGAAGGGAAATGCTGGAGCTGTTGTTGCTGCAGTGCAAGATGATCTGTATTAATGCATTCAGAGTTGTTATCATTAGTTTGCTTCAAAATGGCAGATAACTTGTCTTCTAAGACAGAGGTAGGAGTTATATTAGATCACAAGCCAAACGGTGAGTGACCAAGATTACAGTGTTGCACCAAAAAGCAGAGAAATCAAGACTTCCTTGCGCGCAGCTTACAGTTATCTTGTGGGTACAACTAATTCTTGTGCTGGTAAAATCTTAGCTGAATATATAATGTTCAGTTTGGGGCAGTGCACTTAAAGCAAGATCCAGGCCAGTGGCAGGAATGAGCAAAGCCTAGTAAACAACATCTATAATAACTGCCTGAATGACACAAACTAAAACTAGTTTAGAGGATGGAAACAAGGAAAGCTGATGGTAGCTTCTGAGAACTTTAAAGATCTTGTAAGAAAGGAGGGCCTAAGCTGTTTTCTGGATTCCACTTGGTAGGACAGATTGTAACCAGCATCATCTGCAGTAAGAAATATTCAGATTACAAAGCTAAGAAGAAAACCCCAAACCCCAAAAGAAATGCAAACTTATTAATGATGCAGATAAAGTGTCACTTGAGTAGATTTTCCTGAGGCTGCTGTAAAGTGTCATTAGAGATCTCTAAGGATTGAATTACACAAACTTTTGTCAGACACAATGTAAGCGTACTTGAGCCTCCCTTAAGGCAAGGAAGTACACACCATGAACTTTCTGGGTCCATTCTTTCCCCATTTTCTCATCAATCTATTAATTATATTACAACATTATAGTGTACTAATGTCATTTTTCTCAGATTTTGCTGGAGAGTGGTAGCAAATCTTCCAGTTCATTGTACTACTCAGAGCTTGCATAGATACGTCTCTGCTAAAGCATTTACAAAATACAAAATGAATAAATAGTCTTTTAATGAAATGTATCCATAAAATGTAGGCCATTTCCTCCCAGAATTGAATTAAGGATTACAAGTGATCAATAACTAGATTACTGTATCTACTGAGAAGCTCTCTGTGTAGTTATATGAATAGTCCTCAGTAAGAGAATATGGCTGATATTTTATCACAGTGACTCTCTGAAAACATCTGAAACCACTTGGCTGTCTTAAAAGTTCTGTGACTAGAGAGATTGATCCTGGTTTTCAGCTGTAGGTTACTGGGTCAAATTTAGCTTAACCCCAGAATTATGGGTAATGCCTACTACCACATGCTCTCGGAGACCTATGGAAAAAACCGAGTGAAAATCTGCAAGAGTTTAGGCACCTAATTCAATATTTAAGCATACAAGCCTCTTGACTTTAGACGTTGTAAGCGTTCTCCACTTTGACTTTTTAGTAGTTTTCCCCCAAATGGGTTTAAAACAACTAATAAGTGACTGTGCTGCTTTTGCTGTATACTCTTTACATTCAAAAATCCCTTCAGTCCATAGTTGCATGGCACTGTTCACAAATGTCAATGCAATATTTGCACACAAACAGCCTAAACAGAGAATGGAAGTGCATAATGGAATGGAAGGGGCTGGAGAACAGGCCTTACGAGGAGCGGCTGAGAGAGCTGGGGGTGTTTAGCCTGGAGAAGAGGAGGCTGAGGAGAGACCTCCTTGCTCTCTATAACTGTCTCAAAGGAGGTTGTGGAGAGGAGGGAGCTGGCCTCTTCTTCCAAGTGACAGGACGACAGGGAATGGCCTCAAGCTCCGCCAGGGGAGGTTCAGGCTGGATATTAGGAAAAAAAATTTCAGAGAACGAGTCATTGGGCACTGGAACACGCTGCCCAGGGAGGCGGTAGATTCACCTTCCCTGGAGGTGTTTAAGGGATGGGTGGACGAGGTCCTAAGGGTCATGGTTTAGTGTTTGATAGGAATGGTTGGACTCGATGATCTGGTGGGTCTCTTCCAACCTGGTTATTCTGTGATTCTATAACTTTCTTTGGCTTGTCAATAGTGGCCTAAGTTTGTCAGCTGGCACTGATAGAGCATGAGATTAAGCTTTCTGCTCCACAAGGGGGTCTGGACAAATGCATGTTTGAGTGACCTGGTATATATGCCTAGGGCTACACTGGAATGCATTTGTATTTGTCATCAATGATATGTCAAACAAATTGAATTTGACACTTCTGTAATAAATAACTTTTTAAAAACCTAAATCTACCTTTTATGGTTTGGGGTAGGCATTGTGACTCATAATTAGAAATATTTTCTATTGCAAAGCCTCCCATTTTATTAGATGGAGCTTAAAAATGTTAATTATTTGTTAATTAAGTTAATTGTGAGTCAGAAATCCATCTGCTATGAATATGATGGAATTCTAATATCCAGCGATGTGACCAGTAGAGATTGAAAATCTAAATGCATATTTAACCTAAAAAGAGGAGGAATGTCTAACTCCTTTATTGCAGTATCACCCAGATTTTAACATTCATGGAAAATTCACTGGCTACTGCTTCAGCCTTTAATTTTAGTGAGCTGTATGCTCCACTGTGTAAACTGGGTCTGTTTCATCTACTATTATTTATGTGTTTATTTTCATATTCGATTTCCTGCTGTCAAAGTGGTTGCTTATTGTGCTAAAGAGACCCTGTTTTGGTTCTTCCAACTCCACAAAGCTTGGCCATGTGCTCACATCTCACTTTATTCCAAGAGGGGCAGGTGAGTTCAGAGTTGCTTCGTGAGGAAGGATCAATGAAGGGTGTTCAGCGCTGATATCTGTGTCCGCTTCACTTTTGTGAACACTTGTACATAACGACAGTGGATAGTTCAAAAACTGTGAATAGAATTGCATTCTTCCTCTAGAATACCTTCAGGTAACTTCATCCCCATTACTCCTCCTCTCACTCACTGGTGAACAGGACAGGAGCTCTCCGAACCATTTCTTGTCCCATTGAGAGCACTCCAGTCCACTAAGTTTTCCAGACTTCTGTTCATTGTTTCCATCTGACCTATGCAGTTGTCATTTGAATTGTGTAATGGTGTATACTAACGTGTTTTATGCTACCTGACTATTAAGGACTGTCTATATTTTGCTACAGTACTTCACGTTTTCATTTCTGTTTTGTCGCTGTTATAACTGGAAGCCTTAATTAACCATGTACATCACATGTGTTACCTGTTACCAAGGCAATATTGTCTTTAAATCTGAGGAGGTGGATTTGCTTTCTTTTTATCTCAAGTGCTCTGTTCTGATTGCAGATCTGCACCTGCTTAGCAACAAAAAGACACATGTTCAAGGGGCTAGCTGTAACTTCATCTTAAAAGTACAGCTGACTCTAGATACGATTATCCTTTAAAAATCCAAGACCCAAACTCTAAGTATGGAGCAGTGACCCTATGTATTATAATGTCATTAGACTCCAGTGGCATCTGTTTCTTTCTCTAAAAAACTTCTTTATTTTGGATACAAAAGAGTAGAGTAGGCCTTTGCATGGAGTAATCAAATCAAATTGTTATGATTTGTGATTAATGGGGTGATAAACAGGTATATACTGCAGTGTTAGAAATACCCATGTTAATGCTGTGGTTCAAGAGGCTGAAACCTGCAACACGTTTTGTCTGGTAAAGTGTAAAGGACAGGCAAACATGACTTTCTCCTCACCCCCAATATATTTATTTTTTTCTATAGTGTAGGAAGATTTTCTTCCCAGTTGCATTATGTCCATCTGCTAGTTGATGCCATCAGCTGCCAGGCATCCCAGCACATGCACAGCTATACCAAGTAAGTTGCCCTCCACCTTACCTTATGTTAAAGATCTATTCTGGCTTCTCCAGTTGTCCACCTTGAGGTCTTTAGTTAAATACTTCTGTGCCAGGGAGAAATTCTGCACGGATGAAAAACAGACTGTAGAAGGACATAATAATTATACTAGCAGCAAAATGTCAGCAGACTAATGTAGGTTCCCTATAGGGATTTGAATTTTCTTACAAAAATTGAAGCCACTAAATAAAACAAAATTTTAGAGATTTTGTTGGGAGTGACAGAAGTGGCCAAATGTTCTTTCTGCTGTATCTCTGGCATTCTGCAATTTTTGGCTGAGTAAGAATAGTAGGCTATCTTTCTCTGTTAGTTATCAGAGCTTACATATATATATAGAGAGGTTTCTTAAGTTTGCTAGATGGGGAGAAAAATGTGAGCCGTGCCCTGGCAAAAGTACTTATCAGGTATTTTACTGTAAATTGCTGTAAAATAAAAAAATCTGAAGCCCAAACCTGGGAACAAATGAGTTCAGAGTCACTGCAGAAGCCTGTGAGGACCATCTGAATGCAGGTTCAATTGCAAGCCCAGAATTACAAGTCCAAACTACATAGTTTCATTAATGGGGAAAAAAAAAAATCAAACTCTAGAAAAACACCTAGTGATGTATGACACCACTTAATTTTTAGAGAAAAACACCTAGTGATGTATGACACCACTTAATTTTTAGAGAAATAATATTGAGGATTTTCATACGTTTAAATAAACTTAGTGTTTATAACTGTTTATTAATGAGTCTTTTGAAACACTGTAGGCATTGCCCTTGTTTCACTGGTGGGGAAATGGAGGCTCTGCTTGCAGAACTGCTATGAATAAGCTCTCTTTATTCTGAGAGGAGAAGACATATACTTTGACAAGTGTGCAAAGGGAAAAAAATCTGCTTGTGAGTGGGAGTCCAGTTTTCTATCTTGTATCTCACTGAAAGACTGTAAGAAAGGATTCTTACATGACATCAACCACAAATGACATGAGAGTTTTCTTTAAGTTACTTCTGAAGTGAGCACCCAGGAGACTCTTGTTCATGCAGAAGATATTTTTAACTTTTCAAAGAAAACTCAGAGTGTAACTTTTGTTTCATTTTCACAGTTCCTTTTTAATCTGTCCCATCTCTGCTGGGTCCAATGTTCCTATAGGTGAGGCTTTTCTGTCCAATTTTTTCTAAACGTGATCAAGTAACAATCTTTGCGGACATCTATGTAGGGCAGCTGTTCCTTCACCCTATACCAGGTAGCACCGGCTCTCAAAGGGCTATTTCTGGAGAATAGAAACATACCTGAAGCACCACATTATCCTGGATTAAAACTTCTGGTTGATCCTTTAAATTATGTTCTGTATGGGCTCTTAAATCAAAGCTGTTAATGGTGAAGGTGTAAAAACCCTTTAACCACCAACCCTGCCAGGGCATCTTGCAATATCCTCCACTCAACGTAGTAACAACAAATTGCTTGTTAGGACAGTCTTCTACTATAGTTTCTAGTCTTATTACAGTTCTGAGTAAATTCTGGCTGCAAGGGTGCAGAGATGATAGGAGGTGGATATGAAGTGTTGACCTAAGGTGGGGGCAGCACAGTCCCCACACACTGAGGGAAAGTCTGTTCTTGATTAGCCACAGTACAATTTCAGCCATGCTTGTGTCTGGACGGGTGCACACTCTCCTGGGTGGAAAACTGGTTGGATGGCCGGGCCCAGAGAGTGGTGGGAAATGATGTTAAATCCAGCTGGAGGCCAGTGACAAGTGACGTTCCCCAGGGCTCAGTCCTGGGTCCAGCCCTGTTCAATGTCTTTATCAACGACCTGGATGAGGGCATCGAGTGCTCCCTTAGCAAGTTTGCAGATGACACCAAGCTGGGTGGAAGTGTGGATCTGCTGGAGGGTCGGGAGGCTCTGCAAAGGGACCTGAACAGGCTGGACTGCTGGGCTGAGACCAATGGCAGGAGGTTTAACAAGGCCAAATGCCGGGTTCTGCACTGGGGGCACAACAACGCTATGCAGTGCTACAAACTAGGAGAAGTCTGTATAGAAAGCTGCCTGGAGGAGAAGGACCTTGGAGTGTTGGTTGACAGCCGACTGAACATGAGCCAGCAGTGGCCCAGGTGGCCAAGAAGGCCAATGGCATCCTGGCTTGTATCAGAAATGGCGTGACCAGCAGGTCCAGGGAGGTTATTCTCCCTCTGTACTCGGCACTGGTGAGACCGCACCTCGAGTACTGTGTTCAGTTCTGGGCCCCTCACCACAAGAAGGATGCTGAGGCTCTGGAGCGAGTTCAGAGAAGAGCAACGAAGCTGGTGAAGGGGCTGGAGAACAGGCCTTATGGGGAGTGACTGAGAGAGCTGGGGGTGTTTAGCCTGGAGAAGAGGAGGCTGAGGAGAGACCTCATTGCTCTCTATAACTACCTCAAAGAAGGTTGTGGTGAGGAGGGTGCTGGCCTCTTCTTCCCAGTGTCAGGGGACAGGACAAGAGGGAATGGCCACAAGCTCCACCAGGGGAGATTTAGGCTGGACATTAGGAAAAAATTTTTCACAGGAGGGGTTACTGGGCAGTGGAACAGGCTGCGCAGGGAGGTGGTTGATTCACCTTCCCTGGAGGTGTTTAAGGGATGGGTGGACGAGGTCCTAAGGGGCATAGGTTAGTGTTTGATAGGAATAGTTGGACTCGATGATCTGGTGGGTCTCTTCCAACCTGGTTATTCTATGATTCTGTGATGTAGTATAATTCCACTCAAGCTAAGGCTTTACTCAGGGTATGATACGATGTAATTGAAATCAGAAACTGTCTCAAAATGAGACAGATAAGAGATGTTAAAAAAAACTCCAAACCTGAACAAACAAACAAAACAAAAACCCAGCAAAAGAAACCACCAAACCCAACTAAAAGGACACATTGTTAAATTTAAGTGAAAGATGTAAAATGGGCAATGGTTGCAATGCACGTGAAGCCCATAGAGCCTAGATATGAAATTTTCAAGCAAAACTTTACAGCATTGTAACAGATCAGAAACTGCAACTCTTGCAAAGAGACAATATCTGAAAACCAACAGCTCAGAGTGACCTTATCTGTTCTTTCTTTTTTTGGAAGAAGGTTTAAATGATATAAAGACCTTGTGGTTTTGGTTGGCTGCTCAGGGACAGGATAGTCTCAAGTATCTCCCAGTTCCCATAGAAATAAATGACAATAATATGCATGGCGTTGAAATGCGTGGTAATGCACAGTCTTAGTAGGACGTGCTGCACAAGCAGCTCAGCAATGCAGCAGTAGACCAAAACGGATTTTCCTGTGCATGGCCTGGAAGATTTTCCAATTACAAACTACATTTAGCAGAATACAGCTAAATAAAAAGTGCCTACATCATATACTGCAGCTAGATATATTCCTGAAGCACTTTAAACTAAAAAGTCTTTATGATTCTAAACAACCCATATGTCTGTCAATGCTGTCATTGTGCTGCAGCAAGGAAAGGAAACAAAATTTAATTTGTAAAGAAGTTTCCTCTGGCTGAAAGCACAAGTCTTCCCCGTTCTCATTTAAGCCACTGCTCACAATTGCAGCGCTCTCTCTCTCTCCCTCTCTCTTTCTCAGACTTCTTATAAAATGCTTTGCATTTCGTTTTGGATCACGTCAGGTTAATTTTATGGCAAACAATCTCTGTTTTCTGAAACACACAAAAGAAATATAATTATTGCTGAGTGAAGGGTGAAGGGGAGTTGGAAGGAAATTGAACACGATGCTGGTAATTGGTTTTGGGCACTGGTGCTGGGATGATTCTAGCCACCTAAGAAAAAATACCTAAAAAATGTTATCAATTATAAATGGGAAGCTTTGTAGTATAATTCAAAAGATGAGAGGAAGAAAACAATGTCCTACTGAAAAAGGCTCCAACCAAACAAAAAAACCCAACAACCAAAGGCAAAAGCCAATGACCCCAAATCCCCAACCAAACATTTTGCACAGTAAACTAGTCATTATTTGATTTAATATGCTCCATAATCAAAGAAATGTTCCTGTGCTTTAATTTTCAAATTTGTTGAAGTGACAAGTGAGATTTTATGATGTTTAATTTTAACCTCTTTCTATTCCTACTGTAATCAAAGGGGGTTTTGTCATAAGGACAACCTGCTGTGGCCAAGACAACACATTGACAATTCTTACCCAAAGAAGTCTTCAAATCAACTTGCCATGCTTCTTCCTATAAGTAAGCCTACTCCAGTAAGTTCAGCTGTATTTGCCTATAGAGAATCAACATTTGTCTCAGAATTGACTGAACCATCTATTCTGCTTCCTTTTCTCATGTAGACTAAGTATTTTTGAACTTGTTTGCTTTGGTGCTTTTACTGTATGATTGTTTTCAATAACTTTTATTATAAGTGGCACTACAGGCAAACGAGGCTGGCAAGATTTGGTCCTCATTGCAAACATTTCACAGTTGTAATCATCTAAATTGCCTCGTGAAATTGTTCATTAGATAAAAATTAATAAATCTGATAAATGAAATCCAATGCACTGTTAGGCTGTTGACATTAAATTTGGCATAAAAACATAGTTGTAAATGAAGTTATTTATATATATATTGATTTGGGGCCAAATATTGAGGTCTTTGAACAATTTTTAAACTAATGTTTACTCCAGTAAGCGTATTGAATGGGAATGAAAACAGTGGCCTAATTTAGAGCTCTGAGATCTATTTATGAAAACTAAATTTCTTTATGCCAATCTCCCACCTGCAGGACTCTGGGAGAGAGTTCAGGGTTTTGAGGAGGATAGATTTCTCCATTTCCCTGTTTCTGACCACACAAAGGAATTAATGTGTAGAATTGTACCATTACAGTGACTTCTGTACAAAGCCATGTGTCTGTCCTTCGATTCTCAGTGGATGGGGAGAGTATATGGCGCTGAAGATGACATTTTATCCAAAATTAGTAGGTAGCACCCAGCACCATAATTATTTCTTTCTTACTTTCCTATTTGCACATCCCAGAGGACTCAGGGATGCAATCCAGATGACTACTGTGTTCTTTTCCAATTGAATATTGCCAGTTTTTTATGTACATTTACCTACCAACGTTGTAACAGACCCTAGGGTTGCCTCAAGTTGTAGTTTGTTGAGAAAGATAGTAAACTGAATAAAAGGCATATATTTAATTGGAATAGTAATGAGAAGAAAATTATTTTCTCATTTATTACAGTATAAAACTAAAATAACACTATTCAAATCAATGGAGCTACTTCACAGTTATACCAACATCTCTGAAAATCAAGCTGAGCCTCAAGTTTTGGGGTTTTGTTGTCTCTTTGGGAAAAAAAATGATTATGAGTTGTCTCAGATGAATGATTCTGTAAACACAATTTTAGCCTGTCAACAGACGGGACAAATGGAGAACAAGTTGTAGAAGTATAAGCTAAAGCATTATTAATATTGTACTGTTACCGAGCCAACCTGTAGAGGAACTGAAAAACATCCTATTGGTTAAGTAATCACTACACATACTCTTTTGGAGATTAATACTTTGAATTTTCAAAGCTTTTATATGTGTCAGTTCTGCTAAAAGGATGAAACTGCAAAAATGCACTCATAGCAAGTTGAAAGCATTAATAGCAATGTCAGATACACTTTAAGGATAATCACAACTCTTTTACATCTAGTAGACCTAGTAGTCTCAGATATGGAAATAATACTTTTGACAACTGAAAATGTTTGAGGAAGTGGAAAAAAGCCAAACAATGTTGTATAATATTTTAAACCTGGATAGTTATTTCATGCCTTGATTTTGAGCACTATATTCTTTGCTACGTGTGCACCATACTGGTGATCTTTTAAAAGCAATTACAAAATCATTGTGGCTTCCTCCCTTTCTTATGATGGTAACTGGATTCTTAGAGACTTTTTTATTTAAAGTAATAGTGCTGCTTTTTTCTAGGAGATTATCATGCTATTTCAAGTATAAGGAATAGATGTAATTTGAATCCTCAAACTACCCACCTGGAAGTCGTGTCAATCCCACATTTGGGGTAATAATGTTGATTGAGATTACTTACATCTGCATTATTTAAATTTATATTTAATGCCAGCAAGAGTCTGGCTGTCTGACAAGATGAGGTCTTGTATAACTTTAGAATATCTTTATTCCATATGCTATTCACTGATGAGCAGCTGACCATCAATCACTAATGAAGAAGAGGACAACATTTAGCTACTAGTCAATTTTACTTTTAAGATAGGTTTTTTAAAGCCAGGATGCAAATGATTTATTTTGAATGAGATCAAATTTGGCCTCGAGTTTTAAATTTGTTATCAATGAACTGAGTCCTTTGTGAGAACCATGCTTGAACACTCATGGTGTAAAACTCTGCTTGTAGAAATATGTGAGATGAGAATGTATTTAACTGTATCATTATATTTAAACATAACATATTACTAAGAATATAGGTTCTTATTCTGGTGTTTTGAATAATGATGATTAGTGTTATCTGAGGCTACTCCTAAACCTATATCTTGTGTAAAAGGTGCTGCCTGAAATCATGATGAAAATGGGGTCAAAGCTAGAAGCTTTCCAAAATCCTGTGAAATATCTATTTGCCTTTCTGGCAAAATATTAATTTTTGAGCTTTGCTTCTGGAAACCAAGTTCAATGCCTGAATCCTGCAATGAGTGAGTTCAGATTTCTGATTACCCAGGAGAGAAATCAAACCTTCAAGAAGTCTTTCCCAATACACCCTCTCCAAACTCTGCCTAATATTTTATAAGGAAATTTTGTGGTAATTTTGTGACACAGCTGACCTAAGGATAAGAGTGTTGTTTAATATTATGGGTTGCATTCGTCTAAAGATAAAAAGTGTGTGTATCATGTGTGGATATGTCACCTTTAAATCCAAATATTAACATGGGAAATAAGAGTAGTTGTGGGATCATTGAACTAAGATGAAAAAGACAAAGCATGTCAGGGTCCCCCAGTGTCTCAGCACTAGAATATTTGTGTTTTATTCATTTTAGTGTTTTCATTTATTCTTTTCCTGGTATTCAGTAAAGGCTTCTTCCTACCTAAAGAAGGCAGAAAATATCCTTACAAGGTAGGCATTAAATGCAGGAGTACCTTCTTACAGCAAGTAGTATGTCCAGTGTATGCCATTATATTTGTAGACCATCTTTATAAATGCTCCGATGGCTATTGGAGGTTCCCTGTGAGCTAGTCAAGATGTTAATTCTTGATAAGATCTGCTTTGATTATTAAAAATATTTCACAGAATCACAGAATCACCAGGTTGGAAGAGACCCACTGGATCATCGAGTCCAACCATTCCCACCAGTCCCTAAATCATGCTCCTAAGTACCTCATCCACCCTCACCTTAAACACCTCCAGGGACGGTGACTCAACCACCTCCCTTGGCAGACCGTTCCAATGCCTAACCACCCTCTCCGTGAAGAACTTTTTCCTAATCTCAAGCCTAAATCTCCCCTGGCGGAGGTTGAGGCCATTCCCTCTCGTCCTGTCCCCTGTCACTTGGGAGAAGAGGCCAGCACCCTCCTCTCCACAACCTCCCTTCAGGTAGTTGTAGAGAGTAATAAGGTCTCCCCTCAGCCTCCTCTTCTCCAGGCTGAACAACCCCAGTTCTCTCAGTCGCTCCTCATAAGATCTGTTCTCCAGCCCCTTCACCAGCTTCGTTGCTCTTCTCTGGACTCGCTCCAGAGCCACAACATCCTTCTTGTGGTGAGGGGCCCAGAACTGAACACAGCACTAGAGGTGTGGTCTCACCAGTGCCGAGTACAGAGGGAGAATAACCTCCCTGGACCTGCTGGTCACGCCGTTTCTGATCCAAGCCAAGATGCCATTGGCCTTCTTGGCCACCTGGGCCACTGCTGGCTCATGTTCAGTCGGTTGTCAACCAGCACCCCCAGGTCCTTCTCCTCCTGGCAGCTTTCCAGCCAGGTTTCTCCTAGTTTGTAGCACTGCATAGCGTTGTTGTGCCCCAAGTGCAGGACCCGGCATTTGGCCTTGTTAAACCTCATGCCGTTGGACTCTGCCCAGCAGTCCAGCCTGTTCAGATCCCTTTGGAGCCTCCCGACCCTCCAGCAGATCCACACTTCCACCCAGCTTGGTGTCATCTGCAAACTTGCTAAGGGAGCACTCGATGCCTTCATCCAGGTCATTGATAAAGACATTGAACAGGACTGGACCCAGGACTGAGCCCTGGGGAACGTCACTTGTCACTGGCCTCCAGCTGGATTTAACTCCATTTACCACCACCCTCTGGGCCCGGTCATTCAAACAGTTTTCCACACAGGAGAGTGTGCGCCTGTCCAGGCCAGAGGTGACAGTTTCCGAAGCAGAATGCTATGAGAAACTGTATCAAAAGCTTTACTAAAGTCCAGGAAGAAGAATTCAAATAATCTTTTTAATTTTCCCCACTAGTAATATATACTTTTCCTTGAAATTTTAACACCTTAATATTTCAACCATGCTATTATTCCAGAATGATCTTTGAATCTGTTCAAGTTAAAACTACTGAATATCTTTGGAACCATAGCTGCTTCTACCAGAATAATTACAAGATTTTTTCTTTGCACATTAGTATAGACTCTTCAAGAAGGTGAAATAAATGTTTATAGTCAAAAGAAAGAAATGGAAAACAGAAATTGAAGCTTAAGTGTAAGGTTTTAAAGAAATTGCTGGGTAGTTTTTTTAGACAAAGATATCCCTCACTTTTTCTTGATATAAGGAACTCTTCAGCTGCCCAGCACCATTGAAAATTAAGCCATTTTTATAAAGTTTTAAGTATAAAGTGGCACTCCCTTTTATATAATTGCTAATACATTATTGTGCATATTTCATGTGCATAATTATGTTTATCTTATTAATGTAACTCCTCCGGTTATGAAACTTTAAGCTACGATCTTAGAATGAGTGAGTAATAAACCCAGAAAGAAAGCATAAAGGTCTTATCCTCTGCCTCAAAACTCCTCAGCATCTGCTTTTTGCTTTTTGTCTAAAGGTTGTGTGAGGATGTGAATTTGGGAGATAAGCAAGCTGACAATTTCTCTTCAAAGTCATCCTTGCTGCAGCTCATTTTCAGCCTTCTCAGTCTCCCTTGGACAGTTACAAGACAGCTTTATTATGCAGCTCTCTTTCCCCTATTTTTGTACATATCATTTTCTGTTTGTCATGTTTAGGACACCTTCATTTCCTTTGTCTCTCAGAAGCAAAGATGATTACATTAAGTGTGGAAGTCTCCTTTCTTTACTTTTGGACCATACAATTACTTTCCATTTTTCTTAATAAATTTTAGTGGGGTTCTTCTGGTTGTGTGTTAATGTGGCAAGACCACCAGGAAAACACAGAGCTACTATTACAAGCTGAGGAAGGCTAAAATCGTATTAATCAAGTGACTTTATGTTGTCCTTGTGAGATGTGTTAGCTACTAGCTGGATTACAGCATCTTCCTTTCCATATAAATCCCCAGAAAAAAGATGTAGGAGCTGGAAGGGACTGGAAGGTATCTTCAATCCTGTTTAATCACCACAAGTAAAGGGAAGGTATTAGAAATACCCTTGAGGCTAATCCTGACAAATCACTTACATTCTGAAAGGTAGAACTAATATGTGCAAGTGTCTTAGATTCAAGCTTCCATCCATAGGCATGCTTGAGTGAGTCTGGAGCAGTTGGCCTTACACCTGGACTTTGTGAACCTGATCATCTGAATGTCTAGTTTAAAGCTCTTAAAGTATCCTGATATTGTAGTAGTGAGGATTATGTAGATGACTTGCTGGTTAGTAAATCTACTTCATGGGATGAGAATACCCAAATAACAATCACTTAGAATACGTATATGACTTACCTTCTGGACACGTGGAGCTCTCCGCTACATCTGTCTTCCTATTCCCTTCACATCCACTCCGGCACAGAGCCTCTCTTGCTGCCAGAAGAGCTTTCTCCAGTGGGGCTGAAGGTGAAGGGCTGATCTCGCATTTTCCTAAGGTGAAACAACAGTACAGATTTTCAGCCGAAAATCACACACTGTAGAAGGCACCATGCTGAATAGAACAGCTGCTCCCCAGCTCTGTCCTTTCTCTCCTCAGGTCCTCTTTCCTCAAAGTGGCTATTGCTTGAACAAAGTAGTATATAAATACTTGTATGCATACATTAACTTGGTACAGCGTTATGAGAGATGCACTTGTGGGGATGGGGCTGCCTTTCTTGGAGACCCTTATAAGTGCAGTAGAGATGCTACATCTGCCAATCCATTTCTGGGGCACTGACTTGCTCTGCTCCACCCAGTGCCACATAGCAGATGGGAGCATCTGCCCTTGCTTTTGTAACCATTGAAACAGTGATTAAAGATGAGCTTGCATATTCCAAAGTTGCATGTGTTGCTCCAGAAGATAAATCAAGGTTTTGTTTTATTTGAAAACAGAAACAAACTCAATGTTTTTGTGCACTGAACTTCTCAGTTTTGGCAGAAACATTCTGAGTTGGAACCCTGTTAGTCACGTGGACTTGAGAACTTTGAAAATGCATCATGTTTCACAGGCAGGTGCTGTCTTTGGAATCTCTACAGGATTTCCAGATTGCTCCATATCCAACACTGCCATTAAGGAATAAAACCGTTCCTCGACTTGTACCACGTTTTCAGGAGTGGTATTTTGCTTTTGCTGTAAACAAGTCTGTCTGATAAAGAAATTGTGAAGCAGCTTTCCTGGGTTCAGCTTTACAGCAATCCCTGTTTTTTTTTTTTTTTTTTTTTGTCAGAGAAAAGGGTGTTAAGAGAGTTTGATGCCCTTTACCTTCAGTCTTCAAAATTCAACTAGAAGATACTCAGTTGATGGGATGTAATTTTGATTTCCTCACTGGAAAACAGTGTATGAAATAGTCCTCCACAAGGATGTATTTTCCAGCTGAGGAAGCCTTAAAGAGTTTATTCCTAGCATTTAAGTTCTCTGCCCACTCTTCCACTTTGCTCACTGCACCTCTTGCCATCTTCTCACCTTGCCTCTGCCTTCTCTGCACTGGTGTTTAAGAGCTGCTTTGAATTCCATAGTTCCCTTTGAAATTCTTCCACATCCATTGGCTTGTACGTCCCTCATCACCTCTTTCAAGCCCTTATTAGGGATAAAACAAGTTGTTACGTCCCCCTACCTGTACTGCACACGTATGATTGCCCAAGTGGGAGTTGGGAGGTCTCTTTTCCTTGGTCTTTAGCCGCCCTTCTTGGATGGATCTGGATTTTGCCTTCTACTCAGGGTGCCTTTACTGATTCCCAGTTTATCAAGGAAAAAGTAAATCTGCCTTTCATTTGTTTAAATATCTAAATGATATTACAAGAATACAGTAGTCATCAGGATACTTGCAAACTTTTAAATTTGTTTTCCCTGACTAGTCCAACTGTAAACCAGTAAGGACTCACTGAAGAGACTTGTTATGGTGGTGTAAACTAGGGCTTGCTCTAGTAGCCTGGTAATCTACTGATGTAAGATGTTCCCATAGAACACTTTGGAGAAAAAATATTGTATAACTACTTTCCTAGAAAAGCCCTGGAAAAAAAGAGAACAATTTGGGTTCATCTTCTGTTATGGCTGCAGCGTGTAATTTGCTACCTATCTACTCCTTGGTGCCTCTGTTTATATCTCTGTGTTCTTTATATTGATGTTTGCCTAATGAAATGCTGCTCTGGAAGATTTATCGGTGTACATTAATAGAATAATTAAAGGTCTTTGAAAGTCTCAGATGAAATGTGTACCCGGTCAGGGAAAAATTGTGGAAGTAGGAGATAGGAGGTGACCTGTCTGCACCTACAGCCCGTGGAGCTGACCTGACGGGTGTCAGGGCCAGTGTGTGAGTATCGGAAAGCCAGGGTCACCTGCACCCACGGAGAGAGCATCCTCTCTCCCTTTCCTTCGCCTGCCTTCTTCCACTTGGGCTGCCTTGGGAAGCGACCGGGGAGGGGGATGATCGTGGAAGGAGGGGATTAAAGCATCCCCGTCTTTGCACAGGGAAGGGCAAGGAGAGGAGAGAGATGCCTTAATGGGCGGGGGAGGCTGGGGGAGAGTCGCAGCGTGGCCCTGCATCCCCGCTGGGCTGCGGTGCCCCCAGGATCCCTGTGCGGCGGCGCGGGGGGCGGCAGCTCCACCAGCTGATGGAACATCCCGCCAGCCCATTTGTGCTCTCTTCATACGTGTCTTCCTCTGTGCTTTCCTTCTTCTTTTTTTTTTTTATTTTTTTTTTCAGCCTTTCAATATCTCCCTGGGAATTTTCTATTTTGCAGCTTTTTTATTTTTTTTTCTTTTCTCTCTCTTCCTCCTTCCTGCTGAGGATACCTTTCGCCTGCCAAGTTTGTAGTGACACCTCTCAGATTCCCCCACTCCCTGTTTTTTTGGATCTATTACAGTGTCCGTTTGTAGATAGGCGTACCGTATTTTTTTGCCTCTTTTTTTTTTTTCAAGAATATTGAAATTCTTTGGGAAGCTAATGGATACTGAGGAGCACGATCCTAAAAATCTCTTTTCGAATCTGTAAATGAGGTGTATGAAGGAATCCTTAAAATCAGCCATCAATTTAGCTTTATATTAAGCACCTCGAAGCGTTTATGATAGCAGAGCAGGTGCAAGCGAGGATTAGTAATAAGGTAAGGGAGCTATTTCCATCTTTGAGGCAGCAGCATTTGCTCGGGGTTATCAGCAGCTTCTCTTTTTTTCATGGAATCTGGGCTGATTTATTTGCATTTTCAGTGCTGTTCTCCCGTCCTTCGGAGTCATTTCTAAAACGCCTGCTTGCTTTTCATCACTAAAATATACATTTGTTCTCCTTGCCTGCTCTGTATTTGGGAGTTTCTTTGCTGTGCACATGTTTTGGCTGTTATTTGATAAGTGTTTAAAAAACACCAATCCTCTGTTTAAAATGATTTCTTATCTTGCACTTTCCTCCACCCAGCAGGATTCCTGAAAAGCCCCATAGAAAACTGCAACACGAGAGCTTTTTTTTTTTACTTGGGTTTAGAAAGGAGAGAGGAGTAGTTAAAAGCCCCCTCCTCCCCGGGGAATACTGGGCAGGGGAAGGAGGGGGAAAGCAATCAGATTCTCCCTCTAAAAGCCAATGAGTTCTCCTCCCTTTGCCACCTCCAGTTCCTTGGGGTTGGGGCTGGTTTCCCTCCCAAAGTTTCTCCTTCCCCCGCCCCAGGGCCCTTCTGTGGGGAGGGGGAAAGGTGAGCAGAGCTCAGCGAGGGCACCTGCGCTGAATTTCAAACGCTCCTGGGGGTGTGTATGTGATTGTGTGTGTGCGACTGCTCCTGGGCGGCTGGAGAGGAGGATAAGAGGGAGAGGATGCCCTGGCTTCCTTCTGGGATGCTGCAGGCTCTTGCTCTCCATCAGCATGCTTTACTAATTTTTGTTTTATCAGCTCCATTTAGGGATATAAATGGGATGAGCAAGGATATCAATTACCAGCTAACTGCGGCAATAGTCCGTGTTTTATGGGATTTAATGATTTCTCTTGTTTTGAAAAAGCTCTTGTGACGCCAACAATAAAGAACTCCATAAATCATCTAAATGAATTGTGTTCCAGTACAGGCAATTTTTAGTCGTTTGCTGCGTATCTTCCTGTCCCAGTAATTAATTGCACTAGCAGTCGTGAACATGTTTCTGGTAATAAAGGTGCCGTTACTAAAGAGTCACTTTCTTGCTGTGGGTCCCATGTTTACTGAACTCCTACTGTGTCTTAGCTGTAGACAGCCAGCCGCTTTCCTCTCGAGATACAGGGACAGATCAGATGGCTGTGAAGTGAGTGTGGTGTGTGAATATACCTGTTCTGTGAAGTGACAAGTTCCCCAGCACTGAAAAGAGTGGGAGCCCATTTAATGGGCTGCTTCAGTGACTTAGGCTGAAAGCAGGAGGTAATCATCACTTAAGCCTTTTAATTACGTATTTTGATTAAAGAATGAAGCAAACTTTTTTTTTTGTAATCTTGATGATTCTATCATTACCTTTTTAAATCCTCTTAAAAATAAGCTGGAGCAGTGGAGTTTGGTCCTTCAGCAGAATATAGCAACGTTCCTGCAGTGCTGTGAGGAAAGCTCCTCTTTTATGCTATCCTTTCTGTTGCTTTATTCACACCTTCTCTTGTATTCATGACTGTATTTTTTGATCCATTATTTACAGTCAGGATATACTGAAAAGGCTGGAATAAAATATTGTGTTCTACTTACAGAGGGAAACATGCTTTGAGGAAAGGAATCAAGTTTGACTGTTTGAAGAGAATTGTTAAGCCACAGAGTTTACATTTCCTTGAGTTTTCTTTCCACTGCCTTTGACAATCTTTAATGTTATCTGCAACCGGTGATGTAGTGTATATCTATATGTACATATTTCATCTGTGTAGCTTGCTACATGTTCAGTGGGAGCTCTAATGTTTCCAACTAATCATTCACAATAATCAGCAATTGAACAGGTAGCAGGCTCAGTTCACCATATGATTAATTGGGCCATTAGTTGCCAAACATAATAGCATTATGTAGATATGCTGAGTCCCTCAAAAACTGTTACCGTGGGATATGTTTTGGAAAATAACCACATGCAGAATCTGGTAAGATTGAATTCCTTGTGGCCACTGAGTATGCATTTGAGTAAGGTTAATAGAACACAAGTCTAAAAAGCTATTTCATTAAATGTGTGTAGATTTTAGTGCTTTTTTTGTGAGCCCTTCTAAATAGTGTTTTATTAACATGAAATACCTCCGATGCCGAGTTCAATCCTAGCATCCTTATTCAAGTTAAAATTTCATATATCTAATCTATATGTTAAAATGTTTTCAGTAAGAATTTGACTGTGGAAACAGACAACTTAGATGGTAACTTCATTCCCAATAATTTTTATTTAGAGTTAATTTGTCAGTGTTAGAAAGTTTGCTATTTATCTCTGTAAACTGGAAAGGATCAGAGTGTGTTTCCTGTTGTGTCATCAGTACAGCCACTGTCATTCCCTCTTTGCCAAAGAACAGTTGCCTAATGAGGGCAGACTTGTATTTCAGCTTTTAAAATCTTTCCCCTCAACATTAAGAACATTTAGAAAATTGAATTGGTGAGTCACTAGAAGCGTTGTCTAAATCCCTTTATACTATTCATTATATTTTGTATCATGTATACGTTCAAGCATAATCTAGTTGACAGGTCATTACTTGAGTAAATTCTTTATTTACTTATTTGTTTATTTTCCTATTTCTGCATGGTTTCACCCATACACTGTAATAATGATAATTCCTTAAGCAGCAGTGCATTGCAAGCAAATGCTCGAGTACATGGGTCAACATAGTGATTCATGACTGGATAGAGAATATTGCTGAACAAGGCACATGGCAAATTAAATCTCCAACCATAATTTCTGGTAGAGGTACAATGCACTTCCTATTTAGTTTTTGTTCTTAAATTAGCTTTGGGAGTTTTTTTTTCAGATGGTAACCAGTATTACAGGACTTTCATATTTTAATCTACAGGGTGGTAGGCTATAATTTTGCAATGGAAAACCAGAGATATAGTCTTCCAGACATCAAAGAAATTAATTGATGGTACTGAAATCCATACAGTTACTAATACTACTGTTTGTTCCCATTTCCCCTTTTAATTAAGACCTCATAGTGCTTTTCAATAGTGAGGAGCTATTGATATCCTAATTTTTACGGATGGGAAAATTACCTGAAGCGGATGACTAATCTGAGATTGTGCAGTGTGATACAGTAGCAACTGTAGATAGCAGACCTGTTTTTTTTGAGCTTTTGCTGCTCAGTTCTAAGCTGTAGCCACTAGATGGGCATGAAACTTCTTTAAGAGTTGCATAGTTTCTGAGGAAGAAAGCACATGATTACTTAAAGAAACAGAATGTTTGATACCTGGCAGAAATAAGTTTAACTGAAGGAAAGAGAGGTGTGAATAACTACTTTAATATACTTTTGTTAGAGGCTTTTTACAAATGGTGTAAATTAATACAAGATGTCCTACTTGCTGCTTACTTATTGCCTAGGAAGATGCTAGGTCCATCAGTCTGGTCTCAGCAGGAGATCTGCAGGTGATAAGCCCTCCACCATGTGGAGATGCAGTACCTGCCTGTTGTCAGACTTCTTCAAGCCTGGTGTCTTCCTGGCTGCAAGATCCACGCTGTGATGTGTACTTCCATATCCCCCTAGGATGCAAAAGTAGGAGGTTCAGAGCACCCGAATGTGAGATGTGGCCAAGTTCTGTTATTTTTACATTCTTACACTCTTACCATAGTCACCAGGATGAACTCGGTAAAGTACATTGAAGCTGTGACCATAAAAAAGGTATTTGTTTAGAAATGCCAGAAGTAATGAAAGCTTCTTTCCCAAAGACTTCAGTCTTGTAGAGTGAAACTTTGCACAGTTTAAACGCTCATGAGAGCTCTTTCTTATTCACATTTCTTGTGCCTGGTAATGTATTGCAGTTTTTCTTTGTTTTCTTTTGAGGTTGAGGGAAGTTTTCAAAGTCTTGCAGTTTCTCATGTCTGTTTTCTCACTTATTTTCAAAGAATTTTCCTGTTCCAAAGGTAGATTGGGCTGAAATCACCAACTGATTTAAAAAATGGTGTAAATGAAGTATGTTTTCATGGATCTTGCTGCTTTAGAGGATCAGACTAAAATTGCAGTCCTGTATAGGTCATGTGTTTGCTCACTTAACAAGCTGGTAAAGTAGATCTCTCAGTCATTTCAGAGCTTTTCACAGGGTAAGATCTTACTACTGCTGCTGACAGGTAGTGAGGTTTCTCCTTGGCTCCTAGTATTGGCTGGCCAAGCTTTAAATCTGAACGTTTGTCTGTGGAGGTCCACGGGGCAGAGAAGAGTAATTGCCAGATATCTGCCGTCTATCCAAATGGTTAAGACCATGTTTTTGTCATAAATAGGATTAAGATTTCCCAAGAGACCAGTTTTAGTTATGAAATGGTCATATTGTTATGATACTAGATGTTAGGTTGATTTCTGCAACTTTCTAGGAGATGACAGTACCTGTGGATGAGTCTCATGTGCCTGAGAACTTTTTGCAAAGCCAGAAAAAATTAGTTATTTGAATTTTTTTTTGTTTCAAAATATGCACCTACATTAAGGTGTATTTCCAAACTAATGTTTTGCAGTAGTTTTATTAATGTGAAGACTTTGGAAGAAATCCTTGACCGTGGCCTTTTTTCCCCAACAAGGAAACAAATACTGTGCTTCAGGGGAGGGACTATTTTTGGGGCAAGTGTTCACACACATTTTCCCTGTGGAGGAAGATACTGGAAAACCCACATGCATAGTAGGAAAAGGAGGACAGGAAAGACAAGGAGATGGAAAGTAGGATGAAGGTTGAAGGAAAACATCTATCAGAAAAGATGATACATTGAATGTAGCAGTGATAAATTGCTACTAACTGAGCATAATAAATGCCTCATTATCTGTAAAGCTGTGTTGCAAACAGTAGTAGCCATGTTCAGTCCTGAAATGCCACTGTGAAAATGCAGTCCAAAGTCCATCTGATTTTGTCCATGTCCTTGGAGTTGCGCCAGTTTACAACAGGGCTAAAAAAAATCCCCACTGGAAAAGTGGGATTTTACTTCTAGTTGTGTTCATTGTTGTTGTTGATAAGCTGAGAACGTGGCACTTCAAAATGTGACTTTATATTATGCAAGAAGAAAGTTGAAAGGATCGATCAGTTATATTGTTCATCAGTTTACTAACTCCACATATCGTGAGAGGACCAACTTCATAATAGAGGGGAGAAAAGTGAGAAAGAGTTTATATTTCTGCATTTCAGTAAAACAATATAAAACCTAGTATAAGATGTTTTCCAGAGCCTTAGTTACAGAACTGCAATTAGCATAAGATTTCCAAGGACTAGGATAAATAAATACCAGATGCGCTTATTTGTTTATTTAGGATTTGATCCATTTCCTATTGAGGGGAACTTCATTATTCAGAGGAAGGAAAAGAGGGAGGGTGTTCCTCTGAAGTGGATGGGAGACTTTCCATCCCAGTTGCCAGAAATGCAGCAGAAGGGATTATAAATTTTGAAAGAGAAATTTGAAGTAGAAATTTTGATAAATGTTTATATAATTATTTGCCAACACACAATATGGTGAAAGTTCATGTTAAGGAAGTAGGAAAGTACTTATGGGTATTTTACTCCAGCTTTTGCTTTTGTTCAACAATTATTCAGAATTGGCTCATCTGTTATTTTCAGTCAAGCATAACCTCCAGCTGAGAGATACTTGACTTTATATTTATTATATTAAAAAAAGATCTCAATCTGGCTCTTATTAAGCATATTTGTTGGACAATTAAAATTATAAGCAGATGAAGTTTTACTGAAGGTTGTAACCAGGTAGCAAATTACATTGCAGTAAAATGAAAATTAGATTTTACTAAGTTAGACAAGCTCAGTGCTGAGGTTTTATTAATTGTTGTTTGTATTCCTTGGGCAACCAGAAAGTTCAGCCAAAATCATCACCTGTTTGTGCAAGACATTGTGCAAATAAATACCATATACATTTTGTGTCCCAAGAAATTTAGGCTTTACCAAGAGTTCTTATTTTGCGATTCACTCAGTTACACTGAGTTCGTGTGTTTACAATGTAAAAATACCCTAAATTGTGGAAGAACAGGAATACAATGTGAAAGAAGAGTGGTCAAAAAATAAATTCAATGTCCTCAAAGAAATAAACATTTGCAGGCACATTTTAAAAGAGGAACATCAATCCATTTAAGAACTTTTCTCATCTTTGATAGACTTAGTTAAAAAATACGCAGGTGTATATACACATGCCCTATCCTATATGATAGTGCAAATACACAAAAGAAATTGTGTGGTCTGATTCAAACTTAAGAGTAAAATAAACAGAGACTGCAGCAATGTCATTGGAGTTAATATGTACAACAAATGTATATGCAGCTAGCAGATAAGAAGAAATAGCATTTCTTTTAATCGCACAGTGACTTAGTCAACTTATGTGCCTTTAATGAACTAATGAGATGTACAGTTAAAACTACTTTCCCCCTGCTATTTCATTTGCTTGTTTTCTAAAAAGAATCTAAATTAAAAAATGTAGATTGACTTTTAGTCCGTTTGGCATGTTTTAGCCTCTGTAGAGATATGCCATTTGGCAAGTGAGGGTCTAAGCAAAAGCTGAACAAAATTGAACTGTAGCTATTGCTTGAAAGTGGCCAATAAGAAAATTGAGGTTTTTCTGTTGTTTTGGAACATTCACTGCAACTAATGTATAAGAGCAGAGCAAATTTTGGAAAACACAAAACCTAATGATGTCATTGTTGTTTATTAGCAGCCGACATTTTGTGCTCTTGCAACTCTGATGTTTTTGCAGATTGTTGCTGAGTTAAAACTTGACATTTTTGTATTTTAGTAAGTTTGCTGGAGTAATTAGGAGCAAGATCACTTACCTAAGCACAAACCTTGTAGCATTTGGAATATTAATGCTGGCGAGGATACTAAAATTTCCTTTTTGACTGTTAAGCAAAGTTTTGCAATGCCTTCATTATTGCCTCCAGCTAAGAGCAACATCCCCACTCCCCCATTTGTCTCCCCTCCTCCACCATCCTTTACCTTATCTAGTTCAGAAGAAGTATGCAGTGACTCATTGCCATTGACTGGGGAACAAAGAGAGAGGAGAGCCAATGTGCTAGTTTGGTCTTTGCTTTTTTTCATACTCGCTCTCCACCCATCCACTGGGGCTGTGATGCAGCAATTGTGCTGTGCCAGACTTTTCCTGCATAGCCATGTTTAAGGTTTTAGCTGCCGCATGTCCACAAGAAACAAACACTGGAGGCGCTTTCAATCTCATGCCTTTGCTTGACGTTTACATTAAAATATGTTCCAGTCCTCGATCTATTTTGTTTTCCCATCCATAAATTGAACTACTACCCTGAGATGCTGTGAGGATTAATGAATGCTTGGAAGGCTCGCTGCAGATGGAAAAAATACAGCGCTGCCTCTTCAGATTATTATGTATAACACTGCATAGTTCAAAAGTTATGAGAAGTGTAAAAAGGCTCTGGCAGATGAAGCAGGAAAATATTAAACCCCCTATTAATGGGGGAGCCTTAGGACTGTCTTCGTCTCCCATCCATTCTTGGTTTGGACACTAGCAGTGCAATGAATGATCCTGTTTTTGTGAACCTTCTCTTTGTAACAGCCTTTGAAAATGAGGCGTATTTCACATGGGAAAATCTTCTTGGACCTCTGGACACTGTTTAGCTTTTGTAAAATGTCAGTATTTTATTGTTTTCAAGTACGTTTCTTTCAAAATAATGAGTCATCACTATGTATATGACTCTGACCATTTATAAAAGGATTGTTTCTTTTAGAAAAAGGTGAATGATTAATATAAGCTTACATGGTAATTGTGAAAGAAATCAGTCTTTGTGATGAGAAATTAGAGTCCAGTTATATTTGTAATACTTTTTAATGATGTAGTTAACGTTTCATTTTCTCTTTAGATATAAACATATTTCCCTGAGTGTTATAGCTTCCTAGCTAGAAATTTATATGAAACATTTTTGCACATTTTAAAAATAGTTTTAAATAATGAGAAAAATGTATTGAAAATTGTGATGGACCTTTAACTACAGTAGAGCTGTGACCAAAACAACCATGATGCCAACTACTGCAGCTCTTCTACTACGCTAATAATATATGGCAATCAGGTAATATTTCACTGCTTAAATAAACCTCAGGTAAAAAAATCAGATTATTTTAGAGATTACCAAAACCAGTCCTGCGTAATGCTGATGTTTTGTAATTGGGTCCTAAACCGAAATACGGAGAGCAAGATCTGTAAAACCTAGAGAGCAGTATTGGTGGCAGCAGCAGAGGGAGCCACTTGTCCAACTCTTGTCTGTGTAACAGCTGAAAGGCTGGAAAAAACAAAAAGGGGACAAAATGGCAGGAAAAAATATGTTAAGCTGTTGAACATTGTCCACGCATGAAAAATAATATTTTAAAATTGAAACTGTTTGGTGTGTTGATCTGTTGACCGACTCTAACATTTTTCTTACACTAATACTCTTAATTTATTGCAGTTGGATTCTAATCTAGACATTTTTCTATATTGTTGCCATAAAAGTATTTTGAAGCTTACAAAGTAGATATTATAAAAATAAATTATGATCTTCAGTTACAACTGTAACTTTGGTTCCTCTACTTGCTATAATAATGTAAATACATTTCATATTTACATATTAGACCCTTAAATTGGTATTCTCAGTTGTTACAGTGAGACACTTGGTAGGAATACAGATAAGGGTAATTATTCTTTCCCTCTTCTACCCCCACCCTCTTTTTTTGCTCGTAGTAATCCCATATTATATATGGCATTAATATATATTATCTTTAGATTACTAAGAACTGAAATGTGAGTGATACTGTGATTCTGGACTTCATGTTTAAAGTATAATTATAACTCTTGTGCCAGTGACATTCATAAGTTACAAAGTCTAACCAGGTCTGAGCTGTGCAAGATGCTGCATTTACCCATAGTAAAAAACCACAGAAAATAACACCTTCCCCAAACCATCTCCCGAGTGCTGGTGTAAAGCATTTGTAATCTATGTGCTATGACTGACAAAAGAGGAGAGAAAGGGAATACTGCCCTTCGAATAAAAGATGACTTTTCTTAACTGAAAGTTGTCCAGGGTCACAAAAGTAGCCTCTGGCAGAGTGAGGAATTTGAACCTGAGCCTCTGAAGTCCTAGTCCATCACCTTCTTCATAAGATATTCCTTCTTCCCTTAACCTTACCACCATAAAAAGCAATCTCTGTACAGTGAAGATAATTTTAAAATTAGATTTGTGTGTACTACTACCAGTGTAGTAAAATTCACTTTTTTACAGGCATGCATGTGCAGAAACACACGAGCACACACACGCAAATCCTTTCCTTAGACAGGGGCTTTGCTGATAAGGCAGTATAATAGTACTAAAATCAATTCCTGTGGAGCTTCAAAGTTATTAAGCTGCAGCAATTTAAGTGTATTCAATCTGTCTGCTTAAGAGATTTCCAAGTGGGGTACCCACCCACAGGGGCATATGTAGAGAGAATGTGTAAGTATATACATGCATTTCTAGGGTGTATACACACACACACATATATATATATGCAGTTAGGTATTTCAAAGTAAAAATTAGAAATTTAGTTTAGCTGAGGCTTTGTCAGAAGTGGAGCACCTGAGAAATTTCAGTACTCAGTGTGTTCTGGCTTGTTTTATTTGATAAGAGAGATCAGAAAAGCCCAGTTTATTTGCTGCTAGTGCCTGAGTGAATGGACATGCTTCCCAATTTCACATTTGGACTAAATCTTCTAATAAAATTCTGCTACAGTTCAATATTTTACAAGTTGTACTGCCAGATTTAAATGATAAACTAAGTTAGTTTTCAAGTTCCTTCTTTGAGAACATACAGAAAAGAGGTTTGTTTCAACAATGTATTTTCCCTATATGTCCCCAAACTTCTCTCTTACTAAGTGGTTAGCAAATATATGTAACTGACAAGTTTATTTGACTTGGAAATCAGGAATTAGGTGGTATAGTGGTCTTAGCCTGCACTGCTTAGTGCTAGGTATCTATCCACATTTACTGGCTGAAACATGTGGGTAGAGGCTCAGGCTATGCAGATTAAAAGAGGTATTCGATTCTCAGAGACATATAAATTTGGAACTTAGGTAATGAAGTCCTTAAGTGAACTCAAAGAGTAAAACTCAGCCAGAGCAACAAACTGAGTTTAGGCATAAGTTAAATCACCCATCTAGTGCTCTTTCTTTCCATAATCTCTAGAAAGTTGCTTGTGTGTCAATACAACTTTCCTTGCTCCTGGATAATGTAGAAGCCTTGAAACTGGTAATGAAGGAACTGCATGTTTCATTACCTTTCAATCTTTCTATTGCATTTCAAGAACTAAAGCTTTCCCACTTTGAAACAAAACAAAGATATTGTCTTTGACAGTCTGCAGAAAAGTGAATCATAACCTGAAAGCTGCTAATTTTGCTATTAGATCTTTCGAACATACTCTTTCACTCTGTTTGCAAATTTAGATCCTAAAAGGTTGTCAGAAGTGGACCAAACAACATGAATCAGTTGAGACACTCTCCTTAGGGTGTTTTTAATGTGTTTGATTTCAGTTTTTAAGTTCTTTTTGTTTTGAAACTCAAACACAAATAAACAATTCATTATGATTTAGCTAGTTGCCTGACAGACATCTAGATTGGAAGTTCCTATAAAAAGTCTTCAGTTTTGTGTCAGGTCAAGCATAAGTGTTCTTAAAGCACCATTTGAAACTGTCATACACATTACACTCTCTCAAAGTTTTTTGCAAATACGTTTTCTAAGTGAGACTATTTATCCAACAACCTGTGCTCAGCCAAGTGTTCAGAAAACAGTAGCTGTTGTTTGCTCCTTGAAGGAAATTATTTATTACTAAGACAAAATGAGTCTGCACTATCTCACTTCTCTGTGCAGGGTGATATATTAAGACCTGAATGTTTATGAAAAAATCAAAGGGGAGTAACTGGGCAACAGAATGGTATGTGAAGTCCAACCTATATAATTGTAAATTGGTGCACATTGGTGGAAATACTCCATACTGTGACAAAACTGGGTTTTGGGTTGTCTGGGGGAAAGTCTCTAAAGAGATTATGATTTGTTTCTTGCTGGTTTACCCTAATTTAAACAGAATTGTGAATCATCCTTGAAAGCTACAACCAAAACTAGGCAATGTGATTTAGCTCAACTGAGGCTTAGCCCCAAGTCCCTAGAAATCCATGTAAAATTTCCCATTGATGTCAATGGTCTTTGGATTGCTTTTCAGTAGCTCTGACAATGTTACCTTCTCTGCTAAATAATGACATTCTAAGGAAAAATTTTGCACCCTTGTCAGTTTGATTTCTGTAAAGAAACATCTTTCATTGCTTCCCTTTATAAAGGTCTCAAGGAAAATTCTATGCTCAGTTATTCAGCTAGATTTCTACTGAACCTTCCTGCACCAACAATGCCATCGTGGAGTTCAAACATAGCTTTGTCAAAGGGCAAAGAGAACACAAAATGGTGAGGTTTTGTAATCTCATCCTGTGATATGGATGAATACAGGTGACCATCTGATAGCTGAAGCATTTAGATTAAACAAAGAAACGTTCTGGATTTGCCAGATAGAGAGGTCATCAAATCAAACTTTTAGGTTAGATCTTTTATTTAAAGACTGGATGATTTTATGGCCGTTGGTATTATTTGTAGCTTCAGTATGCAAACCAAGATAAGAATAATCAAATCTCATGCTTCAGGGCATAAGCTAATCACCTGCTGGGTTTGGCATAATTGGTTTAGTGCATTATAGTAGAAAGGAGGTTTACTTTCTCTGAAACTTTGTGTCTTAGCCACCCTCAGTGAAAGCATTTAAAAGGCCAGAGTTTCCTGATCCCTTTTGACAGCTCTTTTGTCCCTACAATGGTGTGTAACTAGGGCCAGTGAATGTTAATGTTAGAACCTTATATTTTGATTTTCTGATTTAAAATTGTGTTAGTATGAGTTGTGACATTTTGTGTGGTAGAGGCTATGCATATGCACTTTAAGGTTCCTTGCATTTTTTGCCATTTTTTCCAGAAGTGGAAAAGATGCCAAATGATGTAAGAAACAGACTTTGTGATAAATTGCTGGATAGTGTGCACACATGCAGAGACACAGACAGACACACATTAATTCATGTGTTAAATTACAGAATAATCAATTTATCTATCTGTCCTGGTATTTAGGCATAGACAGTTGATGTGCTACTTATATAAATAACTAGGAAATATTTACAATGCTGTGCAGGCCCCAAATTAGACAAGTAATAAGTTAATAGCTTTTTGATTAACTTCTTGGCAGTAGAAGTTGGATTTACCTGATATGGAGACTGTTTCTGGCAGTGGATTCACCAGAAACCACCTGCTCAAAAGGATTAATTCTGTAATTGAATCTCTGCTCATTGTAGTAAATGTGTGTTGTTTTCTTAGGCCCAGTTTGTGGTGGATTCTGGCATGGGGGTATGAAGCAGGGAAGCGTAAATATTTTTCCCTTCCAGTGCCCTCAATGGAGGCTATATCTGCAGCATGTGCACTCTAGTGAATAAAAAGACCATTTCAAGAGTGGTGTGCTGCAGAAGAAAAAAATAAGGAGAGCAAAGCCCCCTCTCTTGGCAAAATTAAATATAATGTCACAGGCAGTGAGATACCCTAAGCAGAGTTCTCTAGGATGCTCAGAACATCCTCAAACTGATAAGATTAAATTCCACTGTTTTTTAGAGTAATTTCTGTTGAACTTTCTTTGGTGTTTTTTGCTATTAAATTAGATTTGGGGTTTCCCAGAGCATGCAGTATGTTCTTTGAAGGCAGCTTGCCCTGAAGTTCTACCAGTAAGTCAAATGACAAGGTTGAATTGGGTTGCCCTATGCCTTAACAGTTTGAAAGGTGGCAGGCTTAGTTGCTAAGAATACTTCACTTTAGCTGGACTTTCTCTTCTAGGAATTTGCTATAAGCACTCTCCATGTTTTCGCCAATGAATTTCACTTGATAGTTGGGGGCTGTAGTTTTCTCAAGATGTTTTATGAGTAGGGGTGACTACAGTTTAAAATATTCATATAATCTACCCTAGAGAATCAGGAGAGAGGCTACAAGTGATACAGGAGCTGTTCGCCCTCTGAAAGCCTAATGCCAGGCATCTTCCTTGAAAACCTTAGAGTTGGTACAGGCACCTCTGTCACTCAACATGTTGGCTCTGAGCTTAGCAGCATGAGGTCATAAGAGGTTTTTTGGTATTTTTCTTTTACATATATGTGCACTTATAGAAGACTTCTGAAGCTGAGTAAAGAAAAGTAAAGTATTGTGCCTGAATTTCCCACTGTTCTTGCAGGGGGAGTAGGGACTGGGACTAAAAGGAGATCTGGGACTTCCTTAATGCCTCCTCTCAACCAGTGGCAAGTGTATGCGTGTCACTGGCTAGAGATTTGAGCTCAGACAAGCACAGGACTATTGTTCAGTGTTCTGCTGCAGGTTGTTTTTACTTTTGTGTACAAAGATCTTGGCTCATACAGGAATAATAACGGAAATACTATACTCTCGAGAAAACAACAAAAACATAAGCAAGTTCATTATCTATGTGAAGTCCTCAGATGCAGGCCTGCAGGAAAACCCCATAACTGCTGAAATAAATGCATCGGGGTTTCTTTCTCCAGATGAATACTTCTAATAAAACATTTTCATGATTTCCATATAGTGGTAATCATTTTATTGCTTTTCTTTATCTATACATATTACTGTTCATAAAGTAGCTGCTCAGTTCTGATAACCTAGTGAAATGCATTCCAGGCATAACTCAAGACTTGCAAAACTTCATGAAATTCTCTGAATTTCCACTTCAAAGTACACTGGTGCAGTTTAGTATGGCTGCTAATAAGACATTTTTCAGTTTAGTATTTTGATCAGGAAACACAGTTATCTCATTTCCTGGTTATTTATATGTTTCTTTTCTAGAGGAATTTAAGGTTTTCAAAGTTGTCAGTCCATAATTAAGTATTTTACAATTAGCTGGCCCATCACCATAGTAGCAAAACATTGGTCTATGGGATTACAGAGAACAGCACTGAACAAAAAAAAAAATCAGCCTTGCAGAGCCAGACCCAACTGCACAGGCAATTTTGTTGAGTGTGAAGTTGTTAACAGATCACATATAAATAACTCTTGAAAGGGAAACTGACCCAGCACAGAAATGTGTTTATCTGTAGGCACGCTTGTGCTGGTTTTCATCCAAACTTTGTCTTTATTCACTCAACCAGTTCTTTAAACAGGGCCTTTAATTTCAAAAACCAGGCTTGATAGTTACCATTTCAAGGTGCAGCAGTCACTAAAGAAGATATCTGAAATGTGTAGGAGTGATAAACCGAATTACCATTGGTCACCACTGATGTATTCAGCTGTGCCCCGTCTTGTGTCGAAATGAATTCATTGTGTATATCTTCAGAAGTCAAATGCTTTAAAAGTATAGTTTAAATTATAAAAATGTCCTTCTACTTGAGCCTACAGCAGGCTGTTAATGATTGTAATGGTAGAGTTTCTTTCCAACAAACCTCACAATAATGTATTTTTTTGAGCTGGCTGTTCTCAGAATTTCTTTTTGAAAGCCTTTTGGTCTCTGCTCATGAGCTCTCTGTTGCCTTAGAGATACTCTTGTATATTGTATGCATGAAATAAACCAAACAAAACTGCCTAGGGACTCTGCCACAGTCAGTAAAATAACAGGTCCCACCACAAATGGCTGCAGCTCCTGATGGTTTGCCAGGTTGGTTTTGACAGGCTGCATTGTAGATAGAGGCATTTATTGTATACTTTGGAGAAATGTAAAGAATTGCATATTTACTGTGATCCAAAGGTGAATAGGAGACTGCTGGTCTGTAGAGTACTTTTTGTTTTGTCCAAGATTTCATTTACTTTGATTGGATGGTAGAAGTTATTTTATACTTGCCTGTATTTTGATACCTTGGGTATACAATTTTCAAAGTTCATGTAGCCATAGAAATCTCCAATGTACAAAGAGATAAATCTATATAGAATACTGCTATGATGAGGAAAATAATTTGTCATCTTTCTTAATATTTTTGTGTCCACTAGAGCTGCTTTTAAGGGAAATAACCCACCAACCTTGTAATTCGTGAATCAAAAGCCTACGCTATTCTCTACCCGTGCAGCTTCACTGACTCTAATGGCACTACACAAGTGTAAGCAAAAGCAACGCTCAGCTACCATACTTATCTTAGCAGTACTCTAGTAGTTTTCAGACTATCAGACATGATTGTATGTATTTATTCTCATGATTTGAGGATTGAAGCTCACATTAATATATACCTTTCAGCTTTAAAATCTGAAAGAAATCTCTACAGAGGAGCACAGATACTCTTCCATTCCTGTTTTTCAGGTGTGGAAACCAAGATTCAGGGAGTAAGAACAACTACTGAAAATCCCAGAGAGGATAATATCTAGTGTTTGGAAGAACACATCTGCCTACAGGGATGGATTAAATATGGCACTAACTCTTCACTCCACACTTAGTTCAACGTCATCTTCAGTCCAAACTTTGCCATTTTGATAAGTTAAAAGTGAAGCCAGGAAAAAAGGTACATTTAAGATTTTTGTATTTTGCAAATCAGCAATGCTTTCACACACAGTTCCTCCATAAAGCATGAGAGATTGAATATGCTAGAAAGAGAGATACAAATATTCTTTCCTCCTTGAATATTTTTTTAGGGTGTTCCCAAAAAGATAATGATTTGTGTAAGATTGTGTAAGACCATATTACTTGTTACTTAAGTCTCTGAAACACTTCTTAAAAATCTTCTATTGATTAAATATGGAATAAAGCTTTTATTTTTGTCAGTTATGAAACTGGGGGCAAGTCTTCAAATGAAATTGCAATATGTTGTGGTTCTGCTAGGCATCAATATACTCAGTTTTTGTATTTTAAGTAAATGTAAGTATTTTTACTATTTTATGGAAGACTGTTTAGTTTTGCCAGAGACTATCTCTAGTGTCTATAGGATTCATTACTTATAAATATTTAAGGACTGGGTGAGCATAGGTATGTGATTCAATAGAAGCACCAAACTTTCAGTGCATAATTAGTCAAGATGTAGTCCAGGTTAGATATATGGTACATAAGGGTCTAAATATTGAACAGCTAAAGCAAATCTGATTCTAATGTAAGTAGTTGCATTACTTCTTCCAGGAGAAATCTGTTTTTTGTTTCTCTTAGGTCTTGCACATTTTTCTGTCTCTTTTATTTTTTGAGTAAACAGTGTGTATGAGAATCTGATTCTCTGAAGGCACATGTATAATTTATTTTTTACAAGAAATCTCAGTCCTTCTGGCTCAAAGTTAAATGTATGCATGTATGCAGAATCAAAGCCTTTGATTACAATTGGAAAGTTTAAGTATTAGATGGGCTCTGCGAAGAGTTTTTATCTACTACTTTTATTTGACCTCATGTTTATTTGGGTGCGATGAATTATTTCACACTTTAAGCAGACTTGCACTGGAAATATCCAACTCCTGTATTATTTCTGACTGGCTTTGTAACAAGAACTGCAGAGAACTTGGTTAGACATCAATGTGTTCTTACAGTATTTAAATGTGAAAAAACAACTAGAAATCGGAATTGAAAAGGTGATAGATAAATATACAATCTTAGCATCCCACATACATACATACATACACTGCTTAAATTCTTTGTTGATTTCTGAAGGGAATTAGGCCTCTATCTCTTTTCCACACTCCTGTATGGAACAAACTTCCAAGAGGTTTATTCAGTGTACCATGCTTCCCAAAAGAGTCTATTAACTTGAATGCTCTTTACATTGGGGTTTTTAGTGCTAGGGTAAGTGGTAATAGCTATTAACAGTGTTGCTGGGCCCAAGAAACAGTTTTCCAATTAACAAAATCACATGAACATCACTCTCTTGGAGAAAATTTACAAGTCAACTAAGTTGACCCACTAACTATTCTTCTGCTCCAATGTGACTTTTCTAGACTGAAATATTTGTCAAGTAACCCATACAGATATGGAATTTGTCCATGCAGAGATGTGATTTTAATCTGTCATCAAGAATATATTTGTAATCAGCTTTTGTGCGGTAGGTAGTGCCTCTTTTATGCTTAGGGTGCCAAGTGAATGAGGCAAGCTCTAAAGAATTTCAAAGGACTGGCTCAGACCTTGCTGAAATGGCAAATGAACTGCATAGTGGGTTGTATTCTCATGTATTTAGCAAATGCTACAGAGGCAAATAAATCACCATGGACACAGAAAGACGTGTAAATAAAGTCTGTCTAGAAAGCTGCCTGGAGGAGAGGGACCTGGGGGTGTTGGTTGACTGTGACTGTACATGAGCCAGCAGTGGCCCAGGTGGCCAAGAAGGCCAATGGCATCCTGGCTTGTATCAGAAACGGCGTGACCAGCAGGTCCAGGGAGGTTATTCTCCCACTGTACTCGGCACTGGTGAGACCGCACCTCGAATCCTGTGTTCAGTTCTGGGCCCCTCACCACAAGAGGGATGTTGTGGCTCTGGAGCGAGTCCAGAGAAGAGCAACGATGCTGGTGAAGGGGCTGGAGAACAAATCTTATGAGGAGCGGCTGAGAGAGCTGGGGGTGTTCAGCCTGGAGAAGAGGAGGCTGAGGGGAGACCTCATTGCTCTCTCTAACTACCTGAAAGGAGGTTGTGGAGAGGAGGGTGATGGCCTCTTCTCCCAAGTGACAGGGGACAGGACGAGAGGGAATGGCCTTAAGCTCCGTCAGGGGAGGTTTAGGCTGAACATTAGGAAAAAATTTTTCACAGAAAGTGTCATTGGTCCCTGGCAGAGGCTGCCCAGGGAGGTAGTTTATTCACCTTCCCTGAAGGTGTTTAAGGCACTTGTGGATGAGGTGTTAAGGGACATGGTTTAGTGATTGATAGGAATGGTTGGACTCGATGATCCGGTGGGTCTCTTCCAACCTGGTTATTCTGTGATTCTATAAATTTCAGTCTGAAATTTGGACACATTTCCAAAATTGCAATAAAGATCTGTCCTTTGTATCTGAATATGTCAAGCTGCTGGTATCAAATGTGAGATGAGGTTGTCTGACATCGGTTACATTATGGTTAGTTCAGACTTCTCATATTTGGATAGTATGATTGAAGCTTTAGTGCAGTGTACTCTGTACAAATGACAGTACCTTGGGCAGAACATGGCATGTTTTAGCAAACAGATTAAAGGGAACCTGAAGTGACTTTCTGCTCTTTTTGACTGTTTTTGTCTGTGTGGTCTTATATTGTTGCAACATGTATGGAAATATGTTGATGCATCATTACCTCTACAATAGAATTTCAGAGGAAGAAAATGAGTGTAAAGGGTTCTTTTCCTAACATGGAAATTGCTGAAAGACCTGCTGTTGATGATGCTTTAATCACTTTGTACTCTGCCTTATCAGTAGTGTTGAATAGGGATGGAAATTGTGATTCAGTTTGAACAGAATTAGTTTTACAAGCAGAATAAAAACCCCTATCCTTTGTGCTTGGCTGAGTAAACTAAATTTCTCAATGAATGACTTAGTTGCTGTGCTTGTGCTTCATAGTTTGCATGTGGAGTGTCAGATATCGTTTAAACAAAAGAAATGCATAGTTAGAAAGTTTATTAATCTGAATCTGTTGGATAGAAGTGTTTAAAACTTCAGGTGGGGCTTGGTAGAAAACTTAAAGTCTGTCTGTATAGATTCTGTGTGTATTTTCTGGCACTGCAGTATTTCTCTTTCTTACCCACCTAATAAAAAGAACTATGCATGGCATATGGCTCCGTGTTTGTTGGAGATCTGCTGCATGGGCCCACCACAGGAAGATATATCAAGGTTAATTTATGTATTATATTCTCTCACTGGAAGGTTTTGTTCTGCAGGAACACTCTGATTATAATATTTTTGCCAACCAGGAACTGAAAACCCTCAAGAAACCTGGTTCCTTTACTTATTGAGTCATTAGGGGGTTGCAGAAAAACAAAGGCAAGAGCAGAAACAAAAAAACAGTCAATAAGGAGGCGATCCAGTTGTCTGCAAAGTGATGTCCAGGACACTTTGAGGTGGTGTCCCAGGATGTCCAGTCTTTCTCATAGTGCTGGCTGATGAGATTAAAAGCCCATAGAGAACACGCATCTCTTGGTATGGGAGCTGAAGTTTGGCTGCACTGGCTCGCAACACCTAAAATGGCACAATGCACCTCTGTCTGGGCAATGGGGTGTCCTGCTCACTTCTCCTGTTGCCAGGGAGGAAGGGTTAATCTAGATTATAAACCATTACAGCCAGCCCTAACTCCAAATAGATAGGAAATAATTTTGTAAGTTTTATTCTTAAATATTTTTTCAAACTTTAATTTAAAAAAAATTGTAAAAATTATTTGCACTAGTTCTAGAAGTGACTGCAAGGATTAAGTCTTGGGTGCAGATACAACACAAATTTTATCCCATTGCTGTTTATAATCAAAACAGGAACAAAAGGGAATTTAATATCAATTCTCCAACAAACAATGATCTCTCCATAATGTCAAGACCGCAAGTAAAAAAACCATTCACTTATGTGTTGTGGTTGAAACACAGATATCACTAAAGTGGAAAATGGTCAACCATAAGCAACTTCATTTCCCCATATCCCCAAGCTGTTATTAATGGTAACACTATCATTCATTATTTACCTTCTCTGTATATAATCTGTGACCTAGAGGCAAAGTGCTTTATAATCAGGCAGCAGGTTTTTGACCCATCTAATCCCAGCTGGTATTTCTGAATCTATTTATACTTAATTTAAAATATTTAGTTAATATTTTTGAGTCATTAACATTGTAGTCTTACAGCTGTGTTAAAATTGTTAAATGTCCCCCAAAAGGAGGTTAGGATTTTTCAAATGGAAAAATACTGAAGTAATTTCCTAGTATAAAGATTAGATAAATTTTATGATTTCAGTCAACACTTGATTCATTCTACTTTCGGAAGATATTAAGAATTTACATTGCTCTCAAACAAACAAACAAAAAAACAACAAAAAAGATACTTCAGTAGATTCAATACCCCCTAAAACTGAGAAAGGGTTGTAGGCATTTATGTCAAGGTGGCATATACTTTTGATAGCTCTATTTTAGCAATTTTCCTGAACAGGAACACATTGTTTTTGCTAATTCTGTGAAGAAGTTTGCAGTATGATGGATAACACATCCTAAATAATTAGACAGTGTAAGGCTGTAAATCCTCACAGAAACAATGCCTCTCTTGGATTGGTTGTTTCTTCTGCAAAGAGCAGTATACGATGATGGAACAGAGCCATTCGTTTTAGATACATTCCATTTGCAAGTAATTTTTCACATGAAAGAAAAACAAGATGCATGATAGTTTACATGTCAATTAAAGCATGTTAGGAATGAAAGAGTAATTTCAGAAGCCTGAAAATGATGTTTTTCAAATGAAGAATTAGCTTCTGGCTAGAGACTAATACCTGTGCAAAAATCAACAGTGGTCTCGTTATGAACCTACCTTCCTTGGATTCTTGCAATTAGCAACGAAAATGAATGGGAAGGACTTGTCTTGTAATTAGCATGAGTTGGGACATCTGAACTGTCCCAGGGAGAGCATCTGAACTTTCCCAGTGCAGTGAATGAAAACTTCAAAGAAGTCATTATTCTTTCAGTTCAGTTGGCTGATCGGCTGATTGGTTGGGTTTTTTTAAAGGATTAGCTCCCTGCTGTGACAAATAAGTATTGAAATGCTGGAAATTCTGATTTTCAGCAAGACTGTTCAGAATGAAAGCTGCTTTTTCTTTCTATTAATCTTATTCCCATGTATCACTAAAATGTAGAAGGCGAGGAATTCGGGGAAGAATCTGCATTATGAGAAGAGTGCACTTTGACCTTATTGTGATGCCATCTCTCCTTTGTTGGATTGTGAAGTTTTCAATGCTAGGAAGTCAATCAGTTATCTTAAATTCCAGTGTCTCTAAAATAACTGCAGTGGATGAAAATGCACCAATTAGAATGATATCATGGAATGGGAAGATGAGTTCACAAGTAGAAAAGTTCGTTGCTATTAGCTGTTGTTTCTTTAAAGCCACTTTTCTCTGCTGCTTGTCCAAAGAAATAATTTTCTATAAGCTTCTTCAGGTTTTTGCCTTTAACCACAAGGACATGCATGCTGCATTTTCCAATGCTGGTGTCATGCCAATAAACTAATAACACAGTGTTCTTCTTAATAAGGTGGCAGTTTTCCTACCTCTGGAAATTAAGAATGTCAGTCTGCAGCAATTTGGCATGAAGTAGCTCTGCCCATATCACTCTCTTCCAGTAGCAGTGAGAACAAAGTGCTGTTATTATCCATAAGCCCAGATCGAACTTGAAGTTCTGTATGCAATATATCTTGAGCTCATCCCCTAGTCAGCAGTCCTTCTACAGAAGTCAGAAAGGCCTTCTTGTAAGTATTTCTGCCCAATATCATACAGCTGGCAGACAGGAAAGGGAAGGAGTAGACGAGAAATAAATGTTAATCACTGCCTCTCTGCAGCTTGTAGATATTTGAGTAATATGCACATTGTTGTGTAAGCAAAATGGAAGATATCAACTCATGAATGTGAAAAATGAAATCAACCTTTACTTAGAAGAATTACTTGCACTTCTAGACTAACAAGCCTCAGAAAAAGCCGGATACTGCACAATGCCGTGTAACTGTGCCAATAATTTTCCATAGAGCTCAAGTGCTTTCTCAGGCAAAACACTCCTTGAGTAAGGACTGCAAATGCTGTGACAAGTGAAAAAAAAATTTGCTATTTTAAAAAATGTATATGATCAGAAACGTGACTGTAAGAAGTGACAGTAAATGTATGTCGTGTATTTTCAGACTTTTTGCTGACTCCTGTGGAAAAAAAGTCTGTGCTATTCTTTACACCAGTTAGCATTGCAGAGCCAACACATCTTTGGGAAGGAACGAAATGAATTCTGATCTGGTTGTACTAATTAAATCCCAAATGTAGACTCTTTATTGTAGATGATGATGTATGGACCATAAACAGACCAACTTGATGTTCAGATCTTCAGAATTTTAGTGGTGGAAACGAGAGAACCTTGTATGTAAAATCTCACCAGAAGTTAGTTACAACAATCAACACTGAACTCACTAACACCACTTATAGATTAATTTTTCAGCATGTAATTGCATCTTAATGCAAATTTCCTTGTCCTTGAAGTTCTCTTTGTTCATCTGTAAAACAGATGCTATTTGAGCAATGAGTAGACCCTCTCATTAGAATTAATGCTTCTGTAACCAGTTTCTTCCTAGCCTACTCTTACCTTCAAATGGTACTTGGTAACAGAGATAAGAGAAACTTCCCTTTCTATAGCTGTGCTTATCTTTTTCATTGTATATTTTTCTTTTCTTTCCTCCTGTTGTGCTTACTGCTGTTTTCCCTGACTGTATAAAGACCTCAAAGTTGAGAATATATTTAAAAGATGTTGAACTAGTTCTGAGGACATTAGGAAATTACTGTGTGATTAAAAATGTGCATTTATAGTTTTCCCCGCTGATAATGTTTAACTTTGAAGCACTTTCCTGTGCTGTTAAGGGCTGCTTTAATTTTAACAGATGGCACCATTTTTCATCATCAAAACTGTAAATTTTTATGTAGTTTACTTACATATAATTTGTATTTGTTTCCTTGCAGGTTCTTAATTTTTTGAATGTAATAGTTCTCAGTGGATTCTGCCATGTACCGCTATACTGTGCCAAATATTCAGCACTGATTTTCATATTGGCTTATATCAATTGTGCTATTAGTGTAAAATGGATGGGAAACACATAGAATATAATATTCTGAATGTTTTCATTCTTCAATCTGATATTAATAATTCAAAATGAATTTAACAGAGAAGATGCATTTAAATTCCTGCCAGGATTTGAAAATAAATTTACCACAGGCCCTTTTGACTATGTTTGTTATGTGTTGGCTTATTCACAATAATTTTTCCTTTCTGTCCCTCTGCCATGTGTATTCCCTCCTTCTAGCCTGTCCAAAGCACTGCTACAAAGTCTGTCCTACTAAAACTCATGATTCATCAAACAAAATTGCTCAGGATCTCAGCTGATGTACTTGTATAATCTCAAATGATTCCTACTCTTTTCTTGTTCTACCAATTACCTTCTGTGCCAGGAAAAAAGCCATGCTTTTCATCGCAAACTTATTCTACATGATGTGGCAAGTTTCCTAGAGTCTGCAGCCTTCCTATGAGGCAGATGGAAAATTCTGTGACAGCTTCAGTTAAATTTAAAATGAAGTTTTGGATGAATTCAATATGAAGGTGAAATTCTGACTGAAATAGTAGCTCCTCTTTTTTATTTTCAGCTTAACTTGGATTGGGTTTGCACTAGCCTCATATTTACAGTTCAACTGTGTCAACAATACTGAGTTTGTGTTTTCTAGCTGCCCTAGCCTACTCATTGCTTATAAGATATGGTTTTCAAATGTCCATTTTATTGCTGAAATGCAAGGTGAAGGTAACCCTAAACTATCCCGATGGAGCAGACCCTTCCAGGTATCTCACTGTGCTGTTATTTTTCCCTGGTTTAAACATGCATGGTTTTTACCAGTACTGTGCTCTCCTAGTTCTGTGTTTATCTCTCCCCTACAATTTCCATGTTTTTTTTCTCAAAATGCAGTCATGCCAGAAATCTTTCCTTCTTAGTTGAACATGCCAGTAATCACTCCTCATTCAACATGTTCTGACTGTCATTCTGTATTTTCTCTCATGTTGATTCTTCTTGCATCCTTTTGCGTTCAGGCAATTTATGACAGCAGGTTATATTATTCTATATTGGTGAAACACCATGTGAATATATAAACTTATATACATGATTTTTAAGAATCATGCAGATCTGAAGAAGTGATATTTTGAAATTCTTTGAGATTGATTTCGGTTTGGCTTGTGTTGACTTGTGCTGAAATTGCAGGTCTTTAAGTTGGGTGATACTTGAGTTATTCGGATGATATATATTTGACAAAAAACAGTACAAGGCAAAATGAAGCTGAAGAGTATTTGGGACAGAGAGGTGTGAAAAGAATCAGTTTTATAGATGACACAAACAAATGATACTAAGCCAGTTCTTTTTGGTTTATATGTTAGGATACAACTCAACATGCCTAGCCTCTGGAGCATTTGTGTGCTTTTGATGTTAATGATTTCAGATGTGGGTTTTCTGCATCTGTTTTAAAAGCCCACAGTCTCCTATTTTACCTTAAAATATTATAATATTTTTCTCTTCATATTGTATAACTGTTAAGCTAGTAAATGTATTAGAGTTTAATGGACACTGTCATATTTCTCTACAATTTCTTTGTATTTTTTATTCCTCAGTGAAGATGGAAGGGAAAGCTTTCAAGCCTTTTTTTATGACTTGTCCTTTGTCCATTTATTCCTTGACTGCTTTTTTGATGGGACTTTATTTTAATGGCTTTTTCTTACCCTCTATGCTTCTGCCTCAGTATCAGAGATAATGGTGCTGCTTTGGGAGCTGGCCATGACAGTTTGGGGCAAGTACTATTGCCACAGAAAAAGTGTGTTGGCAAATAAGAGTTTTGCTTCTATTCTTTACTCCGAAGGATATCCATGACCATTACCATGCATATAATGGAAGGTTTTACTCTAGCAATGTCTTTAGAAGATGAACATGCCCATACATAGTTAAGTCTATGGATTATCCAGTCTGATAATCACCCCGTACCTCAGTGCAGCAGAGTGAGGTGGACCATACCTGCAACCACAATATGCAAAAACGTGCAATTTATATAATGGTGGCATTTCCTTACTTAAAGTAACATGATTTAGTGTAAATGTGTAGAGATTCCTGAAACTAGGGTCTTGGTTGCCTTGAGTTTTTTTTGTTAGAGCTCGCTATGATACCAGAAACAGGACATCTCTGCCAGTGTGGAGCTTTACAAAAGTTAATGTATTATGTTGAGTTGTGAGAAGTGCAGCCCTACAAAAATCTTGATTTACAAAATACTTATATCTGCTCTTGAATTGTGCAGAAGCTGAGGATATCAGCTTTTTGAGATGCTTACCCTGAATGGGTTGAAACACAGATCCAGTTACTTCTAAGCATAGTCCCCTGAGAATAAAAATCAGGTAAATATCTCCTTATTAGCCACAGTAAAATGTTGAGTTTCAGATGAATGTTTCTAATTCCGTTCCAAATTTTTCCTGCTAGTAGATTGTATAAGTGCTAATTTTAATCTAACATTCAGAAATAAGAAGGCTGGCAATCAAGTTATATTTTATATTTGTAAAATGTAGCATTACATTAATATGTTGAGGTATTTTCTGATTTGTGATTTAAACAACTTTCCATCATGAGTGCATGCCCTGACTGGTTTAGTTTTCTTGTGTGCAGTATCACGTACCACAGTGTAAGGCCAGAGTATTTACTCTTTTGACAGGGTGACACAGAACATTTTCTAACTTATCTCCAGAAAATCTTGTAGAGATCTGACAAGATAATAGCTTTTGCCTGTATCCTGCGTTTTTTACTGTTTTGTTATTCAGTCTCTTATCTGGTGCTGTGAGCTCCTTAGATAAGTGTTACTTGATTGTTTAATAACTAAGGTGCTTTTCATAATGCCTATCATGCTGCCAGAAACCATGCTGTTTATTTCATCCATGTTCTGATCAATTGAGTATTAAGTAATTACTATTTTGGGCTATCTCCAAAGGCTTTTTGCCTCTGCAGTACCCTACATTACAAGGATGCTGAATTCTGGCACTCAGTTGTGTTGAGGTGTGTAACTACTTACTGGAGAGCAGTAACAAATAAATTTCTTGGTCCTTAGGACCCAGATTGTACAGATTGCCAGCAATGCTGAACCATACATACGAAATTGCTCCATAGATCTTGGGAATGATTTTGCTTTTTCTTATGCTGAATGTGGTATAATTCTGTTTAAAATACTTAGTTTGGTGCCCTAGGCCAAACATCTTCATCAAGCACGTTGTTAGAGGCTATCTAAATGGCCGAGTACTCATTAGGGGTGGAGAGCACTTACTCTGCACCTGCAGAAGAGCAAGTGGTTAGTCTCCTCTGCATGGAACTGAATTCACTCTCAGCAAATCAAGCTATGCGAACCACACTATCCTGCAGTAAGTGGGGAAGATCAGGGGATTTGCTTCAAAATTGCTCTGCTGCTCTGAGTTATAATGCTAATATAAAAACAGCCTTTGTGTCTCTATCTCTGCTGTCTTTTCTTCTCTCCCTTTTTGTGTTACTTATGGGAAAGGCAGATCTAGCAGAGAGGTGACTTTGTGATCAGAAGCTTGTTAACTGTGGTTTGGTTGGTTATGAGGAACTCCTATGATAGAAGTGGCTCTGAGGGAGTTTTATATCTTGTCTTTCAAAGCATATACTCTTCTGCTCATTGTGGAGGAGCTGGAAGACAAGCTTATGCAATTACACCAAGCCCACCATCATGATACATAACTGCAGGAGGCAACTGTAGCTGCAAACTGTTTTAATAAATACTTTTCCTGCAAACAAGGAACAGTAATAGAAGCAAGTCACCAGTGGAGATTGCTGGAAATGCAACCAGGGCATGCCTTTATTGACAATGAATGTGCCTGCAGCTACCACGGAGATAGATTTATATTAACAACTGAGATTGTAAAAGGGATGTTGAAAACCAAGCCCCAAACTCTGCGAGTCTTTTACAGAGTAATGACAGAAATCTTACTGGAAGTGGGAAATACTCTGAATTTACTTAATTTTCTTTACAGAGGAATCTAGTGATCTTCTTTCTTCTTATAGGCAGTTCATAAGACAGGCTGCTAAAAAAAGAATAATAGAGAGTGATTTACATTATCACTAAATTCAGTCTTGAAGCCAGTAATTTTGGTGTCAACCTGCAATTACAGACAATCACTTCCACTGTGTGGCTGTTCTAGTCTGTTACTGTTTACAGTGTGTACTTACCTAATGCACAGCATTGTATTGAGTTGATTGTACTTTTGTTGTAATTAATCAGCTACTTTTCATTTTCTTTATGATGTAATGTCAGTTCTGTGAAAAACTATAGGCAGATGAATGTGTTTCTACTTAAAAGAGGAAAGAAATAATCTTTTCCAGTTTGGTTCCTACTCTCTGCTTGCTCAGTAGCTTCACAGAGGTTGAGTATATCTAAGAAGGTCACGAAGAGGGCGATTGAATCATAGGTGACTCCCTTCTAAAGGGAACAGAAGGCCTGATATTGCAGACCAGACCCGATCCATTACGTAGGGAAGTCTACTGCCCACCTGGGGTCTCAGTTAGACACGTGGAAAGAAAGCTTCCAACTCTGGTCAGGCCCATGGATTATTATCCACTATTGATTTTCTAAGTAGGCAGTAATGAAAACCCAACAAGAAATCAGAGGACAGTTAAAAGGGACTTCAGGGCCTTGGGAAAAACGATGAAGGGATCGTGTGCACAGGTAGTGTTCTCCTCTGACGTTCCTATTACAGGGAATGATGAGGGAAGGAGTAGGAAGAACCAGGAGATAAATACCTGCCTCTGTATGTGGTGTGAAGAGCAAAACTTTGGGGTTTTTGACCATGGGTTCACCTGCACAACACTAGGCTTGTTGTCCAAGGACTGGGTACACTTGTCCCCAAGGCGAAAAAGGATACTTACTTAGAAACTAGCATGGCTCATCAACAGAGCTTGAAATACTGCTTTGCAACTAAGTGATTCTATGATTCTACGAAAAAGATTTCTTGAGGGGTAATTTCTATTATGGTTATGATAACCACTGAAAACACCATTAGAACATTCAGCCTAATTTGCAGAATATTGGAAGAATTTTTTAGAAACACTGCCGTACCATCTACACAAGGTGATTGCATGGAAATCACTGCCCTCCTGATAAGAGAAGGGATCTCAGTGGTTCTTGCAGGACACGCAAAGGACATGCACATTTCAGGTTGGAGAGAGCACTCTTTGGGATCAGTCCATAGAAAGTGCCTAAGCGTCAGAATTTTTTTAGGGAATTTTTTAAAATGCTTTTTACCAAGGTAATTCATTGAGTTTGAGTGTTACGGAGCTGTATGATTAAGTTTCTTTTTTTACTTTGTAAAAGCCTCAATCAGTTAATTCCAATTTCTAGTTAGACTTAGAACATGGAGACAATACTGTATTCCCTGGGCTCAAATAAAGGAGTTTCTCCCTTCCTCATTTCTGGTCCTAAGAAAACCTAACATCAAAACTTATTGAATTGCTGATGGTCCTAATTGCTCATAGATTTGTCTGTTTGCTTTGCTAGGAATGTAGCGGGTTTTAATTCAACAGCAACACTTTTCTCTTGCATCCTGCAAAGAATGTCCCAGCTAGACACGTGATTCTGAGGCTCTCTGTGACCACAGTCCATGGGGAAGCATTTGAGTCTCACTGCCCTTGTGAACCACACAGAGGGATAACTTTGACATTTATGTAGCACAGATAATGTCATTAAGGGCACTACATTGGTGATCATGCAGAGGCTGAAATGAGACCAGGGTATCTTAAACACTCTGTATTGGCAAGTTGGAAAAACTCAACCACTTCCATGTGAATCATTTCCATGCATCATTTTAAAAAATCCTGACAGCCTCTTCTGTCATCCTTTAGTTGTACGTATTTGGAGAAGTGAGAAAATAAAAAGATGCAGGCTTTAGGCTTTTCAGTGTAACAGCTTACAGACAATATTGAAGTTTTTGATAATTAGTGAGTGTTCTTCTGTGTGACACTTTTGATCATTATATTTTCATAAGGATTCCTGACTTTGAGGAACACGGACGTTTTTTGAATTCTTGCTGTTACAGCTCTGTGTTTAAAAAAGAAAAAAAAGGTAAACTTTTACCTAAGTTTTCTGTAAAGCCTTCTCATTAGGCAAAGTGTTATTTGATTCATTTAGCCCATCTACTTGTGTGATACAGCAGTCACTTCATTAAACATCTAGATGAGAATAAACAGAAAGCAAACTGTCTTGCAAAACCTAGATCTTATGTCATGTGTTAGACTATGTTAATCATCCCAGTTTTCTGTATTAAAAGATAATTAGTGCTTATAGCATTAAAATTACAGTATACAAAAATCTGAATTTTTTTTTTATGGCAGGCATGCACATAGATATGCACACTTAATCCTCATACAATGATTAAAACCCAGTTATATATCAGCTGATATTCTCGCATAATTTCCTTTCTCTTAAATAAATTCTCGTCTTTCTTACCCAAATTTGCAACTCATAAGTTATGCAGTGTAGCACTATGAAAGTAAGATCATACAGTATAAATTTAGGCTGAAGAAATATAGTCTTATAGTCAAAGAACAGCACTCTTTAGGGAGCTATACCAACTAGAAATCTGGGGAAGGAGAGTGCGCTACCAGTCTGTGGGGAGCTTTGCATCATGTCAATGTTGGGAATGGTGAGGTCAACACACTCTAGGTAGCAGCTCCTCAGAAAAGTAAGTCTTTCTGGTTTCTCTGACAGAAATGGATGTCTAGAGTGTGAGTTTTCACAGATCACATTGCCTGATAACCACACAGGGATGCAGCACTATCACTAGGAATATATTACTATGCGCAACTTTGGTGGTCATTGTTTTAGTTCTCAAGTCTTATGAATCTTTGACTGCTTCACGAGGAGGAGGGAACAAAGTTAGGTCTGGGAGAATTCAGTCTTTGGGGCAGAAAATAGTCTGCAAAACAGGTGAAATCAAGGTACTGCAACTATTCCATCCTGAAGAATCTAAGACAATGTTTATTTTGTGATGTGAATGTGCTACTCGTACCTTGACACCCACGTAGCCATCTCTTAAACTCCTTCATGGTGTGGTGCCCACTGTGTTGATGATCCTTAAGACCTTTTCTAGTGTTTAAAAGACTAAAAAGGCATTCCTGCACACTCTTTCATCATACATAAGGCTCTTCCTTACTTTGCTAAACTTTAAGGCTGTTGTGAATATACATGCAAATGAAGCAATAAGGATGATCCTGATTGTCTTGCATTTGGCCAAGCTGCATTCTGCAGTTACTGTTACTTAAGTACACAGTCTCAGGTATTGATGAGTTATTATTTACTAGTACCTACTGTTCAGTAAACACTTTTACTTTGATCTTGATCCTGTTATCACAGAGAGACTGCTCCTGTGTTGATGAATAAAGTTCTGTAAGTATTGGTGGTTTGATGCAAAGCAGGTACTGTACGGTAAAGAGTGAGAGAATCTAGTCCCCTGGGACTCAGGCATTCCTGAAGAGATGTGAAGTAGTAAAGATAAAATGAGCTTAATGTACTACAACATTTGAAAAGAAGGTTATCCTCCTCCTTCACCTGAACACACCCTGGACAGGCTTTTGTGTTACTGCTGCTTAATTCTAGGAAAAAAAATCCTTAACTTTTGTGTTTCTGCTTCTTTGTTTGGGGATTTTTTGGGTGAGAAGGAAGGGATGGAGTTAGGGAGAGATAAAGAAACCCTGTTAGGTATGTAATTATATTATTCAAGTAGAAAACCACAACAAGAGAATGCTGCCTTCCTTTTCTGGAAGATGTGGTTTTTTTCCTATCTTTACCACAGAAAAAGCAAATTTTCCTAAACACAGGCCCAACTTGTTCTGGATGCTGCATTTCAGAACTTCATCTAATCTGGGCATGGAATAACAGGGCGCCTGAAAAATCATCTCCCGAACCAGAATCAAATTATCATTCTTTTTATCTCTGCAATCCCATTCAACTTTTCAGTGCAGTTCCCGTGCATAGACCTTTTTGAGCTGTAAATGAAGGCAGCTGTTGGCTTGTGATACCAGATTCTAGCCAAAATTATCAGTTTGGTGGTTAAGGAGCATTGGTAATCATCCAAAATTGTAAAAGGCATAAATATGTATACTAACTACGATGCAAAAAAGTAAAGATATGTTCCTTAATTAATGAAAATGACATTAAAAATGAGAAACTTTAACAAGTTTGGGTGACTTTCTGTATCCATGCTTTTGAACGTGGGCTTTTACCACAAAATTAGCATAAATATCAAGGTCTGACAAGCAGTGTATCTTGCCATCTATGGTTTTAAAGGTAAAAGGAACAAATGTCAATACAGTAAATGTAGGGAATACAGTGGCACTGAGTATAATAAACCAAATATTTGGTTATTTTATTGTTAGTCTTTACTTTTTTAGCAAGATGGTGTGCCAGAAGCACGGATGAGCTCAGCTGAATGAAATTTGCTTTGTGATAGTAAGCTTTATTGTTTTCGTTCAAAATTAGATGTAGCCTCATTTGAAGTGGAAACTTCTTACTTGGCTTACTTGTCCTTCAGTTGAAAAATGAGTTATTTTTTGCAGTGCAAAGTAAAAAAAACATTTGGATAATGTAAAGCAGGAGCACATAGATCCTTTGGGTTGGTCCTGTATATTTTGTATGTGTGTGGTTGTAAATAGTGCACGATACACTAATGAAGAGGACTTGGGTATCTTGAGGGGCATGTTCATGTCAGATGGAGCTATATGCCTTATTGGTCAATGGAGCATAATTTCAGTAAGATAAATGGGGCTGATAGAGCTTAAAGCACTTGTAGCTACACTGTGACTTGTTGTGTATGTAGACATGACATTAGACTGACTAAAACAGCCTTTGAAAAAATGAACATAAATGATCTGTAGGTCTAGACTGTCTTGAACTTGACAAATACTGGAAGATTAGATTTTAAGAAAACAGTTATTCTGTGATCTAGATTTAACTCTCCTTGAAGACTATGAAGCTGAACAATTTTACATGACTGAGTATTTAAAGGAAAAATTAGACACGTGTGGGAATGTAGACATATGTCCATACAGTGCTCAAATGCATTTCAGCTGGGATATTTCCCACCTCGGTAAACTGAAGAAGTATGCAACTAATTTTTTTTTCCTCATTCCTTGCCAGTGCTCCTCAATCTGTCTCTTTTGTCTGTCATTGAGAAGAGAACATATGTTCTCTGGTAGGTTCTTTGTCACTTACCTAATGTGGTATAAGGAAAAAAATTAGAAAGTCTTACCCAGCACATTACCAGTACTTATTCCTACAAATCTGGTTTGTCAGCCCCAAATGGCTACTCCCTCAGCTCATGTGATATATCCCCTGTCTGTAGAAGTCCAATGTGGTGGGCTAAGAGCCTTGATTAGGCTTCCGGCATGCTGCTGAAACATGAATCATTTGTAAGAATAGTGTGTGTTTCTGGCAGGAGGCAAGGAGACATTTCAAGCCCTGTAAGTGGTTTCAGAGAAAGAAGAGAGTAACCTCCACCGGTGTGTTAGACAAAGTTCATCAGGCTGATAAGAAAAACATTTTTCCTTTATTCTAAGACAATAGATGAAAAATTACTGAAGGTATAATGGCTGCCTCTTAATTATACAGTCTCTTTATTACCAGATCGTGAGATAATTTGCACAGCTTTCTAAGATACTTTGCATATGCAAAAATTTCTAAGACTTATTATAGCCATTTATTTAGGTTCTTTGGTGGAATTCTCTCAATTGATATTAATTAATTACTTTATGTTCCTATAGCTACAAATGTTACTAAAGAAGTGTAAAGTTTTCATTATTATTCTGTGAGTAAAGGATAGCCTTCCAGATGTCACAATATAAATGAAGCTATTTCTTGCCTAAAGGGTTTAATCAGAAAAATCAGCCAGTGAACAATTCAAAATTCACAGTTCATTTCCACTTGTTACCTCTGTGGGTCAGCTAAAAATGTTTTTAAAGTTTTGACATATTTTTTTCTTTGTTCCTCATTACAATAGAACTGGAATTGACCTGAAAGTTAAATGAATACCTAGGGACTTAAGCATAATTTTGTGCTAGTTCTCAGCCACAGTAAGTTGTGACCTTACATTTTATAAAAGACAAAAGTGTGTCCTTTTTCAGATGCCAAGTTTAACAAGATAAGAAAATTGTTTGTTCCTATTTCATAGAATCATAGAATCACCAGGTTGGAAGAGACCCAGCAGATCATCGAGTCCAACCATTCCCACCAGTCTCTAAACCATGCCCCTAAGCACCTCATCCACCTGCACCTTAAACACCTCCAGGGAAGGTGAGTCAACCACCTCCCTGGGCAGACTGTTCCCCTAATGATCCTTTCAGTGAAAAATTTTTTTCTTTATGTCGAACCTGAACCTCCCGCGGTGGAGCTTGAGGCCATTCCCTCTTGTCCTGTCCCCTGTCCCTTGGGAGAAGAGCCCAGCTCCCTCCTCTCCACAACCTCCTTTCAGGTAGTTGTAGAGAGCAATGAGGTCTCCCCTCAGCCTCCTCTTCTCCAGGCTAAACACCCCCAGCTCTCTCAGCTGCTCCTCATAAAGCCTGTTCTCCAGCCCCTTCACCAGCTTCGTTGCTCTTCTCTGGACTCGCTCCAGAGCCTCAACATCCTTCTTGTGGTGAGGGGCCCAGAACTGAACACAGGACTCGAGGTGCGGTCTGACCAGTGCCGAGTACAGAGGGAGAAGAACCTCCCTGGACCTGCTGGTCACACCATTTCTGATACAAGCCATTTGTTTCTCTCATTCATATAAAAACTATTAATAAATTAAAGAAACCTAAATTATTTGGTTTACCAGTGTAGACAATCCTATAATCCGTCTTTATTGTCATGTAGCCATCACTATCTTTCATTATTTATAAGTAGGATGAAATAGTTGAGCTTATATTAAAGTGACTGGCAACAGAAACTATGCTTCTAGAGACAAGCAGGGAGAATGGTGACAGAAGTGAGTAAATAATGAATTTCCTTTTCATTCTTCAGTTTACATGTTGTTGCAGAACCTATTTTTTCTGTGTTTTATTAAACAGATGTTATAGATTCCTGCAACAATATGCTTACTATTTAATGTTAAAAAATAAATAACTTTCCTGAGTTACTTTGAATTATTAAATTTTAACAACTTGCACCTTTTTAGATCTCCTACAAGTTAAGCTCATTCATTCTCTTTTTTAAATGCCTTACATACAGAATGAGACAAGTCAATTCTTATGTGAAATAACCCAAAGAAATGGAAATGCACTGCTTAATAGTACTACCTGGCATTTTCTTCTTTTGGATCGCTTCCAAACATATGGCCATGCTCTGTGGGAATGCTATACCAACATATAGTACTGCCCTTGTTCAAATTTGTCATGATGTTATTCCGCTTATATTGTAGTAATGCAGAAATCTGGTTTAGCACTATGTTTATTCTTATTGTTCCTGACTTTCCCATGGCTACATATCCATGTTCTCATCTTTGGTCCTTCAGTAGGAAAAGACGCATGACTTTTCTTATTCTGTAAATGCACATTCATCCATCTAATGTTTGTTGTTGAACCTTAATTAAGGATTTTAAAGTGTTTTGAAGCTGTAAGAAATAGTCTTGTCTACTTCATATGTGTTATGACAGCAGAATTTTTCCAACTTCTCTGAAATGTCTATAGTGAGTTCATGAGATGCTTATTTTGATTTTTGATTATGCTTGCTGAATTCTGAGCTTTCCTCTTCAAAACTCAACTCTGCATTGACTTTCTAGCTTGCCAGCATCATAGATGCTAACCTTTACTAAACCTCTTGAGAGCTTGAGAGCATCTCTTGCCAATCACAAAGATTAGCCTTGTTCTCGAGTTTGGAATTCTAGCATTCAGGATCATTAGATAAGCTGGGTTTTTCATTTGTTTGGTTTTGCTTGTTTTTTTTTTTCTTTCATGATTTTAGTGATGAATGGATCAGAGCTAATGAATTCTTTCCATCATGGCAAATGATTGTCTCCAGCAGAGCTCCTCTTATGAATTTAGAAAGCAGAAGGTCTTCTGATACCATTCGAACATGTTACTTGACCTGTCAGTCTTGTTTAATTATTACAGCTACCATTAAGAAGCAAATGTTAAATGTCAGAAGATAACAGCCCCCTAAAATGCCATGTGAAGCAAGTGCTTTTTGCATGCAAAACCTTTCTTTGTGTGAAAGAAGTATTGATACATACTGTTTGAAAAATTCATCTTGTAGATTACATCAAACAATCAAAAGGATTTGAACCCTTTCCCTCCCTCATAACTTTTTCCAAATTAAATCTAAGCCCAGTGTTCCATTCTGATGGGTGTCAACTGCAATAGCATGACTTGTATGTTCAGCTGATTGCTTCTGAAAATGTGCACTTAATATAATTGGTGTGCTTCGCAGTTTAATTAAAGCGAGTGTATAAGGGACTACAACCTCCTTTCTTTTCTAAAGCAGAGAGAGATCTTCAATACTTTGGTCTGAATCTGTGCAAGCCTTAATTCTGTTCCTCTTTTTTTCCTCCTCCTCTCTTGTTAGTGCTGTTTACCTCTTCTGATACAGTCTCTGCCTGCAGGACTGGGTGTTGTGGATCTGCAGTTTCTGTTGTGGTATTTTATTAGCTATCTGACACTGACGTGGTGAAAATGGTGAGGAGGATGTGAGAGGATGCATATGTTTCTAATCTTAAGACATTGGAGACCTATCACTGTGCTGGGGCCCTGAGCTGATGCCCAGGCAGGGGCACAACTGCTGTACTCTCTAGAAATACCTGAAGGGAGGTTGTAGAGAGGAGAGTGCTGGCCTCTTCTCCCAAGTGACAGGGGACAGGATGAGAGGGAATGGCCTCAAGCTCCACCAGGGGAGATTTAGGCTTGAGATAAGGAAAAAATTCTTGGAATTGGAACAGTCTGGAATTGGAACAGTCTGCCCAGGGAGGTGGTTGACTCACCTTCCCTGGAGGTGTTTAAGGTGCAGGTGGATGAGGTACTGAAGGACATGGTTTAGAGACTGGTGGGAATGGTTGGACTCGATGATCTGGTGGGTCTCTTCCAACCTGGTTATTCTGTGATCCTGTGGTTCTGTGAATCTTGGGTAGCTCAAGGGCAGATGGAAGAAAATCAGGTAATGGACTGAAGCTATGTGTGACTATGAAATAAAACTCTCAGGAAGGCTGGCCTTGTATCTCTGTCTAGCAGCATGGTACTAGCATGTACTTTAGTTAATTGCTTTTAGAGCATTTTATTGTGCTTCTTACCAACATAATGCCATTATTGTGTCAATGAAACTTCAACACAAACAGGACTTAAGGTTACACATCTGCTCACAAAGCCCCACGAAATTAAAAAAATATTAGTAATAGGAGGTTTCCCTGAGAAAGGGAAGGTTGCTGCTTCTACACCATTTATTTTCTCTAACACCATGGACAGATGATGAGTGAATGTACCTTATATTTATTCATAACAGATTTGTGTCAACACAGATAATAAATGTATATATCTCCTTTCATTTACAAGTGCTCAATAGAGCATGGATCACATTTGGAAAAGCATAATACCCTCTAACTGGGGAAAACAAGCAGCAGGCACTAGGATGGCTGCCCTAATTATGGAGTATGGAGCAGCCCTTTACTTGAACCATGTTTATATCTTCATCTTTCACTGAAGTTCTGAACCTCTAAGTCGCTGACCAAGCTGTGTCAGCAGATGTTTCCATCAAATCCCATTGCAGTGTTAGTGGTTTGATAGCCTTGAAAGCCACAGGAAGAGTGATGCAGTTTTCTGGCAATAGGAGGTCATTTCTACATGCTTTACAGCTCTTTATAATCTGCAGGCAGCAGAGCAAAGGCAGTGGCCATGCTTCTTGTGGAGTGTGATTTTTGACCTGTTCTTTGGATTGGGCAATGGAATATATCAAGTTTTAACAATTCATAGTACTGCTTTATCAACAGTTCTACACTACACTGTCCATGCTGTGTATTTAACTATTTTTGTTGTCTGTGAAATATTGTGTTTCAGTGTATAAAATACAAAACCATAATATGCACACTATTAAAACAGTATAAGAATAAAATCACCTGGGAGTAACTCCAAACAGGTTTATGCCTGTAACTCTATGTAATATACTCATTTAAAACATATTTTTTCATCCAAAGTAATATGTATGACTTATTCAGATATAGCCATGATATGACTTTGATGTGTTTTTCCTCAAAAAACCAGGGCAATTTTATAATTCTAGCCAGATCACTTGTGATAATATCATTCGCTTTGATAGTTTTCTGCTATTTACTATAGATATGGGCTTAATTCCAGGAATCTTCTATCAGTAAATTCTAGTGATTTTTTTTTTATTATTATTATTTTTATTTGTAAGGTGAAGTCATATGTAGTTGCCTGCTGTACAATAAGCATTTCATTATCTCCAGGCAGTTTTATTGTCCCACTGTGTTTTCAGGACAGAGCCATGACCCTGTACTGGGATAGAAGCCAAAGGATGAGCAGTGTGATATATTATAATTAGTTTTTATTTGAGATCTTTTTAACAATATAAAAATTTATGATAGCCAAGCATTCCTTTAGGAAAAAGTATAGAAAAGAAATTTAATTTTATTTACAAAAATATGGTTTTGGACTAAATGTTTGGGTTTTTTCCTTAAGTGATATGTTTTTTGCAACATAACTAATTAATATGCTTGGGCTTGTGGCATTTAGGTATAAATGAAGTTGTATATGTCCTACCAGGGATGGCATACGTTGAGTGCTTTGAGTAGAAAAATGTTCAAGTCTGCACTGTTCTCTGACATATTGTCTTAGTGTATCCGAAATACTTAGATACTGAGAACCTATTTTGCTGAATCTAATTGATTTACGTATTCCTCTCTGAAATTTTTTAATATCTCATGTTCACAAAGATAGCAATTTTTACACATAATTTAATTTAAAATGTAGGATTCTGGCTTATACCTGATAAGCCACATGCATTATTTTAAACGTTGGTGCAATGTAATGCTTGTTTGTCCCATGACGATTATGTTTTGTGACAGTCAGCTTTTAAGAGGCAACATTTATTTCATTTTAAAACAGGACTCCATCCTACTGATGGATTTTAGAACATTGTCTGCTATACAGGTTTTCTGTGCTGTAAATAGAAACTAAAGTGAAGCCTGAAATCAGTCATCTAACTTCATCTCTCACCAGATTCTCTGTGCTGTACTGTTCCTAAGTAAACATATACATTCCAAGTCTGTTCTCCATTGAGTTTCAAATTGTTAATCCTTTCCAAAAGGGAGGATATCAACAGGTCTTTGTTTCCCTCTTTAAAAAGAAGTTTTAGGCAACTGTTAAGAAATGGCCTTAGATGTACATGTCTTATTTGAATAACCAGCTGTATTAATTTATGATTTCTGAATTTGTAAATTTGATGTATTTTAGCTGATTCAACGTGATTTTTATAAAGCTGTTGGTCCTTCAGAAAGCTATTTCTATAATATTTAAAGTGAATAAATAGCATTAAAAAGTATAACAGATAATTCTCTTAGCTGTTGCCGTTTTCTAGAAACTCTGCTAACATAGTTGAATGGCTCTGTTGTGAGATTTCTGGCAAATTCTGTTTCTTGGCTGAAATAACCTGTTAGGTGTAGGTTTTGGCCTTTAACCTTTTAATGGAAGTGCTCAGATGACAATCTGATTCTTGTTCTGCTGTTATCTTCTCTTATTATGTGAAGTAAAGGAGACTGTTATTTATTAAGAGAAAAAAGTATCCTATAGTAGTGGTTGCACAATATGTTTTTTTCAGAGTGAGAATTTTTTAGGCTGTTCTTATAACAAAGTATTCTTATCAAATGTTACCTAAATTTACTTTCAAACTTCTAAGATCTATGTTGCTTGTTCCATGGTATGAATCTGTTATCTGCTTTTAGGAAGGTAATGAGAAAGGAATGATAAAATTCAGATTTGCTATTCATATAATTATGTCATTATATTGTGAGTATTTCTGTCCCTCGAGCTTGCTGTACCACTGGGGAAATGTCTCATTTACTGTCGATGGGTTAACTGTGGGTGTGGAAAAATAAAGAAAAACATTTGAAAATTGACACAGCTTGCAAAAAAGGCAGATGGATTAGTCTCAGAAGAGTACAAGTAATAGCCAAACTGAAAAGAGGCCACTGAACAGAAAGTTGATATGCAACCTATCTGTTTTTCATTCCTTATAAGGCCAGAAATGCTCTTAGCATTTGTTATGTCAGTGGACCATACGTGCCACAAAAATCTTAATGGAAAACTTGGGTTGCCTTACAGCACTTGAACTCTTTTCCTATGTTCTATCTTTCTAGGGTGCCCAAATAAGCTAAGATTTTGTATGGAAATACTTTAAATTTCTAAACTGAAGTTACTTAAACAACACTGCCAAAGCCCCGAGATGGATTATAGATATCTCAGAGTGGGTACCCAATCTTATGCTGATGCTGTGTAGAGTCCTGCTACCTTGCCTCCACAAAAATAAAATAAAATCACATCCGTATGCATTAAGAAGCAAAATTGACTAGTTTCATGGTACATCTTGCTTATTGCAGTAGTGCTTATGAATCAGTTGAGATCCTTTGTGCTAGAGGCATCACAAACTCAAAGTACCAGACAGTTCCTGAGCAGTTTCCCATTAGGGTGGAGAAGGCATCAAAGGTGGTGACTATTCCTTTTCCTTCAGCTGAGCTTTGAACAGGAGTTTGAAGTTCATCCTCAGCTGCTGTTTTCTATTGTTACTGCAATGATGTTAATAAATTAACTATGGCAATTTTAATTGGTGACAACAGGCCCTCGTATATACTGGAACTTTCTTTTCTTTGGTAACAGTACAGCTGAAAGAAAATTTCAGCTACAGTAGAACAGCATATCCACACATTGGAAATGGAGCATATTAATTGGATATGTATGAAATGAAAATTGCCTTACAGAGAAACAGAAATCAAACCTGCTATTTCCCAAGTATTAATTTTGGGTTTTATTTTATTTCATCTGTAGTGATAACCAGGGACATCTTTTTTGCATTTAAAAAGCCAGAATCACTCTTTGGAGTTTCCAGATGAAAACATGCATATCTTCTAATGTGGGTTGTTAAACTGAGACCTGAATGGCCTATTTATTTGCTGCTTTGTTTGAGTGGAGACTGGATCTAATCTGTATGTATTCCGAGGGCTCTCCCTCCCTCAATTTCTCTGAAACACTGCAATTAAATTTTAGACATAATAGGATTAGAGCATTATATTGCATATGACATGACATTTGTGTGCAGAATTATTGAATTTTGTGTTCTCACTGATATTTTACTTGAATATAGAGATAAAAAAGATGACCTAATTCATCTTGTATATCTCTTTCAGGGCTATCCCTCTGTTTTACATTTCTTAGGCTTTTTCTAGTTTCATTTTGAGTCTGCCATTTCTTCAGAAGATTATTTCACAGCCTATTAGACCTCACTGTTAGGTGGATTTTTTTTTTATATATAATTTTCATAGGTCTTTAAAATAGAGCAGGCAAAATTTTTTTCAATCTATTTTAATCAGCTTTTAAAAAATCTATTTTAATCACATGAAGCACAGTACAAATTGTAGAGATGTGAAATTCCACCAAAAATTTAAACATCACTGGAAAATCATACTTTTATTGCATCTGGAAAATGTAGTGAGAATATATTAATTAGCTTTGATTTTAGGGCAAATGAGTACTAAGTGCTTGAGGAAATAGTTGTGTTCTAGAACCATCATTTTTTCTGTAGCTTTTCCCTATGTCTTTTGCAAGGTTGTCTCCCATTCTGTGTTTGAGAAACTAAGGATCACTTTCACTTGGGAAATGTACTAATTTACCTTTATTTATTTTTTAGCTCATAATTCTGTGAACAGAACATCACTGGGGTAGTAAAAATGCCGTGGATTTTGGGCTAGTGTGCCACAACTGCTTTTCTTTAACCAGCCAGGATGTATATATGCTAAGCTAACACATCAATTCTCCATTCTCCTCTGTTTGATGAAGAGGACAGAATAAAAATCTGTTGTTTAAATGTACTGGCCATAAGATGAGAAAGCAGATGCACAGATAAAATTATTTCATAAAGTATTTATGAGATTTGGTGTTACAGATGTCTTTTCCCCTTCCGACTATAAGTGTGCGCCTGGTGCTTGCCTGTTCCAGACCTGCACTATCACTTCCCTGAATATTGCAAAATTGTGACCTGCTTTACGAGAGAAGGTGGCTTCCTACTCAGCCTTAGCCAGGGCTCCAAGCAGACAATGGCTTGGCACCAACTTCCTCAACAGATTTGTTTTGCTGTTTCAGTTTTGGAAGAGGCTGATGTCAAAGGAGTCAGTTTGGCCAACGGTTCAGGAGGAAGGGAAGTCCAAAAGACATGACTATTTAAGGGCAGTAAAATGAAATCCCCTGCCACACCTACACCATGAATTCCATAACGAACTGGCAGACCTTGCAGTCTTTTTGTCACGGGTCACACAACTTGGAAAATGCCAGGAACACCTCTTTTGGGAACAAGCACATCTCATGAAAATGACAGGATTATTCAGTATTTTATGTACTTTAATCATGTTCCAAATACCCATTTTAAAAAAGACACTATTCAAAACTTTCAGATTTACCTTCCTAACAGAAAATTATAGTCCATGCTATATCTGAATGATGAAACCATAGGCAGATTTTTCCAGTGGTTGACAAATGGAAAAGATCTATTTAAATCAAAAAGATTTAAAACCCTAGGTTTAAGTTGAAAATAACAGGCAAAAAAACCCCAACAAAAACCAGTTGTAATATTCAGTTCTGTTCTTAAAGACAGACTTGTCATTAATTAGAATGACAACAAAAAGAGTGACTTTCAAAGCCCATACCTTTTATTACACATAGAATTTAGTTTTGCTTCAGCAGGAATGCCTACTGTCTATTCTTACTTATCTATCTGTATGTAACAATGTAAAATGACACAGAATATTGTTTATTACAGTCTTAACACAATTTATGTGATTTTAATTTTAGAGTGTTAAAAATAGTGAATATGGAATCTGAATTCAGTAGATTAATTTCTTACTTTAGTTCTGTTATGTCATATGTGAAAAGGAATTTAGTTTTGATGATACCATATAGAATATAACTTTAATTAGTTGCATAAAAGTAATACTGAGAAGCATTAAGAATAGGAAAAAAAAAAGATTTTTTCAAGGTTTATTTTGGATCATATACCCATTTGTAAAAAAGGAAATTTTACCTAATTTTTATAGAAATTATGTATTTTTGATCATCATTTGGAAGACTTTTCAAGATATTTTGATGTTTAAAAAATGGACACACATGCGTAGTGCTGTTGTCAGAAAAGCCAAATTAGACTAAATCAGTAGGAACTGAATTCTGAAAAGATTGAACAACTAACGAGTACAGCAGGAACTCTGACTAACTACTTCATATTCTGGATTCGTTTCTTCCCAATTTTTGAATGAATAGATCACATATTTTTCCTGCTAGTTTTTTATCATAGGCTGGAAGAAGGAAGCCTGCTGGCTTTTCAGTTCATAGCTATTTTTCCAGCCCTAGAGGAATTAATACAAATGAGAAGATATTCTTCAGCTCATTAAGATTTGTGAGGCACTATTGGCTCAGTATATTTTTAAATGAGCATTTAAAGGATTTTAATAGATTATCAAACATTTATATTTTAACATTATATCTTAACACTGCTAATCGTAGTATCACGTAGAAATTTAAATGTGATAATTTGAAAAACAGAATCTCTTGTAGTCTAAATTAAGTAGCCATGATTCAAAATTGATTTTTATATCTGCTTAAGGTACAAATACTGGTAAAAGTGAGTCAGGAAAGAGAAATGTCTAAACTTTGCATACGTCCAGTCCAATCCTCCGATACACATGCATCATTAATAAAACAACATCTACATGGTACATATATAATTCTGTATAATGCAAGTTCAGTAATATAACTACCTTCTCATTATAGTGATACACATGGTAATGAAGCATTGCATGTTGTAATTCTAACTTCTCTCCAGGGACTTGAGGCTTATTTTGAAGTCTTGTATCACAACACCCCTCCTGGCTGAAAGCTCAGAAGAGAGGAGGTGGTTATGCTGTTCTGTACCCTCTCTGTAAACTATCCCAAGAGATCAACTGGCTTTGATGTTGCAGAATTTAGTGGGGACGCAAGGAGGTTATATTTATATTGATGTCATATGTGATACCATGTCTGCATTTTATATTTGGGTCACTGATTTATCTTAAATAGATTTGTACATTGGATTACAAAGATGTTTGCGTATGGCCACAGAGTCTAGGTGGGTGGTGGTAGAATGTGTGAGTTAATCTCCTAGAAGTACAGGTAAGCAATCCCATAATTTGCGTACTTTACAATGATCCAGCTGAGAAACTCATCCAGGAGCATAAAAGAACCCTGATGAGAAAAAGATAAGCAACATATGTAAGTACAATCTTAGAACAGAGCCTTTAGTGTTAATAGGATATTTTGCAGGAATCTCATTAGACTGTAACTAGAATTTACATACTGAACAATACCGAGCTAAATCTTTCCTTAAGGGACAAAACTGAAATGTAAACCTGGCTTCTTCTAGGCTTAAGATATTAACTGAAAATAATTTTCTTCTTCATCTTAGACAGCAGCCAAAGCCTTCCCTTTCTTTCCTCTACTACCTTGGCTCAGTGTTTCTGGTGCATTGAACCTATAATCCTCTAACCACATTCAAACTAGTCCTCTGTGATGCAATGTATAAAATTCTGGCCAGTCTTTGTTTTCTGTCATCCAAAAGATACTAATCTCCCTTTCTGTGGGAAATTATTTTGCCAGCCATTCAATCCTCATTGTTTTTCTGTCATTGGAAACCACTATGTGCTATGAAGTTCTGTGGAATAAAGAGCTATGTCACAAGGCGGGGAGAAAAAGGAATTTAAATAATAATTATTTTAAAAGTTTGAGTATTTAAAGGCACATAACTGAAAGTACAGAACACATATATACTGCATATGAGCTTCAGTGAACAGGAAATCAATTTCATAGTTACATTTCCAGGGTTTGCAGTCATCTCATGTATTACATCCACTGAATGCTCCATTTCTTTCAACTATCAAGGTTACTGAACTTCAGATACACTTCTCCTACTGCGTTTACAAATCAATTAAGTCAAAAGAACAAAGCTTTTTTTACATGCTAGAGAAGTAATGCTCATTAAATTTTGGATAAGGTGCAAAGACAATTACTTCTAAAAATGGGTGAAATTAATTGCACTCTTGGTTTCTTTTGATCTTCTGCAGCTTACATTATGCTTGTTGGTTTTCTTCTCCCTCTCTTAAATGTATCAGTATTCCAGAGACAGTCATGGGTTAGTGATTAAAACAATATTTTTATGAATAAATGTGTGTGTTCTGTCAGCTCTAAACATAATAAGACTGCATAAGAGAAAGTTAGCTGTGGTTTGGTCACTCATTGCTTACAAACCATCATCATCATTGCATTAAGAATAATATTATGCAGTTGGGTCACTCTATGTACTAAGGAGGTAGTTTTTAGCTGTGATCCTGTTTACTTCAAGCAGTGATTTTGGATGCCTGGTAATTTATCCCTGGGTATGCCTGTATTCAACAAAAATTTGCCTTTTGTTTAGATTATTTGAACACAAGCACTTATTGAGGGTTGGGCTCTGGGCAACTCTTGTGTCTTCACAGATGGGATGGATGGAGATATTGGTGACATTCCTGCAAAACGATGTTAAACAAGATGTTAGAATACAATATTCTTTGACCCCCTCCCAGCACTGTCTGCCATAAGAATTCTAAATCTTAGTTTCCCTTACTGTATAGGAACTTGTATTTTTCAGGAAAAATAATGAGGATTAATTAATGTTTTTGAATTCATAGCATTCATGTTAGGTACTAATTATTGCTGCAAATACAATACAGTTGCCTTGGTGTGAAGTTTCACAGATGTGACATCCACAAGTGCTGCTTGTTTAAACTTTTCTAGCTCCCAGTTGATGAGTGTTTCTTCTGAAATATGTAATGATCTAGCAATTGCCTTTATGAAAGAGCACAGTTTGTTGTTGTTCGATGCTGGTTTAATACAAACATATTTTGAAAACAAAAACACTCTTCTCACTAATTTTCCCCCATGGTTTAAGCGTGGGGAAGTGGACACTTCTCAGTTCAGCGTATAATTATGAAAAATCAGGATAATATGCTTATAATTACACACAAGGAGTGGAGTAATATCAAAAGACCTACTGCTTAGAAGATAAAAATTTTACTGAATGTGGCTGCACATTGGAATATTCCTGCTGTGAATTCCTTGCTTGCTTGAGCAAGTCACCTGTGGTCAGTAGAAATGTTGGTCGAGTACTCACAGAATCACACAGAATAACCAGGTTGGAAGAGACCCACCAGATTATCGAGTCCAACCATTCCCACCAATACCTAAATCATGCCCCTAAGTACCTCATCCACCTCCAGGGACAGTGACTCAACCATCTCCCTGGGCAGACCGTTCCAATGCCTAACCACCCTCTCCGTGAAGAATTTTTTCCTAATCTCAAGCCTAAATCTCCCCTGGCGGAGCTTGAGGCCATTCCCTCTCATCCTGTCCCCTGTCACTTGGGAGAAGAGGCCAGCACCCTCCTCTCCACAACCTCCCTTCAGGTAGTTGTAGAGAGTAATAAGTAATAAGTCTCGAGGCAAGAGGCAACCGTGTTTGTTCCCTGTCCACAGCACACATCCATGCACACAAATACACACATACATCTCTCAGTGGAAATTTCTTCACATAATTTTTCTCTTCAGAAAGCTGCTTTTGAGTGCCTCCATATTGACTGAAAGGATATAGAAGGTGATCAGATTACTCTGGCAAGACCTGCCTTTCATGAACCCGTGTTGACTGGGCCTGATCACCCGGTTCTCTTGCAAGTGCTTCATGATCATACTCAAGATCACCCGCTCCGTGACTTTCCCCGGTACCGAGGTCAGACTGACAGGCCTGTAGTTCCCCGGATCCTCCCTGCGCCCCTTCTTATAGATGGGCACAACATCAGCCTCCAGTCCAGCGGAACCTCCCCAGTCATCCAGGACTGCTGGAAGATGATGGAAAGGGGTTTGGCCAGCACATCCGCCAGCTCCCTCAAAACTCTTGGGTGGACTCCATCCGGCCCCATAGACTTGTGGGCATCTAGCTGGGCAAGCAAGTCTCTAACCACCTCCTCTTGGACCTTGGGAATCTCATACTTCTCTTCCAACCCTTGGGGTTGTGCACAGAGGGAACAATTATCCTTACTGTTAAAGACTGAGGCAAAGTAGGCATTGAGCACTTCAGCCTTGTCTTCATCCCCTGTTACTCTTGTTCCCTCTGCATCTACTAGGGACTGGAGATTCTCCCTAGCCCTCCTTTTGCTGTTGACGTATTTGTAGAAAGACTTTTTGTTGTCTTTCACAGTCATGGCCAATCGCATTTCTAGTTGGGTCTTAGCCCTCCTGACTTTTTCCCTGCATGTTCTCACTCCTCCCTATAGTCCACCCAGGATGCCTGCCCCTTCCTCCAGAGGTCGTAGACCCTCCTCTTCCTATTGATGTCTCTTAGGACCTCCCTACTTAACCACGCTGGTTTCTTACCCCACCAGCTACTTTTCCGGAACTTGGGGACGGCTTTCTCCTGAGCTGCTAGGAGTTCCTTCTTGAAGAGCTCCCGTGCTACTGATAGCAAGGTTCTGCTCTTGGTTTATCTGTATGTAGGAAATGTGTAGATTTCTGTGAAAATATATGGAGATGATGAAAGCAGCAGGAATACACACAAGTGGCACTGAAAGCCTTTTCCATCTTGAGTATTTGCCCACTCAGTGCTCAGCGAGATTTAAGTACCCTGGCTGTTAGGACCACTGCTGAATCAGATGAGATTCCTAGGAAAGAGGGTAGTCCTTAATTCCTCAGTCTTGATAGGATACGATACTATCCTGTCATCTTGGAAGGAGGATAGGAGACTGGACTCGGTAAGCTGCCAGGCATGTTTTGTATATTTAGACTATAACATGCATTTATTATTAAATGTTATTTATTAAAAAATCAATTTATTTCCTGTTATGCTAGGTACATAAGGGGGAGGATGGGAAGTAACCAACCAATTTTGTTCGCAGTGAATTTTACATAGAAATAAGAAAGTTTCAGAATCAGGAGGTATTATTTATGAAGTGCTAATCTAGACTGCTGACGGGAATGGAACTTCTTCCTTTCATCTGCCTAACATGTTATAAAGGTTAATAGTTGCAATTTCATGAAAGATGTAGAACCATACCAGTTACTTTTTGTATGGGTGGGGAAACATAAGCAAAAGTGACTTCCTCAGTGAGACATGGGTTAGCAGCAATTCAGTAAAGCAATTTTAAAATCTCATGTCTGAGCCTAAGAGTTGTGTTTTATATTGATATTTGTGATGAGGATCTATCTATAAGGCAAGAACTGAATTCCTCTAATACTGCTATTAATCATAAAGCTTCAAGGATCACAGTTCTTTTTTCTTTACCATATGGTTACTATGGGCTAGTGTATTAGATGAGTTAGGCATGCGCCTGTTGATTAAGGGCTGAGCTTAGAGTTTAAGTCTTCATCAACGGGTTCTTTTGCAGTTTGATTGATGAAGCTCAATTCTAATTAAATTTAAAGCCATAGATTTGGCAAAGAACAGTATCCATTAACTGGACTGATGTAATTTCATTCCATGCGATTCATTAACAAGTAGCAGTATATGTTTCCTACAGCTTACCTGATGTCCTAGGACATTAAAGGTAATGGTAAAGATCTTGGGACATAATGTTTGTGTATTTTCTTAATAGCTGACAAGCTGTCAGCTTAGGTTTGCCTAATTTTTGGGTGTTCACAAAGGAGGAGTAATGTTCTTAGAAGGTTTAATATTCTGTTTATGATTGTTTAACATTCAGCATCAATGATTTTATTGCACAGACGTTGGCATTTTAGTCATTATCACTTTGGTTTTCATGCCAGATTCTAGCAAGAAGTGTATCTTATGCCAGGTGCCAAATAACCTTTTGTCATCTTGCTGAATGAGGCACTGCTTTTGTTCTACAGTCAAAAATTACACCCAGATCTTACGAGCAGTATGATCCATCTTTTCATCTGCCTTCCCCCCTGACACTCATGCACAATTTGGCAAGGACCAGCAGTACTTCAGAATCTATACATTCTGCTCAAAGCAGGGAGAGACATGGCCCTCATTTCTTAAAATCATCTCAGTCGAATTAAAGACCTGTGCAAATTAATAGATTTTTTTTGATTTGTCCAATACTTGACTGTAAGGATGGTGACCAGACTGCAAAGGTGTAAGGGCTACATAAGACAAAATGTGTTAGATCTTAGGACTTGAGAAGGTCTTAAAACTTTAGAAATTTTGCGTATAAATAGCTGTGTGCAATAAACCCTCCCATATGGCTACGTGCACCAGATATGTGCAGGATGATGATTCTGAGTCATTCTTTCAGAAAGAAAAGCCAGCAGAAAGAACATAACACAAACCTGTAAATCCTTTAATTAATTCAAGAATTATTTATGTTAAATTATCATACATTTGCAGGATTACACATCTGCATTTTTCTCAACACACTCAACTATTTTAAACCTAGCAGCTAATTCCTAATTTGCTTTCATATATTCTTTGAAAAGGCAAAGAAAAGCTTAAGAATTCTCATGTAAACCAGATCGTTCCAGTGAAATAATTTTATTACTGCAATCCGTTATGAGCACTTTAGTGATAAAAGAGTATATCTTGGAAAGGCAGATCTTGGAATTTGTAAAGTGTTGTGGGAAGGGGTTGTTTTGCTTTAATACTGTTCTATTAATTCACCTTGTCACTTGGTTTTATTCTAAATAAAATGAAGTGGAAGAAAACCTGCCCATGCATAAATCAACATACACTTTCTACTTAATTCAGCCAAAGAAATGACTTAAATACTCTTCCATAGCAGTTTACCAAATTGAAAGAAAAAAAAAAAAGTTTTATGATGCAAATACTACCATTTCTTTCTGCAATAAACTTGTCATAGGATTTGAGTTATTCACTTGCCCTTTTAGGAAAATAAAATAATAATAATAATAAAATCAGAAAACTTTAACACAGAACACAGGCCTGATTCATTATAAATTGCATGGCGCTGTTTCTTAGCACTTGAGCCAGGTTTAGGAAAACCTTTCATAAAATCAGGCTTCATCTTAAAGATATGAAGTGACGGGCTTGGCTCCTTTAAACTGCTTTACTTGGTGGAAATCAAAGAAATTATACAAATTATACATTAACCCTAGCTGAAGATCTGGCCATCCTAGTTTCGTTAAACATTGTTGTGTCTTACTGTTATTTCCTAGCTTTGTCAGCTGAAACTTCCTTCAAATTTAACTTCTTATTCTGCAATTCTTTGGTATATATTTTGCAATCCTTTCCACAAGGACAATTTCTCAATAATAATAATAATACAACAGCCATAGAGACTGTTTTGGTGATAACTGTCCATTTTCTTCAATCGTGTCTTTCCAAACAGAGTAATTTCTGCAGTGTTCCAGTGTGACTGGTGATCACATCTAGTCATTATCTATAAGCAGGATCATGCATGAGACACATTAACCTGTAGATAGAATATTAACCCTTCGATACTGGTTATAATCTATACGTATGGAAGGCCTATGCTATTTTACACAGCTGTAGAATTCAGTCCTCGCCCAAGATGAGTGTCAGAAAATGTTGAGCAGAGGAAGCCGAAGACCAAATGATTGGCTGAAGTGCTCTCACCTTCCTGCATGATTTAGATGGAATGCTGCAGTTCCTCAACAATGAATTAAGGATCCCATGCATGTTTTAAGCAGATGCATAGTTTTAAACACAGTCTTGTTGAAACCAAAGTTCTTTCTCCACCCTCCCCTTCCCCCATTCTTTGTTAATCTTTTCTGGAGGGATTTCTTTTTGCCAGCTCCCTTTCTCAGCCTTTTATATGCTCCCAGTCCCCTGAAGGCTTGAGTTCTCCCTGCTGTCTCTAATGCAGCTTGTCTCCCCCCTTCTGCTCATCCTCTTACCATCAGCTGGCTCGTACACACTGCGTCTCCCTCCCTATTCTCACCAGAGCCCTACGTCCACTCCATGTAAAATGTCTGGCAGATCGGCTGGGAAGAATTGCGTTGTGCAGCTCTTGAGAGAGAGGGCAGGGTAGACGAGAGAGCGCCAAAAGTTCTGTCAAACACCATCCTGCTACTCACTGCATGGAGGTGGTGGAAGGCACAGGGAGGGAATATGTGATGGGGTTCCCTGCACCCCCATTTCTTATTTTCTGCTGCTCCCTTGACATCCTTTTCTGCCCAGCAGTGTGACTCACATGTTGGCGCTCACGGTCCCTTATCCCACAACTTCACAACTGCAGCCATAGAGACTATGTGGAGGAATAAGGCATAAAACATACTGCCTTCTCAGCTGCCTCTGATGAGACAAGCAAGAGCTTTTTTCTTGCATGCAGCTCCAGGAGCAGTTTCTGTGCAAAGCAGGAGGTGCCTTGAAGTCCTCCTGCAGGATTTAACTTCCTAGGGCTTTGATAAACTCAAGAAAGGGATTTAAATATATTAATCGTTGTGATTGTGCAGATAGTCATGCATAAAAGCCTTTTGTGAAGAGGAAAATAGGTTTTCTGCTTGGTAACTGGATGAAGTCCTTTTCTTGGAAGACTGCAGCAATACAGCACAAAGGGATAGGAAGCCAGCAGGTGTTAGCAGCACACAAACGTGCAGAGAGTCCTCATTTATTACAGGCTAAAAATGATTTGTCCTGCAGAACAGATGAAAACCTGTTACCCCATCATCAAGAAGGGAACCTGCCCACACCTTCCTGTCAGTGCTGGGAAGGTGTTGGGATGTGTCCCCATCCAGATAGAAAAGGCAGATCTGGGTTAGTGCTGGTCATGCAGAAACAGTGGAGAACTCTATCTGAATTCCTTCCTTTTCCTTCCAGGACCACTATGATCCCCAGTGCCCTCTTCTCACTGCTGCATTCTGCTTGTAACTAATTGGATCCACTTGTCAAGATGATGCAGCTCTAATTACCCTGTGTCTAAATTGCTCTGGAGGGCGACTGAGTGGAAGAGCTCTTCACCCCTGTGGAGCATATCTGATCCGTAACCTTTCTTTTAGTCACTCCTGGTCTAGTGTTGATTTTTCTTTGCCTGCTCTTATGTTGGTTTCTAACACCTTGAACTCTGCAGTGCTACTGCATGTTTAATAACCAAATTTTGGAACTTACTGATATATTAGAGCTTATTGTCTGTTAGTTTATATCACTGATAAGTTCCTCCTACACGTGGAGCTTTGTCAAATGTTTTCTGACAATCTAAATAAGTAACATCTTTGACATTTACTGCACCCCTTTGCCAGGATAGGCAGTAATAGGCTCAGTGAAATCTGAGTTACTGAGGCATGACCTGAAACAATATTAGCTGTCCTTGATTATGCTCTGAATTTTCATGTTCCCCTCCTCCCCAACCCCCAGTGTGATCTCTTTAATGGTTGTTGAAATCTTGCTCGACAACTAATGGGAAATGAACTGACTGGTAATTTCTTGCTGTGTGTCCGCTTGGCCCCATGCCAGTCTCTTGAAATGATGGTACTAAATATAAATTTTCATTGCACCTTCTCCAATTTCTATGCTTACTTCACGTAGTACTTTTATATGAGCATGGTTCAGCTCTGGTCTCTTACTGGTTTTAAGAACAACAATTGAGTTAATTGACAGTTTGGGTATTATCACCTTTTCTTTTAATTCCTCACCATCTTTTCTGTGTGTTGAGTCTTAGGTAAATGTCTGCCCTCTTCAGTTTTAAAGACAGGTACAGGAATAATTGGTGTATAGCCTTCCTGTTCCTTTACACTCCATCACCTTTTTCTCCTGTCAGTTGCTTGGCGTATAATTATGCTTAAAATATCTTTTGGTATTAGTTGAGATGCTTTCCACTATTTGATGCTCATTTTTCAATTTGCCTTTCTCAAGTATTTTTGATTGCCTCAGGCTCTCATTGCAATTTACATAATCCTCCTGTATTCTAGATTCTTTCTACCTTTTAACGCTGTCATTTTATCCTTGATACTGTTTTCTTCATCCTTTGTTTCTGCACACCAGCCTGCGGTCTCATTTGTGATGCATCCTGAAGATGTTTTATTGGAACAAGCATATCTAGTATAATAATATCCTTCCCTTACTATACTTGATTTTATGGATTCTATTTAATTCATATCAATTTTCTTAAACTCACTTCTGCAAAATTTACCATTTTGGAAGTCCATTATTTTGCACTTCTTTTCCTTAACACAATCTAATTAGTATTTTGGGTTTGCATGCATGTCTGACTTTCTAAATCCACAAGAGCCTTTCAGGAAATGCTATCTCTTCTCAAAGGTTCATTTTTATTCAAGGAAACAAAGTGAAGTGGGTTGCACATTAGGCTTTCCTGCTGTCTTAAATTATGAAATAATATTTGCTGCACATGAACTACAGCTGAAACTGCAATAGTCACCTAGGGCAATACCGGATGATTTTAAAGCCTAGTAACTATAAATAAAAAGCATGGTATAACAGTAAGTAGATTTATTCTTTATTGAAATCAGAGTTCACTCATAATGGGATAGTTCTTACATAGCTGTTGCGATCAGATTACTCACTGTATTTCATCTAATGTAGAAGTTTTTGTAAGTGCAAAGTGAATGTGGAAATTTCCCAATCTGATATGAGAGCAGCCTACGCTCATTTAGTAATACTTTGCCACAGATGCTGGCTGTGCAAGATACAGAACAGTGGTGAATCTGTTCCTAACTCTCAGAATCAGACAAACTGTAAAGTAGATATTACAAGACATGCAACTCATACAAAAATACTGAGATTTTTTTTCGGACATTTCAGTTCTCCTTTTTGGTGTTGAAGTTCTAGAGGACCTTAATGCAATTTGTAAAGCATTTCAGCAGAGAGAGATAAAATTTACACAATGTCACAAATGATCTGGGTTTTTCTATGTTCTTCTGCATTTTCAAGGCACGCTACTGAACATGTTCAGAGAGGATTTGTACCTGAAATCTCTTAAGAGATTACCTTAATTGTATTGTTTACTCCTGTGAAATATCATGTGCAGAATCCAAGGAAGACTAATTTTGACCAATTTTGTGAAATATTATAATCATTTGAAAACAAAACCTCTTAGGATTTGGGGTTATCATTAAATTAACAGCATTCATGTCTTTGCAGATGAATGTTAACAGCTCTAACGCTTGAGACAGACGTATGATTTAGCTCAGTGAAAGTTTATGTTACTGCAGTTTGATGGTTGCAGATATGCTATTCTGAGTTTTTTTCTGCCGTGAAAATGAATATTTCAGTATAAGACAAAACAAAAGAAAGAATAACTCTAAAGAGAATTTACTAAGCTTGATGTTTTTTCCGCAGAGGAAAAGGCAAAAGGGGAAGCAGCTACGTTTGGTAATGTTGTTTGTACCAGCAACTTCCAAAATAATGAAGTGTCACTATGTTACTGTTTGTATGAGAGAAGGACAAGCTTTGTGTTCTTTCTGTAAAGAGAAATCAAACTTTCCTTACCTTGCTATAACTTGTATTTTTTTTCTACTCTTTTAAAAAAATAAAAAAATCTGTGCTGCCAAATGATTGTTTTAAGTTATTGCCTGGGGATTTTTGTTATTCTTGTCTCACTCACCTATTTCTGTAGACTAGAAAGCATATTCTCATCATCTGCCTACCTCCTCCTTCCTGTGATTAAACCTTGAAACCATCTGCAAGTCATATGGTTTTGCTCATTAATGGCTTTGGTAGCCAATGATTTAATCACTTTGCCCTCAGTAGATCAAGGATTCTATCAATGATCGATGAATTAACACATTTTGTGCTTTACTTATTTTTCTTTTCTTTGGAAAACACAGATTTTAATGGTAATGTAAGGCTCATTTTTGCATATCAAGATCAGTGTTATACCATTCCCTGAAGTGTTAAAAAATGAGCTCTCCCATAAGTTCTTTTTTGCTTTACTTGTTTTTTGTGTCTTGTTCTAGGGAGCAGTTTTTCTATATACACCAGTGGTTGATAACACCATAGCTTGAAGAGGAAGATGTATTTTTCAGTGCTATCAATATGGAAAAATACAGTATTTTAGAGTAATTGGATATGATACATTGCACGTGTCCCTATGTCTACAATATCTTGGTATTTTTTTACATCCTCCTAAGCTATTAGACCCAGTATTTTACAATGAAAGAGTGTTCCACAATTTAATTACAGGTTTGGTACATAATATTTCCATTTAACAGTTTCAAACTGTCTCTTCCCCTTGAGTATAACTGTTTTGGCTCAGCTCCCATCCCTAACAATGGGAGTGTCACATACAGTCCCTAAGTGTTTGAAACTGCTTTTCTTTAGTCTCCATTTGTAAAACGTGTCTTCAACCCTATGTCACTATTTTAATTTCTGAAATGGCCTCTAGAATTGTTTTCACAGCAACAACAATGTAGCTTACAGTGACTGTGTTTTTGTTAAGGAGTGTCCTTTCATTCCCAGAGTAATTTACAAATCCCTTCATCCTTGCTTGAAGCACAGTTCTATTTTTACCTATTCTAGATTATTTAATTTGACTGGACTAGAAACATTTATTCCTGATAGCCATTCATAAGCAGGTATCTTGCTGCATAAGACTTAGATGAAAGTAATTCTTCCTACTTGAGAGAGGAAATTGTTGCTAATACAGTAGAAATATAATAGAAATATGAAAGTACAACTAACTTCCATCTCATTAATTTTGGAGATGTTAGAAACTGGGAGGAGTCAGCCTTTTAATAGCCCACTCCAATACCTCTAGCAGGAGACTTCTTGCTGTAAAAATTAAAAAAAAAAAAAAAGAAAAGTCTTCTTCCTGTGCAAACAGGAAAGGAATATATCCTAGAGAATTTCTATTATTTATCCTCATGCATTCCATCCTAAGTTCAGCAGGAATTGAGCCCAGATAGACAGGTAAAGAAAAACCTTCAGGATTCTGTCAAACACAATCAACCTGTTCTGCCTGCAGGGCATAAAGCTGGGAAGATGTCTTTTAGTATCCCGAGTATACTGTATTTCCTTCATCTTCTTGGCTTGTTGCTCTGAAAGGGAACTGCCTTGGCAAATTAGAATACTAAGGCAATACTATGCTGTTGCTAGGCAATAACTAGACAGTTTTTGTGCAATTTTCTACCTTCTGATGGGTGATGTAACCAGTCTAGATTTGTTATCTCACTGAAGTCCTTGTCTGGAAAATATGTGGAAGGAGACAAAGCTGGCGAGATAACAGGAGTGGTACAATTAGTATTAATTAACTAAAACATCAAGAATACATGCCTTATATTGTTTGTTTGACAAATCCTAGCTGCTTGCTTCAGAATTAAAATGTAAACAATTTAAAGCATCACACTGCTTCTGAGATGAAGCAATCACTCAATTTTGGATGTTAAAGATGAAAATAATAAGATGAGAGGAAGGAAAATAAAAAGGATTGAGTTAAAGATGTGAATGCATTAAGAATCATGTGTTTTTTCAATATAAGTACCTAGCTGTTTCCAAGTATTAAGAATATGAACTCCTCTATAATTTAGTAATGTCACATATTGGACTGTGTCACTCTGACCTCATCTTTGATATATATTCAGCCCAGAATGTGCTATTTACCTTTTGCAAAACAGCATTATTTGTGTTATTACATTTGCCAGTGTGATACTACAAAGTCTAAAGTACAACTTAACAAATACTGAGTAAAATTGAAGTGATTCCGAAGATTACAGACTTACTGTAGCCAGCGGCAGGTATAACACACATACAGCTTGGCTTAAATATTTATTTGTTGTCGTTATTTGATCTGAAGGACTAATTTCAACTTTGACATCAGATAACCAGAGGGGTTTTCTTCTAGAACACTAACATCAGAAGGGCTTCATAAATAGAGTCTGGCATGCAATTAAACCATTTGGAGATAGTAGGTGAACTTTCCACTCTGATGCCAAGTCTACTCTTTCTGACATCCGAGTGTGCCTTTTGCGAGTCCTGTTTTTTTTAGTAGGTCAAGAGATGTAAGCCTTAAATGAAGCAGGCTGTACCAGACACAGATTTTCATCACCAGTGGGATCACGACCTTGCAGTGTATATTGAATTTAAGTTTAATACTGTAATGGATGGGACCTGTAATAAAAATTGCTAGCTGTTTTGTGGATGAGTAATAAAGAGTAGATCAGAGTATAGGACTTCAAGAATCCACAGTGCCAAAGAATCTCAAACAATATTGAATTCATACTATCTCTTGGCAGTGCTTTTGTGGTTTGGAAAGCTTATAATAAAATTGAGGCCTTGACCATTATTTAATTACTTAGCTACATTTTTTTGGCACTTTCTTAGTAGCTTAATAGGTAGTTTGCATAAAATGCTACCACTGTTAAATATCTGTTTGTGCAGCTAGGAACATAGTTGTGTTCCTTCTGTCCTAATGTATCACTTAAATGGAGATAAAATAGTGATTACACTTACTCTTTAGGACCATAGACTTGGATTTACTTTCACTCTTGCTACATATGTAACCATTTTGGCAGACTCATTTAAGTTTTCAGAAGATACGGTACTTGCTGCTACAGTTACTCTGACTTTAAGTGGAGTTTTATTTTATAGTCTTGTCATTAACCTGTTCATTTTTTACCAGCAGTAAATATGAGCAATCCTGCTATCCTGGCAGGAAAAAAAAAAAAAGTTAAATGTTTGAAGCCCAGAGAAGAGCATTAAATGCTGTATGGCATTTTTCTGCGGTTGTGATTATCAACATGAAAGTTCCTTATCTTTTAAAAGTATGAAGGTCAAGCAGACAGATTCATTACAATGAGGATGTAAGGATTACAATGTAGGGATCTCTGGAGATCCATCTCTACAACTCTCTACAACTACCTGAAGGGAGGTTGTGGAGAGGAGGGTGCTGGCCTCTTCTCCCAAGTGACAGGGGACAGGACGAGAGGGAATGGCCTCAAGCTCTGCCAGGGGAGATTTAGGCTTGAGATTAGGAAGAAATTCTTCACGGAGAGGGTGGTTAGGCATTGGAACGGTCTGCCAAGGGAGGTGGTTGAGTCACCGTCCCTGGAGGTGTTTAAGGTGAGGGTAGGCGAGGTGCTTAGGAGCATGATTTAGGGAATGGTGGGAATGGTTGGACTCGACGATCCAGTGGGTCTCTTCCAACCTGGTCATTCTGTGATTCTGTGTGATTCTGTGATCTGTTGCTTTCAGCTTTCCCAGAGAAGCAAAAAACTTCCTGAGATTGCCAGGGGTGGCTTAGCAGCAGGGTCAGCATACCCACTACTAAATTTCCTTCCAAGTGAAATATGGCATGGTGCAGCTTTGGAGAAGCATACCCTCTGTCAAGGGCTCAGCAATTTTGTTCCTTTTCTGGGAAACACAGTGTATTTCTTTTCCTACAGAATTTAATGCTTGCACCCAAATTGTCAGTTGCCAAGGCTTCCTTCCATAGGACTTCCAGAGAAGTCATAGCGATACTGATGATTTAAATGGCCTTTCAGGGGTTAGTAAAATTAAGGTTCCCATTTATTGAATTTGATCTTGAGTACTGGTGACAACGAAGCATTCAAAATGGCACAAAATAAATGAAATGAAACAATTACATGGAAATAAAGGTTTTGCAGATAGTAAAGTTCACGTACTCATAGGAGGTTTCCTACCATGCTGATTAAACCCTGGTAAAACCCAGCAAGTTCTAAAATAGGTGCAGCTTTCTCATACTGTATAGACAGTTGTAATTTTTATTATTACTATTATTGTTTTGCTGTGTTCTGCACTGCTCTTCATGTCAGCAGTCACACTAATTGAAAACCTGAAGTAAATTATTATTAATTATGACAGAAATTTATTGTATTGTAAGTTTGCATAATTCTTGAATAGTTACAACGAGCCTAAGAAAATTAGTAGCTAGCTTAGACATGGCATGAAATCCCAAAGGAAGGGCACACATTAAGACCAGCAATGAAGAGGGGTAAAAACCTGCAGTTTTCAGTGTAAACCTGAGTGACCATGACCTTTAAAAAGTTTTCAGAAACTTGTCTGCACTCAGGCATCCTTCGAGTATAACATAGGAGTCTTTATTTCCCTTCTCCTTTCTCACCCTCTGACCATACACATTTTCAGCTCTTGAAAAATGCCAGTATAAATGTGCTGTGCATGATGCGTGCCACAAAAATGTTCTTTTTCTTTTTATCCTTTATTAGGACACTGTGATTTATAATGACCAGTTATTCTACATTATGTCAATTATACCAGTATGGTGGCATTACTCTTTGAATTGAAGCACAGGAAAAGTACTGGCACTACAAAGTACATTTTGCTTGGCAAATATTGCTGTATAGCAGCTATGTCATCGTTTGGGAAGTATTAATAACAGTGAAGTGAAAGCTTAAGATGATCTCCTTTCAGGTTTATTATATTCCAGTCAAAAACACGTAGAATTTTTGCGATAAAACTGTGGCGTATACTAGGAAAATATTTGGAGGAGGCTGAAGAGAATTTATTCTGACAACTTTTAGGGAGACATCCTGTGAAAGATGCAAAAGCATTCCTGGAAAGACATACTCTGTTGGTCTTCATGCTCTAAAAGAAGGAAACAGAGGCCTACCTATGTCCCTCTATTCCTCTCCTGAAAAGACCTGTATTACTAGCAGTACTAGCCATTTATGCTTCTCTAGAGTAAAGCAATGGTGGGTTTGCATGTGGAGTACATTAAAAGGACGTTTTCTTGCATTTTGGATTGAAAGGGAAAGATTGCTGTGAGCCAATTATACTGGTGGAGTTTAAGAGCAGCTGCTCGCTACACTAGAAACGCAGTCTGAGAGGTGAGGACCTCTGCAATCTGGAAGCAGCCAACGTACAGCTCCCCACTGAAACCAAAGACAAGCAACAGAATTCTGCTCTCAGGAATCTAATCCTGCTTTTCAACAGCTAACTCTGAAACTGTCATGTTTTGATGATAACCAATTTAGATGGCAAATGGTACTCTACTCAAAAAGGGACAAAAATGTTGAGAGGAGCCAGCTCTGATGAATGCCGTGTGGAAGACGGGAAAGGTCTTAGGCCATTAGTGATGACTGATGCTATAGGAGAAGCATATAGATGATGTGCTGAAGTAATACTTTAAGACACAATGTGAAGCCCCTCTAGGCCTAAGAAAGATCACCAATCAAATTTCTTTTGAAGGTCTCCTCTTTATCTAGGAAGGAGAACTTGATGGGAATCCCTATCAATCTCCACCTGATATACAGTGCTTAAATGTTGAATGTTTTAATTTGCAGATGTTATCAGACTGGGAGTGGTAATGTTTTGGCTGTTAGTGGAAAAGAAAGCTTGTTATTGATATTAGACTCTTTTTAGCTGAGAGAATAGGTTGTTTTGATTTGGTTTACTTTAGAAGAATAGTTCTAAGATATTTAGAGAAGCACAACACAAGGTCATGATCAATTTCAACACAATTATTTCATGATTTAAGACAGCAGGAGAGCCTAATGTGCAACTCATTTTACTTTGTTTTCTTGAATAAAAATGAACTGTTGAGAGGCACAAGCCAAAGTTTCTGATGGCTCATGTAAATCATCTCAGCTGTCAATAACACACAGCAGCTTTCAAAGGAGAATATCAGTCTTTTTTCTCTTTAACTATTAAGATCAAGTCCTGTGGGTGCCGAGTGGAACTCGTCCTGAAGCCTTCACATGCTCTTTCTTGGTGATATCATCACCTGTGCTGCCTTCTTAGGTGGATTTAGAACTAAGGGAAAGGTAATATTTATTCTGTCTTGATAGAAATTCCTAGTTTGTCAGGTCCAGGTGGGCAGACGTTTCCCAGCCAACACACATAACGCAGTTAATGGAGCATCTTTACTTGTTAAGTGCACATGCTTGGGAACGGTTGCAGGAGGGTAACTGTGCCCGACTTCCAAAGTCAGTGTGGAATTCAGATACTGCCCAATATTTTTCAGGTTCCTGTCAAAAAGTGTAACAGTTATTTTGTGTCTTCCTTCTTGTTTGCATCAGAAGTTCTCCCTCTCTTGATCAGTTCTGTGGTTTTGGGAGTTAGTTTAGTTCAGCCCTAGCTTACAACTGCCAGGAACAAGCATCCATTGTTCTTCCTCACTTACTTGGGTTTAACTGTTTTCTTGTGTGCTAATGTGTTCCATTCAACATTTTGGATATCCCAACGTATTGGGTTATGTATTAACATAGTGTCCAAATAAAGCAAATGCTTTGCTTCTGTAGGTATATTTTGAACTCAATGCATTATTTGGCTGATAAGTTTCGCTTACTTTGCCTGTTTCAACCTTTATTAGATTTTATTGCATTTAGATCACTGGCTTTCATGAAGTCAGATGAAGCTGGTGTCTTATCATTGGTATGTTGCATAATCTGAAGAATTTAGTCTATTTAAGAAATCGATACAGTATATGAGACTGTATCTTGTGTATATAATAACATACTGTGGGAAATGAGGTGCAATTTGGTGCACAAGTCCTTTATATTTTCCATAAGAAAGGAATATAGAAAAATCCTTCTTTTAACTCCTTCTTTTGAGTTTACCATCCTTCCGTCTTCATCCCATTTTTCATGCCTTACACAATAATTCCATTAGAGCAATTAAGTATTAAATCTGAAGGAATGTAAGGATTTATATCTTCCATTATAGGTCCCTTAATATTTTCATTTTCTGTCCTTTCCAACCACATGCCATCTTTAAAGAGCTATGTTGTAGATGGGTTAAGGAATCAGTGAAGACATTGCGGCGTAAAGTAAACGAAAGTATATTTTCTGTCTGGCTGTGCCATCACTACAGAGATGAAAGAGAGATATTTGGGCTATGAATCAATGGAAATACGATCTGGATGTTTAACAGGAAAAAGAAGTACAAAAGATGATCTTGTCTTGGTAGACATGTTTCTTTCAGTAGGAGCCATAAGTCTCCAGTTATCCTCTGGCTTCAATCATTTTAAGTCAAAAAACAGTTTGAGAAACATTTTAATTGCAGTAATAATTAGTCAGAATGTATTTAGCCTGACTTTACGTGGGGTTTTATGCCCTCAAGAATTGTATTATGTATATAACAATGTCTGTGTATAACAACTCATAGCATAGGTGTGTGTTGCTGCCTATTTCTGCAGCTGGTAGAGCTACATAGCTACAAAAGTTTTTAGTGCAGGCTAGGATGAGCTTGTATCTCCTCCTTCAGTAACAGTGAAATCCATGCATTTCTTGCACCTGCTAGTCACTGCTAATGGCCCACAGTTTCCTTAAGAACTAATACTGAGCTGACGGGTTTGGAGGAAAAGATGTTTTATTTAGAAAGGTTAGTTTAGAAAAATCTTTTTTTCTAGCCAACTCAAATCAAAGTGCTGTGAATAGCAAGAAGTTTATTCTAGGTGCCAGTTTGCTCTTTTATTTATAAAATGCTTGCTTCAGGGATGTTTCAGAACACAGATGTGAGACGGAGAATAATATGTACAAATTCTATAACATCGGTTGAAAATTTTTTCTTGTTTGCATAAGTTATATGACTAGATTGTCCTTTTATTAACAGTTCCCTTTTTTTTTCTTTCTTTCCAGGTATAATATCATATCTGTATAAATCAATATAATAATGACATTATGTATCTATATTATTTAACCATTGCTCTCAAAGGCATAGTAATGTCAGTCATACTTTATCGGGAGTTTCTGTAGACAGCTAGAATCATTACAATCTATTCTGTGCAAAAATTCTGCAAATCAGCATTTTCTGGGTCTTTCGAGTAGTAATGGTGTTGTGTGGGTAAATAGTAACAAAATCCCTGAATAACGTGAGATATATATATATATATATGAAATAATGCATAAAGAATATGCAATTAAAATATTGAATAAATGTATAGTTTTTATAGAAGAAATTATTGTGAAGATGTTTTCAAGTCATCTAGCGTGAGAACCACTCATGAATTTATGCTTGTAAATGCAAAAATATTAATATGCATTGGTGTCTTCTGGAAACCTGTCAAATACACATTTTGTGCTGTCTTTAATTATTTTGTGTATGTATTAAGTAGGCATCAAATTCTGCCTAAATCAAAGAAAAATGATTGCTGGTTTGGATGCTTTTTTCTGAGAACTGCCCCAAAAAGGAAGATGACATCGGAAGCTGTATGCAATCCCATTTCATCAATATACAATGACCTATACCTTAAAATGTTAAATCTTCTTTTGGATGATATCTCATCAGTATGAACTCTCTAAATATTCATTCTAGCAAAATAATTTTATAAATCAGATACCATTTATGCCAACATTGTTGTGATGAACAGCGTTTTGTAGATCTCTTCTCAATTTTCACCACAATTTATTCAGAGGCCTCAAACACAAAGAGGACATGAGGCAAATACTTTTAGCATTGTTTGCCCCATTTCACATCATTAGCTTAATCTATGAAGTCATTGTATTATGAACACTGTGCTCAAGTTAATTTAATTGCAACAATAACTTGTGCTGACCTGTACCAGGTAAAATCCTTTCCAGATCATGATATCATTGTTAAAACAGGTAATATAAGCTAGAGTATGTGTATCTTTTTTCTTTCTGGGCCCAGTTTTTTTCAGCATGTATTGATATTATTCAAAAAAATGTAACCACTTTTAGCCACAATTGTCTTTAATCACTAATTATCACAAGCTGTCTTATTTTCCAGCTTGGAAAGTATGTCCAAACCACCAATTTTTGCTTTTACATATGATAGTTGCTTCTTTTGGGAAAGCTGTGAGGAAAAAGCAAGGGTAAAATCTCGACTGGGGAGTCCACTGGCAGAATGGTTTTCAAGGATTTCTAGGCATCACATTTTCTTCTTGCATTTACAGTATATATTTAGTGGGTTGACCACTAGGTATCAAATGTGTGTTTTGTTGTCAGAAAGCTCACAGACAACACAACTGAGACTCTGTTCCTCCCAAATGCTTAGAATTAAATATTTTATTCCCTAAGGTGCTCTAACAGTAGTTACAGAAGGAGCATTGCTAATGAACATATCCATATTTATGTGCATTTGAGTTAGAGCGTTTTTTTTTAATTAAACACATGAAGCACCAGCTGTAGAAGGTGCAATATGGGCTTTAAATTCTGAGTCATAACTGTAGACCACAGAGGTCTGAGAAGATTACATGACAATGATGTTGATGTCATATTTTGTTCATTGTTATGTAGAAGTGAGAAAACTAATTGATAAAGTGTCAGGGATAGAGATGCCCAGTATGAAACTGTTTGGATGCTGCTTTTACAAGCTCCAGAAAGTGTAAAATATGAAATAGGTCTTGCCTGATTATCACATTATATTAAGAAGCTTTCTGTTTTACTTGGAAGACAATTTGTCTTTGACAAGACCTTTTAAAGCAATCATGTTAAAGGCATGAGGGAATCAAACCATTAAGAAAAGATACTGTATGTGAATGAATGTATGTATTGCTTAATATGGCACCAAGGTGTTTGGTCTTTTTTATTATCTCAGAAACTTCTTTCTCTCTCTCCATTGGCCATAAGAAATATCCTCAGGGAATGCTTCCTAAGAGAATGGGACTCTAACTATAGATATTCAGCAATGAACACAATAAGAGATCTACCTTTGCACCCTACCATAGCAGCAAAGTTTTCTTCAACAGTACATTCTTAAGGCTCCTTCCAAATATTCAGGGTGTTTCTGAGCTGTTTGTATCAGGCCCTAAGCTGAGTCACAAAAACATAATCAGGATTGTTTCCATGATCCTGGGATTTTAACAAAATTAAAAATGGATCCTGATCACTTCTTTTGTCCAGCTCCTCATAACACAAAACTATTTCATACAAGCCTATTGCTACTATTGATTATATACTTTTTTCTTGTGCTTATCATAAAATGAAAGGGCTGATGAGAATGTTTCATATTGATATGGAGCTGCTAACTTGAAACACTGAAGAGCAATGGTTGTCAGCAATGAGCTTTAGTTACTTCCCTAAGGATAGTTCCTCTCATCACACTGACAGGACATTTCTGCTGATGCTCAGTCTAAATATTAATATGCTGCCCTTACTTCTTGTCACACTGCCCTCTGATACTCTCCATTTACTCTTGGGTGTGTATAACTTTTGAATACATGCACTGCCACTGTTTTCCATTCTCATGACTTTATTCCTTTGCTGATTGGAATACTTGGCCTTCTGTTCTGGTGAGATGGTTCAAAAGATTCAATATTTGCAAAGTTGAGTGTTTATGACAGCTGGCAAATACCCAGACCCAAAATTCCTGTGTCTCCTGTTCTCCAAAGATTGCATGGAACATAAGATATCAAGGAAATATGTTAAAGGCTATTTATTGAATGCGTACAAGGATGTGCTCCTTTTCTGAATTAATTTAAGGTAGCTCGTCTGCCTATGTCAAGTCCAGTGTGACAACATCACGGTTCAGTAGTCATGACGAGATTCCAATGCTGTATACCGTAAGTACAAATTAAAACCAAATTAACTTTATTAAATGCAGACAAATAACAAATTAATGAGGGAAAACAATTATGCACACAATGTATGTGCCTTAACAGCAAAAATGGGAATGATATCGACTGATGAGAACAATGCCAGACTAGATAACAGTTTGGCAACTTTTTCTTGTCAGGATTGGGAAAGTCCCATTTCCAATAATACCTCAAAATTACTTGTATACCATTTTCCACACACATCTAGGGGGAAGCCAACAGATTTAATCAATGACATGTTAGTTAATTCGTGGATTTATTCTTTTAAATGTTCATATTCTTTAACTTTTTCAATAGCTAGCTACTTCCTTTAAAGATGTTATTTTACTCTCATATCTAATGGTTACATCCATAACAATTGCAGGGGCTCCAAAACGTGTAGAAAGTAACTTCATCTTTTTACCCTGAAAATACAATACTCTACACCTCTATAGTATATCTTAATTACTTTTCCTAAATCAAATATAAAAGTTGGAATAATCATAGCACTCATCAATACTTACATAAACCATTCTTTTTCATTATCAGCCATTGTCTCTGCATGCCCTTCTATGTTCCATATTTGCAATAACTCCTGTCATAAAGATGGCTGTATTTGTGTGAGTCAGTAAATTGTTTATTTTCTCACTGGGAGTTCACTCAGGACATTGAGGAGCTATTTCCTCTTAATTAGCTCCCCAGATTCCTCCTATTAAAAAAAAAAACAAACAAAAAACAAACTACCACCTTAGGCTTCAAGGAATCTGGGGTCATTATTTTCTTGATAAATGTACTCATCACCACTCCCAGTTTCCCAGAAAGGAGACTGCAGGGTACGAGAATGTTGTGTTGCATGTTACATTCCATGATTGGTTCAAATTACTCAATTTACCTGGTACTCTGAAAAAACATCCTAAATCGTCAGTCAACCTCATCCTACTTCCAATGCTGATGCCAGACAGCTATTTTCCCTCAGAACAGCAATGAATATGAGCTCTCCTCAGCTTGTTTCACACTTTTCTGGACTAGATAGCTGCAGGGACTATATGAAAATTGAGATTTGTCATTTGAGATGTTGCTAGTTGGTTTTTGCTGTAGGTAGCTCCGTAGGAATGAAGTGGACAACACTGATTTTACTCATACTAGACAGAGATTGTTGACTTAAAATTTAGCATCATATTTTACTAAACTACTGTGAGATGTCATGTTGTCAGAGAGGTGCTTTGTCTTGTCTAGTCTTTGAAACGGAACTTACACCAAAACCTAAGATAATGCTGAAGGAGGTTGTCGTTTATTTAGCACGTGTTAATGAGGCGTGCACTGCTGGTTTGGTCTTTAGATCAACAAATATTTCCTCAGAAAGAAAAGTATATCCTTCATTTTAGACTCAAATTTTAGCTCCATCTTCTGTAACTATGTTCATTTTCACCTGTCCCCTTTCACACTGTATATTTTGTGATTATTGCATTGCGCTCAGTCTTTGAGAATTGCTCGCCTCTACTATTTAGTATCATCAGACCTTGCTTTGTATTTTCATTTATCTGTAGATGCTGAATTGAATCCAGTGGGATTGTGGGTTACTTGAAGAACTGGGCTTAGATTCCCACAGGCTAAATCATAGCGTTTCCTTTTGGCTTTCACAGACACCAAGACAGCTGGGTAGAGCAGGCACTGCAAGTTGAGTAGATTATAGATGTGAATCACAAGACTGTGGCAGGTATCTTTAAATGCTTTTACAGGTATGTTCTTATTCATATCCTTGCCAGACTTAACTGCAAAATATTAACAAGTAAAAGGCTTTAAGTGCTGTAGATCTGACTGCATAGCAGCAGCACCCATCACACTGTCCCATCACCAAGGACTGCTTGACTCACAGGTGGAAAGAGGCAAACACTGCTTTGAGATAATTCCCCTTTTAACGAGGGCTGCTGAAACATTTCCTTTGCAAACAAATGCCTTTTGCCCCTCTCCCATTTACATTACCTTGAAAAGATAATGTCCCTAGTGTCAGGGAAATATTTTTGGTTTACTGTAGTGGAAGCTGTTTGAAGTCTGAATAAAGGTATGAAGATATAATAGAAATAAACTTTTCTATTAGATAGGAAATGCATCTTTTAAAATCCTGTGATTATGAAAATATCTTACAGACATATCTCTTATTTTGCAGTTGTAAGATCTGTGAGCTTGCAAGCGTTTCTTGCAGTCTCTGAATTGCATGTGTGCAACACGAGCCCTGCATCACTATAGATGCTGAGAACAGCTGTGAATAAAGAAAAGGAGAAGCTGAGAAAAACAGATACCATGCAGTTTTTACGTATTATTTAGTATTGAACTACATGCATATCGTAAAATTAGATGTCTTATTATATTTGCCCACCTCTTGAAACAAGCTGAAGTGGCAGCGGTGGCCAGTTCTGTCGTGTGGGAAATGCAGCCACACTGACTGCACCCTCTACTGGCTGAAGCACACACCACAAGTGGCTTCGTTTTGGTTTTTTTTTTCCCCTACAGCCCTAAGAATAATTTTCTCATACTGGAATAATTGTATTTGCAAGCAAATATTTTATAGCATCATTATTAAAAGTAATAGGAAATTTGGGTGCCCTATTCATTTAGAATAGGAAAGAAAGTGAAAGGTCTGAGAAATAGAAAACTAATGAATTCTTTCGTCTTGCTGGAGAAGCTATTTAGAGACAACCACTGTGCTCACCTCCTGTGGCAAGGGAATGCCAAAGTTTGCCACATAGAAATAGATTAAGCTGTATTGTGCTTATTCTTAATGTTAAATATGTTTTTCATCAAGTTCTGCAAATGCCAGGTGTGGAAAAAAAATGGTATTCTGCAACCAAGACCTTTCAGAAATTTGAAAATCATGTCTTTCTGGGTATGGGATTCAGTTTAGCCACAGATAGGTGTTACAAAGTATTTGTATAGCTTTAACTTTCAGATGGTTCTAGCAGATCTGGTATAAATAACAGATGAGATTTCAAAGTCCATGTAAAGTGCACATTTTAAAGTGACCATAGTATATAGAGGATAATATATTCTTCTGGGTTATGGCATCAGTTAAATAACAGGTTTCTAGGATGCTGCAGTTTCTCTATTGCCATTTCTTTATCTTTTATTCTTTTTTTTTTCTTTTCTCTCCCTTGTCTGCCTAAAGGAAGCAAGCTAAGGCTTCCCGAGGTTGTATTTTTCCTGTCATAGTAGACAGAGGTATCTGCAGATATTTTGCATAGAACAGAGGTGCTGGTTGTGTCTCCAGTTTTCCAGTGGGACTTGACAGACAGCTACTGTGGATCTGGTACCATCACAAGTCTATATGCAGCCAGAGACACAAAGGCACATAATCTAACATGCACACATTACACAGAATGAAAAATGTTGTTATTGCTACCCTGCTATTAAATCATTAGAAAAACTAGGTTTTGCAGGAATAATATTAATAGACTATGAATAATGGTTTGGTTATACTACAGTGAGATTTTCAGAAATCACAAGTGATTTGATTTGTCTTAGTTTACCTTCTTAAAAGTGACTATATTTTCAAAAAGCTTAATGTCCTTCACCATCACCTGTTAGAAATGACATTTCTTCAGGTCCCTCGGTTTAGGATCACTTTAGGTGTCTCTGCTTTGGAAATTCTTGGCAATTTCTGTAGTCTCTGCTTTGCCTGTATGTTCCTGCCTGTACGTGTCAGTTCTGTCATTTGTCATTGCACAGTGAATCCGATTTCCAGGCATCACAAGCTTTAAAACTTACTAAGATAAGCAGGTGAATGTATTACTGTTTGTACAATGGTATTTTTATTTTGATACTATCTCTTGGATTTCCCATCACTATTGAGGCCGATTAATGCCTGCAAAATTGGCATTATTTCTTTTGTAAAGGAATGTTTCTTTTATAAAGCGTTTTCCTGTTGGTTTGTTGTTTCCTAATGCTTATTCTAGCAGGATTTCATAAACACATTATATCAACTCCTCCACAAAAACAGTTTGTCCCACTCAACACTCTCTGGTGCCTGGCCTCTTTCAGAGGTCTATCAATGCCCCGTAGCAACCCAGCTCTGCCACTGCACCTGCAAAATACTGCGCCTGTCGATGCCAAACAGCTGGGGCTGGCAGCGGCGGCAGCACCCTGGCAGCGCCAGAGCTGGGCTGCTCTGCACAGCCCCGTTCTGCTGACTCCTCCAGCACTGCCTCTTGACCTCCCTCTCCTCCTTTTGCCTGGGAATCCCTAGCCTCTTTCCTCCTCCTTGGTGTGGGAAGATTGTCTCTGCCCTGATGATAGAAAAACCAAAATGGATTAGACAGAGTTAAGAATAAGCAACATAAAATGGTTTGTTCAATGTCTCCACTCAGCCTGAACAGGGGCTTCCCCTAACTCCCAGCCTTGTACACAAACCCAAGACCACATCAGCCTCTTTCAAATGCAGCTCGCATAAACCAGGATGAAAGTGGTTTACTGCTTTTTAAGAGTGTTTTCAAATTGCATATTTTTCAGTTTTCAGGAATTAACTGGGACCATGTGAGTTTTAATGAATGGATCAAGTTGTTTCATGCATCTGAAAAGAAATTTTAAGAAATATCTTTGGCTCTTTTGGCCAGCAGCCATAATGACAGCCAGGCTAATTATATCGGTCACCAACTTATCAGTGCACTCATAACTGGAGGCAAGCAGACGCCAACAGAAGCTGGTAGTAAAATCATGATGTATTTTACAATCATCTTATTACTGACTGATTTAAATAAGGTCCTAAAATGCTTTATCAGTACTGAGAGACTGTCAAGGTTTCAGCAAGTCTTAATTCACAGAAGCTGAAGCTTTCCTTGTTTATGGAAACTATTTGATGCAAAAGTAAAAGGTATCCCTCAGAAAATCCACATGGAGAACAATGGGCTATTTTTACTTGCAAATGCTAACAATTCAGCCTCCGTATTTCATTTTCTCCTGAGGTTGGGTATTAGGACACAATCAAAATACTCTGATGAGGTTTCTCTAACTTCCATTTCATTACATTGGAGGTAAAGTTGGCCCTTGGTTGTCTGTCATTTACCTACTAGGTCTAAAAGAATATAAACTGTATGTAATACTGACTCAGCACACCACCTTCCGCAGGTGATGTCCCTACATGCTTTAAAATTCAGTCTATCAGAAGTATTACCCTTTTCAACTATAGGTTTATACTAATTCAATTTAAAAAATAAGATATATGTTAGCTTTTGCATAGTATAAACAGAAAAGTCTTTGTAGAAATACTTTTTGTAAATTAAAAAAAAAAAGTCTAGCCCCATAATTTACTGTATTTTGTCACTGCAAACCAAGGTACGGGTAGATTCTTACTGAAAGATTCTTACTTAAACTGAAATTTTGGGAAGGAACAAAGTCATAAAACTCTTCTGGACTAAAAGTATTCACAGCTACATAAACAAGGAAATGGATTTTATAATTAATCCAGAGTTCCCTGGCAAGCACAGTGTTGTAAAGTGTTGTAATCTACTGATTAAGTTCCAGTAAGAACACTGGCAATGGCTTTTTTTTTTTTTTTTCTCAGTATTAATCCTTTAACAGCACCTGAAAGATCCTGAAATTCTGAATCTCAGAACAACCACGAGTGGAGTGTGCACATCTGAACATCTGGTCAAGATGGGTCAACATGTAGAGAGGAGTGAGTCTGTAGGAAGAGGTTTTGTGTCATCCTTCGGTCCCATTTGCTTCCTCTTCCCATGCACTCCAGTGTTGTGGTTTAGAAACACACTGCTTTAAACAGAATCACCTCTTAGAAGTATAGGCTGAATGGGCATTTGAAACCTTCCAGCAAAGCTTTTAATCCAGTAGGACACTACTTCACAGAATGCTTTGCCATCTATCAGACCATTGGTCATGGCTGTTAATTAAATGAAAATGCAAAATAAATCTACAGTGCAGAGATACAACATAGCCAATTAAATATTCCAGTACAAGGTGCTAATGATAAAAAACGAATGTCACTGAGGACAAACTGTATGATGTCAGAATACAAATTCTACCAGATGACAAAATATATGATTCCCATCATGGGCTGGGAGGAAGAGAACCACTAACCCTGACCATGGAAGTCAGGCGTTGCAGAGGAGATGGCGGTGAGGGCATACAGCTTGTGAGTACAGGCGTGGGCACTATTTTGGAGGAGAATGAATATAGTTAAAAGTTGAAACCCTTAGACTACGTGCATCTTATTGTCTTGACTCCTGATACATGAAAGTCTGGTCGTTTCTGAGCGATAGTCATACAAGCAAAGCATCATATTTTTTTAAAAAATGTGATTGTTTTAGTATAAAGGAACAATACTAAAGACAGCAAAGGATAAACAAGTTATAATGATTGTGTGAATTAACTGAGGGAGTATCAGTCCCTTTTATCTTTGTGAGAGCTTTAATGGACAGAGGTGAGTAATCTTAAATAACTTCCATGAAATCAAAGAAAATATTTAATGAAATTACTTACTAGAAACAATGTAATGAGCTATCTTGAGACAAACTATTTAATTAACAAATATTTAGAAACATATATATAAACAATTCCACCTTTTCTACCTATTAGAAAGGTTAATCTTTTTTCTTGAGAAATACAGTCTGATAAAATCTATAAGGAAGTTTTTTTAAAGAAAAACACATTACTATCTTAAGTTATATCTTAGCTCATGAAACTTACGCAACATAACAAAACTTTCTTGTCACTAATGCTTCAGGTGCATACCTTATATACCTCAGATATATATTTTAGCTTGCTGGCAACTTCCTTCTTTTTAGCTTACGTTTAGTTTACGTTTTGTTCTTATTAGAGGTTAGATGCGTAGGTGAGGGCTTTATGAAGGGCTCCATGTTCTTAAAATAGAGAAAATGGAAAAGATTTGACTTTTAGAATATTGTGGGATGCTAAACTTTGATATTTCCATGGATTTCAGTCTGTGGATATTGGTCTATCTTTCTTTTCATTATTTTAATAAATGCAGATAATGCATCCTTGTCAAGACTCAGCTGAACTAAATATTAACTATTACCATACTTTAAACCAGTTTTGTATTCCTTAGATTTTAATACAATTGTAGTTTCTTGGCATGCAGCATATTAAAACATTTAGCAAAGTTCAAATTGATTGCCTCTCCCCTTCTTTCAAATGAATCTAAACTTTACTCACATGTACATATGTATGTACGTACATATGTGTGTGTTTGTATAAATAGATATGTGTACAGGCTATTTAGGTATTTAAAACAAGGACATGTTGCATGCAGATTGAATCTATGCCAGAAACGGTACTAAGAATACAATGGTTTTAGGCCATAGGCGGTGTTATTACCACATTTATGTTCAGGCACAGTTGTTAATATTATGTCTCAGTATAGAGAGATTAGTCTTGTAATTTTTTCTCCCAACCTTATATTCCTTCCTACATCTAAACAATTCTTTCTGGACCTGAAGACAAATATTGTTGCCCTCTATGAGCTAGTACTCCTCTTTCTCCAGCAATCTTTTGGATTAGAGGAGAGCTGTTGCGCTACTGAGGTGCCTGGAGGGAAGAAGGAAGGAAAAATATTGAAGCATGGAGCAGGAAAGTAGAGTGAAATGCAGTGGGAAAGTTCTGGAAAGGGACCTCAGCCTTGTAGATGAGCCAGAGCAGAAGTGATACTATGTATAAATGGATATCACATACCACTGCTGTGGGAAGAAGTTAAGGAAAAATGTAATGTGCTCAAACAACAACTTTGTGCCGTTTCTGCACAAGCAAAAGTGGCTTAGGATCAGGTAGAGGCTTGGTTGCCAGATGTGGGATTGTAGCAAATTCAGTGGGAATTACCAGCTCCTGCTCCGGCCCAAACTATGGTAAAGGGTGAAATGGGTACATTTTTTTCACATAGTTATAGGGGAAAATTTGCTTAAATGATACTTGGAGCACTTCACTGGAGTATTGACATGCTGGCTTGGGGAGCCAAGGGAAGATGTGCACATCCCCTTTGAAGGAGCCAGAGGAAAAAATTACACACCTCGATTCCAGTGGCTCATCAAGTGGTAATAAAAGTGCAGCTATTTCATGTCACCATTATTTCTTACTTTTCACTGCAAAAAACCAACCCAAAGATGAAACTACTCCAGGCTTTGGTGCAGATGAAAAATGGCAGAATTGCTCACCTGGTATTGCCCTCTCTAGAGACAGTTTTTAGGCTGCTGGTTGATCTGTGGCTGGTGGCAAGTGATTGATATTCATATGTACATTTTCTTCCTAATTTTGAAACCTTTTTTGCCCCATAGTGTTCCCTTGAAAACAACATAACAACATGCATAGGATTGCTCTGTCAGCAAAAAGTATGTTCTGCCTTTTCCTCTTATATCTGAGCACCATGTGCTTTCAGTGGCAGTGAGAGAGTTAAATTTCAGAGTACTGAAGGATGCTGGACTTTGAAAAATCATCATTGGCTATAATAATTATTGATACTGACCAGGTGAAAAATGTGCTTGGGACACAATTACTCCAGTACACATAAATGTCACTGGATAAACTGTTCTGTGTCCTGTCATTCCTGCCATGGATATTTAGATATAGATCCTCAGCGGGACTCGGGCGTAAATAGCTTGGGTGGCTGAGGCTGGCCTTTGCTCCGCTGGGATGTGCTCTCAGGTGAGGGGTGTGAAACCTCATCAAATTATCAGGCACCTTCAGACCTTGCCTAGGGCTATGTGCTTGGAAACAGGAGTAGGAGTGCTGTGCTTGATTAGTGTCAGTATGTTAAAACGAGGTGGATGTCAACGCAACAAAAATACAGATTTTAGCACAATGTGAAGGGAAGACTCTCCTAAAATAACAGGAGATATTAATGAGCTCTCTACAAGAGGCTTAACTCAGGTTACTTATAGTATTTCAGTGTGTAATTGTGGCTGCTCTTAAAAAATGAATAGACCTTTCAGAATTCAGAGGACTATTTTCCCTTCCCTTCTGATCTGGCCTTTCTCCCCACAAACCCGGAGTTGTCAACTTTCTAGAATCGCAGCAGAGAATGAGAACGCGAAGGACAGGATCAGAGAATACTTTCTTCTCAATTAAAAACAGAAAGGAGGTGACGGAAAGTAATTAAAAGACTTCAAGAAACAGCAGAGGAAAAAAAGGTCACGTACATCTCGTGTGGGGACACGGACAGTCTGAGATCATGTTTTCTCACTGAATGATACCCGTGTGAAATATTTGAGCGTCGCACAGAGGTTTGATGGAGTGAGCGGCAGCAGCCTAGGCGCTCGCAGGTGTAGGCGGCTTTTTTTTTTTTTTTTTTTTTTTCTTTTCTTTTTTTTTCTCGCTTACGGCCCCACTTTATCCTCCTCCCTGCCTACAAAAGGGGGTGCGGCTGCGGGGAGCCGGCGTGGGGGTTCTCGGAGCCGGCGTGGTGCCTGCGGCGGGCGGCGGGGGCGGCGCGGGGCCGGGGCTGTTCGCCGCGCCGCCGCTGGGGGTATCTTTGTACCATTTTTCATCCGGCAGCAATTTGGAGTGGAAAACGTGTAATAGAGGGAGGGAGGGAGGGGGGAGGGGGGTGGGGGGAAGCAGGGTTCTCGGCGGTTTTGAGCGAGCCGCGCATCCAGGAGCCAAAAAAGATTAACACCCCCCCCCCCTCCTCTCCCGCACACACACACGCACCCGCGGGGCTCCGGGATCACCCGCCGGACATCGAGCGAGAGGGATTCGCCTGGAGGGCAATTTCGGATCGGGGGAGATCTATTGGATTAGTAGGATTATCTGCCTTGCAGACGGAGAGAAGTAGCGTTTGATCATTTCTATTGCTTGCCTGATGGTCGGATTTAAATGGAGGTGGCTCGGTACGGATGAGGCTGAATTCCGGATGGGGATTTCCAGCTCCCCCCTTCCCCTCGCCCCGATCCGAGGAAAGGGGAGAAAAATATACATAAAAATCGATATAATTCGGAAGTGTCCGAGGCGCGATTGAGAAACCTCCAGGTCACAGCGGCTGGGAGGGAGACGGAGGGGCGAATCCAGTGAATTTACAGTTTCAGCTGCGATTGCAGAAAAGCGGCCGTGAACTGGTAAATACTTTGATGCTCTCGGCGTGCGGGGCGAGCCCGAGCCGGGCTGGAGGGGGGCGGCCGGGCAGGGCTCAGCATCCCCCCGGGGCAGGGGCTCAGCATCCCCGGGCAAGGGGCAGGGCAGGGGCTCAGCATCCCCGGCCCCAGGCGGGGCAAGGGGCTCAGCATCCCAGGGGCAGGGCAGGGGCTGAAAAGCGGGTCTGAGCTGGGGAGAGGAGGAGGAAGGGTTGGGGGGGGGGGAACTTTGCAGCGCCTGCTTCCGAGCCGTGTGCGTGTCTGTGTGTGTTTGTGCGTGTCCGCGGGCGCAGGGATGGCATTTCAGCTGCTGCGAGTGCCCCGGGGCAGGAGCCGCTGCGGGGGCGGGTGATAGAGGGGCAGTTGCAGGGGGATTCACGCACCCCCCACCCCCCCAGCCGTCACCCGAGAGAACTTTTCCTCCCCTCGCTGCCCCCGGGGCCGCCGAGCCTCTCCTCTGTGCGGCTGCCATGCCTGATGGAGGCATCTTCCCCCCCCCCCCTTCTTCAGACATCTTCTCGCTTGGGTGTTCAGTACTGAGGGGTTTTTTTTTTCTCCCCCCCATCTCCGCCCCCGTTCCTTTTTTTTTTCCTGAGCCTCATCTTTAGTTGCTGAAGGAAAATCAATTTTCAGCAGGTTTAATTAAAATTAATCAGTCAAATTACTTAATATTAATTGACTTATAATTAAAGCCAGAAAGTTACCTTGGAATCGGGAGAAGGGATATTATCTCCAATCATTTTATTGGATGCGTACGGTTCCAGAGCAATTACATTAAAATAATGGTTTAAACAAAACAAAACAGAGCTTGATTTAAGTGTTGCGTTCTTGGTGCTGCAGGTGACACAGTCTGGACAAGCTAATTTCTTCTGACCTTTTTAAGGAACATCATTTTATTCTGACACTGGGTTTGCCTTCCAGAAGGCCAGTTTGTTTTATCTCTAACAACTGTGGCATCAGAAATCCCCTAGTATAAAACGGAAAGATATAGACACTATACATATCAGAGTGAATGTTTTTAGCGTGTTTGGATGTTTAGTGAATTTGAAATAAAGCAGATATTTTTTTTTCCTCCAGTTTAAGTGTAAGAAGTTGTTTTAGGAAATATTTTTTCCAGTACTGCCTTCCACTGTGGTAATATTTGCATTTATCCAGAGCCTTAGTGGGACCAGACTATACTGGTAAATTCGCAGAGATAATTTGTTTCTGAAACCATGTATTTGCGATAAAGCTCAAAATAACTTTTTCATGTTCCCTTAAGAAATAGGCTGTATTTTGTTTGTTTGTTTGTTTTTTATAGTAGAAACATTATTTATGCATCTTCAGACTATTGTTGTTAATGAAAGAGCAACACTGTTAGCTGTGGGACCTTTTCTCCTACTTTTTTTTTGGGGGGGGGTTTCTGGTTTAATTGAAGCAAAAGATATTTGTGTGTATTTTATTACAGACACCTGACAACTGAAAGATATAAATGAACACTTTAAAAATAGAGTCCATTATTCAGGGCCTTGATTTTCAAAGATACTGATTTCCATTGACTGCACTGAGACTTGTGCGGGCTCAACAGCTGTAACACGCAGCCCACTTGTGCATCTTTGAAATTAGATTTGCAGATAGAAAGCCAAAAGCTAAGTAGCCATGTTTGGTACCAGTGGGGGGTGTGTGTGTGTTTCTTTTTCATTTTTCTTCCCCTCTTTTTTTCTGGTGCATGATAAGGAATAAAGAAGACTGCGTCTTAGTTACTTTTGATAAATGACACCAGTTTTCTTAGGCTACAGCTACAGACTGCAGCAATGGAGCAAAAGCAGGTTTGCAGTAAATGATTAGGGGGTCCCTAGATGTATATGAAGAGATGCCATTTATTCTGTATGTTTCATGTGAATCATATGCAGACTGTGGGAAGAAAAATGAGGCTGAGGATAATCATGCTAAGTGTGCTGGGAAGCAGGATTTGGCTGAACACCTCTGTTTTGTGATTAACTGAAGTAGCAGTGAAAGCCATGAGAGAGTGTTCAGGCTGTTTAAGGCAGTAAGTTCCATAGAAGCGAGGAGAAGAGCTGTCGTCCTGATACTGCTTGGGTTATCTTACCACTTTTTCCACGGTAGGGTAAGAAGATAATATCCTAGCAGTTGATACTTAAACATCCTTAACAAAGTGGGTTTGCTCTGGATTATTTGGCTGGAGGTGGAGCAGTCTGCCGAGGAGGGTTATTTAAAGGCTGGGACAGAGCTGTAGGCAGATAAATTGATTTGCAAATGAATGGAGGTTTTGAACATGGTAATGGTGGTAGTTTTATTTTTTATCAGTTTGCATATTTAATATCCACTGGCATACACACAAGCATAAATCACTCTAATTGTTCAAATGGAGTCTGGGGAAAATAGAAGAAAGCAGAGGCTTAGATATGGTCTCTGTTCATAATGGATTGGCTTGCCTTTTTTATTAAAAGCAAATATACATTCCCTTCTAATAGAGATGTGAAACTGTATTACAGATCCTTGGCTAACTTTGAATTATTTGTTTGATGTCATATTTATTATGTTTTTTTAATCACATGAGAAAGAAACTATTTAAAAATTAAATAGTGAAAAAGAAGGGCAAAAAGAGACAGGCATTCTTTGAAAGCTAATAGTGAAAAGACAACATTTTGCCAGAGTTTCAGTAGAAACCTTTGTGGTTTTCTTTTAGTAAAGGATGACCAGTAATTAATCTGATCCAGTAAACAATATAATTCCTGATTAGCCCTGGATATCCATCCAAGGTAAGTATAATAGGTAATGATAGAAAAATAAATCCTGACTGATGAATAAAAGATGTTAGAAAAGCATGTTTCCATTACTGTAGCCCTGTTTCTTGAGCTCTGCATTATGAAGGAATGTATGCATTCAGAGGGTGAAATGCCTGCCCTGTATTTTGGTCATTGCAGAAGAACTGGCATGGGAGGGAGGGAGTTAGGGAAAAAAAAAAGAAGCAATGGTGAATCTTCATCACATATTGCATATTGAAAGCACATCCTGTGGTTTTAATGTCAAATGATGGCATTACATTCCCGAGAATGACTATTAAGTTATCACAATTACAAATGGAAATTATGTTGACTTCTTGGTGACTCAGCTCCACATTTCCACCTGATTCTGAAGACCCCACATGTTTTCCAGCAGGCTTTGTTTTCCCAATTATTAATTGCTGGTTTAAGATGTGCTGTGTATTATCCAGGCATAAAAAGTAACTAGTCAGCTACTTAGTACCATGTTCATGTTTTTCTGTGCATCCACTCTACGGTGCCAGTGAAAACCAAGAGGTGGTGTAGAGGGACACCACCTGTTTGAATCTTGGGGCACAGTGTCTACTGTAAATACCTTTCGAGTAATCAAGCCATGTAAAAGTTTGGGCTTCATACATCAGCGTGAAATATGTTTTCTACTGGTGTGGGCAAATAAAAGATAAAGCCATTAAAAGAAAAGCAATTGGTGTTTCCTTTCCCCCATTTGTTAAATTTTTCTGGTTTGTCCTCGTGGTATTTTCTGCATACTCAGTTTCAGTGCTGCCTTTGGGTAGTCTGTTACTTTCCATTATGCTTCATTAGGTCTTTTGCGCCATATTAAGGGAGAATGTAATGCTTGGAAATTAGCAACATGTGACCGCAAAGTCATAACAGTGATCAAGGACACTCTACAAATATTGTATTTCAAGTGAGTCATTTTCCTTTAACCAAGCAGAGAACTTAAATGGCAATTTAAAAATATGTTTTCTAAATCTCCTCAATCACATCCTGCCTAGAGATGCTATTAGTCCACTCAGTGAACTGGTTCTGGGAATTTAATGAAGAGAATACATTTATGTTGTATTTTATACTTTTATTTAATGCTGAATGTCTGAAGCTTTTAAGTTCAATACCTGAACTTAAAATCATTTTTTAACTTGTGCCTTCCCACTCCCATCCCCCGGTTTCCACGAAAGCACTTGAAAGCAGTAAAGTGTTATGTAGGCACATAGCATTGGAAATATTCATGAGGAGGAAACAACTTATTTAGGAGAAACTGTACTACATAGATATACTGAGACCTTGATGTTCTCAAACCTGTGTAAAATAGACATTGTGGATGGAGCTTTTGTTTCTTCAACCGGTTTCACAAAGATGGGTTGTTTCTGTGGAGACCCGGGCCATGAAATAGTCATGCTGAGACCCTGCTCCTGGGTTAGAAAACACGTATGGCCCTGGAGTCATGGTTAGCATGACCAGGGCATGACCACAGAGGGACTTGAGACTAGCTGCTATGACTTGAGTAAGTATCTACTCACAAGTAGAGGTAGAAAATGAAAATGTGACATGGAGCTGAATAATAGGAGCAACACATGAAGTCAGATGGAAAGAGTAAATCTTTGTAGACATTTAATGGTGTTATATTCTAAGCTTTTGGGAAATTTTATTTGAAATTTTTTTACAACAGTAAATATAGTGTGTGCTCTATCCTATTTCTATTTCATGTGAGAGAGAAATTCCCCGTCTATGGCACAACACTTTACTGCTACCATTACTGCAGACTTTATAGATCAGAGATGTGTCAGCATGTTAGCTTTAGCTGTAATGCTTTTTTTGTGTGAAACCTTATGGGCCTTGCAGCCACTTTCTCATACTGACACTCGTAAAACGTTCAAGTTCTTGTATTTATTATTTAATTTGCTTCCTATATAAAGCAACAGAGCTCTTTGATACATGAATGCAAAGCCAAAAATGACAGGCAGGCATGAATGGGACTAATGAGTTTTAATAATGCACATATTAGAAACTGCTAAAGGAAGTTTAATTAAGAAAAACAAGTTAAGCATGAAATTAATTTTGGAACAAATACAAGTAAAGTCACAGATGTACAGAATCCTACATCACAGGAAATGGACTCTCAAGTTGATAGATCCCTTTAATGACAATATTGCACTCGAAATGTAGTGTGCACTCTACAGCTCTGGAAAGCATGGTAACACCATTCAAGAGCACTTTTGAAGTTGAGTTAGAGATACTGGGATTGTGATTAACAAATTATATTTATGGCTCTGTGGATTTTATGATGAGTTGGAATTTGATCTCAATTACCCTGACAGAACTGAGACCAGAATCCGATCAAGTAAGAAATGCATTTGCTCTTTTATTTTTTATTATTTTTTTTTGCCACAAGCAAGTTTGCTGTATTCTTTCTTTTTTTATTTTCTTTAAAATTCATCTTATTGAAGTGCTAGTTATTTGCCTAACTCAACAACAAGGATTGTGTATATTTTGGAACTGTTATTGTATCATATCCAGATAGAAAAATAAAATATCATAGACAAATCTGAGTTCATTCAAGCATCTTTGTTTTCAGAGTTCTTTCTCAAGAAATGGTAATGACTGTATTTTAACTTTTTTTTAAATATTGAATTTCTAAACCTCCAAAACCAGGAAAAGGAAAAAGTGATATTTTTCTAATGAAAGCTTGCCTTAGGTGATGGACTAGTCTTAAAGATAGCATTATTGTTGATTGTATTAAAGGTAGAAAACAAAATTCAGTTTTCTCATACGATTAACCCCAGTGAACTAAGAGTTATCCACAAATATATATTAGAAAATGAAGTTTGTTACTAATTCTATAGCTTAATCTTTGGCCTGCATGAGACAATAAAAGAACGCTTAGTTTCAGAGGCCTCTGAGTAGGTTCTAGAATACTCTATTAAGAGTGATCAGATAGGAAGCATATGAATGTTTTATAAAGTGTCAATGAAAGCAGCTAAATCCACTTGACTTTATGATATACAATATGCAAATTTCAATACTGAAGATCTCAAATGACAAATATCTGGGTTACTTTTTTCTCTGGAATGATCTCTGATTAGCGTGAGTTCAGCTGAATTTCTACAGTAGGTCAAAAAATCTTTATATCCTGAAGTACACTACTGCCATCAACAGAATAGCCATTTGATCATTTAGCTGAGTAGTTACAGTACTCAAAAGTGACTGTAATGTTTGGTCCATTTAAGAGTTAACAGTAAGCTGCTAAAAGGAATAAAGGTTCACTTCAGTGCCCATTATATTCCAAGCCAGTGTGTCTGTCATTTTTAATTTAAATCTGTATTACTTAGCTGTCTAAAACTTTACACATAAGTGACAGAGTTACCCATTCTTTCTGTTATGGGTAAAATCACCATTTCGTTACCTACTTACTGTGCAAAATGTCAAACAGCTATAGCCCACATTACAAAATTGTAGCCAGCTTCTGGTAATATAAACAATTACTTCAGCTAAGAAGTAGAACTGTTTTAAGAAAATGATTTATTGATATGAGTAAATGGGAGATAATAAGACTTAAGTGATACTCTTCTCATAAGCTTAATTTGTCTAATTAAAAAACAGCTTAATAGAAAACTATGATCAGAAGCCTTCCTATTTTGGCAAACTAAGTTGCAGAGATTATTTAAAGGGATCTTTTGATCATGAGAATAGTGATTAATAATGAGTTAGCATTAGTGAATATTCCCACTAATGGGAAAGAAGAAAAGTACAGAGGAGCTGAAAAATGCAGGACAATTCAAATTGCTCTTATACCATCTACTCAGTTTAACTCAACTTTTCACTAATTAGTGCTACACTGCATTGGATACTGTATTTAAATATTGTATTTTTTACTGATATAGTTGTATGGTTTTGTGTATAAACCATAATATTAAATGGAGGCAGATGTGAGAATGGCACTGAGGAGTAAGTCTCTCTGATCTGGGAGCGATATATTTACACAGCTTGTTGCCATCTGGAAATCCTTCGCACTGGCGTGTTTGCAGGCCTGTGTAGCGAAATACTTGTAATCTCATACTAATGTAGGGTGGGACTATGACCCCATTAGAATAACGTCTTATTCGTACCTTTGCTGGCTATCTCAGCAAACAGTTGAATCTCAATAGGGTTGGATTTATGGCTCCTTTCTGGAGCTCCCAGGCCTGTAGCTGCTCTCAAGGCAGAGGGGGTGCTGACATGTGGGAGCTAACCAGACCCCACCAGAGCTGCATCCTTCTTAGGTGAATGTATTCTAGACTGCAGTCTCCCCAGTTATCATGGCATACACCTGTTTTTTTAAAATGCACGTGGTTCATTTCTTGAAATAAATACATGTAAATCCCTTCCCTTCACCAGGTATTTATGGAAATACTTAAGAGCAAGGTCTGTTTCAAAATCGTTGCTACTACATACAGAGAAAATATGCCTTATTTGGCATAACGCTTCCCTTTGCTAACTTGAAACATGAAAGAAGAGATGGGAAATTTTGTGATGCATCTCTTGAGGATTTGTCTGATCATGTTTACAATTGGTGTGTCACACCAACCTAGTGTTCATCCTGGGTCAGAGTCTTCCCCTTAATGGCTCTGTTCTGCTGGCCACGCTCCTGTTTGGCATTGTAGTGTATTTTAGAACATGGATTTCTTTTTAGAGACGTAAAACATCTTCAGGCTCTTAGTTCTAAGTGGAGACTGTTGTAAGTAAAAGTGGATGCAAATGTAGTTGGTTCTGCAAAATAGTATTTGTGTTTTGAAATGAAGTGGAATTGTGTGTCCAAAATTCTTACAATCACTTTCTATGAATATTTGTGCAATTGGGATTTACGAGAAAAAATGAGGTGGAAAGGAATTTTTAAGCTTGAATATCAAATCACAGAGAACATCTTCAGCTAAAAAGAAAACAGCTGGTGGTGTAAAGATATCATAACAGTGCCTTTACTTATGCTGAAACTGGCATACCCCAGTAGCCTCAGGTACCACCAAAAGTTTTATTAATCCATTGAATATATTGACAGTTGGTGCAGTTCAAGACATCCCTTAAGATTTGAAGATCTGAAACTCTGTGCGCAAGTAAGAAAGAGAATTTAGCTGCTGCAGTCTGCAGCAGACGTGACCTGTTGTGGGATGCCCTATGTAATTGGAAATGCAGAGAAGCACTGAAGTTATCTCAGATTGTTCACTCCTTGGCATACTAAATGCCTCTAAAGTATTTCAGAATCTGAGCTATAAAGTAATTTGAATTCAGAAAGGAGGATAATAAAATAATAGATCATAGAAAAAAACTTTATATAACATAGACTGTTCCAAAGACCATGAAAGCCTTTATCAAATACCTATTACAGTAGAATTCATTTGTGTTACTACTGGGAACCATTGTGATTCTCACATCTAGACAATAATAAAATCTGAAAGTGTTTCTCTTCCTCCTCAGGTCCACAGTATTTTAATGCTGAAGCTTGCCCCAGATTGATCACCATTACTCTTTGGTTTATTCTCCTGCCCATCTTCCTGATTATTCCTGCCCTTGTTAATTGTTTCTCTTTCTTTCCACTAATTCCTGTTCAGTCAATTCCAAATACCAAGGCAAAGTCCTATGTAGTTTACGTGCTGGAGGACTAAGGAAAATATTGTCCAACCTTGACTCTCAATAAGCAAAACATGCTCCAGGCTGGCTTCTCTGCTTGCCATCTATCTAGTGCTGGAAAGGAAACTTTGGCATAAACGTCTCAAAAGATTTGAGTAATCTCAGTCTCTTCATTTGCATGAGTTTGTGTTTTTAATGTTATAGCTTCAGGGCAGTCAGTGTCAGACTTGAATATTTGACCTGTCAACTTCAGAAATAAACTGCTAGTTAGCCATTTAAAAAGAAAGGCTTGGAGGGGAGGAGGAACAAACAAATCCAAAATTCAAGTTACCAATATAATGGGAATCTATTGATTCCCATTCTGCAAGTGATTTACAATTTACTGTTCTGTATAGCTATAAATCTATTCATTGAAGCTAGCTAATACCCAATAGTTAGTTAATTAAGAATTACCAAAGACAGCATTGAGTCAAAGTCTTACCTTTTTAGCTTCCTGTTTCTGTCTTACGGTAAAACCTTGTCCATAGGAGGCACACCAGAACTTTAGATCACAGGAGAGCTGTTCAGCTGATTTGGCAAAGCAGCTTATGGACAAGCTTAGAAATATAGCCCACCTCTAGGATTTTCTCTGAATTGACCTTTTTAGGAAACAAATGTGTATTAAAAAGTTGTCTTAGATCTGAAGACGGGTCTAAGGCTTTTAGAGTAAATGTGCTAAATGAATTGTCAGTAGCATCTTGTTTATTTTCCAACTTGAACCAGCTTGAAATGAAGAAGGATGTTATTATTTGGTACAGCTGTATTGAATTTGGTTTCTCCTCAGACCTTTCTCAGACCATGTAAGTTAGCAGAAAGGCTACTGAGATTCAGTTCCTGCTATTTACAAGTTTGACTTTGAGAAAGAACAGAGAGTATGTTTTTCCATTCCTGACAGAAAACAAACCAATACAAAATGTGGGGTTTAAGATCTAGTGGAAAAAGTGTAAATTTGTGGAGATATTTGGATGCTGCTTCCACGTCACCATGATCTACTGTACCTCAGCTCAGAAGAGCAAAGTTTTACTAGGTGCCTTCTGCTCTGGCACCCATCTATCTACTCTGTCTTTACTATTTCTCAAGTTATATTCTACCACCTTCAAAATGTGAAGTGCAACAAAGCAACAGCCTTCCAAGAGGCAACTGTCTGTGTGCTGTTCTGTGTAAGTTTATTAAACTAAACGTAAACGTGTACATAAACTGGGGGGAATTATTTTCTGCAGCTAAATTGGTGTGTTTCCAGCAAATGCCAAGAACTCAAAGCTGGAGAATGAAGGATATAAGCCTGTTTGTTAATGCAGTTTCACAGTGAAGGTGTTAGGATTAGCAGAGAAAGAAAGGGAGGGAGAATATTGTGGAAAAGCTTCATCTATCTCCTTATTGCCTCCTGAGATAGATTGTTCAGAGCTAAAAGAACACTAGACATGAACCAAATCTCCTGCTGTCCTATATAGCTTTTACAATCTCCTTTTTAATAACCCAAACTGCAGGGTAGTATGACTATTAGACAAGCCATTCTTTTGAATTCTCACTAAAATGTGTATAGACATGATAAAAAAACAATTCTCATTAAAGCTGCCAATGCTGTTTCAAAAGCAGGTGGTTTAAAATGTTTCCTATACAAAGCAAAACACGTTTCTTGTGCATTACACTGCTTAATAGGGAGTGTAAGATTACACTGCTATGTTGTGTATAACGCTGCATTTTAAATAATAGGATATTGTAAGTCATGTTGGAAATATGTTTAACATGAATATGGAAGATGTAACGATATGCACTGAGCAATTTTCAGAAGTGCTGGAACACAGCCTTGTGTGACAACCTCTGAGCTAAAGTAGTTGAAAATAGAATCTGGAATTTGAGATTATACAATCTCTGATCCTAACTGATTATTTTTCCAGGATACTGTTCAGTCAGCATGGGGGTATATGAAAGATAAGATCTCTGCTGTCCTGTGGGAACAATTATTGTTTATGTTGTAAATTAAGGATAGTAGGGATTGAGTGCATTCTTCATGTATTTTATTTTTTACTCAAGTAAGTAATTTGGATTTGTCTGAGGTAAAAAATCTGAGGTACATCTCCATCCCTAAATTGTTCATTTTTGTTTCCAAATCAGTTCTGAAAAAAACCTCACTGTGGTCTAGTTATATTTCTGTGTAAATTCAGAGTTTTCCATTCACTTCAGTGGGAGATGATTTCGCTCCTTCATTGATGTGGACATTTCTCTCTGTAGGAGCTTTTCATCAGCTGACAGAAACTTCTGGAATAAGAAAACCATACAAAGTATGTGAATTTGGGTTATTATGAATAAACATAATAATTCAGGTCATCTTTACAAATATATTCCAATTGTCTCAATGTTTTAATCAAAGCTTGTGTTTTAAGATGATTAAAAAATGTTTCTATGTATTATAATCTGCTTTTAATGAAATAAAATGCATTTGAGCCTTCAGTATGCCTGTCTATCTCGATTTCACTGTCTTCTGCTTTAAGAAATAATTATTTTCATTTTGATAAGTCAATTTGTGTAAACAAGGTGAAAATTGAATATGAGGTGATAAATTTCAATAAAATATTAATGTAAACACATACATAATATAGCCAGTTGAAAATTGCTTGTTCTTGAAAAGGTGAATTTTAAAAATGTATTTTCTGTGAATCCTGTTTCTTCTGAAGTCTCTGTAAATTCAGCAAATGACATGATAGATAATCCAGTAATCAGTATTTCACCCGCCATTTCATGGAGCCATAAACTACTGCAATTTTACTTACATGATTCTAGCAACTGTTAATGTACGTACATAACTTGTGAAACATCTAGTTATCACTCTGCTCGTATTAGCTCTTTTATACTAATGATTTATTTTCATTTTCTCCAGGATATAGACCTGCGGCTAACTGGATTTGATTTATAAGAGGGGATTCTGCAGTAAATGGCTGCTCTCTTCATATTGCTGCTATGGAAAACAGAATTGTCAATAGGATGTAGTCTGATAAATAGTGCTGAGTGAAGATGCAGCTTCAATAAGTGTGAAATCAATGGAAGATACGTATCGCATGAAAAGCCTTTTGAGATTTTTCTGACAGGCACCTATTTAGGAAACGTGATCCGTTTCCTTTGGTTGCCCTGCTTTTACGCCAGTGGATACAAATCAGATCGCATCATTGTAGTTACACAACTAATGTGGGACCATGGCCTTTCCAGGATCCATGTGGCTGAACTCTATATGGAGAGCGATGATAGTCCGCCTGTTACACATGGGATTGAATGCCACTTTTGCTTCTTGTATACTTGGATTTTTGCTTCACGCTGCAGCTGTGTCCTCCCAAAAATTGGATGATACCAACCCAGTGGTGACCACCAACTTTGGCAAGATAAGAGGGATTAAGAAGGAACTTAATAATGAAATTCTGGGACCCGTTATTCAGTTTCTTGGGGTTCCGTATGCTGCCCCTCCAACAGGGGAGCGCCGCTTTCAACCTCCTGAACCTCCGTCTCCCTGGTCTGATATCAAAAATACCACTCAGTTTGCTCCAGTGTGTCCCCAGAACATTATAGAAGGCAGGTTGCCTGAAGTCATGCTTCCAGTGTGGTTTACTAATAACTTGGATGTAGTTTCCACCTACGTACAAGACCAGAATGAAGACTGCCTCTATTTAAATATCTATGTCCCAACTGAGGATGGTGAGTTAACAGCGGTCGAAACAGGGAGATCTGTTTATTTTCCTGTTCTACGTTCTAACAATATTAATTCACGTGTACTGGTAGCACGCATGGCTTTCTTTGTTTGCATGACAGCATATTACATGTATGCATGCTTCTTTTCTGTGTATGCATCTGTCCTTTTTTTTCAGTTTTGTTTTTCTTTTTTTTTTCTGTCCATACTCTTTTTTTTTTTTTTTTTTCCCCCACAGCACGTATATTTTTAGGTCAACGTTGGTACCTAATTTTCATTGCCACCCACTGACTTCTGGGAAGATGCATCAAAATCTAATCCATTGCATGTGCAGGCACAACAAGTTGAGAATCTTCCGCACCTAATAAAGCAGGTCATATTTAAGTTAGATAGTGGTGTTGCATGCTCCTACTGTCTGTGATGGAGCTCCATGTTATTTTCTAGTCTTCTATTCATTTTTCAGTCAAAAGAATATCCAAGGAATGTGCCAGAAAACCCGGCAAGAAAATATGTAGAAAAGGAGGTATGTATGAAGTGGACATAAAAAAAAAAATGGGGGAAAGATCGAAACCTTGCAAAGGAAGAACAAATAATACAGCTGAGAGAAGCTGATTTGCTGATGATGTGAAGTGAACTGTTAGGGACTATCTTATCCCAGTGAAACCAGAAAGGTATTTAGACAGATGACCGTGTAACGCAGATGAGAAGATAACATTTGCAAAGCTTGTACGCGGTTGCAACTTATCATCTCTCATGTTGACCCTGTTGGGGTCCCGTGTGTTGTACATGCATGCAGGAGGTAGCTTATGTGCCTGGGGCCTGGTGCTATTGCTACAGAAGTTGCTGGCACAGCTCCACAGCTCTATATTCCAGCGGTACGGCATAATGCGTGTGATGTATTAGAGCAAAGCAGAGCTGAAAATCTGCATTGACTTTGTACGTGATACACTGTGTTCTCCTGGAACGATGTTAACTTTCCTGAAACCTAGATGTGAAGCATTATTTTTTTGTTTACGCATTTCTAAAAGTAAGTGTTGATTTCTTATGTGATTACAGCTCTCTTTGTAAAGCCGAAAATCTCTTAGTAGGAGTGTAGGGAAATGGTAAAATATTGTGACAAGGTACTTTGGAAACCAGCCTGTTTTTGGAAGCTTTGGACACTTGGCTTCTACCCTTTTTGTGCCAGATAGTATGGGAGAATTTGCAGAGTTCTTTGCGAACATTTGCAGATCCCTAAAGCAATTGATATGCAACGTAGAAAGTGTGTTTTGATACTGATTTTAAGTAGGTATTTGGTACTCGTTTAAAGTACTAATTCTGTACTTCTTTACACATTTGTTTTACATCAAATTATGTTTATTATGTTCGTTAAAATAATATGGTATTAGCTGTACTACATTTGACTCTTGAATACTTTTTAGGGTAAACGAAGAGTAATGTGGACATACATGGTTGCCTATTACCTGCAATCCATAGTTTTTTATATCAGTTTCTACGTGTTATTCCAAAAGAAACACAATAGAGGGAAGTGTCATAACAGCAAATTATTTAGAGTTTGTCAAAGGTCAGCTCTGTAAACTCTGCATTAGGCTTTTAAGGTGATATCCAGGCACCTAAATGAAAGTAGCCTTATTTTCCCAGGTTTTTGCTCTTATAGCTCTTCCTGACTGTTAGTTGTAGCTAGTTGTTAATTATTAATTGCTAATTGTACTTGCTTAATGTCTGTTTTTTATGTGCCTTAATCCACTTTCAGTGACTTAAGGCAATTTGTTTTTACCCTGTCAGGTTTCAAGACAACTTCTTGTGTTTTCTATTAGGGAATTTTTGCTCAGTGCTGTAGAAATACAGTTGTTTAAACTGGATTCCCCAAGTTGGAAAAGGAGATTAGCAGGGTACTGTGAGCAACGTCACTTCTTCACACATCATTCAAGTTAGAATAACTGCTGTCATTTATATGCATTCAATTAATGTTCAGTGCTGCAGCAGTTATTACGCAGTTCATCAAGCGTGTGTAATTAGCTGAGCAACTTTCACTTCCTATCACCCAGACGCTGATTCACAAAGTCATAAATAAAGATGCAGATCTCCATCGCTATTCTCAGAAAGCATCTTTTCCTATGAGAGAAGTTAAGAAAAAAATCAGAAAAATAGCAGAAATAAAGGGAGGGAGAGCCCAGGAGATGAGAAAGTCATGTTTATTGTCCTGTGAGCCTGAAGGAGAATAAAGAGAGAGTAATCTGAAATTCAGTAGGTACCTTTCAAGTTAAATTCATTGCACACACAGCAGAATAAAAAGCAGCAGAAGCCTCCCTTTTCCCGTTGACAAGGGCAGAAAACTGAATACCTTTAGCTTGGTCAGCTGGCATGGCTGTAGTAGTTCCTGTCTCCAAATAACTCACGCTCTACCCACCTGTCTGTAGCCTCAGATTATCCTTGCTTTAGAAATCCCCCCATACCTAGCAGTGAGAGGGAATCAGGTTGTAGAACTAAGTCGCAACAGAATTACAGCATCTTAGCAGCAACAGCTGCTTGTAAATGGCATTGTTTTTTATGAAAAAGAAGAAAGGCTGAATATTCTTTGTCTTGCTGGGTTTGTAGGTTGTAGTTATTTTATTACATCTAGTGATGAAAATGAGTGAAGATAGAAAACATTACAATAAGAGGAAGACTTATAAACCATCCTTTTAGTTAATACAAGATATATATCTTTGAAATGACTGAACCAACAACTGTGTGCTATCGCGTATAGTGTTTGATTCTTTCTTATTATATGAAATAGATGGAATTAGATAACAAATTGGTATCTATACTTAATTGACAGCTGAGGGACCCAAAAAAATTTCAGATTTTGAAGAACAGGGAGAAATCTGATAAAGACAGATGTAAAATGAAAGAAATTCTATCCATGAGTCATGATATGAGCATTGTAACCATTACCACCTGTTGGTGGGATTCGGATATGCACACTGCAGAGACTGCAAAAAGATAGGGTGGAGCTGGATGAAAAACATAGCACTTATTTCTTCTTTTTCAGTTTACTTTACTTTTTTTTGATTTACTGATTCAATAGATGACAAAATTCATCTGGTTTTATGTTGTTTGCTTCATGTATGTCAAGGTCAGAAGTTATAATTCCATTATGGGTATGCATAAAAGCAGAACCTCCTCTATTTGCTAGGACGAGTTTTAGGAAATCTGTACAAAGACATATATTAATTTTGTGTTGTTTTCTTAAAGGACAGACTGCAGAGTTCTAAATTCTAATATTCATAAGTAACATCATTTTACTGACCGATATTAATTTTACTGACGATCATGAGATATTTCCTGATTTTTTTGACAAACTTTTACTTAATTTCTAGGAAACATCTAAATACTTTTGCACTCTATTGGCTGTTTCAGATCTCTACTTTACTTAACAGTTAAAACACAAATATATTACTTGTGATCCAACATGACATGGTAACTTACTGTCTCTTAGGAGGATTGTACGTCCTGCTTTAGCTGCATGCCTATGGTTTTTTTAATGCTTTATATCAATTTCTTTGTGTTTGCACCAGTCTGCACCCTGAATTTCTTGCTTTAATGACAACTATATAAAGAAAGTTTGCAAATAATCACTAATGTGACCACAAAAAGAAACCTAAAGTATTGTGTGTTCTGCACTTGGGATAAAAGTATACTCTTTCTTATGAACCTGTACTAAAGCCTTTGTAGTGCCTGAAGAAATCTGAGTATGAAAATGTGGAAGTATAGTTTTTGTTGTGCCTATGACATATTCAGTGCCATGGAATTAGGCACATGCAGTTTTGGATACATTAGTATTTGTAGGAGAACTGGGAGCAGAATAAGGAAAGAAATCACTTGATCCTTACTTTTATGTTTAGGAATTAGCAGTGGCTAAGAGACCACCCAACATCAGTGACTTCTTTATGTGTGGATTCTGTTTCTTATTCTAGCTGGTGCAGTGAATAAATTTTAAATGCGAAGAATCATGATCTGAACTGCCTCATTTGGGAGTGTAGGATTAGACAGCTCTATTAATATTTATGCCTCCTAACGGGCTACTTGATTTTCAGAGCAAAGCTCCCAACACCATGCTTTCTAGGTTACGGCTGTGGTTACTACAGACACATAGGAACATACATAGATGCATAGAAATTCATCCTTAGAAATGAAACACAACTCACCTGGCTATAATCTCATCCTGCTCTGATCAGTAGAGAACAGGTTACATCAGTTGTTATTAGTAAACGGCACTGATAACTTTAAGCCTTTTAGGCTTAGCAATATGAAATATTTTCTTGCAAATTTAAGCAGAAATGAAAAGAGCCCAATTTAGCCTGGTACCCTGTGTTCGTGTTGGATGTTTGTTCCAATGCTTCATTTAACTATCCTAGAATTGTTTACTTATCATCAAATTTCGGAAGAGAGGGATTAATGCAACATGTGCAGTACCTGTGGACCTAATTAAATTAACTTCTTTCTGTATACATGTTTCAGCTGTGAAATCAGCCAGAAAAGGACAATCTTAGACCTGTTATAACGTGTATGTGTGCTGGCAAAATTTGTCAATTGATTATCAGATTCTTCCTTTCTAGTTACCTAATATAGAAAAAAATACTAAGATAATGGACCTGTCGACCATATATTGTCAAAAATACTTGAATGTATTTTTTGTCCATGACCATATAAATGAAAAGTATGACGTCTAAGGCATGAGCCTCTGTCACTGTAGAGTGAGGCATGTCAAAATATATTACATTGCCAGTAGTCTAAGTACATCTATTTGCAGAACATTACCAGAGCTCATGGACTTGAGAGCGAGTGTCAAAGCCCACAGAGCTACCTTAGTGCATATTTTAGTGTATATCAACAATTACAAAAGGCGTGTATCTTCATCAGGTCACTTTGAAAATTTATAATGAATTATTTGCCTGTAATGTATTTGTGTCAGTAGTTGCCTGCACACATTTGAAGTCTTGTCCACATTCGCCCTTTCTGCCTCTTGGCTGAAGAACCTTATCCTCATTCTGGCCTCATAAGGCTGAAATTCATCCCTGCAGTACTTGCAGGCACAAATGCAGTTCATGTTCCTGAACTCTGGTGTCATACACTAAGTCACCAAGATTGTTCTGCTTTTCCATTCCACAATATTACTGTTTTTTTCTTCCACAAAGACCACTGCAGCATTTCCTATTATACTAGTAATACATGGAGGAAGATAATGAAGCAAACATTATCTTGTACAGACCTTTTCATCCTTTCACAATCTAAAGCTGTTAGTGTCAGTTAGCAGCATTTTTCAAAGATGTGCAGCAGGTTTATGTCATATTTGAAATAAAATAAAATGCTTAAACTCTGATGTAGTTTCTATAGTCCTCTTTCTGGGTGAGACAGTGCTTGACTGCTTTTTAATACTCCAGTCATCTTAAATGCCATCAACACTGGTCAAAGTCCTCTGTAAATGTCTGGTTCTTCAGGCTCTGAGCTCTTGCTGACTACACAGTCATCATCCTGTCATTGCTTTGTTCGTATATCTTGACAATACTTGTAGCTCTAGCAGGTCTTAAGTTCTGCTCTAATTACATTCCTTGTCCATTATTTTACTGCTTGCTTTTCATTTTCTACATCCTCCCACTCACAGGCTCTAAAATAGTACTGTTACCCTGATAATGCTAAGTCGGATAAAACTTGTTTGTGCTTCTTTCCCTGACCTTTCTTGGGTTGGACTAGTTGCACTCAGTAAACAACTCAGTTTTTCCTTTCGGTCTGCTATTTTCTTGTTTATCATTTAAACCATGAATAAACAAGTATTATAATAAAAAAATAGCTCCACAAGTATATTGGTACATTTTCATGAGGAACATTTGAGTAACTAATGTGTCTTTTGGATAACTATTATTATTTTCTGCTTGCATTTTATAAATTTTCCCCTGTATTGTATTATCTCTTTCCTCTTCACTGTGCTCATCCTCTTCAAGTCTCTGTTTCCTTATAACACACATGGATACAAATACTTTTAGTATTCTTTGTATAATTTTTGAAGCTTGAAACATGATGCTTACATGTGTCAAGCCATTCTTATGGATCTTCTCAATTATAATGTTAATAATCTGCTTACAAGTTGAATATTGCTCCAGTATAAGTTGAAATTTTTTCAAATCCTTTCCACTTATAATTCTTTAGCCCTCTTCATTTTTACTGAATTTATGTTGTCAAATTTATATGTCTTCCCTACTTTGATATGTATAGTATTATTAATTATACTCTCCTTTCAGAACCCAACTGCTTTAATGAGCTTAAAAGAAATGAGATTTGTTTTTTGGATATCAAACCATTTCCTTCTGTTTTAATATTAATATTTCTATATTACTTTCTCATGCTTGTGATAAGGAAGATTCATCCTAAAAAGAAGCAGCACTGAACAGTACAAAGCTAAGAGAAGTGGGACAAAGCTGACTTTAAGCCAAGACATTGCTGGGACCAGAATATTCTCAGGGCTGCTCTAAGTGGATGCAGAAATTTCAAGACACTAGGAAATGGTATAATGCAGGCACTGCAGCTGATTCTGCGTTCCAGAGTTTTGACAAAGTGTTTTGAAACATTTCAGCAGCAACAGTAAATCATGTTACTAATTCCTCTCCTGTGAGAGTTCTTTTAATATCCCTTTTGCTACCGGAGCAGTCTGCCCTGGTAGAGTTTGTGTCATGGCTTTTTTTTAAGGGTGGTTTTGCCTTTCCTTTTCATACCAATAATACAGTAAATGCATGGTTAGTTTAGTCTTAGGATGGGTTTGAAGAGAGGGAAGATCACTTGGCTGAATAATTTCTGGTTCTTCAGCTGATAAAGCTCTGGAAGAAGTTCCTTTATTGAAAAACCATTACCTTGTAAAGGTCTGTCTACTAAGGGGAGGGGAGAGACAATAAATCTTCTGCAGGGTTTCTTTGTTACCAGGGATATAGCCAGCAAATTTGACCAAAAAGACACCTTTTGGGAAATCATAGCTGGTAAGACTGGAAAGCTTTAGCAGGAGCTGTGCTGGAGTGCTGTGCCCAGAAGGAAGACTCTTAGTCCCTTAGCAGCTGTCAAGGACTCCTCCACACGTGGGCCTTTTCCAGAGTATTTTATGGTGGCCCGGGATCCGTCCCTCTGTGTTGCAGAAGAGTCAGAATGCAGTTTATACGCTTTTGTGGGCACTATTAACATCATTCCAATGGTAATTTACAATTCAATGTCTCATGAGAGGCTGAGCCATCACAGAATTATTAGGTTTGAGCTACATTTTTGTCATTTTTTTTTGGATCAGGCCCTGCTGAGGCAAAGTACTGAAGTCCTTCAATAAGATTTAATGTTTGTTTAAATATTTTTATCCCTATATTATTTTGTAATATGTGGAAAATAATATATATAGCATATATACAGAGAGAGGCAATCTAGTAAGGTGAATTTTAGAGAAGAGAGACAGACATTTATTATTTTTATTTGTTTTCTGGAAAGTTTCCATTTGTTAAATTTCACCCTTTTTATAAAGGCCTTCTTTAATTATTAGCTGAAAATCAGGTATTTATGTAATTACCATAATTATATCTACACATCTAGTGTACTTGCAATTATTTCATTAAAAATTGTAATTATTATACAATTATAGGGGATAATGACGTCCTTGTAACATGTTGCAGAAGCCCTAATTAAATGGTAGGATAAATGAATTGGAAGTGATTTTGAAGTTTTGAATATTGTTTTATCAGAAATATCAGAAGTGATTCATCCACATTATGAACTGGCAGTAAAACCCCTCCAAAGTTATTCTGAGAAAAAATTTCACCGAGCTCATGGGAAAGGATCTGTCTCTATTACCTTTCTGTCTTTGCTTTCTCTTCTCTGTATTCTTATACCTAAAAAACATGTGCAGATTTTTAATGGAAAGGTGCATTGTGTAAGAAGAAGATTGTGCAGCTTGCTGAATCTTTCTAGAAGGCTCAGCCTGGAGAAAATACAACCTACGTGCAAGCACAGTCTGTACTTAGAAATCCTTCTATGCAGAGGGAAAAACTTATCCAACAGTTGGTTCAAGATAATAAAGTAGCTCAACTAAATATAAGGAGGTTTTCATAACATACTTACATATTAGAGAATCCAAGAGTGCAAGTCCAGGTGTTGGGGAAAGAGAGAAAAAAATCCTGTTATAGTACAGATGTGTGTGATGCTCCATGCACAGGACATGGACTGAACATTGTGAAGTACAGAGGAATCCCTACAGACCATCTCCCTTTTTCTCCTCTGGAATGAGTGGGAGATGACAGGCAAGGATAACGTATGCCAGAATGCACCAAAACCTCAGGATCACAGATTTCTCATCCTTTTTTATATCAGCCTTCTGTAGCGTACAGATGATCTCTCCCTTCAGTTAACTTAAAAAGTAATTTAAAATGGCAGTAAGGCATGTATAATTTTTAGGCTTATTTTATCATTCTGTTTGGTTTATTTTTTAAATCCAATTGAGTGTATTCTAAAGTGATGGATGTATAACGGTGTACCTATGGCATGCCTGGCAACCATGCAGCTACCCTTACCATGACATCTGCCTTGATTTTGCTTCTAAAGAGAGCAGCCCACTGTCCGGCTGAGGCTCTGGGCAGACTGGAGCTACGTACAAACCAGCTGGAGGGGCAACCGATTGCGCTTGCACCCAGCTGCTTATCTCCCACCTACCGGCTGGGGCTCCTCCTCCAGTTTTGCTCCCAGTTTTGTTAATGGGCTGACTCATGCACATTCTTCCCAGATACTTCAGATGCTTTCGGGCAGGTTAGACAAACCTTCTGTTTAATTCACTTAATTCACATCAGCTTATTTTTGCCCAAGCCCGATTAAGGAGGGATTTCAGGATTCACTGTAATAGAATCATATAACCCAATGCAGAAATTTGATGTCCCAGGGAACGATGGAAACAAAACTCCAGGAAGCAGGAGAGCCTGGAGGTAGCATTAATGTCTTAGTGTGCCCCAAGGTGATTAAAGGCCATTTGTCTATGGCCTGGAGAAGAGCTCCCTGGTTGTATCATCTTGTGTCAAGGTTCTTGCTGAGGTATCTAGTGCAAGAACCGATATGCTCATGTGGTTGTGGTGCTTTTCTAGGGACCCTTAACCAGAAGCTGAGCATCATCGTTGTTGTCAAGCTCCCTTTCAATGCCCTGGCACGGATTTTTTGTTTCCCCCAACGCTACTCTTTACTTTTCAGTCTTTAGTATTAGTGTAGTGGACAGGCAAACAGGACAAATCATTCATTGGCTGGATCTAGCCAAACCAATGAGAATTTGGTCTCTGAGAGTCCTCATTCCCAAAACAATAATTTTAACAAGATGGACACAGTGGTAAGGGAATATGAAACGTGCAGTTGTCTATGTATATATGTGTACAATTGTAAACAGATCTGAAATCTTGAAGGAAAGCTAGTGCAATTTGTCTTACTTGAAATTGATCATATGTTTTCATATTTATTTTAAAGTTCTAAAACCAATTTTGGACTTTTTAAAAAAATCTGCGCCTAGTTGCTGAAGACCAGATCTAAGATACTTAAGTGAGCCAAACAGAAAAGTTTGCACATGTACCTATTTCAAGGCTGCTTTCATTAATGATAGTGCCCCGTGTTCTATATAGCACTTTGAAGCCATGAAATATTGCTTTATATGCCTGTTGTAGAGGCAGATTTATTCTAGGAAATTTCACAAGAAATCATCAAAACGTTCATCATCTCTCTGTTTGTGATACTCAGACGACGTAGCTCTCCATGTGAATCAATTAACAGCTGTGCTATCTGGAACAGAAAAGAGTTAAATTTCTACGCTTTTTTGTCATTAACTGGGCTGTCTGTTAATGGCAAATGGATTATTTTTGCTGGAAACAATAACTTCTGAAACAAGAAATAATTGCTATACTTAAGTGCTGAAGCACCTGCAGTCTCTTTTATATGGAGTCTCTCTAGATGAAGTCTCACATAAAGGAAAAAACAAGAGATGCATCGATTGTCTTTTCTTCAAAGTGCCATGAAACCTTTGATTGACTGGCAGTTCTTGGAGTGTTGCAGTTCAAGTATTGAAGGTATTACCTGGCCAAAAGCACATTATGATACCAGATCATGGAAAATGGGTGCTTGAGTTTTATGGAGACGTGGATGATTGCTGAAGAGGTCACAGTAAAAGTTTCCCCCATCCTGAACGTCGGCCTTTTAGCAGAAATCCCTTGCATCCTTTTCTGTGTGTGTAATAAATTCTGTGTCCTGCACATGAGAAAGGGAACATTGCCCCTTGAACTGTGAAAGAGTCATGTGTTTTTGACAGGCTGATTTTGTTTCATTTCCTGACATCTTTGAAAGATGGCTGCTGAAATGTGGTTAGGCGTGCGAGGGACGTTCGCTTGCAGAGCTGACCTGCAAGGGAATTTGACAGCAAAGAAGGCTCCTGACACACATGTTGAAGCAGGTATACACTGCTGGGCAGTGTGCAATCCAACCATAGAAATAGGATTAAAGGGCTCTTTCCCTTTAGGCAAAAAAAGACCAAGATGAAGGCAGTGCACAATTCCACCCTGCAGTTTTAAGTGGCAGAAACTGTTTTTCTCTCCAGAGTTTGCTGACATATATTAGTTGCCATTTTTCTGCCCAGAGCTTTGATATACTTAACTACAAGCTGGTTTGGCTGAGCATCAGCACAACCAGCAAGCAGCAGTCACACGAGAGAGGGAGAAACAAATGATTTACCAGAAATGCTCCATAAACCCCTCCATGCTTGACATTTGCACCGTGCAAGTGGTCTGGCTGTCACCCCTTGTCCAGTACTTGGGTATGTGTTACAGGACGTGCCAGAAAATAGGTTTGACCTGAGATAGAGCAGAAGCCAGCCCTTAATATTGCTTGATTAAAAATAGATAAACTCAGCTGTAAGTTGGATTTGGGCCTGTTGTTTGAATTATGGATATTCTTCTAAATGCCGTTGTTTCCTTAAAGGTGTATAGTGGTTTCTTTTGAATTTTAAGTGACTTTGGATTGAAATTCTGTGTGAGTGATTATTTGGCTCAGTGAACGCTGTTGTTAGTATTGGCAATTTTGGGTATTAACCCACTGCTAAAATCTCGAAGTGCAGTATGACATTGTACCAGCACTCAGAAACTAGAAAGGTTAAGAAGCCATTGAAACACATTCAGGAAATGTCATAATTTTCAGGCTGATGAAGTACTAGCCTGGAAGAGAACAAAGAAACGATAATAATAATTACATTTATGTTATGCTTGCAAAGAAGACAGTTTGAAGGAGATTAGGCCATAGACAGTAGCTCATTTTTGGTTCTGCCCCCATTAGTTGTGTCACACTCCTGCTTTACTACTGTAACCCCAGAAATGTGCTGTTTAAATGGAGCTTGGTTGCAGAGGGATGATTTGACACAAAGCCAAATGTCCCATTCCAGTCATTCTGGACCTCGCTAGCCTTTTCCCGTTCCCTCCCACCTCCCCTGGCTAAGCAGCATCTGGCCCTTACCCTCGAGTGAACTTGTGTGACTCTATTTCAAGTATAGATTTAGTTATTAAATCTGGAGATAAAGTATGGATCTGTTCCACTAATCAGATACTACAGTGATTAGAGCCATAGAAGTACTTGGAGAGATCAATTAGATTAGATTATCAAATCATTATAAGCAAACTCCTAAAGACAAAGCAATAGAAAATAATCTTAGGTCACTGTATTTCTTTAGAGGCTATTTATGCTCTCTTATTTTTTTGTTTGCCTGTGTTTTATTTACATGTGGTAAGACTGCAGTGGCACTGAGCCTCCTGCTCAGAACTGAGTTGGAGGACCAAATAAGCTGATTTCTATAGTAAAACCTCTCTGTGATGCTGGTCATAGCCTAACACACATTGCTTGTAATGTGGATGAAAAAACACATGCATGTGTAAATATTACTTTATAATGCAATCAGGCAGTTTCTTGGGGGACCTCATTTCAGACCCCTGGGTTAAGGCAGGAAGACTTCTGCTCTCTCACCAGTCTTTTATCATCTCCTTATCTCATTCTGTGTTTATTGTTTTGACTGTGCAATATAATCTTGACTACTTTTATTGCATAAAGCCAGAGTTATGAACCAACACTGACTAATTTAGATAAAGGTTTGTGATTCATTCTTTATTAGTTTGTTTTCAGGACTTCTGTGAAAATGGTTTTCAAGTGTGTAATACCCATTCGTGTCAGTCCTAAGACTTAAAGTTGTATTTTCTACAAGCTACAGTGTTGTTTTCTTAACATGTATACGTGTATACATATATATGAGCTTTTCTCTATTAATATATAATTTCATAAGTGCTTCAGCTAATGCTAATATACTGTTTTCATGAGAGAATTGGCAGAATAGTATACATCAAAGGCAACAATTAGTGTATTTTCATTTGACTTGTTCAGCCTATTAGGTTGTTAAATTTTGCATAGAAAATCATTAGCATGTTTAATTTGGGAAGGAAGCTCTTGGAACAGGAGTTGTGGATGTAAATCAGTGAGTAGGCTCTCAGATGATATTTCAACAGCAGCTAGAGCTCTGAAATATCATGAAATATTTTCCCATATTATTAACTGTAAATGCAAAGAGGTGGAAAAACTGCATGATTGTCACTGGTTTAGTAGGTAACAACGAAGCTTCTGACAACTTTGTCTATTATTAGAATCTAGAGCAAGATTGTATCATTTTCTTTTCTTGCTGAACACTGGCATAGAAGTACAGGTTTTCAGTTATAATATGCCTTCTCTTTTTAAATGAATGACATCCGAAACAGGCTTGACATAACATAGTTCATGGTTTGTTTATTTTTTTTTTTTCTTTCCCTAAAACTAATCCAGGAACTGTTGCGTTGCAAGGGATGTTGCAACTGCTCTGAGTGTTGCTTGCTACTTCAGAATTAATTGAAGTTGAAAAAGGGACAGAAAAAAAATGTGAAGTGCCTTTTTTCCCCATCTTTATTGGGAGCGTGTGACTTGACATTCTGGCAATTTAGAAGCAGTTATCTACAATTAAATAAATTCAAAAGGTTTGGATTTTGACCAATTAAAGTCAAAGAGGAAAGGTCAGAAATCAACACCAAAATAGAACAAATATTAACTAAAGACTCCATCATACAGCCGCTAATCAGGGCTTTTGTGTGCCCTGCTGTGCCAATATCTATTCAGAAGCTAGTCATTATGTCTCTGTTCTAAAAAAGAACTAATTTTGAAGACTTCGCTGCACTAAAATCAAATAATTTACTCCCTTTTTGCCATGTTTTTGTGAAGTTTTGCCTGATTGAACATTCAGTGCTAGACACAGTGGCTTCTGGTTTTGTCCCTGCACTTTTCAGGTTCAAATTTCTTTGAGTGCAGTTACAATTCTTTGATGCTAAAGTAATCAATTACCTTCATAAACAAACCTTCATTATCCGTATCGTCCTTTCATTTGTGCTCCAGTAGAAAGCGCCTGTACCCATTTGCACTCAGCAGGTAAATGTTTGGCCACATAAAAGTCAGTAGTGATATTCAAATCAAGTTTTACAAGACTGGGCCCGAATTTCCATATCTAAAACATGAACAAACATAAACTTAGAGGTAAATACAGGGGATTTGAATGTTTTCTAGATTTTGAAAATTGAGTCCAAGACAGAGAAAATATATTTCCTTTTTTCTGTTCTTTTTTCTGTTCTTATTTTCTCAAATAATTTTGTTCCTATTTGTATCTCAGCCTCTCCTGTAATAACAAATACCTTTTATATTATTCTGTGCTTTTTCTTTGTTTCTTGATCTCATAGTCATAATTCTCTCTGATTTGTCTTTATTTCATATTTCCGCCTCCATTCTGAAAAAATTGGAATAATCTATCTCTTTAGGGCTACAAGGTCATGAACATTAATTTGCCATTTTACCTTTCATTGTTTTCCTTTATACTGAAGAGAGAGAAACTAGGACAAAAGAGTGGACTTTGGCAAAGTCACACACAGAGAGGGAAAGAGACGGCATGCCATTGTGGAGCTGAGATTAAAACTTCTTATTCTTTTTATGGCATGTTTATTTTTGTGGACCAGGCTGTTTATGGTGCTTCGGGCTGCTTTTATGATTCATGTAGGTGAAGCAATGCTTCTTGTCTTTAATTCCTGCACAACTTACTCCTGATCTTTCCTAAGTGCAAATATTTGTCAGCCAGTTACCCCCCATAGGGGTGAGAATCATGTCTTATCTCAGCCCGTGAAATATTTTCTGCTTCCCACTTGTCTTGCTGCCTACAGCCTCCAAATAGGGAAAAAAGAAAGGGTTGCTGCAGCTTTTATTAATTATTTACATGCTGTTATCAAACATTCCTAGAGTGCCATAAATTTACAGGCTTTAGTACAAACTTGGAGAAAACAAGTTCCCTGCTCTAGAGAATTTACAGTGAAGAAAAGACAACAGAGGTGAAGATATAAAGCCAGTGGCTGTAGTAAAGTAGTGCAGAATACAGGAGTTTTGATAAGAAAGGATTGCCATAATACATGGTGTGAAGGAGAAGGAGAGCAAGAGTGCTTCGATGTGTGCACAGAGTGCCAGAAGAGAAGAAAGAGGCAGCAGTAAAAGCCAGTAACAAATAACGCACAGGGATTACAAGGAAAGCAAAAGGATTGACCTGATTTGTGTGTTTACCACTCAGCGTCTTAGTGGTGCTCTTTCAGCTCCCGAATATAGTCATTTAACTCAATGAGTGGCCGAAGTAAATGTGTGTTTCGGAGACCGACATGACTAAACAGGCCTCTCCACCATGGCTAGTTCATGTGTGTGCCAGTTAGCGGCTTGTTTCCAAAACTTGTATGAAACAATGGGAAATGTCCCTTCAGAGGAATGAATGGCACACTCGGCCCCTAGTGCAGGGCTTTCCTTTGGCAGTGCGAGTAGCAGCTGTATTTCTGTCCCTCCCAGAGGCAGCAGTGTGATGGCAAAGTGCCACATCAGATGCATGCTGAAACTGGTTTTTGAATGCAGTCCCTAAGCTCATGCAGAACCATGATATTTTTCTCCATTTTCTTTTTTTTAATACGACTGTATTTTTTGCAGCATGAAAGTATGAGCACAAGGAGTAAAAGTGTATCTAAACAACACAGAGTAACCAGAGGTAAATAGGCTAGACCTGCCTTACAGAAATCCACCAACACTGACATTGTTTTCTAGTGACTTTGTTCTGGCTCTCTGCATTGTGTGGCAGGGTGGATTGTGCGGTAATGGACATTGTATGTTATTGTGCAGTTGTCCTATGTGGTACAAAGGCTGCTGTGGAGACCACTTGAAATAACAGCATATTAAATGGCATAATACATGATAATCAACCATAGCGTAAGAAAGTACATGTTAAAATAATACAAATTGTTGCCTAGAGAAAAACAATATGTCTGGGAATGATAATATCTCACCTTGTTGTTCTCAGTGTGAAGGGCTGCTATAAATCACTTCTGACCACATGATTTCTTTCTGATTAAATGCTGTTCATTGCACTGAAGATCTGCAGAGTATATTCAGAGACTCGATCTTCACGTATTCAAGGCCCCTACATAAGCAAGCTCTCAGTTTTAAGAGAGTAGTTGTGGAAGCTGGGGATTATCCAAAGGTAGTTGAAGTTAGCCAATAATTTAAACACTTGCCTGGTGACAACACTGACATTTAATCTCGTCGGAGCAGGAATTGTCCCACAGCTTACTGAAATTGGAATGATGACCCCTGTGGACTAGAAAGCCCCTGGACATTGCTGTGGCAGTTTAAAGTGGTTGTAAAATGTCTGTCAGTCTAGTTATAATGTTGTTAGAAAATTGGCATAATCGTAGTCTTGGAATGAATTCTGAGGAAGACAAATATTTGTATGGTCATGTAATTTCACCCTGAGCTAAGACGACATTGCTGTTGGCCTTCTCTACTTGCAGTAGTATTTATTTGCTTATTTACTGTAATTTTATTTTCACTAATTTTAAAGAGGGAATTTTTAAGATATAGGAGTGGTGTATATACATCTAAGTCCATGGACAAAAACATCAGCCAAAAGCTGTAGACAGGAATGAATACATAATAAGTAACCTTGTACTTGCTTGTTATAACCAACTAGCATTCAAAAGCAGAACGTTTGACTGGAACATAAGTTGCAGCTACTTCCCTGCCAGGGCAGCAATCCTCTAGAGGCTGTCATCTATTGCAACTTGAGCGACTGCTAATTGTTTTTATGGAAGCACCAACTTCAATTATACTTTTAGCATGTCACCTGTACAGCTTTGTATTTGCATGTATTTAGAAGGGCTTTCATGCAGTGCTGAAGAAGTGAGGAAAAAGTCCTTCAAAAGTTAGATTGGCAATTGAATCATATTGTTAAAGACACTGAAGTCAGGGAACAAGCTTTATTGTACCTATCATGCCTTCGGTTTGAAAAAGCGAGAAAAAATGCAGTGTTTGGCTCTGCGCACACCTCCTTTTGATCTCCTGGGTTTGCACCTGGCATTGATGAAATGCTGTTCCACAGAGCAAATGCTTATTATTTGTTACCTGCAGTTAGTGCGAAACTTCACAGATCCAGCAATGTGCCCAAAATGCTGACTGTTCAAACAGATGTTAAGTGCTTAGTGGTTTTATAAGAAGAAATGATGTCCCTGATAACTGACTTGGAAAGGAGAGAAGGCATTAAAAACACGTCTGAGGTTCACCTTCAGATTTCCTATAATAATGATTTGGATCCACACTGTCTGACCTGAGCCAATGACTTTTTAGTGTTTCTTGGAATCATCATGTCATTTGTTCTGGCAGCAGATGCAACAAAATTATTGTACTTACTTTAAGCTTCCTATGTTATCTTAATGGCCCAGAAATTTTTTAAAGGAGATTTAGATTGTGTGGAATACAGTGACAACTACATTAATGTCAGTGTTTCTGTGAGCATGGCTTTTCAATATCCGTAGTCATTTTATTGTCTATGGTAGGCAGGGTTGAACTGCTTTATTGTTTTGCTCTCTCTTAGTGAATCAGAGTAAGTCCTAACAGTAATAAAAGAGACCTGAATTAACAAAATCTGATCCCTAATTGACCGTATCATGCCGCTGGTTTCATGCAATCCAGATTCTCATGTGATCTTGTCCTTCTTTCTTGTGAATAGTGAAAGAACACTTGCTGTCATTGACTAAACATCTTAGTTTTCTTTAAAAAAAAAAACAAAAAGGGGTTTTAATTAAAAAAGAAAAAATTTCAGGCATTTTCCACTTAGGGAATATGTTTTATTGGTTTCCACAATTAAAATTCCTTCCAGTTTTAAAATTGAATATGTTGCTGATATGACTCTGCATTCTTGGATACATCTGTGTCTTTGTAGATATGGTGGTGCCTATAGCAGTAAAGTTCTGCTCCAAGTGCAGTATAGCATCTGAAAACACTAGTACCTAACAGTTTCAATACACAGATATTTTCTTTTTAAACCAAGAAGAAAGAAACTGTGTTATATATATTTTTTTTTAATGAAATGGTATTCAGATTAAATAATTATAAGACAGACTTGTATTATCCTACTGATTACTTTGTGCTTGGGAGTTACCCTGCTAGTAGCTGAAATCATTGGTAAAATGGTAGTACAGAAAATACATGTTGTTTATTAAAGAACCAATGCTAGATGATATTAACACGTATTTTTAAGTTTTGTAAATCAAAGCAATACAAAAGTTAAAGCTAAGAGTACATTTTATGGATTTTCATTACTGTTAATATTTATTAAATTCTTTATATTTCTGTATCTCAGATGCTCTGTCATGCAGTAACACAGGGTCATTTGAGATGAAAATTAACTGGGACCCAACTGAAATCAAAGTGAACTCTCTTCATTTTCATTCTGAACCTCAGACTGACAGAAATGCATAAAGTAGAAAAGTCAGAAAAACATAATAATTAGATTTGAAAAGTCCTTGCTACTTTATACATCATGGGTAGATGTATGAATAAAAATGTGCAGTGTTCTTGAAAAAAAAAACCAAACCCTCTTTTTAATCCTGTATTGCTGTAAAAATTTAATAGCAACGCAACATTGAGGATTACAATCTAGCCTTTCAGAGTGCTTCTGTCATGTTTTGTCAGTTTTGTCCACATCCCTTGTACTGTTCTGGACCATAGTTTATGGGAAACTATATTTTTCAGAGAATTTTCAGGAAAAAATGCTCACTTCTGTGTAGCAGTTGCAGGGAAGAGGAAGATCAGAATTTCCCCACCGGCTGTAGTGGTGTTTTACCACCTATGGGGCAGGCAGGTATTTTATATCAACATAAATGCATTCTGTATTTGGATTTTATATTTACATATTAGTATAGATGCATCTTATAGTGGTTTTATTATGGTAATTAGAGGTACATTGGCTGAAGTGCCTAACATAAATATTAAAAATAATTATACTTTTGATTTGGAAAAAGAAAGTAAAAATGGAAAATTATTTTCTTCGAGTGTGTAAAAAACATTTAAAGATTTGGGAATTTAATCTTCTTATATTTATTTTTGCTTATCTTGGGCAAAAGGGAGTATTTGATTTAGCTAATCCCAGAGTTTTTAGGGGTCAGGAAAAAAATGCCTCAGTTATCTACATTGGGGTCCTAGCTTTACGTAATAGAATAGGACTTCAGGTGTCTAAGATAACTTTTGTACTTAGTGTTGTCCCTTTTGGAAGTTAAAATTGACTCTCTGACTGCCTTTGAGTTGATAAAATTTCCCATTTTCCTGACTGCCGTGGGCTTTCCAAGCCTACATTTCTAATGTGAAAAACAAGAGTAGTTGTGTATTTTGAAATTTTTGAAAACCAAAGCAAACTTTGTTCCTATATAACAGAGGGGAAAACAGGCATGCCCTATTTGTTTCTTCTCTTCCTCTTTGCAGGTCATCCTTAAACTGACTCTGACTCTCTGTATTTCATTATAGAACGAGAATTTTGGTTATAAATCACAGTGGCAGAAATCCTGTAAAAGAGTCATCTAAAGTGCAAAATCCAACAGAAGCTTAAGCATAGGTAGCAGCAAACTGAGATGCAGAGACTTTAGCAGAAGGAAGCCTCTTCTTTGAAAAATAACCAGAAGTAATGTTCCAAAACATTTAATAATAGGATACACAACAGTTATGAAATGTACTGTGTTGGTGCTGTACAGCTGTACATTTTTTTTTTTAAATTTTCTTAAAAGCAACAACTTTAATCCCAGGGTGCTTTGTAGCTCCTGTTTGCCTTCCTCTTCATGGTATACAGCTTCTCCACAGATTTATTACGGGTGCTGACAGCAGGTATTCCTTCAGATAGAATTGCTAGACCCATTTGCTTGTATTTCTCAGTCTTTCTTAATTTAACTTGGAGCAATTAAAATTATCTATGCTGGTAACAGCGTCAGGATGAATTTTGTGGGAGAAGCTCGATGAAGACCTCATAGCTGTTTGCCAAGAACAAGTAGAACTGTGATATTTTGTTTTGCAAAGCAAGTTATTGCAACTCCTTGATGGAGGACCTGTGTTCCCCCTTGCTCTGAAGCAGGCATGGGGTAGATGTGAGCATATAATTATAGACTGTAGGCTGTTTCATAACGTATTTGCATAAGAAGCCAAATTAGGTTAGTTTAACTTGATTCTGGTGTTTCCTAACCTCCTAGTCTTTGACTCAGCAACCTTAATGTTATTTTAATATAGTTTCTTGAGAATAATAGAGACAGAAAGTCCCCATAGGTCCTATAAATCTGATAATCACGTGGAAAATCTGACAGGAGATGTTTCTGAGATAGAACAGGAAAATATGTGTTCGTATGGAAAGGAGGAAATGCCTCTTTATGGTGGCTTTCAGAAAAACTCCCGTAAACTACCACAAAAAGAGGGTGAAATCTTCATCCCTTTGAAATCAAAGGGATTTACTTGAGAGTTTATGTGATTAGCACAGAAAAGATATCTGCCTCAGTATAGGAAGAGGATTTTTTAAAAAGGCTTTAATGTGACATGGTGAACTATTAAATTCTGTAGATTTCTATAGTAATATTCTATTGCATCCTATTGTGTCTTTCCCAGCAGAAAACTCACTTTTTAAGTATGCTTATTTGCATTATTTATGATCCAAAGATGAAATTCTGGCTTTCTTTAGAAAAAAAATATCATTTTCCTGTATTGTTGCCTGAATAGTGCTGTGTGTTCTCATAAATTCTGGGGTAGTATACTGAAGGACAGGTAGTTACATCTCCTTACAGATAATATTAACATTGGATTAAGAGAGCCACAATAAGATTTATCTAATTGATCTCCCACAATTAAGAATTAGTCTGGTTTAAATCTTTAAAGTATCAGGCAGTACAGCAGCACAAATTCTAATTAACATTGAAACTAATGCATATATTGCTGTTCCTGTGAAATAAACACGCTAAAGAGCATAATACTTTTATTATTTTAATGCTTGTGGGTTTTCATCATGCTATTAATTATAAATCAGGATGACAAAAGTGTTATGTAGATGTTTTTATTGATTAAAGCAAAACGTTCCAATAAATTTAGGTTTTTTCCTCCATTATAAGAGCAGAAATTCAGAAATTACTTGCAGCTCTCACCTTGCCCCTTGTTTAAGAGCACAGAAACAGAAAAAATACCTTGAGCTACTTTAAGTAGCCCCCTTCTTCCCAAGTTTTTTGCTTTATTTTTCCCAAAGGGTTTTTCAACTATCACAAAGCTTAGAAATACATTAGCTGACTTTTTTTTTGGCTTCAGAAGGCTTAAAGAATGACATGAAATATAGTGAGATTTGAGATTTAGTAACAGATAGGTGCGAGCATTAGCATGACAGTGATGATCTGTCTCTGCAAAGGGACAGCCTCCACTTTTCCTGGGCCCATGACAGCCCTCTGGTTTCTTCCAGCCTTTTTGGACAACCCAGAAGGAAAGGTGCATACACTTTTACCATGGGGAATTTTAAATGGATCATTACATTTTCACCAGTTTCTCACCTGGAATGGGGAACCTCCCTATTATAGGGAGGCAGTGAGGATCTCCCGAGTGTGACTGCCTGAGTTCCTGCATGGACAGGTTTATTGCAGGGAATCCTTCTCTCTTATCATAGCCAGAGAAACAGTTGCTCATATTGCAGGTTATATTAGACAAGCATCTCCCTCCTCTCACTCCCCTTCTTTGCTTCCTTCCAGCAAAATGCACATCCTATGGCAGCAGAACCAGCAGCACGATTTCAAGTACAGAACTGTACAAGAGAGAAAGGAGGTTAAAAGCCCTTAAAACATATGGCATGCTTTGGCTTAATAGGAAGTAGGTGGCAATCTCCACAGGGATGCAGCATGGTTTTTTTGAAGCATTTGTTTCCCAAATACCTTTTTATGATTCTTTTGGTGCAGACATGCAGGAGGTGAATGTAACTAGAATATATGCCTTGGTGTAATGTGCACCTTCTGTAAATGTGACAGTGATGAGTTTGATGAAAAAGGAGGTGGCAACCAAAACAAAGACAGAAAGTGCTATAAGGACTATGTAGAAGTTAAATGCAGGTGCCATTTAGGGTATTGCTGTAGAGCCTGCTGATACTGTTTACTTCCCTGCTGAGGTAGAAATCTTTCTCAGCTAAAAGCCTTCACAAAAGCGCTGAGGATATCCCTGTGCAGCGGTGTATTACAGGACATGCATTTGAGAGGAAACCTGTTAAAGCCACCTCTTAGTTTTATTGAATTATTACCACTCTGAGAAAAAAATATTCTTTAGGAAAAACCCAGCTGTTAAACGTAGGCCTTTTTGGAGTGAGCATGTTTATTTCAGCGTGGCATTTAGAATGTATTTATCTCAAAATCAAACAGAAAAAGCTATAGCACTGGATTTAAGAAAGGGTTTTACAGATCTGGGTGACTACTCCTGCAAGACCTGGCTTTGTGGGCGCTTTGTTGAGCATGGAAAGAGCAACCATGGTCGAGCATGGGAGCAATCAGACAGTGGGATGGCAGGAGGTCGTTGCAGTGGGACCTGCACCCTTTGCAGCCACAGCAGGGGTCAGGGCTGGAGGAGCACTGCAGGGACATCCAGTACCGGCTATATCACACGTTAGATATGGCTGAGTAGCTTGTTTCCGTGTCTTCCCTACCTCCTGCTCTCCCTCCATTTCCATGTCTGCCTCCCTCCCTGTTCTCTCTCTCTCTGTCTGAAGTATATATTATTGATGCTAAGGCAGGATCATAGAGCCTTAAGCATCCCATGGCAGCTCAGAGCACTACAGCAATTTATTTTTCTTTTATTACACAAGAAAAGGACTCCCATTTCCCTACACTCTGCCTGTACGCAGCTGCTGTTCCTCATGTTCCTATAAAAAATAGGTAGAAATTTTAACCGTTGTCTAGAAGCCCTGACAATATTGTGACTGCTGTAGCAGGTGAATAATGAGCCATTATGCCGAGCTTCCAGCTAAATTGAGCTTTGTCCTGTCTATGCGGCAAAGGCATCCAGAGGAATGCAGAGCAGTTTTCCAGTATACAATGAATCACTCAGTGAGGCCAAATGACACACTCCGAACTCTCGTCCCAGATACTACAGCTGTTGGAGGAAGCTGCTTATGAAACAAGGGTAGGCTCAGTCACTTCGTGACCTTATAGTTCATGCACTGTAGGAAATAGTTGGGGAAACTCTCTGCAGGAATAGCATTGCTTTTAAACCCATAAAGCGCTGTAAAATGAGTTACTGCAGTGTTAGAAACATATTACTTTGGGACCTGACCTGGTAGGATGTACTCTGAAAGCAGTTGTAGTCATTTATGTAGATCATACAAACTTCATGATAGAAAGAGGTATTTAATTCAGAAACTTGGCAAAACAAAGGAAAGGAATATTAAGAAATGGGAGTTTTGCCTCTCCCCAGCCAGTAAACCAGTTGTAATGTACTTGGTGAAGGGGACTTCTCCTTGCATACTCAGCTTCTTTTACAGAGGGAGCCATATCAGATATAGATATATAAGTAGGAATTTGGGACGTTTTGCAAAGCAAAACAGATAGTTTAAACCCTGTGGACCTAAATATAATCTCCTCATTGGGTTTACAGTGAATAAGAGTTCTTAGTATTGTTGCTGAGACTACCACAGTGCGGTGGAATACTGTAATCTAGTTCCTATCTCTGCTTTCACTGCTCTCATGATCAGTCATGTAAGCTGTATTTTATATTGCCCTTTATAAGCTCTTGGAATGGTCTGTGAGCAGCGACAGTCACTTTTATGCATTAGTGCAATGGGAATATATTATTTACAAGTTATACTTGCCTTCCATTTCCATATATTTTTTTTCTTTGAAAATTTAATGTGTTTCAAAAGTAGGTATAGTTGTAGGTAAGACCATATTTCAACTAGATTTGGAAAAAGGAGTTAATTTGAACACTCATCCATGGTTCTGTCACTTTCTTTACCTAATGGATAGTCAGTTTCTTAGTGTTGATAATATAAATTATTAAACTTCACTTTCATTTTAATGTATTTCTGTTAAGAGAGATTATGTCCCAATGACTCACAATATTTATATACCTGCAAAAGTCAGAAAAGAGGAACCTGTGCTATCAAGGTAATTATGCTTGTCCACAGCATTTTTCATGAAGAAATGTTCACCCTTAAAGCAATATTAATATATACTTACTATGCAGACACTTTGAGGTAAGAAAATCAATAGTGTAAGCATATGATCATTTCTTAGGTCTGTGCTAATCATGTATGAGCAGTTTCTGATAATTAGAAATGATTGTGTGTGTCAGTAGCCAAGTGAAGTCTTGCACTTCTGCTCTTGGGATTTTAACATGATATACCCATCAGTCCTTTCCCTTGTTCATACTTTGGTTATCATCAGTCACAAACGAGTTTTGTTTCTTTTTTTTCCCCCTAATGATACAAATTTTCTGCAGTTCTGAGGCCACTCTGTGATAAATCACAGATGCATTCACAACCAAAAGAAAGATCAAAATGGTATAAACATACATGCATACACAAACTGTTGTATGTTACTTATTCGAGTAACTAGTCCTCTGCCAGTCTCTGCAAATGTCCTGGCCATTGCAATCACAGAATCATAGAATAACCAGGTTGGAAGAGACCCACCGGATCATCGAGTCCAACCATTCCTTTCAAACACTAAACCATGACCCTTAGCACCTTGTCCACCCGTGCCTTAAACACCTCCAGGGAAGGTGAATCAACCACCTCCCTGGGCAGCCTGTTCCAGTGCCCAATATCCCTTTCTGTGAAAAATTTTTCCTAATGTCCAGCCTAAATCTCCCCTGGTGGAGCTTGAGGCCATTCCCTCTCGTCCTGTCCCCTGTCACTTGGGAGAAGAGCCCAGCTCCCTCCTCTCCACAACCTCCTTTCAGGTAGTTGTAGAGAGGAATAAGGTCTCCCCTCAGCCTCCTCTTCTCCAGGCTAAACACCCCCAGCTCTCTCAGTCGCTCCTCATAAGGCCTGTTCTCCAGCCCCTTCACCAGCTTCGTTGCTCTTCTCTGGACTCGCTCCAGAGCCTCAACATCCTTCTTGTGGTGAGGGGCCCAGAACTGAACACAGTACTCGAGGTGCGGTCTCACCAGTGCTGAGTACAGTGGGAGAATAACCTCCCTGGACCTGCTGGTCACGCCGTTTCTGATACAAGCCAAGATGCCGTTGGCCTTCTTGGCCACCTGGGCCACTGCTGGCTCATGTTCAGTCGGCTGGCAACCAGCACCCCCAGGTCCTTCTCCTCCTGGCAGCTTTCCAGCCAGGCTTCTCCTAGTCTGTAGCTCTGCTCAGGGTTGTTGTGCCCCAAGTGCAGGACCCAGCATTTGGCCTTGTTAAACCTCATGCCGTTGGTCTCAGCCCAGCAATCCAGCCTGTTCAGATCCCTTTGGAGCCTCCCTACCCTCCAGCAGATCCACACTTCCACCCAGCTTAGTGTCATCTGCAAACTTGCTAAGGGAGCACTCGATGCCTTCATCCAGGTGCAAGATCTTCCTATTTCAACAGCTTATCCATTGCAGGATCCCTGTGTTTCTTTAGCTGTGGGACCCGGCACTGAACATTTAATTTATTCTGCCCTCAAAGCAGTGACATTGAGAAAGAACCAATGTGAAACTGGGAGAATTTTCTCTTCTGTCGCCTTGGTCCCCTCCTGTGCAGCAATCAAGATCCTTCGGAGACATTTCAGGTTGACTCGGCTGCTCTTTTAGCACTGTATTGGAATAGCTTCATTATAGTCAATGGAACTATTCCACTGAGTAACTTATTCAGCAGGATGAGAAAGCAGCTCATAATATGGCCGTCATAAAAGGGCCAATTTTGTCTTCTTTAAATGCACAAAATTCCTATTGACTTCAGTGTAAAAGGAAACGGATATCAGGCCTAATGCTGTCTGTTTAAATATAATTCTACCTGACACGTCCGACCTTTATTTTTAGAAAGATTTCACTTTTAAATGAAAGTACAGAAAAGCAGGAGCATTAATCTATTTATATAGGGGAAAAGTGAAATCACTTCTTTTCTTCTGTCTGGGTGCTGGAGCATTATAATGTGCCTGCCAAACCCTATGTGTAGCTCGGCCTTCAAGCTAGACAGCAAAGCCTTAAATGAACAAAAGACACAACAAAAGCCTTGTTTGAAGTACAGCAGGAGAATGTTGGGGACTGAAATTGCCTTTAAGGACATCAGACTTTCTAGTTGTGTTTTAAAGTTATATTTAGAAAGATTCAGACAGGACAGAGTTAAATCTTGGCCTGAAATGAATAGGATCATTTGTAATTTTTAAGTATTATAGAAGGTACTGTGACATGTATTTGCAGTGTCCAAGAATCGGTATTGGAAAGACTCCAAGCTTCACTTTGGCTGGACTAAAGCAACAGTTCACAACTGTTCTGTGATCCGCCCTGCTGGAGACAGCGATAAATGTATCTGCAGAGAATATTCCCCTCACAAGAATTGCAATGTAAAAATACAACACCAGAGGGCATCAAGTAGAGGGATCCACTCAGAGCCTGCTGCAGAAAGGGGGTTGAATTGCTTTAGAACAAATAAAGAAACAATCTTCTCGCAAACGGTGAGCATTTTCGACCCAAGATATCTCTTATTTTACTTGTTTCTTCCAATTCTTGAAGCCTTCTGGAAAAGTCTTGGATGCTTTTCAAACTAATTGTACTCAGTATTATTACAAACCCATATATGCCTGATCTCATAACAATAAAAAGCCCAATAAAATTCTATTTAAAATGCTAAGATACAAAGTGAAAACATGCAGGTACAGACAGTAACTTTTTATTGCACTGCATGGATTTTTTCTTTTGAAAACAATTTGTGTCAGGATGGGAAGGGAAGGGACACTTCCATTCGATGACACTGGGACCTTCTCTGTCTACTATGAATATCCAGCCACAGGGATGGGATCAATAGATCAATCACATCATAAAAATAATTCTATAATTATATCTTCATATTTTCAAAATCTTAATACCTTTCACTTTGATTGTGTAGCTGCTTCATAGATACTGTATAGGCTAACTCTGCCATCCCTCTGCAGTGCATCGAAACAAGCTAAATTCTATAAAAGAAAAAAGCAGTTTAGAAGTGTGATGTATAGTTTTAAAAAATCAATTTTTAATTAAAAGCGTTTTTAAAAGGTAAACTATAAACCAGAATTGTCACTCCATAATTTATAAATGCATTATTTCCACAATCATAATGCAATTTTTATATGCCTTGCACTTCATACCCTGATTATCACATTTATCTCATTCAGCTTATTAGTATATTTTATCAAAATAACCAAAGTCATTACTTCTTTGTTTGGCAGACAGGAAGAGAGAGGAGGTAAAATTTTAAATTCATTTAGGATCTGGGTTCTGTTCTTGAATCCCAGATATAAACTGTAATTGCTGAATGTGTTTTAGTGAACGTTTGACAAGAAATTAAATGCACAATAACGATACAAGTTCAGATCCTGCTCTTGCACAGACTCTGAGTGTTGATAGAGAATGGGACCTGACTCCAAAGTCCTAGCCTCACACCCCAGTATGATCCATTTCTAGAAATAAAGATACTGATAATTCCAAAGACATCATTGATAGCAGTTAATATGTATAAATCCTTTGCTGGTATATATGAGTGAATGTCATTTCATAAAGTTCAAGCCAATAGGCCATGCATATATCAGCTAAAAATGTCCACTGTCATCAGCATCTTTTCACTGCAACCAGTTTTCCAAGACCTATGTACTGTATCTTTCATTGTATGAGGACTGCTTTTCTTTTTCCAAGGAAGAAAGCTTGTAATATGTGTAATCTTTGATTGCTGGCAGTTCATGATGAGTATTGTTGTATTCCAAAAAGCATTATCTATGATTCCTAGGTGAAGGGGAAAGCCATCTGGAGCTGGACTAGAATGATGTGCCATTCCTAAAAATGTAAAGGCTGAATTCTTTTGGGATCACTTTGGAGTGATTTAACATGCATTTGAATGGATCTGAAACAACATTTTGCCTTTGGAATATTGTATTCTTGCCAGGTGAAGAGTAATATGCACAGAACAGACCCGTGGTTCAAATAAGGACATTCAGTCAATAAGTAGGCTTCTGAATAAGCTTAAATCTGAGTAGTATTCCTGTTTCCCAATGTTTCTGATCCACTTCATGACTTTTGGAAGGTCATTTTTAATCTCCATTTCTCCTACCTCTTTGCAAGTTCAAATACTTTGTAAAATCTGCTGGGGAAATGTGATGTTTGTGCAGCGTTGGGTCTATCTTAGCATGGCACAATAATTATACTGCCAACATTTTAGCTAACAATACATGCAGAATGCAACCCCACGGTGAGATTCTAGTTTTCATTGTTGTCTTATTAAATTAGGCTGTAGTTTGCACCAGAGCTAACACATGACCCAGTTTAACTTCAAGATAATAAAAAAGCTTCTTAGGTTCTTCACAGCAATATAACAGATCCATAGAATAACCTATCTTTATTCTGATGATGGGAAAACAATCACTTGACCTAGAACTTCAGAGGGAAAGACTAATATAGGCACTGTAGAGGAGCTCTGATTTAGTCGGATTAGAATCTGTTTTCTCTAAATGATTCAGCAGTTGCCGATATATTGGACTGAGCTTCTTGCTTTCGCCATTAACCCTCATGCAAAAATGCAGTGGCAGCCTTCTCACACACCCTTCATTCTATCCCCAACTACATTCACTTCTAAGAATCTTCTTCCATTACTGTGTCTTTACCATGTTATCAAAACATCCATAGCATTGCCTTTTTTTTTTTTTCTTTTATGGTGGTATTCCTGATGGAAACATCTATCAAATACAAAGCAGCTTCAGGCTGTATTCCTGTTTTGCATGAAGCACTGGATAGTTCCAGTAGTATACACTTTAAATCTCTGCAAATGTCATTGCAAATTCTTGATCCACGCTTTTGTCTAGTTTACTGTATTGCTTAACCGAAGTTGGGTAGAAAATAGTTTGCTTTTACTCAAAATAATGCTGAAATAATTAGATATTCGTAGTTGCCTGAATGCTGCATTAGGCTCTTTTGGCACATGAAAGCAGAGCAATGGGAAAGCTACTTTAGAAAATCACCTATAAAATGTATTCAGAAGTTATTTTTGAAAGGTATTGCAAAAAAGCACTTTTTCTACGTTGAAGTAATAAGTAGTTTAGCAAATCCTTTGCAAACTTGTCAAAATGTCATATCCAGGTACTGGATTGGAAAATTAGTAACTGCTGAAGTGTGTGAGTGTTTAAAGGTGTCACTGTGTGTGGCAGACTGGTGGATTTTAGCTTCTGGCTTTAAGGAGAGATGTTAATCATTATGGCTGATATTTAAAATGTCAGAAGACCTTAGCGTGAAGATAAAGAATTTGATATGAGACTCTGCTATGTCATGTTTCCTCACAGAAAAGAAGGAAGATCGGTGCCTGCTCCTTTCCTCACTCTTCTTTTTTTTTTTTAGTAAAAAAAAATAATATAATTCACTGTAACAGCTAAAGCAGCATTGTAAAAGCACATAAATTGGCAGAGCGTGGAGTTGTGAGGTAGAGAAATGGATTGCTTACCCGTTCCTTGCTCTTTGGTACAGTTCCCTCCTCTTCTATTCCTGCTGTTGCTCATGTACTCTGTCACAGTACTTTCTGGAACCATTGTGCCCAATGGCATTGGTGGGGAATCATGGCTGGAATGAGGGAACCTTAATTTATTTCTTCCACCCTCACCTGCTTTCTTTTTCTTTATATTTGGATGAGGCTTGGAAAAAATAAGGGAAATTTTCTTTCAGTGCAAGTTCCTTGGTGAGGATTTCAACTAACTCTGCTTAATGCTTTCTGAGACAATACTAAGTAAGCAAAGCTGCAGAATTATTTTACTCCCACAGTTAGTGTTTTTAAACTACTCAGTGAGAGTGATATTAGTGGCTGGAAGAGTTTAAAAAAGGGTAAAGAAGAAAACTCATCAATGCTTTTTTATTTATTTGGTTTTTCTTGTTTTCTTTTTGTAAAAGGCTGCAAAATATGTACAGGTAGCTGAAGCCTTAAATTATTAAATTATTTGAGTTGAAGGATATAGTTTGCACTCTGCCAGGGTAATTCTTTTCATCTTGGTAAAATTAAGCAAGTCATATGTGAATTTCTCTGCTTTGATGTTCAATTGGACAACCTGCTGCACTGGGACACCTGAAGGATAGTATTTGTTAAACATGTCACAAATGCAAATTGTTCCATAACTACTGAATAACAAGACTGTAATACCTTGTTTAGAAAGTATTTAGGTATTTTGCCTAGACATAACTGTTATGTTGTTTTAACTATTTTAGTTAGGGCTATGCTTTTTTCCTACCACCTTTGATCAACAGCATGAACCTAGTTATCACGAGATAAAGTTATACAAAGTCATATAATTTTTTCATTTTGAAAGATGACAGAGTTCAGGGAAAACATTTTTTTATACTGAATAGCATTTTATATGCTAAGAAATGGACAAAAAGACGAGATTTTTTGCTTTTGGCAAGGTAACATAGAGACTTTGTGGTTGATGTTCCAGGTCTAAAAAGAGAATGGAAGAAGATTGATGAATATTAATTGACGATTACCTTTCTACAGTTTTTCTGCGAAACAGTAATGAACTTCAGGGCTGCTATCTTGGTAACATTGCAAAGTACATTTGAGTCTCAATCTTTTATCAGTATTTCCAGCAGGCTGGGTTGTTTTGTAAACAGAAAATTGACTCTTGGGATAGGAACCAAGCTACAGACTTGGCATCTGAATTCACAAGTTCATCTAGGAGTTTCTGACAGCCTGGGAAATAAATGGGCAGGCATCTTCATCCGGTTTTCATTGGTTTATGCTCTACATTTATGCACCTCCGTAGCTGAAATTGTTAGTTAATGACTTTATTGGCAGCTGCAGTAAAGAGACAATGAACAAGGATACAGTCCCTGAATATCAGTAGTAAGCTGGGACACATCAAGGCAGAAGTATTTCTGAACCTATGCAGTAAGCCCTGGTAACTTAGAGCAATAACCATATATTTTTATCAGGCAATGCACTTGTCTTTATCCAGAGGAAGCAGGTACATTTCTGTAAGGGGATTTTCAGGTATTGTTTAAATCTGCCCTATTTGACCCTAAAAAGGAGATACTTTCGGTGACTTCAAGTCAGAGATGCTTCCAGTTAGTTTTCCCTCTTCCTTTCAGAAATCTGATCCTTCCACTTCTGTTTTGGTAAGTGGCCAATTTTCTTCTCTCTCGAGTCTCACCTCCATCACCTCTCATAAGCTGTCACTATACTGCAGAGACGGAGAGTGAGGTAGAGCACCAGGGTCTCGGTGCTCATTCCCGAAGGGCTGTGTGTAAGTGCCGTGCCGCACAGCATCTGCCATCACCCACCAGCTGAAGCATCACCACAGTGATCCTCCTGGTTGTGACATGCAGGGTGAGACTGAAACCTAGGGTTACTTTCAAGCCTAGGTTTCTCAGGCAGATTAAGTGAGTTGTGCTCACAGCTACTGTCTCCATAAGGCATTTTATAATATGTGTACTCCTGTAGACGGGGTTTTTGTTTGGTTGTTATTTTCTTCTTCTCAACATAATGCAAATGAGATAGAAAGCATGCATTTCATTACAGAACACTTCACTTTCAGCAGCAGTTTTGTGCTTGAGCTTATAAAATTGCATTTAAATGTGTTTAGTTTTTCTACTGCGTGCACGTATGTGGCTTCCCATTACTTGCTCATAATGAAAAAAAAAACTGACATTATTCTTTCTCTCCTGACAATGTGCTACCTTTTTCCTTTCTCTCACTTTCTCCTGTCCTCATAGCCTCCTCTTATTTTGTTCTCCCAGTTACGCATTGCCACTTGCTTTCCCACTAGCTGAGAAGTGAATGGTTCAGAAGCAGAAGATACAATATGTATACTACAAAATTATTTTTACGAGAAAATTTAATGGAAACTCTTGGTAATTCTTCATGAGCTACCACACACTGGAAAACAGAGCACAGTTCAGAAAAAGGAATAAACATGTAATAAAGTATTCAGCATGTGGTAGTCAGCACACTGATAGCAAAGCATTTGTATCCCAAAGCAGAAATAAAATGTTGAATAATTAGTAACACATAAAAGACAAAAAATACTTTTTTGATGGCAGTGGATGCTCTTCCTATGAGCTGCATTTCTGAAAGAAGATTTAGTATAGGCAATTTCTGCATGAGCATCATCAGAACCAAAACATTGCCTATAATTCCTTGGTGTCTAAGGGAGGTTTGACAAGTATAAACCTGACAGTCAATGGTCAGAACACATTTAATACATCTTTCGTGTGCTGAAGTTAGTAGGTCTGAGGTCTCCCTGGGGTAATATGATGTAAAAGATGTTCACGGCACTAATTTACTCACAGACCATTAGCTCTTTGTATACGCTAGACTTTAAAGACCTATGTGCAAGGAACATATTCTTCAGATACCCACATTATACTGCAGTCTTTCATTTTCTTAATGCAATTTCCTGCAGCTGTCCTGTTGGTCATATGATGTGCAATGAAGAGTAGACCTCGGGAAAGTCATAACTCTAAATAATAGGTCTTCTTATTTTGCACTAAATATTTTGAGTGTTCCATTCCTTAAGCGAAGAGCAGAGATGAAATTTTAAATGTGAAAAATGATTTGTTGTAGTCAGTTTTGACAAACAGTGCTCTCGAGGGTTTCAGAGTTTTAAAGAAATTGGCACAGAAAAATGAAAAGCTAACTATGGTTATGAAGCTTTTTTACAGTCTTCCTGCCTCTGTCTTCCAATTTTAATAAGGTATCTATAAAAAATGAATAATGAAGCAATATATAAACAATGTTATGAAGACAGCCTTTTCTCATTAGGTTGAACACCCTACTATTTTATAGATAGATTTCTTTTTTAATATTCTGAAGGCAAGTTTTAGATGAAATGCCAAGAATCTATAGAATGATACATAATGATGAAGAATTAATGTCACATACCAAATTGCGTTGCCATTTGAATAGTATATCATGCAGTTCAATGCCAGCAGATTTAACAATGGTGTCAGCCACTATTATTAGAACATCTAGGGGGTCATCATTCTAACTGAGCAGGGTAGTCTAATAGCTTACAGTCTGCACATAATACGTTATAATGTGAGGGATCTCTGGTGATCTTTTTGATCAAGAATCAATTAAAATAAGTTCCTGTTAATGTGACACTAAGATATAGACAATGTGAGACATACTTGACTTTTACTGATTGCAACCAGCAGCCAAAAGAGCTTTTTAGAGATATGAGGACAGAAACGGATAAATTAGTAAACTGTGTTGACACATTCACTCAATATTTTTTTAATATGCAAGCGTAGCATATTCCCTGATGTAGTAAACCTGACAGGTGTGAGTTACTGACACTTTATGAAAATGAAGCAAAAGAATATGGTATTTTTTTATAATCAGAGTAGCTCAAAACTAATTGTCCTAGCAAAATGGAATGAGCAAACTGTCCCACCAGGGGAAGCTTGCACTTCTCTGTCTTGCTGACTGAGTTCAAAAGCAACCTCTAACTAGGTGCTTTTTAACCTGGCGATGCCACCAGGAAAATGCTCCTATTCTTTAAAGCAAATGGATGCTGACTTCTATCCGATTCCCTTACTCCTTGGGGTGCCCAGTGGGTTTTCTACGTCATCTCGCTTTAGAGCAGGAATTACAGAAATGTAAAACTAGAATATTTCTGCCCTGCTGTATCTCACTTGCATTGCTCCAAGCTCCCTCGGCATATGCCCTTCTTTGGGACAGTGTCCAAGAACAGACGTGTTCAGATGCCTGGAGTGGAGGCAGGGAGCTGTATTGTGTTGGGTTTTTTTTCCTCCTCTTATGAAAAGTGCCAAATGATCTTGTCATGTTCTGGATGATTCAGTGTACGTTTCACTCTGAAATGTGTATGCCCACAGGAGGTTAACTGGTGGCTTGTAAGATGGATCCTGGTAAAAACTCAGCTGCACGAATGTTTTAAAACTGAATCTTGTATGAGAATCCCAGGGTGTCCTATCTTCTGGTTTGCTGGAATATTTGTGAATATTTTTTTAAATAACTCTAAGATTTTATGGGAATGAACTAGTTGTCTTTTACCACATCATGAAATTTCCCTGCATTTTCTTAGCAAGCATTTTTCACAGCCTTAGACTTCTAATTGGGAAAATTGGGACTTTTTTAATGCCAGTGTTGTATTTCAGCTAATGGAAGAATCTGACACAGCACTGAGGTCAGCACTTTCTAACGTGTTTATCACACTTATTTCAACCTCAAGTTGTGCTCAAATCTTTCTCTTCTTTCCCATGGTCAGACTTGCCAAATCTTTTTCTTCCCTTTACGACCCCTCTGGAATCTGACCGTGCCTCACTTACCTCTTCTAGGCACTTAATGTCTCTCATAGTGATACAACTCCCTGTTTATTCATTATTTCGACTTTAGCTTCACGGTGTCTGCTGTAAGCTTATTTCTGGTTTCTTTGTGTACCATTGCACCCAGGTCTTCCCAGAACAGAGGGAGAAAGTACAGGGCATGTGTGGGTGTGCACACTTCTCTACTCTGAATGTTTGATTCCTCTACCCGCTCTGTGAACTCCTAAGCTTGCAACTTTTTTTACTATTATATACTCTTCCACCATGCTGTATGAATGCATAGTACCATGGGGCTAAAGCCTTTTTCCGTCCCCTAAATAACAGCTAAAATTTATTGTAAGGTTTATCACAAACTGGCTGCCTATGTCTGAGGTCATATATTTAATCAGGTTTTGTATTGCTAAATTCAACTGAAAGTTCTCTTACCAAACTGAGCATGAATTAGCAGTGCAGATGTATTTAACTCAGTATTGCATAAAGTCTTCAGAAGTGTTGCTTCAGTACTAAGATAATAGCTGGAAAACTGTGCATCACATTTCCTTGATGAAATCACAGTACTGCTAAACGAGTTTCACCAACAGGAAGGGAAGACGTAGACCAGTAAAGCTATATAAAACTATAAATGGTTTTCAGCCAAATATCGTGTGCGAACCAAAGCTGAGGGCTGAATCACAGATTCATGCTGCAAAAGATCAGAAGGAAACATCATAATCCAATTTGATTTTCTGTCCACAGACCTTCACCCAATCAATTCTGTGGTATAACGCTGCTGTTTCTAACCTAGATAAACTCAAGTTATTAGACTGTGTTGCTGCTGCAGACTGAAAACTGATTTTTTTCTGTTTTCGGAAATTGTTCTATGATTTCTGAGGAAATAGAAAATATTTCACTAGTTGAGTGTTAGATTTTTCAATAATTTGAACATGCCATGAACTCCAACTGTGAGTTACCCGAGAAGAAGTGGGTTAAGGTGGAATGCAGATGACAGTAGTACAACCTGACTAGGAATTCATCTTTTTTCACTTATGCTGAGCCAAATGTAAGCTAGGATCTCTGCATGCACTGTGATTTCTGCATTAAATATGAGTCTGAGAAACTTACACTCCATGTTTCTCCAGTTCTCCCAAGTGGAATATACATAAAATGGCTTTTGCTTTCTATTTTGATGTAGAGAACTCTTGCTATACATTTCATGTTTCATTGCAATACAAAATAATCTCTCCATCTTTTGAAGTTTGCATTTTTTGTAGAGTTCAGTGATAGTTTTTCCATATGAATGTTTCCCATTGCATCGAGTGAGCTATGACTGTGTTGGTGTTCTCTGACATTTTCCCCTTACTGTAGACTGTTCTGTATCTCTTAAAGGCAGTGAGCCATTCTGGGACTGATGTGACGAGACATGACAGGAAATTCCACTGAATAAAACAAATTATACACTAGAGATGTGCTGAACTGACTGAAAACAATTTGGACACCAGGGGCTACAAAAGGTGCCGAGAAGGTTGAAAGCAATGACATTTTCTTCTAGATTTTATTTAAGGTGTTTTGATGTACATCTTGGTGTAAATTGGTGATTGTGAGTTCTCCTTTGGCTTGTCCCCCTTCAGAGTCCTTGCTTTGGAGAGTGTGCACACAGACATGTGAGTGAGCTAAGTCAGTGAGTTTCTTGTAGGCATAAAAACTTGTTATGATTTTGACACATATTAGAAAATATATGTATTCAATTTTCAATTTTTTTTATTGAATAATATTTATGCAGAACAGAAATTGTAATATGTGTGCCCAGGTTTTAATTCACAGTTGTAATCAAGCAATCACATGCTTGGGTTGCAACGCAAATTCTCAGTCAAGTGCACACTAGATGATCAATAGAAAGATTTTGTTAAAGCTAATTTTACTTTATAGAGTGATAAAGAATTTCCTGTATATGAAATGCAACAATAAAAGATACAGTTGGTGTGAAAAAGTATTTAAATACACCCAGAGGAAAGAGGAAGAAATCTAGTAAATGAATCGAGGATTATTTGGCATTCATGTCATCTAACTTTGACAATAAAGAAATTTCACTTGATTCTTCTTTTACTTGTCAATTTTAAATCATTGTACATCAACTTCTTTTGTGAGGTACTTCTGATTTGCGAGGTGAAGGTAGTGAATTATTGTCAATAAACTAGGATGGCCATTTTGCCTGTACAGTAACAAAACATAAATTTTGTTTAATGTGCCTTTAAGAATGTGAACTGAGTGGATGTGCTGCTGTCAATGAATAATGATTCATATCATTAGGATGAGGATCCGTTTGTCTGTCTCATCTTGTCATGTAAATGTTTGAAAAAACATAGAGCAGATAATATGGCAATCTGGCAGCAGTCTATGCTAAGGACTGCAAATCAAAGAGTTCTGCATCAGAGAAGGTCATTTATGTGAAATGTGTGCTTTTCTTGATACCATGTGGATGACAGACGTGGCAGCATTGTGGCGTTTGTGAAGTCAGGCAATCTTACACCCACTGGCAATTGGTCAGTAGTATTGGAAAAGGTAGCGGAAACCAGGGGATGAAGACGTTTTACACTTTGTTTGACAGATTTTTTTAATAGCATGCTGAAATTAATCCCTAGAATAATACAAATTTTCAAGCGACACCTTTGTGCTGACACCAGTAAAGCATTTAGGCAACAGCTGACCTAGCTTTGCTATTTGGAAGAGCTAAAGCTGAGTCTGATAAATACACTTGAGATTTCTGCCTTGCATGGGTAGAAATCAGCAGTGAGCATTAGCAAGTGCGTAGGCTTCCTCCCTTGAAAGTCAGACTGGAATATTGTCATTGTTCCTGCCTTCAGTTGCCTGTGCATATTGGCAGGGAAATGTCCCTAATAATGCTGTGTTTACACCAGGATTTGACCTGCCAGTCTTACTGGGGCTGTTGAGTTTGATGACAGGAATCCTGTTTTGAAGGCTCTGTCAGCATCAATCTAAGCTACCTTCTACTACCTATCAATTCAGTGCTTTGATATAGGCTACAATACTTCTTACAGTGTTTCTGTCACATGAAATTTAGTAAAACCTACAGACTGAAATACGCTATTGGCTGCACATGTTGCAGTATTATACAGGTTTTAATTGTCTCAATGGAAATATAAAGTAGATTGCAACCCTGAATGAACTCAAAAGCAGTTGAATGTAAGATGTTCTTGGAAAGTACAGAGATACTATTGGTTATGCATATCAGGCATTACAGCACATTATGCTGGTAGTACTGAGTAGCTCCAATTATTATGTTTATAGATAGATTTCAAAGGTGCATGCACGGTGCTTAAGCAGCAGGCCCAGAAGACCTATTGAAGGGAACATAGTGTCTCTTGTTGTGGTCAGTACCAGATGCTTCATGACATAGCACAGCTTTTTATTGTTGGATTATACAGTCACTGAAGGGTCAATCAAATTCATTGTTCACACATGACTAACTTTACACCTTAATTTGTGATAGCAAGAAGCCATCACAGTTTATCTAGCCATGGAAATCATGGCTAATTAGAATTATTAAAATCTGTTTCTTTGTCTCTGCAACAATTTTATATGGGGAGTACAGGGAAACATATATTCCCAAAACACAGTGATTAATTTTGATTAAATTGTTCGTGTTTCTGGTTTTACTTGCAGTTGGAGAGAGTTAAATCTTGTGAAGTTGGTAAAAATAATTTTGCCCCTCCATGTGCCATTTTAACAGTTTTCTCTCCCACGCGGCATTCTGTGAAATGATCTGTTAGTTGTGAGCCAAATTATCAACTTTTGCAAATTAGAAACCAGATTCAGCCATCCAAAAATGAGAGAGATTTCTGAACATCTTTAACAGAGAAGACACAAAGAAAGAGTTTATTGGGCTATGTGTAGATGGGTGTATAAGTGTGTGTTTAATATATGCATATGTCAAGCTAAGGACATTGTTCTAAGTACGTGTTTGCACACTTCTGAAGACACTTGAAATGCCAGATGCAGAGCATGGTATGGGGTTCTACATTTTATGCTAGGAAAGAAATCTATATTAGCACCTGCATAATAATCTGTAGAATATATACGAGTGATTTTATTGACAAGTTTTAAGGACGAGTTCATGTGATAAGCATTTTAATTACTGTAAATTAGATAACAATTTTTTTTCATGGACTAAAACTATTTTTCTTTCCTGTAATTGTCATTTGCCTAGTAATTTGGTTATCGAGAGGTTTTGTTTTGTTTTAGGAGAAAGGACTTGTCTTGCATCTTTTCCTGGACTGAAAGGAAGAATTACATAATGCAAACCAAATGATAGAACAGAAGATAAGTGGCCATAGCTGATTCAATAAATAACTTCTCTGTGGCCAATTCCAAGTACTCTGTATAAAGGCAATATTTAACATTTTTATTGCCATTAGAATTCTATTTAGTTAAAGATTAAATGTTTTCTTTCTGTTTTCTGATCATCTTGTATATGAAGTATAGTCCTACTTATTCTTGGTTTTGCTAAGAGCTAACCCACGTCAGATACTCAATTTGTCCTCCTGGAACACTTGATTCTCTTGCCCCAGGTTTGTTCAGTATCACATTCTGCTGAACTTTAGTTTAGGGTAGCACATGTATATAGCTCATGTTTAAGGGTTTCTAAATGATAAACATAAAAAATCTATCCTCAAGCTCTTCAGAATTACTTTTAAAAAAATAAATGAAAGAAATAACTCTAAATGCCATTTTTACTTCACAATGCAGTTTAGCACCCAACATTACATGTTAAGTACTAATAGTGAATCTATGGAGACAGAGTCATATTTTTTAGTCTAAGTACTTTTAAGTAGCATGAGATATTTCAATGTAATTAGTAGAGAATATTGAGCCCAGCCAGAAATATGGGATTCATCATTAAATTCAGAGGCTTCTTTATCTCTGTGAGTCTAATCATGTGTGCAGAAGACTAATTGTTAATGGCAGAGGCTTTATTGCTTTTAGCTTTCCTTATTTTAAATGGAATGGCCTGCTTTGTGAGAAATAATTAGGTTTTTTTGTTCTACCTGTATCAAGTTTTGTTGATAATCTAACTGCTTTACCAATTCAGATTCAGAGAACAATTAGTGGTAGTGATGTTTCATTTCAAATCACAAAGTATTGTTATTTTTCCTCCTTTTTCCTTTATATTCTTTTCTCTTTTCTTGTGACAGTAATTGATGTAACAACTCTAACTTTTAATGGAAAAATGTCAATAATTAATGAATAGAAAGCTCTTGGGTTTGCAATATGTAGACTTAATAATATAGCTTCTTTTGTCAGCATATACTTTAATGGTTTGTAGGAGACCTCACCTGTGCCTTTGCAGTCAGAATATGTAAAGCCTCAAGGCAATGATAGTGTATTACATAATCATATACAATTTTCAGTGATTTACAAACTCATTGTTTGACCTTGCTTTTTCTTGTTTGGGTGAGTTATGATTGTGCTTAAGGATTAATTAGCCTTCTGGTACTTGCTCTCATAGAAGAAAGATTTGCTTATCTGTAGCAAGGGTCATTCACTCTGTCTTGAAATCTCTGGAGAAACCCCTTTCATGTTTTTCAGTTTTAGCAAATCTCAGAATTAATATAAGCTGAGGTTTTATATGAAGCCAAGGGACTCTGTTTCAGGGACATTTAACAGATCCACTGCTTGTAGCTTCAGTGGTGAGATCTTGGCTCTTTTGGCATAAGTACCAAGTCTCTTGTTGACTAATGCATCTCAGAATGATTTTAGAATGAGATTCTTGTCCCGAATGAGCAGTAGAGAAAAATAACAATATGGCTTAGAAGTCACTATGAGTTGCATTTCTCTGCGTACAGGATGGGAAATTATCTTTTGTTCAAGACTGCATTTTCACATTTCCAAACATATACCCTGTGGATTTCCAAGGGTGTCTCTCAGCACTGCAATATGTGCACCCTCCATAGTCAGTGCCCTCTTGCTTGGATAGCTCTAAAAACACCAGAAGATGTTTAGTATTTTTTTTCTTTCTTGTACTGAGGCAAATTCTTTAAGAATTTTTAATTGCTCAGCCTGCATGATTAGGTCCTGACATTGATCTAACAATATACAAAATCTGTTTACTAATTCTTGGATAAATTTTAATTAAATGTATTTTCATACTAAAGACAGAACAGCACAAATACTTGTGGGAGTTATGTAAGAAACAACTCCAAAGTGAGTTGTTCAGTCACTAGACTTGAGGGAAGATTTTCCCTGTTTTAATGACTGTACTGTAATTCAGACTTTGATTTCTATTTACAAATGCTTTTGGTAAGTTACAGGCTTCCTGGGAAGATGGGGAACATTAACACATCACAACTAGAGCTATTTGTTAAAAAATATTGGGTTCAATCTTCTGAAGTGGATTCTAAGTGCATAGGAGTGGACTCTAAAATTCATTGCCCAGCATGAACGTACTCATATTTATTTTTCCAGTAAATTTCCTGTGTTCCTATAGTGCTGCTTTCTCTATGACGCAGATCTATCTCAAACCCAAGCCTCTTTTGTATCTTCAAGAAAAGTGATGTAGTGATGTTTTGTTTACATATCCATAAGATTCTTACTCACCTGCAGCATGGGTGATGTGATGACTGCACAGAATGTAATGGTCAAATTGGGACTCCTGTAATGTATACAATATTTCACTAGATAGAGCACTCATCCAAGCTTACAAGACTGAAATTCTGGGCTCTTTGTAGCCTCAGGAAGATAAATTTATACCTTTCATTTCCCATTAAAGTGCCGTAGGTATTTAGCATGGAGGACATTGTCTATTCCAGTTACCTCTCTGTCATTCTGCAAAAAAACCCTCCAGGTCCTTGGACAGAACAGACACAGTATGTTTGTAGTTTAGTCACCGAGGCAGTCGCCTGGGTCAGCAGAGATCTTGGTCTAGTTATTAATGCAAGTTTAAACTATCACTGGGCAAAATCCTCCATGTAAAAATTATCAGCAGTGCTCACAAGAGGGATCACCCAACACCCTCATTCTTGCTTTTTTAAAATAGGTGTTCTAACCCTGAGATTGCAGATTATTCTTCCTGTCTTTGGTTCCAGTTAATTTTAGCATAGAGATGCTTTCCACGCAATTGTGGAGTGTAGGGAGTGCTTCAGACCAGAGCAGGTGGTTGAAGCATTTTGGATATGGTTTAAAGATGTGAGTTTGAACACTTCCATGATGAAAATGACATGGAACACTTACCTCTTTTTCTCAACAGTGTATGAAAGTGACACATATTCCTTCCTCCCATTATGCTTTTTTTTAATATAAGAATGACCCTCCCTCACTTTTGTGAAAAGAACGATTTAGGTGAATAAATTGAGAGTATTATTTTTGGACCAGCTGTAGCAATTTAAGAAGTAACCACTATGCTGACTTTTTGTGGTGTTACCTTTTCCCCGTAAGAGATTACTGCCTCCAAAGCAGACACTCTTACAGCCTGTCTATCTGGAGTCATCCAGGTTAGCCTGAACCAGCATTAAAGTTGATTTAAATTAATCTGTTTGACCTGTTATTGAATTGGTCTTTAAACATTCGCCCAGACCAACAATGAGGCTCTGCTTTGTAAATGGCAGTATCTAAGAGAGGAGTAGAGACACTGTGGAGCATTCTTGCATGGTTTGAGCTAGGTGCTCAGAGCCTGTCTGCTGGCTCCCTAAATCTCAGAGATGTCAGTACTCTGAATTCCTGTCTGGTGCTGGCGGCCCAGAGCAAGGCACCTGACCCTTACAGAGAGGAGGGATTTGTGGCACTCGTTGCTTCAGCATTCCCTCTTAGCTGTTTGAGTGTGCTAGATGTTGTGAATCCCCCCTAGAATGCCTTATTCCCCATGTGTCCTATCAGAAAATATCTCTTAAAACACCGTGGGTTGCTGTTTGGATGCCCGGTGCTTAAGTTACAAGACTAGGCTGCTTAGGTCTTTTGTTATATTCAGATCCTTATGTTTTTCTCTCATTTACTGCATTTAAAATGAAGTATTTAGTAAAAACAATGAGGAAAAATAAGGACCAAACAAATAGTGTTGTTCTATCCCACCAGTATGATAGAACAGTTAAATTAATGGCTAAATCTAATTAGGAAATGAAAAATTACAGTTTGTCTGCTGCCAGTACTAAAGCCAATGGACTGTGAGATAGAGCTGTGGTTACACTCCAAAATTGTCTCACCATTGTTGAATCTTAAGGTGGCTTTGTTGCCTGCACTTGGAAATAAAATAATCCTAGCAATTATGTTTTGCAATTTGTGAGTGGTTTGAAATGTAGTGGCTTTTACTATAATAAATGGATTGTTGTATGTTGACAAAGTACAGGTTTAATTAACAGTGACAGATAAAGCTCTTGCATTTAGAAGCTATTTATATTAAAAAATACCTGATAAAAAGGTTTTTTTAAGCTTTCCAAGTACTCATTTATGCATTACCATCTTGATCTGCTACCATATGTATTCATCATTGCATGGATTTTGCTTGGAATCACAGCAAGTTTTTCTGAGACACTAGACTCTTGTAATAACTGATAGATCGATGGCTTGATTTACATATTTATTATGGAAAACCCACTTGTTTTCATCAACATAACTTAGATTTTTATGCATCCTTTGGCTAAAGTTAATTTGAAAGTATTAATTTCCTAGTGACAGCTTAGTCTTCCCCCTATTTAATCACCTAATTTCCCTTCTACCTAAGAATGACATTGAATGAATGAATGAGAAATGATAACTTCAGGATGTCATTGTCCTTACTGACTCAGAGCAAACAGACAACTCAAGAGACGTCTGGGTAGCTGTTTAAAATATGTTAATCACAAAAGCAAAAGCTAATGACTTTTCCCCCTTGTACTTAAAAGTATATTCTTCTTTATTAATTTTCTGGTCTAAAAATGTATATTTTTTAGAAAAAATAATCCAAAAAAGTACAAAAATGTACCATCTGTCAGAACTAGAAATGTTGTTGTACCCTGCACATTTTCTTTTCAGGATTGTATTCGGCATCATCTGGATCACACTGTCTTAATCCTTCAATGGCAGGAATTTGCAAAGAGGCGCTCTTGATGGATGCCAGGGGAAAACAGCCACTGAAATACTTTTATGTATACAAAAGTGTTGCTAGTTCTCTTTTTTGTTAATTCCCTACTTTTCATTAATTTTATCCATTTCTGCAATTCAAGGCAGTGTAGATGTCCAGAGGAATACAAATAGCTTGAAGGAAGGAAGGAAATTGATGAAAGGGAGTGGCTTATAGCTTTCCACATTGTTGCATTTTCTATGACAAGAGATAGCAAGAAAAAAGATGAATTAAAATGAGAAGATGAAGAAATTGAAGAGTATAAAACATAAGAGAGAGGAATGGGCAAAATAAGAAGCTGAGTACATGTAAAAAGGACAGTAGTCCTGGTGATATTTGTATTTGAGCCATATCAGAGGTGTCAGCAGCTTCTTAACCCCTTGGTAACAAAGTCAGGCCTCTTAAAAATTAGAAAAGTTTTATAAAGTCATCTTGTATTTCCAGCACTTTTTGTGTCACTACCGATTCCTTCTGTCAAGGCTATTTCTTGTACTACTTTATTTTTTATTTTAAATAATGCTATTATCTGCTCATTACCTCCTGCATCAACACTGGAAGCTCAGCCTATTGCCCAAGGGTATCTCCATCAGGATCTGCCTTATTCTGAATGAACTCCATGTAGTCTCACTGCTGCTAGTGATGATTTTACTGATGCAAACTGGATACCGGGTTTGCTTGGTAAATGGATTTTAAGAATGAAAATGAGAATTTTTGTTGTTGTTGTTGTTTTCATCAGTTTAGCACATACATCAGATAGGTGCTGAGAGGGGCAGTGGACATGATTTTAGCCTCCAGCCTGTTACTAAGTTTAGTTCAGTAGAGGTTCAATCTAGTTCACTTATTTGGCTTGCCTCTGTTGCATGAATAAAGATGTAAGGAAAAAATGCTTAGAGTCTCAGCATCTGTTAATTTAAGCTATTTAAAGTACAAATGAATCAGAGGAAACATTTTTTAAAAGCATTTTCTTAGAGGATTTCCTCCACTTGCTGCTTGTGTCTATATTGAAAATTATTGAAATTATATTAAAATTCCAAGTAGTCATTAGAAAGTGATTTTGAGTCAACAATAATCATAACTCCTATAATACAGTAATGTGCTCCGCTGGTGGGAATGTTCAGTGGTGAGCTTGGAAATGCCTGTAAGATGTCATTTGTCCTGCAAGACAAAACCCCGATGGCTGCTTAAAATTGTTGTATGTCATGGATGCTACACAGGCAGCTAAAGTCTCCACGCAAATGCATTACTTCTGTAGTTTGCAGGCACTACAGGAAATTTAATTGAAGCAGTTTGTGTGGTGTTATAGGATATAAAATCAGAGATGTTCCTTGTTCTTATTACGTACTTAAAAATGTTATCTTAAAGTGCTCCCTAATAATTTCTTATAATTTTGCCTCAGTTTAAAAAAACCAATGTGTTTGAGTACAAATAGATGAAAAAGCCCTTGGTAACTAGGGTAATTACAAAGATATTCAATTACCAATCTGCACATTCAGTGACTTTTCGTTTGTCTCTTTTAAAATGAAGTTGCATTACAAGATGAAGTAGATGCATCTTCTCTTTTGGCTTCTCTTCATGTCCTCAAGGATTTGTTGTTCCTTTGGGTGCTTTTGCTGTTGGCTCTCTGCTATTTTTTTAAATTGTTCCATGCTGCGAGAACAGTAATACATAAGACAACTGCATTACCCTTATCCCAAGCCTAACCACTCTCTTTCACCAAGTATGTACATGACATGAATATTTCTTTGTATTTTGGATATGGATATATATTTTTGTTTGTGTGCATATTCATAGGCACATACTCACAAATACACATATACATTATGGTTTCGTGTCTACACAAAACTATAACCTTGCACATTTTACAGGAGTTAGAAACATATGACAACACCCTCCACAATATGTTAATATAAGCCAGAGAAGCTGAAGAGATTGCAACAAAGAGACTTTCAGAATTAATGTCGTTGAGCTGCATGTATTTGGTGAAGATTTTGTAATAATGGGAGTTCCACACTAATCCAAATGAACTGATTATGAAAATCGGAGGATAAAATAAATGTTAAATTTGCAGTTACCAAACTGATAGCAAACTGAAAATATTGGGGGCCAAATCCAGGGATTGTGTGAATAATGCCTTGTTAAGCCAAATCTTTTCAAAATTTACTAATGCACTTTCAAGAATGTTTTTCAATTAGCCAAATATCACAGCTGCATCTTACACATCAGGAAGTCAGTGTTAGCTCAGCTTCCATGCTGAGAGGCCAGAGGGCTTTTCTGTAGAAGGAAAAGGAAACCAATATGAAGCTTTAAAGTAAGACAGCTGATTGCCATTTTTGTTTGCTACCATTCTTCATTCCTTCTGGACATGCAAAACCAGGAATTTGCCTTAAAAATTTATACAGATAATTTTGACTTCTGTTTATGTCACCATTAAATCTGACTCTGTGATTTACAGCTGCCATTTCAATCTTGAATTAATATGGCTGATCACAATTATTTGTTTTTCTAGATGAAATAAATTAGGCAAAAGAGGTCCTCTGAATTTGTATACTTGCTGTACAAATGTTTCTACATTGATTTCAAAATAAAGATCTCACTACAGTGAGTGGGATTGGAACACAGATCAGTGCATGCAATTGCAGTTTGTTTTGTAGCTGGAAGATTGTGAGAGGTTGGCCCTGGAAAAAAATTTACAGCTTTCTACCCGTTTTGGAGAGGAAAAAATTTGTAGAAATGGCAGAGTACAGGATACAGCCTTTTTTTTTTTGTAGAAATAGCAGACTACAGGATACAGCCTTTTTTTGTAGAAATGGCAGAATACAGGATACTGCCTTTTTTTTGTAGCGGAATTATTAAGTCAGTCTTGCTTTACTTCTCTTGTAGAGGTACACAGTGCCTATTTTTGTTTTAGTGTATTTACAGTGTGCAGTTATGATTGTCTTTAAAAAGCTGTGAGGTGTGAAATAGAAATATATATATAGTATACATTAAAGGATTCAGAATTGCTTTTCATGAGGAAACTGTTGGTGATCCCAGAGACTATCAAAGTCAGTGTGAAGCTGTTATGCTAAAAACTTACTTTTCATTCATTTTCTTTGCCTCTGTATTTGAAATTGTGATAAAGGTTGAAAGTTTAGAGGTGACTGATACAATTATGAATGCAGCGACTGTTTAGTTAACTGGCAGCACTTTGAATAAAGGTACCATTTATAAATTATTCATTGATATATATTTCATGATTAATAGGTGGAGCTCAGTTCTTCAGCTCATTGAAAAGCATATTCAAATTGTTTTAGTAAATTTGTAACAGATGTTGCTCTAACAAATTGTTATAAAACACATTATAATGTGCAGATATAACTGAAGAAATATATATCATTTCAGTGTTTTTCAGTGTCACTGTTTTCTTATATAATTTCTCACAGCAGTGTAGCACTGAATAAAGTAGGGCTTTTTTAATGAATATTTTGGGGAATAAAACTGTATCCTATTTGTGAAATGCCAGCTTCATTAAATCAGCACTGAAATTTCCACTATCATCACCATATTCAAAAGTAAGAATGTTATGACTGCCTTGATTTCATTCTAAAAAAAAAAAGTTCATATATTGAACTAATATTGTATTTAATGTATATTAAAGTTACTGCTTCATTGCTATTCCCAAGCCTCTGTCCCGAAGGAAGAACTTGTTTAAGTTTTCAGTGGAAGTTCAAGTCTCAATTGTCTTTACTCAAGTCCTCTTCCTGCCTGTGAATCTCCTATGAAGAAGCATCCTTTATGAGTCTCTGAACTCCCTGCAGGCCTTTCAGCTTCCTTTCATATTGCTTCTCCATCAACGGCATTGATGTTGGGCAATATTTTCTGCCATTTTCTGTCTCCATCCTTTGTCTAATAATAACTCAACTTCACTGTTATCTCTCTAAAGGAGGTCTAATCCTGCAGACACGTGTATTATACTCTCTTTTGCAGTCTCCCAGTGAGCTTTTCAGTGAGTAGATATTCAAATCCCTATGACCCATGGATGATAGCAGGACTGAGGTTTTGAGTTGGAAAGTATCTTTACTGCAGTTAAAATCTGCATGAATGCACTGAGAATCCAGCAGTCAATGTGTGCTCTTTGGGAATATTTTCACATGAATCTTCGGGTATTAAGAGGTACTGAATTACCTCCTACGACTCTTGAGAACTTGAAAATGCTGCAGGTCAAATAGTTATCCAAAGTGCGGAAATTAATATATTCAAGGATCCCACAGGTTATTGACATAGACATTTAGAGAATTCGGTAAAAAAGACGGTCATTTTTTATAGGAAAGTCTAAAGCAAGGTGATCAGGACCAAAAGCATAGCCTCTTGCTATGGTTTGGGGCTGCTTTCTGTTTTGCTCATGTGGTGCATTAATGTGCAGCCTCACTGATGGACACTGCCACATTTACTGTGAGAAAATTCATGTTATCACCTTTGCAACCAATAAAAATGACATTTACCCAAGAAAACTCTTCCAGAACAGCCTGTGCAAGAAGCTTGAATGATATTGTCCTAGAATTTATCTTTGTAGCTGTGGAGCGCATTACAGACTTGCTAAACTCATCATTCAAAGCAAACTTGCTGAGGACCACCACATACCAAAAGAAACCAGCTCATGCAGAGCAATAGGCGTAAAATTTGCAAATGCATTTCCAGCACCACTATAAGAGAGAGTTTTCTCAACACAACTATCAAAATTCATAGATTCTCTTTTGCTCACTCTGTCTATCTCAGATAGCAACATATTTCATTCAGTGCACCAAATGTCTTCAGGGAAATTGTGGGTGAAAAGAATCCCTGCACATTAAAATGAATTCTCCCAGACAATTGGTGAAAAAATATGAAAATCATGTTTTTCCCAAGACAACCACTCCATTTCCAGTCTCTCTTACAAATCCTTAGGGAAAGTCTACAAAATACCTGCAAGAGGCTATGTTAGGAGAATAATTCACATCCATTGAACACCCAAACCAGGAACTCAGCAGAGGTTTTATTGCACATCATAATTTTGATTTCCATTAATTTCTTGTATTCCAGAGGCAATAATTTCCTGTCTCTTTCCTCTGTGCTGTTGGACTGAATTCCTGATCATCTTTTTCTTTGTCCCTTCTGTGAATACTGAACATGTCTTTTTCCGAGTTCTTTAAAAGACTAAGTTGAACATGAACAATTTATCTTAACCATGTTTCATTTGAAGGTTAATGTTCCTATACCAAAACTGAAGACAATCTTTTATATGAGTCCCATTTTTTTTTTTTCTCACAAACATGTTACCTGTTCTAAGAAAGTCTTCCATGCAGACCTTAATTTCGCTTTTATCTTCAGATGGTCTACTTAAGCAGTGATAATATTACATTCAAGGGAAGAGAATAGTGAGCCATCTTCATTTTTATGGCACCTTGCTGTACAAACATGTTGATAACTCTTTCAAATAAGGGTTGGTCCCATAACAATCTGGTGACTTTTCCAACACAACAGCTAAATGAGAATTGTTAAAATGTAAGGGAAATATTGTTCAAAAATTTATAGTGTTAAATAATGAGCTTTCATGGGAATTTTTTTCTGAAAATTTTTTAGAAGCAGTAGGACAAAAGTCCCCTTGGAATATTTAGATGCCTGAACACAGCGATTTTTTAAATTATATTTATTTAAAAACATAATGCTTGTTATTCTTGGTATTTCTTAAGAGGAAAGTGTGATGCACTTATACAAAAGGTAATGACAATATGGCTCACTGGAGACTACAGGACTTTCTTTGAACCCAAGGAAATAAATAATACTTAAAGGAAATCAGGTATATATCAAACCAGGGCTCAAATTTAGCCTCCAAAACATTAATATTTTTTCTTAAACATTCATACGTGATTGTTTAAGAACCTTTTGTTTGGAAAGACACGTTGCCTGTGGGTGGGAAGCTTCCTAAATTACTTAAGTACTTGTCTGGAGTCATTCACTTGTTTTAGTTAAAAGAGGGTTTATTAGAAAAATGTTGCTGAAATAATAGGTCTATAAGGTTTGGTATTTCAGTGATTTCCACTACTCTGTTTACAAGTGTAAATGGTTGGGTTTTTTCAGCTAAACACACTGCAAAGCTAAGTAGGAATTTGAAGTAAACTGGATCTTCTCCTACATCATCCATGTGAATAAACTTCCAAGATCCTAAATGGTGTCGTGACTTCCACCTGAGCATCACTGTTAACTTCAGCCTGAACCCTCAGCTGATGGCCATTTGGCCCCTGCGATTCCCTTTAATGCAGCTGTAGCTGATTTGGGGTTAGTACACAAATACAATGATTTAGAGAGGGTACCTTAGTTTGCCCATTGTCAGCACTAACTGGACCCAGGGATTCAGTATCATGCCTGCTTTGCCTCAGTCTTTAATAGTAAGAAAAATTGTTCCCTCTGTGCACGACCCCAGGGGTTGGAAGAGCGGTCCCCATGATCCATGAGGAGGTGGTTAGAGACTTGCTTGCTTCAGGTTGTGGAGAGGAGGGATCTGGCCTCTTCTCCCAAGTGACAGGGGACAGGACAAGAGGAAATGGCCTCAAGCTCTGCCAGGGGAGATTCAGGCTTGAGATAAGGAAAAAATTCTTCACGGAAAGGGTAGTTAGGCATTGGAACGGTCTGCCCAGGGAGGTGGTTGACTTGCTTTCCCTGGAGGTGTTTAAGGTGAGGTTGGAGGAGGTGCTTAGGGGCATGGTTTAGAGATTAGTGGGAATGGTTGGACTCGATGATCTAGTGGGTCTCTTCCAACCTAGTGATTCTATGATTCAGCTGGCTTTCCTAGAGCTGCTTGGTTTGTTTGTGGTGTCAACGAGAGCATACTGCTTCTGGACAAGTTGATGGGTACGTGGAGGGTTTGCTGAGTGTCGGTTGGAGCTGGCTACAATAATGTCTAATTACAGTAGATTGGCACTGAATGGAGAGAATGAGGAGGGGAAATTTGTGCCTGTTTTCATAAATTTGTAGGGATGCCTGTACTCTAATACTCTAAAATAACAGTTGTGAGCTTTTGATGGCTTCTGAGTCCATCAGTATGAAATGTAACTCTACTTCCACTCTATTTAATACTTCCCAGGTGCTGTATCTGCTGAAAATACTCTGCCCTGTCTAACTAGGGGACAGGGAAATTGTTATGTTAATGGAGATGAGTAAGGATTTTACTGTCCACAGGTGCAAAGGTTTTCTGAGAACTTCTCAGTAAAAGAATAGTTCAGTTTGGTTGTTTGTTAGTCATCCTTTTTTAATTAGGATTTTATTTCTTGTTCTGTCCTTTGCCTGCCTGCAGCCCTTAGATGAGTAATTGCCACATATCTTTCAAAAGATATCATGGCAACCAAAACATGGGGAAGACAATAAATGAGAACGTCTACAGTCCAGCAGTTTATTTTAGGAGATGTTAATCAATCGAACTGCAGCTTTGATTGCAAAGCCTGAATTCATTTCTTATATTTGATTTTCCCTCTGGCTACCATTACAATTTAGTTTTTATTAAATGACTTCTGATGGGAAAACGACTTTAACCTCTTCTCAGACCCATCACTTCTTTGCATTATTGTGGACTGTAGAGTGAACAAAATTTACTCTGACAGAAGTAAATTTAAACCCGTAGTTTGATTTTGCAATGTCAGAGTACTTTTATTAGTTACTAAGTACCTTCATTTATTAGCTGAACTTGATGTAATCTGCTCTGAAGTGTTAATTTTATCCTTGTATGGAACTACAGATGATTTCTAGAAAAGTGAAAAATACCACTAGCAACAAAAAAGTAATGAAAGTCTTTTTCCAGAAATAAGGCACACAATTTTATAATCTCTGCTATTCTCTTACCGGCCTTCCTTCTCAAAGGAATTGTATCTTTTTGCCTTAAATGTTTTATGGAGCCATAAGCTCGCAGAAATAGTCAGCTGGGTGTGTATTATTTGTGTTAGCTGATCAAACTTCAGACCAACCTGCCACTTTGAGGTGGTTCTTCTAATTCTTTCACTAGATCAACTGCCAACAAGATATTTTTTTATCCTAGTGCAAGGTGACTGATAAAAGCACTCTCTACATGGAACTGATAAGAAATGAATAATCTCACAGACAAAATATACAGTCTCTGCAAGAGACAGGATTATCACTTGTGTGAAGTAGTAGTTCTGGGGAATGCAATCAATCGAGAAGAACAAATTTGTGAGCTAGCAGTAGGTAGTATACAGGGTTCTTCTACCCTGAACCTACAGGAAGCTGTTAGGAGGTGGAGAACAACATCATTAGAAAAATGTAGGTCTTGGTTAGTCTTGTTAGTAGTGTTTCTCAGGAACGTACTTTGCATGCTTTTGAGAACTAAATTATGCTTGGAAGAGGGAGGAAAAGGAAGAGTTGCCAAATAGGCGTCAAGCACGTTCACTGAATTTCCTGTGTGCATTTATAAGGACATTTCCAAAGCGGGACATCTGAGCCCAGGTAGGTAAGATCAGAATTACACTAGGGCAGTGAGATAGCAGTCTTATCACCTCTCTGCTAATTTTGAAAAGCAAGTAGCAGCAAGTTTGCATCAATCAGTTAAAGCTCTGTTGTGGTGGTCGGCCTCTATGAATGCTGTCACCTTCCACCAGTGGAAGGCCATTTGTGGTACCCTAATATGCTAAGCTAGGAAGGCAGTCTGTCTTTTGCAGTGGTCTGTGCAAGGGAAGCGGCATGGGACTGGAGAATTGTAGAGGTTCCTGCTGTGGCTGGTGTGAGAACAAAGTGTTTTCTTTCATCATTTCATGCTTTGCATAGTCATGAATTGATGTCAGAGAAATGCCACAGAATCCATCTGAGCTGCATTTATTGTTGCTCATACATGTTCTTCCCTGCTCCTTTATTCCTACAACTGCACTGTGTCATCTTCTACCTTTTTGCCTCTCTGACTGCATATCCTTCTTTGTCTTTTGCACCTATCAACAGAGATATCTTTATTCTTTACATTGCTTCTTTGCATTTAGTTCAGCTCTTATTCTTCATGTTTCTTCCTTGCCTGTGCCTTTGCCTGCCTCAGATTTTTATATTGTTTTCTTTATTGGCCTAAATTGGCACAGTTGCCATCTGACTTTACTTGTGTGATGTATCTTTTTCCTTCCATTCTTATGTTCTCCCATGTGTGAAATACATTGAACTGCAGAGTTGCCAGAAGTATCATACAGTGAGAAAGAGATAGAAGTATTGAACTACACGAGCATATTTTAAGCTCTGTGTGTTGCCACAGACAGGACAGGCTCTCTTTAGTATAGTTATTTTTAAGTTGTAATTAATTATATGTTGTTAATTCTTTATCACCTGTAGAGCAGCCCAAGAAAAGCACTGAACAAGTTAACATACTAGTTCTACAAAAAAATCCAATAACAATAAAAGGCTTTTAATAGTTTCTGAATTTTAAAGCTTATATTGTCAAATGCACATTTTGGCAATATTCTGTGGTAGGTATTCATCTTCATCGAAGAGTTACTTTCTAATTGAGTCTGTTTTACATACATACCTCTGAAGCTTGACTTTTCATTTGCACAGGCTACTGCAGATTTAAGAATATGTTTTTGATTAGAATAATAATATTGTTATTATAGATGTTGCATAAACCAGTGTTATTGGCTTTGTATTGCCTAAAAAGACACAAGGAAAGTTTAAAAGGAGTAACAGCTAATGTACAATAGCAGAAGACAGGAAATAGTATCTATTGCATAGATCAGACTTGCTCCTCTTAGCTGCTTTCCAGAAGAAAACATAATTTTTGACTTGTGCCATGTTTTCTTAAAATGAAAAACCCCTTTTTTGTCCCCTGTAATTTTTTTAAAATGTAGATATAGATACTGCAGTCATTTCACGTGGAAACATATTCGCAGTTTTAAAGTACATATTTTCTAGATCATTATTAGTAACATGGACTTAGAAAGAACAATTGTGTATATTGACAGGCACAATACAAGTCAAAGAGGAAACTAGTGGAGTTCAAGATTATATGACCGAACTCCATTCTCTTCAGTCTGTGCATTTTTTATACATTCTTTATCACTGTAGACTTTCAATGTTTTCCTGAAAAGCAGTAAGCTATGTGACCACTCTCTGTGAGCCATGATTATCTTTCTAGAGAAGCTTGTTGAAATTTTTAAGGTATTGAGATAACTTTGTTATTTGTTTATTTTTGCCTTTGCTATGATTTGTATGCATTTTTGAATGTTCAAACAAATCTCATAGGAAATCTAGTAGTGAAATCTGAAATATTGCTTAGATACTGTGAATGTGCTGGCCTTGTGAAACAGTCTTTCTCCTGTATGGGTGTATTCTGGACTTCTGGGTGTCAGAGTTCTCAGTGATTTAGATACTCTGGTTGATGACAAAAGCAAACCTATATATGAGCAGGTTATTGCCCTTCAGACTGAGGACTGTCCTCAACTGGAGATGACACACAATATTCCTACAAACTGAGCAACTATGCCAAACTGAGCATCAGGGAGGAATCCTGGAGCACGTGGATATGTAGAATAAATTCACTGTCTTTCTGGTCCATACTTGGACAAGTAATGGTGGCTGCAGGCTAACATTTCACTTCAGGATGGTGTCCATTCACTTGGATTCGATTTTAGTCACCTGCTGCTCCTCTACAAACTCATCCCTTCCAGCCTGATCCCAGAAGATCCATATGTGTTTGTGTTTTGTTTTTTTTTTTTTCCTGGCTGTGCTATTCTCTCACTGTGTGTCTTGTATTTGAAAGCCACCTCTAATAAGTTGCTTCATTTAAAAATCACTTTTTCCTTTCGGACAAAGTCTGATGCTTAATTAGTAAGCACACTGCTCAACTTTTGCAAAACAAAGTTAAATGAAAAGGACTGTAAATACTCACTGTGCTCCATTTACTCGGGGAAAAATGAATCCCATTTATAAGAGAGCCCTTAGTTGCAGAAGTTGAATTCAGGCAACTCAGCCTCTCAGAATAGCACAGCAGACAATGCTCTTCGCTTATAGCTACGGCAAATATTTGGCTGAAGCTGACCAGCTGGCCATTTCTTCCTTCTTTGTTTCCTTCCGTGAAGTTTTGTCCTCTCCTTCCACTCCCAGCCCAGTCCTCCCCTGAAATGTGGCCTCCCCAAGGGTAAGTTCTGTTCAACAGCATTCCAGGTATGGCTTAACATTTCTTGTGGCTGATCCTATGGCAATGCATTAGTCATGCTGCACATGCTCATCTATGTTGTGCCACTTGCGAATGTGAAACCATAGAAGTGATTTCATTTCTTTGCTGACTATGGTCTCCCTTTGCATCTCATAAATAAGTAGTGATTATGTGTAATTTTAAGGTAATCAACTCAAGAATGGTTTGAAAATCTTGCTGTTCTTTACAAATTAAGCATATTTCCACATAGCAATTCCCTGGAATTTAAAAGTTCATCAGCTTGAATGCCACCTCTCCGATTCTTCTTGGTTTATGTATTTGTAGGATCATCGTAGATATAATCAGTGCAATAGACATTTTCATTTCCAGAATAAACTGTTGTCTTATATTCTGTATTAGGTTTAATAGCTCCTGACTCCTTTGTGAAAGTCTGCAGGGAAACCTTTTATATTAACGGAGACATTAGCTGTATTGGACCTCTAGATATGAACTCTAGAAACAAAACTGAAAATCCTTTCAGCTGGTTTAAGTGTCTCAAGAAGGAAAAATTTGAACTTGACTATCATGTTGTGAAATAACAAAATGCAAATGTGCAAACAACTTCTTATAGGTTTTTCTTTGGAAGTTGATGCCCTCTGTCCGTATTTATTCTTCAAAATGTACTAGCAAGGAACATAAGCTGTGTAGGTGTTAAGGAAAAGAAAAACAGATTGTATTACAAAGCAAGAAGAATGGTGTTTGAATGCATCAATAATTCCCCTTTTCTTCTCTTTATAGCTGTACCAAAAAGACGCAAATATAGTCTACAATGTAGACTTGTACTGTTTATGACAGATGTACATTAATATAGAACCCTCTTCTTAATGCACACATGGATGAGCCAGATTTTGTACAGAAATAGTTGAGCTAATTAAAATTGAGTGAATGCTTTAATTTCTTTTAAATACAGCAATGTATTTTCTACCTGTATCAGCTGTACACTTTATTAATTCTGAGATAATGGAAAGAAAGCAAAAAGAATGACCCTTAAATGAAAGGAAGTAAAATTTTTCCAAACTTTTAATATTTTGTTAGATGTATTGTTTAATCAAAATAGTCTTGTCCTAACCCTTCCTCCGTGTCTATTTCTATATACAACTTCAGTTTTTAATGTGCAGATGCATGAGCACAATGTCAAGATAATGAAAGTCTTGGTGATTTAATTTGTAGTGCATAGTAATGAATAATTTGGTTTTAATAATTAACAATTACTTGTCAATTAATTTCAGCTTTTTATGTACATCATAGATACTTAGCTTTTGTTGCGTTTTCCCTTGGGATCCAGTAAATTAAGAATACAGTCTTGTAAAATGTAAACTTCACCTTCTCCAGATGCATTATAAATGAAAACAGATTGTCCCTTGAATATCACATTTTTCTTTTTTTTTTTCTTACTGCTTTTAGTATTGAGTACGGGATGCATAGCATACTCAAAACTTCTATTGATTTTGAGGCATACTGTATCAGATACTCATTTATGTGTGCTGGCATGTTTCGTTTTTTTTAACAAAGTGACTCTCCTTGCCTTTTGTTTCAATTTGTGGTGTCTTTACTTACATCAATATTACTCAACTAGCACTTCATATCTTGCCATATTTTCTGTTTGCATCAGTCCCATTCTATTAATAGTGTTATACTTAATATTTTTCTCAATATTTACTGTGAGCAAAATGGAATTATATTTAACTTGGGCTACCTTCTCATGAAAAACAAGATCTTTATTTTTTTTTTTTTGAGTAACTGCTGCAAGCAGGGATGTAAATTCAGTTGAAAGGGTTTGCTGCTCAGCTTCCTTGAGTTGAAAGCTTTCCTGTTAAAGTCAATGGAAGTTTGCCATTTTCTTCTGCAGAGCTGTGATTTCCTTTGCTGTTCCCCTTCCTACCCCTTTTCTTTTCAAATAAATTATCAGTGTTATTCAACCGTAGCATGGTCCCTGGAAACTCTCGCTTCCTTTCATCTCCTTCCCTACACTTTGCTGTTCTCCTCTTCTCCAAAAGCTCTTGTAAGCTTTCCTGCTCTGTGTTGCTGTTCGTATCAAACTACCTGTGACTTCTTTCTATTCTGCCATTAAATTTTGCAAAACAAGAGTTTTCATTGATCAATATGCTGCTTTATGTTGTGTGCCTTTGGGAAGGAGTGGAATATTTAAGAAATGCTTCTCTGAAGAAGAGAAAGAATAGTATCCACAAATAAATATCTTTAAAAGTCATAGAATCATAGAATAACCAGGTTGGAAGAGACCCATTGGATCATTGAGTCCAACCATTCCTATCAAACACTAAACCATACCCTGTAGCACCTAGTCCACCCGTGCCTTAAACACCTCCAGGGAAGGTGAATCAACCACCTCCCTGGGCAGCCTGTTCCAGTGCCCAATAACCCTATCTGTGAAAAATGTTTTCCTAATGTCCAGCCTAAACCTCCCCTGGTGGAGCTTGTGGCCGTTCCCTCTCGTCCTGTCCCCTGTCACTTGGGAGAAGAGGCCAGCACCCTCCTCTCTACAACCTCCCCTCAGGTAGTTATAGAGAGCAATGAGGTCTCCCCTCAGCCTCCTCTTCTCCAGGCTGAACAACCCCAGCTCTCTCAGTCGCTCCTCGTAAGACTTGTTCTCCAGCCCCTTCACCAGCTTCGTTGCTCTTCTCTGGACTCGCTCCAGAGCCTCAACATCCTTCTTGTGGTGAGGGACCCAGAACTGAACACAGGATTCAAGGAGCGGTCACACCAGTGCCGAGTACAGAGGGAGAAGAACTTCCCTAAACCTGCTTGTCACGCCGTTTCTGATCCAAGCCAAGATGCCATTGGCCTTCTTGGCCACCTGGGCACACTGCTGGCTCATGTTCAGTCACTGTCAACCAACACCCCCAGGTCCTTCTCCTCCTGGCAGCTTTCCAGCCAGGCTTCTCCTAGTTTGTACCTCTGCTTAGGGTTGTTGTGCCCCAAGTGCAGGACCCGGCATTTGGCCTTGTTAAACCTCCTGCCGTTGGTCTCAGCCCAGCAGTCCAGCCTGTTCAGATCCCTTTGGAGCCTCCCGACCCTCCAGCAGATCCACACTTCCACCCAGCTTGGTGTCATCTGCAAACTTGCTAAGGGTGCACTCGATGCCTTCATCCAGGTCATTGATAAAGACATTGAACAGGGCTGGACCCAGCACTAAGCTCTGGGGAACCCCACTTGTCACTGGCCTCCAGCTGGATTTAACTCCATTTCCCACCACTCTCTGGGCCTGGTTGTTCAACCAGTTTTCCACCCAGGAGAGTGTGCGCCCATCCAGGCCAGAGGTGACAGTTTCCGAAGCAGAATGCTGTGAGAAACTGTGTCAAAGGCTTTACTGAAGTCCAGGAAGATACATCCACAGCCTTTCCCTCATCTAAGAGCCTAGTCACTTGGTCATAGAAGGCGATCAGTTTACTTTGGCAAGACCTGCCTTTCATGAACCTGTGTTGACTGGGCCTGATCACCCGATTCTCTTGCATGTGCTTCATGATAGCACTCAAGATCACCTGTTCCATGACTTTCCCTGGCACTGAGGTCAGACTGACAGGCCTGTAGTTCCCCAGATCCTCCCTGTGACCCTTCTTGTAGATGGGTCGTGCGAGTCTCTGTGAAATATTGCTAAAGTTTGTGGGGTCCTTTGAAGACATAAATAAACTTCAGCTCATGTACAGAGAAAATATGCTTATCTGGATTATGAGTGAAATATTAGTCTTTTAGTTCAGATTTACACAGCTTTATTTTCCAGAGTCTTGTCTACATCATTGCTTAGTAAATATTCTTCTGTTAAGGTCAGGATGAGTGTATTGCGCACATCTTCTTTTAAGATCAAGATGAGTATATTGTCTATAACGACAGCAAAATATATTCTGTCACTGAGGAAACATAAACTACAAAATAGAAATCTTGCTGCAAGCTGCTGTTGCAACTCAGCATTTCTGTTTGGATGAGAGGGAGTTTTGTATATTGAACATCTATATGAAAGGCTTCAACAAAAATGCTTCACATTATGGTGTAAGTGGCATAGATGAAAAGCATCTTCAGAATGAAGACATGTGGCCCCTTGTCTGAGAAATGCTGCAGTAGGGACGACTTCTCTGGAGCGAGTCCAGAGAAGAGCAACGAAGCTGGTGAAGGGGCTGGAGAACAGGCCTGATGAGGAGCGGCTGAGAGAGCTGGGTTTGTTCAGCCTGGAGAAGAGGAGGCTGAGGGGAGACCTCATTGCTCTCTACAACTACCTGAAAGGAGGTTGTAGAGAGGAGGGTGCTGGCCTCTTCTCCCAAGTGACAGGGGACAGGACGAGAGGGAATGGCCTCAAGCTCCGCCAGGGGAGGTTTAGGCTGGACATTAGGAAAACATTTTTCATGGAAAGGGTCATTGGGCACTGGAACAGGCTGCCCTGGGAGGTGGTTGATTCACCTTTCCTGGAGGTGTTTAAGGCACGGGTGGGCGAGGTGCTAAGGGGCATGGTTTAGTGTTTGATAGGAATGGTTGGACTCGATGATCCAGTGGGTCTCTTCCAACCTGGTGATTCTGTGATTCTATACTCTTGGTCCTGGGAGTTTGGATTGTGGAAGGAGTGATACCTTCCAAATCATAGAGACTATTTTGTTTGTTTTATGTTCTTAAGATAAAACCTATATGGACTTAATTTCCATTTTAATTCCAATGCTATATATGTGAAAACTTAGCTGTCACTAAATTCTTCTCTGTGGGATTGTTACTATCTCCGGGAGTGTTTTTACAAAAAAAATCTTATAAAAGAATCCTCATGTTTTCCATTCAACTATGTAATACATCAAATCTCAGGAGATATTAAATGAGTGTCTGTGGGAGAATGCGGTGTTCCTTGTATAATTTAACCAGCATTATTACTCAGCAACCCTCTTAAAGGAATAAAAATTTCAAAGCTCTTTTTCTTGTTCTGCCTTCTGTGATGTGGTGCTTTTCTACATCCTTTGCTAGTTAAACGAAAAAACCTTAAGAGTCTTGTACCAGCCCTACTGTGGCAGTGTAAACTAGACAAGGAGAGATGAAAGCAGAGATTACATCTAGACCTTCAATTCGAGAAGTTACTGAAAAGAAAAATGCACAGTGATGGCAGAATTTTTTTCCCTTGTGATGTTTCTTTATTATTTAGTGCAGGTTTGTAGAATTGTATTTATAGGAACGAATGATGATGGGTAAGAATTTAACTATGGTGGTTTTCTGTTAATCATTCCTATTTTTCAGTTGATCCTAACTAAATTAACATTGTGGCAACACTGAAGTCAGTAGAGATTCTTCCTGAGAATCTGAAAAGCTATAACTAGCTACCTGACAATTTTATTTCTTTGCTGTGAGCAACGTGGTGTTCATGGAGCACTAAATACTGGACTTTTTCTCCTTCACTGTAATTTTGATCCACTTCTAGTGGACATGACTGTGTATAGAGTTCTGTGCAACAGAGCTTATGTGCTCTGTTCTGTGTGGATTTTATGTGTTTATCTTTATTTGAGAGACAGAGACGAGGAGGTATTATGCTGTGAGATGAATAATCGGCTTAAATAGTAAAGTGCCGGTAAGTGGTATTGAAAGCAATAAATGTATTTCTTTGGCCATTTCCTATGTGGCCTGAATAATATTACTAAGGAGTAGGAGTCTGGCATTTTAGGCCCAGAGGAAATTTCTTTTGGTTTTGTTGGGCAAGAATGTCAGGAGTGATGTGGCGACACTTTTATGTGACTGAATGATTATTTTGTGCTGACCTCTTGACTAACTGTGAAAGAAGATAGTATTGACTGTAATTTAGGTCAGTATTTTAGATCTCTGAGTAATGTGGTCTGAGGTTTAGTTTTCTGTTTAATATACAGCAAAGGCGTGTTCATTCTAAGATCGTTTCTACGTTAAGGCTTACAAATGCCATACCAGCAAAAGACTCCATCTGTAAAAACTTCAGGTAAGAATGTAGATATGGATTAGATGAAAAATATTAAATTTGACATTGCTGCCAACTGAAAGACATGAGTTGGGATTTCTCTGCTGAGAATTCAGTATAGTTCCATGCAGAGTAAGCCTCATTTGAGATCAGCTGAAAATCTTACCATTAGGCACCACTCTGTGGTGTAAACTAGGCAGAAATCCAGTAAAGTCATTGATGTTACACCTGCACAAATAATAACTGAACCACAATCTATGGCAGATCTATAAGTGACAGTGAAGCTGTTGGTGGCACAGAACATAGCAATAAGAAGCCTGTGCTTCATTCCTTAAAGAACTGGGTGCATTAAACATATTAAGACATGAACTACCTAGGAGTCTTTCCTTTCTTTTGGACAAACATGTACAACTTTAAAACTTCCTTATATTTGATCTGTTAGGTTTTTGTATGGTTTCTAGACCTTGGTGCAAGTGTTAAGTACTAAATAGTAGTGCGGCTACAGGGGATGTCAACAAGCACAAGAGTTTTATGCAGTTGAATGGTATTCTTTGTTCCTCATTACTCCACATGCTCTTTTGCATGACTAATTTTGCAGTTGTGTGCCTTTGAGTGCGTCTTGATGATTTGAATGGTGATGAAGGTGCTATTGTAAGGAATATGTGGGTGTATTCACCCACAGGAACATTTAAAAATATATATACACGCACCATCTGGTGCAATGAGGTGTATTTCAAAGGCAAAATATTTGCTTTTTAGAAGTGTCTCAGAGTTAAGAATATTTTTTTTTCCTTTTGAAAAGATGGTTTGGCAGCTTCTGGAGAAAAATTCTTAATTTGGACCAGGGAGGAACCTAACCAGGATAGGAGTACTTTATAGTTAATTTTATGAACCCTATCCATATTTTAAAAAAACCCCAAGCCATCTCTTAAATTAAAGTACCTATTCAGGAACCGGAGAGTACTTGAAGAACAGCATCATTAAATTTTCATACAAACGTAACAGTATTTAGCTGCACCTTCTTAATATTTGTTTATATAACCAGGATCTATGTTAGCTTTCATGGGAGAGGTTGAGTTGATTATTTCTTTATATGGCCTTTTCAGAGCCTTCCAGCATAGAGGACGCCAATCCAGACTCCCTTATGCAAAGGCCCTTTGTATTCACAACTCTGCAAAACATTGTTTATTAAGCAGTATGACTCTGCTTTTCCTAAATTGCTGATAAAAGTACTACAAGATATATAGGGCCGAGAACAGATGTTCAAAGACCACAGCACCTCCAGTGAGCAATGTATATCTAACAATAACTTTAGGAGTTGTTAGCATAGCATAGCAATGTGCATGTATAGCATATTTAAATGTGCTACTTTAATTCTGAGTAGTGCTACTTTTTTATTAGAACACTGTGTGCTTCAACATTAAATGTCTTGCAGAGATTTGATTTTTTTTTTTTTGTCAGCTGGAGCTGATAGCTAATTTTTCTGGAGAAAATTAAAAACATGTTTATAAAGCCAAGATGAATGACTTTTTTTTCCTTTCAATTCCTTATTTCTTTGCTCACTTGGCAGCTGGTTGCTGTTTTACTCAGGATTAAAATGAACATAATGAGCTGCAGGTACAGAATTCATTTGATTTGCACTTGACTATTTTTGCCCAAAGAGTGGCCTTTATTAATTTTCTAGAATTTCTGCCGTATACCAAGATGTATTAGAAATCACTTATTTCTTGTAGGAGAACTGGATGAAAGGTTTTGCTCTTTTTTAAAATCCACCCTTAGTAGTTGACTGGTTTTCTTTTGTTACTGTAGAGATAAACCCCCCACTAAATAAATTCTGCAATGTATCAATGTATCCAAGACAGGAGTACTTACTGAGTAATCATTTTTTTAATCCATCTTTATTGATATTTTTAAAATCCTAATATATAATGGATATATGTTTCACTGATAAAAGTCTATTTCTTTATTATTGTGCCTCACTGTTTACCATGGTTCTTATTAGTACTTTCCAGCTCTTAAGTTCTTATGCAATGCCATCAGGATTTTCCTCTTGCCCTTGTAGAGACAGACCTTTTGTAATGCAGCTTTCACTTTTCCTTTCATTCAGGATGACTTTTTAACTAAAACAATATTCTCTTGTACTAATGGAATTATAGTTTGTCATGTGGTGGGGTTTTTTTTCCCTTCAAAACAACTAGGAAGTCCAGTCATCATTTACATTTATGATATGACTTGTTGGGAATGAGCTTCGTCTGTACACAGCAAATGTAACCAGGCTGTGATCACTTACACTTTCTTTAGAGATATTTTAGTAATGGCAGTCTAAGATAGCTAGCATATATCCCTCCAGTCTGATGTTACCTTGGATAATGCATTTTTCTTCTTATAATACATGTTAAATCCTGCTTTTTGATCTAATATAGTACTCCATAACAAACATTAACAATTGCTGCTGTCAGATAGGACTTTAATCCATTCCAGGGCCTGGATGTCTGATATGTGAATAATTTGAAGAAATAATGCTTTCTTTCCCCAGGCCTTGCTAGGCATCCTGGTCTTCCTGACTGGGTATAGAGACTTTAAACACTCCAGTCGTGAATCATCCCACCAGATTTTGATAATTTTGATTTTTGTCTAATTGTTTACTCAAATGGAAGCTTTTAATTTTATGGATTTTATGCATTTTATAGACTTATGGCATTAGCTTAAAGACAACCGATCACTTTGTTTATTACATCCCTTGATAATTTGATGTATTGCATAGTGACACCCACAGTGCAAGTTCAGTGTTTGATTGTCGGTACCTCACTCGATGTCCTTGCATTTTATGGAAAAGCTAATACTTTCCTGAATCAGTCTTCCAAGGGACTATGTGTCCTCCATTTCCCCAAACAGAACACTTGCAGGTGCTCCTGGTGCTGTGGTGTATGCAAGGCTGGTGCTGTGGTGTATGCAAGGCTGGTGCTGTGGTGTATGCAAGGCTGGTGCTGTGGCATATGCAAGGCTGGTGCTGTGGCATATGCAAGGCTGGTGCTGTGGTATATGCAAGGCTGGTGCTGTGGTGTATGCAAGGCTGGTGCTGTGGTGTATGCAAGGCTGGTGCTGTGGTGTATGCAAGGCTGGTGCTGTGGTGTATGCAAGGCTGGTGCTGTGGTGTATGCAAGGCTGGTGCTGTGGCATATGCAAGGCTGGTGCTGTGGCATATGCAAGGCTGGTGCTGTGGTATATGCAAGGCTGGTGCTGTGGTGTATGCAAGGCTGGTGCTGTGGTGTATGCAAGGCTGGTGCTGTGGCGTATGCAAGGCTGGTGCTGTGGCGTATGCAAGGCTGGTGCTGTGGTGTATGCAAGGCTGGTGCTGTGGTGTATGCAAGGCTGGTGCTGTGGTGTATGCAAGGCTGGTGCTGTGGTGTATGCAAGGCTGGTGCTGTGGCATATGCAAGGCTGGTGCTGTGGTATATGCAAGGCTGGTGCTGTGGTATATGCAAGGCTGGTGCTGTGGTATATGCAAGGCTGGTGCTGTGGTGTATGCAAGGCTGGTGCTGTGGCGTATGCAAGGCTGGTGCTGTGGCGTATGCAAGGCTGGTGCTGTGGCGTATGCAAGGCTGGTGCTGTGGCGTATGCAAGGCTGGTGCTGTGGTGTATGCAAGGCTGGTGCTGTGGTGTATGCAAGGCTGGTGCTGTGGTATATGCAAGGCTGGTGCTGTGGTGTATGCAAGGCTGGTGCTGTGGTGTATGCAAGGCTGGTGCTGTGGTGTATGCAAGGCTGGTGCTGTGGTGTATGCAAGGCTGGTGCTGTGGTATATGCAAGGCTGGTGCTGTGGTGTATGCAAGGCTGGTGCTGTGGTATATGCAAGGCTGGTGCTGTGGCGTATGCAAGGCTGGTGCTGTGGCGTATGCAAGGCTGGTGCTGTGGCGTATGCAAGGCTGGTGCTGTGGCGTATGCAAGGCTGGTGCTGTGGTGTATGCAAGGCTGGTGCTGTGGTATATGCAAGGCTGGTGCTGTGGTATATGCAAGGCTGGTGCTGTGGTGTATGCAAGGCTGGTGCTGTGGTATATGCAAGGCTGGTGCTGTGCTGTGGTGTATGCAAGGCTGGTGCTGTGGTGTATGCAAGGCTGGTGCTGTGGTGTATGCAAGGCTGGTGCTGTGGTGTATGCAAGGCTGGTGCTGTGGTATATGCAAGGCTGGTGCTGTGGTGTATGCAAGGCTGGTGCTGTGGTATATGCAAGGCTGGTGCTGTGGTATATGCAAGGCTGGTGCTGTGGTGTATGCAAGGCTGGTGCTGTGGTGTATGCAAGGCTGGTGCTGTGGTATATGCAAGGCTGGTGCTGTGGTGTATGCAAGGCTGGTGCTGTGGTGTATGCAAGGCTGGTGCTGTGGTGTATGCAAGGCTGGTGCTGTGGTATATGCAAGGCTGGTGCTGTGGCGTATACAAGGCTGGTGCTGTGGCGTATGCAAGGCTGGTGCTGTGGTGTATGCAAGGCTGGTGCTGTGGTATATACAAGGCTGCCCTGGGAGCTTGGCTCTCCTCAGGCCCTTTCCTTATCTCAGCGCTCCTGCTTCTCTCCGCCACAGTAATTCCTAAATACTTTGTGGAGGAGTACATAAGTTTGCAAATAAGCAATAACTTATTTCAGTGAAGTGTTTTAGCAACCACATAACTTTATAGCTCTTCTCCCAACCAATGAATACTCCTGGAAAAATGATTACATTAAACCTATGTAAAACTCACTCTGTATCTAGAACAAGAGTATTTAGTACAACTAGAATCAGGACTTGGCCCCATACTCCATTATCCATTAATTGTGATAGCTCTTCCACTTCATGTCATAAATATGTTGATTATATTTCTTTGAGAAGGAATTACTGCTCCAGTCAGACATTAATCTCTCATCAGATTTAATTAACTTATTTACACTGCTACTTGGATTATAAAGAGCACTTAAGTAGTGTGAATTACCCGTTTGTCAAACTTAAGTTTTCACAACCTGATAATTTTCAGTGTGAGCGAGCTTCTGCTCATTTTTTTACACTCCTTAGCAAGAAGTTTTAATTATGGCTTGTAAACAGCCACAGAGAGATGATCCACAGAGCCTGAACCTTCTGTGTCATGTTTTTGTTGAGGGCAATTTTTTTCCAGCTGGCTTTTAAACCTTGAGAACAGGAGGCGGTAGGAAGGGGGGAGCAGTGATTGCCATTTCCTCACATTCGAGGAAGGGGCAGTGGTTTGAGGGACCCTGTGCTGTCACACGTGGACACTGCTCACTCTTGTGCTTGGAGGCTGTAGCTAAGTGCCACAGAGAGGGACTTTTGCTATGGATATATAACTGGGAACATGTATTCAATAGCAAAAGTACTAATAGGAGGGATCTGTGAAAAACGATATGTTGTCTGGGCTGCCCTGCTGTGAGTGCCAGCCGTCCTTGTGCAGGAGGAGTCTGAGTTGAAGGAGGAAAGACAGCCTGTTTGATTTTTATGCCTTATGTGTGTATTTCTTTCCTCTTGTGAAATGGAAACAAAGAAAAGGAACAATTGCTTCAAGTTAGGTGGATCTTAACTGGCGCAATAGTCTGTGTCTACTTCATCAAATCTCTAAACTCTGGAATAGCATCTGATAGGGTTTGTGTTTGGTTTTTTTTTTTTTAAGATTATTAAGAATGGAGAAATGTGTCAGCGTTTATTTTACTGAAGTGTTAGCAGGTACTAGCAAAGCGTCTGGGTTAATGCTGTTGCAGGACCGGCAGATCCCATGGGTACTTTCCTCCCTGCTGTTGGTGGCAGGTTTGATTCCAAGCTAGAGCTACTTCTGAGATGTCTTTCAATGCCCAGGAGAACGAATTAACTGTTCAAAACAATTGCGTTTTGCCTTCCATTGCTAATTTGCAGCCTACCTGGTGACAGGAAAGAACCTTTTTCACCTCTGGCAGTGGTGAAGCTTTTTAAATGCTGAATGTTAAAATATCATTACTTTTACCTACAGATAAGCTACCTGTGTGCTTGGGAGCCCTTGGAAAGGAATGGTTTACCTGGGCATTATGGCTGCAGAGATGTGCTGAGCTCCCTACAGGCATTTGCTGTGTTTGACCCTCCCTTTGTTTTGGCTCCTGCCTACTGAGAATTTTGGTGTGAAGAAGTTCCTCGTACCTGCTTGACAGCTTTGTTGGAGACTATTTCTGTTTCTGCCCCAGCAGGACCTCATGACAGGGAATCGGCATCTTCTCTGTGCTTGGGGTCAACCAGAATAAAGTGTGGTACCTGCGGTGCTGTTTTGCAGCAGTGTGAAATACTGTTGTGTTAAAATCTGTTGTTGCACTTGGTGCTAGTCTTTGTCGGCTTCTCTTTGAAGTGCCACAAGTGTTGGATTTAGCTATGTTCTAAAGATGTGGATCTAATGATTATTTTCAATTAAATAAAAGGGATGCCACTACTTATTTCCGTGAATGAAAGAGAGATCCCTTTTCAATAGTAGTATCCTCAGTGAGTTCTGAAGATGACTTACTGTGCAGGAAGTTGAAAAACTGACCTTGGAGAATATCGTACTTATCTACTTGTATAAAACACCTCTCTTGTTTCCTTCAACCTATGCAGTCTATGAAAGTATGATTATAGAAGTTTTGATACGGGCTGGCTCTGGAGACAGGGCTGAGCTGGCATGTGAGGCTTTGGAGCAGATTTGTCTCGGAAAATTACCTAGGATCTTTCAACCGTAGGTTGTGCTGTTGATCTCCAGCAGTCAGATGCTGGTATTGCACTATTGTGTTTATGTTCAGGTTTCTCTGTTCCCGCTTCAATGTAAAAAAAACCCATAGTGTTCTCCCTAGGAAAATGACTGGGTGGATTTGTCCTAAAGCTTTTATTCATGGGCTGGCTCTCATAAAATGCTGAGATAAGTAGGCTGGAACTAGACTTTGTGTCCTGGTGTTCAGCTGCATTATGGACACTGTGGCAGAATGAGAGCTTTGCACTCTCACCTGCCCCATAAATTGCTGTCTGTACATTTTCTGGTTGTCTGTTCTTATAAAATTTGCTGTAATCACTATCAATTGTTCTTATTACTTTGGGAATGTGCTGTATAACATGAAGTGTTAAGAGCTCTTTAACACTGAATCTGTAATGTGTGCCTGGGTCTAGCCTTTCGAATCCTGTCACAGAAATGAGATGCAACAAACTGTCTTAGCAAGGGTGAAGTGCACTAATTTAAGATCAAGGTTGTATATAGGAATGTGTATAGCAGTAATGCTGTTACTACTGCTGTCATGTATGATGTTGCTCAGATACAAGTATGCTATTTCCAGTAGCTGGAGGGTTTAGCATAGATGAGGCATAAATGGAAATAAATAGATAAGCATGTAATATCTGTAGATATTAACATTATGCCTGTCTTTTATATGATAGTGATCTCAATAGGATTTTAATCTCAGTTTTTGAAACATCTACTCCATTTCATGTATTGTTTTAATTTACACATCTTGGGCTCTGTATTTTCTCTGCTGATTATATGCATGCTCATATTATTAATACTTTGGGTTTTTTACTTCTCAGAGCAAAACAGAACAAGTAAGTTTAGGGAAATAAGAATATTCGGTACGTATCAGTGGTATGGAAGAGGCATACATACACCTTTCTGGCTGGATGATGATATCTCGGTAGCAAAAAGAACAACTGCCAGCTACAAGTGAAGAGGCAGAAATTGGAGCAACTGCTCAAAAATCACTGAAATGAAGGACCTGCTCATTTAGTGTGATTGGAGCATGTAAATATTAACTCTAAGGATGACAACACGTAAATTGGAGTGCTCAATAAAATTTGAGCACATGAAGCTGAAGTGCTACAACCTGCTATATTGATAATTTTTAAAGGCATCTGCATTTAATTTGCTACAGTATTTACATATTCATTCTGTGATTTGCTTATAGCAGAATTTCTATAAGGAAGCCACCAGTCTTTCAAAATTCACATGTACAGGTACTCATAAACAAAACAATTTTATGTGAAATATATCCTAAAAGTTTGAGCTCATGACTATTGTTAAGTAGTTAGGAGTATTAAATAATCCTAACTATGAAGTAAAGGTTTCCAATTAGTCAACTTTCATTTATTAATCAATAACAATAGTAAATAGAGGCCAATGCTGATACATGGAAATGGACAAGTTTTGTAGTAAACCCTATAGGGTTAAAGGTAGCGTGATCTTATGAATGTAAAACTAATTTTGGTGCAAGTATCCATTTAGTTGCATCACCAATTAAGACTTGGAGTCTTTCAATATGCCTTACATTTTTCAGCACTAAGTTTTATACATGCAATATTATAATGTCAAGTTTTGGTTCCTAAAAGCTCTCAAGTGCAAAGTCAGTAATTTAGGTGACATCTTCACTGTAAGGATTCAGCAAACAAAAAGCAAATATATCCCATAATTGAGTCATTCAAAGAGCAGCATTTTTCAAATAATTGTGCACTTTGTTTTGGCAGAAGTCTTGGTTTTTATAAAGCTTCTAGATAGCAAACATTGATAGTGAAGAAAAATATGGATCTTAAAATTGCAAGCATTGATTTTTTGGGTTTTTTTCCAATTGTTATTTCTCTTGCCAGTACTTTTATAAATGATGAGCAGATTCATGCAGTAGATTGTCTGGCATGATTAGAAACTCAGTAATCTTTGTTCAAGAAAATCTTTCTAGAGATTTCTGTATGTTAAAAAATGAGATAAAAGAGGAGCATTAATAGTCAAATTATTTTATAGGATCCCCAAAAGAAACAAAAATTGTCTCTCCAGGTAAAACTGATGACTGGATACTGTCAGGAGGCTGAAGTGCCTGCATCCTGCCTGGATAGCAGGGCTTCCAGCAATGGCAGTCTAATAAAGCAGTTTATTCTGACAGCTGATGAGGTTTGCTTAAATTAACTCATGACTTAATAGAAGACCGGCAAAATCATGGAGACCTTCTGTCATTTTGTCAAAGCCCTTGTGCAAAAGGAACTTTATGTGGAAGAAAAAGTTTCTTGATAATTCATAATTAAATGTCAGACTGTGAAGTGGGCAGAGCTATATGAAATATAAATGAAAAATTTGCAAAAAGTACTAAGAAAGGATTTTTATAGATTGCTGAAGCCACCACTTGCTGTTGACAAAACACAGGCTTGACCTTATTTAAATACTTATTCACTACACACAATTAAATGATTTGATAAAACTTTATATCCAACAATCTTATTAATTCTTTCTTTTAATTAATTCATTTTTCTTATACATGGTGATGTATTTCTTGCTCCTCCTCAAGAGCGAAGGTGTTAAAAATCTTTCAAGAACATGGCAAACTATGAGAATTACTTGGCTTCTCCCATTCTAGTACTGCATACTTTGAAGATGGGGGTTTGCCATGGGGAGGTGTTCCGTTCTGTGGTACAGAAGCACCTCATTATTGCAAAATAAAGCAAATTTCTCTTGGGACAGAATAAAACAAATCTCAGACCTGCTTGATCTTTAAGGACCTGGGAAGAGCTTTGTGCAATTCAGAATGAGATTGATTGGATTTCAGGCTTATAGATACTGGTTTAACTATGTGGGAAATAATGTGACATAGGAGACCTGGGGGGTTATCTCGGCTTTCTTTCAAGCTATAACAAAAGCAGTGGTTGTTAAACCACCTGTGTCTACTGTTGGGGGGGGAAAAAAAAACAACAAACCCAAAAATAAAAAAAAGCAAAGAATTTGTCAAAACCTTCACATATTCCAAATAAGTCTGAGGTCCTGTGCTATCAGACCAGTAATACCAATCCTTGATGTTGATTGCAGATTTTTATTATTTATTTTTGAGAGAGGGAATCTGGAGATGTTTTAACCTTTACGATCTAGCACTGTCACCACTGAGCACACTGCTGCATACATCAGAACTGATCCAATATATTAGATTTGTTAGAGAGGAAGGAGGGAGGAAATTAATTATTCTGGAAAACTTAGAAGACTGAAGGACCAAAGAAAGGAGTTATAGGAGTCTTGGTACATTTTGCCTGGTTATGGTGGGTCATAAGGACCGTGAACAATCATTTACTTGAAATGTGTGAAAGGTATGCAGGATGAGGCACGTGTTAAAATACTTATGGACTTTCCTAATTCTGGCCTACCAACTATTACCAAAATAGTACACTTGTTCTTGTCATGAACCTGTGCACAGGCACAGTGCAGAACTGATTACAGAACTATGAACCTAGATTGTCCTACTGTTTTGGCAGCATTTAATTCATGTTGATTGACAAGGCTGGATTTAATAATTCTGTTCTTGATGCTTTTTTTGAGTGCTTGTCTTACTTGTGACATTGAAAGGTGACGTGTTAGCAAGCAATAAAATCTATTTTAGTACTAGAAATGTTGACGGTTTCTTTTGGGGGTTTAAATTTTATTTTTTCTCATCCTTTATGTTGATATTAATATTTAAAACACATCAACTAACAAGAACAGGTTGAATGAACAGAATAGAAAATGTCTCGTAACCACTAAAAACAAATGCTCTGATTTTTCTCATTTTGAGTCCTTTCTGCTAAACCATATTATTTCGTCATGCTGTCATACTTAGTAATTTTTATGTTAAATTTGTTGTAGGTTTCTGGATTCTTTCAGTTTCTTCAATAGCTAATCTAATATATGTTCAGCAATAGGAAGAAATGTATTATATGGGGTTTAGTGTTTGATAGGAATGGTTGGACTCAATGATCTGGTGGGTCTCTTCCAACCTGGTTATTCTATGGTTCTACGATTCTATGTTTCCCTTCTGTGAGTTGCCTATGATTAATTTATTTTATGTCATCAGATATTATCCAGTGCTCATAACATCTACCACAGTAAAAGAAGTTGATGATTTTTTTTTTTTCCTCACATGCCTGAACAAAAATCTGTGCTATGGATCCTTTCATAAGTAAAAATGCATGGCCACAGCTTGCACCAAATTGGGAAGCTTTATCAGATCTTCCTTCCATCTCTTGTCTGCCAGTCTCTCTAAAAAACTGATCTAAAGGTCACTGAAGTCAATGAAAAGACTCCTATTGACTTCAGTGGGTTTGGTTCACTCCTTAAATGCCAGTGAATAAATGTGGGCTTTGCAAGATGCCTGGAGAATTTTAAAAAACCCTGGGAAAGATGAAAAAACACTGCAAAATCTTTCTCGGTAGCACAGTCCCATGAGTTCAATTCCCATTTATATCAAAGGAGCTCCAACTCTACTTTCTCCGTTAACCCTGTGTAGTTTTTCTCATTTCAGCTGAAAAATGATTGACAGAAACAATCAAGAACTGTTTGTCACCTACCTTTGCTTTGGTTTAGCTGTGAACTAGAAGCATTAGGGGATTTACACTCATGACCTTTGATTATTGCATACTGTAATGTAAAAACCCAGCTAACTGCCATGAGCCAGAGTTCCAACAGAAGGGAACTGTTCTGCACTTTTCACTTAATCTTGTTCATGTTTCTTTATCTTCTTTACACCGTAATGCATATTTGCTAGTAGCGACTTCTTGTCTTGCTCTTAATTTTTTTGGAAACTGTCTTTGCGTTTGCGAGATTGTAGGTTTCATATACTTTTTAAAAAGTGGGCGATCTCTAAATACCTCTTACTTTTTAAGACATTTTTTGATCTCCTTTCTAGCCTCTTTTATCCTTCATATTTTTCTGCTCCAGTGTGGCTTCAGAGGCACTTCCTGTGAGCGCTGAACTTTCGGAAAAAATTACATGTACTACTAATTTGTCACAGGATGAATAGTCACCCAAACAGTCTTACTTAGGCATATTGAAACTTGCCACTTACCTGAAGGGCTTTAAGCTGTAGTCAGCTGCAGAGCACCAGCTTGCTGAAGAACTTGTTGCAAAATTACAAAGATGCATGTTGCCACCCTTTGTAAAGTGACTAAATGCAATACTAATTTTTTATGGCCATTTCTTGGGACCTGTCAAGAGATTATTATGGATCTCATGTCCTTATTGAAAAAAATATAAAATCTCTCTAGATTGCTTGCTCCAACCCAAAGAGCTCTTGCCTTCACCTTGGATATGGTTTAGAGCTGCCTTTCCCACAGTGACCTGCTGATATAGTGAGAGTTTCTGGTGGGACTGGCACTAGCTTAAGGGAAGCTTTACTGAGAGGCCACGTCTTTGGAATTATTGGGGGGTGGGAATATGCAGGCTACAGGGACAGGTCACTCTGTGTTCAGTGGAATGGTGATATTAGTGTATTCTTCTAGCCTGTGTTTTATGCACCACTCGTAAGGTTAGATATATATGGATGTAAAGTTTTCACTACTGTGAAGTCAATTTCTAATAACAATTGCCCAATATAAGTCTTACATTCTCTAAGAGACCTCATCAACCTGTTTTGCTAGATTTAGAGGCTCCTGTCAGTAGCAAGAATATATTTTGATTTTTGGAAATACTTCTTTGTCTTGCACTACTTTTTGCATAGTTTATAGGGACTAATATTAATAGAAGATTTTTTGCAAAAGAATAAGGATGAATTTTGTGGTGTGATTTTTTTTTTTAGAGGAAAATAAGCCTTTTGTGGTCGTTACAATCATAGAATTATTGAGGTAGGGAAAGAACCTTAAGATTGAGTATAACCGTAAACCTAATGCTGCCAAGTCCACCACTAAACTATGTCTCTAAGCACCACATCTACATATCTTTTAAATAACTCCAGGGATGGTGACTCAACCGCTTCCCTGGACAACCTGTTTCAATGCTCAACAACCCTTTCAGTGACAAAATTTTTCCAGTGCTATGTTTTTCAGAACTGTCAGGGTTAATTACACTATACTTTCTCTGAAGCAAGTTAAGCATACATAAATATTTAACGTTTTTTTCAGGGACTTTACTAATTCCTTTTTACATGTATTTGCTTCATGGGCTGTGGGGGCTTGTTGAAATAAGCTTGCAACGAGATGATTGCAGGCTGTTAGGTTGCTATTGCAGCATTTGTGGTATCCAAGAAAACTTACTGTTCCGAGATACACTGTTCACTAATTGAGATTGGACACGCTGTAATACTTAGATAATTCAGTGAGATAACACTGGAGGAAGAGAAAACTCAATTTTGAATCTTGCCTTTCTTGTCTGGTTGTGAAAGCCCTGACAGGTCAGAATTCATGTGAGGAATGGGAGGACATTGCAGCTTTATTTGACAGTTTAATGAAGTCCCCTAACGTCAGATCCTTACCACTGTGTAATGGATGAGCTTGTTCCCTCTTGCTCTTTTCAGTTATCTTGAGGACTCATCAGCCTTAAGTGAGTTGTCTGCATTCAAGAATACCCAACCATGTGTTTAGAAATTCCCTTTGCCTCTGTGGTGATTTAGCCTGTTCAGGGGTCTTTGTGTAATACTGCTGTGTGATTCAGATGCTCTCTGAGGTTGCTGAGCTTGGCCAGTTAGAAGTGGTGGGCTTTTCATAGTCTTAGTAGTAATAATGGTTAAGAAAGGATGTAATTTTTTGATCACTTCTCACTTGCACTGGCTAAACATGTGCTGAAGACATCTATTTTGTGTTCCATGCCATGCTGTTGTACAGGGATTCCTGTACCAACTTATCAAATTTTTTTCCTTCTATAAGAGCGTTTAGCAATGTGAATAACATCTGTCACACTTGGATAGTATTCTCCCATCTCATCTGTGGAAACAGAATTGGGTTATACAGTATATGCTTTGCTTTTAGAGGGGCTGTTTATTTTGGCTTTAGTACCTACTTTTCATCTCATGTGTGTCTTAAGAGATCTAATGATTTGGGGCTATTCTGCACTTTGTATTGACGTTTGTAGGTCTTATGGTGGTAAATAGGTCACTCGTGATTTTCTCTTAGTCCCAGACAGCTTTCGCTGCTTTCACAAATAAAATGGTGTGCTATTAATATACTCCATCAGATACTGTATTTTTGATTTGTAGACTGTACAGGGTGGATGTGCTCTGAGTAATGCAGGGACATTGAGGACATATTGCATCTTTAATCTGATGGACATTGAGGACATGTCTTAAATTTTGTATTTGTAAATGACTCAATACTAGAAAGATACAATTGCCATTAAATTTTCTACCTTAGTAGTGAAATCTAGTAGTGGACTCCAGCTGCTGTGCAATGGAGGAGTGAATGTTGGTTGGAATTCAGGGAACTAGAATAGCGTTACTGTTACAAACTAGCTGTTTTCACCAATTCTAATTAACTACTGAAAATGTGACCTTTTGAAGAATAAAGACATTTATAATGTCTGTAGAGGAGAGAAACCTCATTGAGTCACTGTATTCTGTAGAAGGCTTTCAAACAAACTTTTGTGTAAGGTAAATGTTAGCATACATAAATCCAATGTGCTTTCATGTTGCTTTGTGTTTTTTTTAAGTGAGCCTGTGGTGGTGCAACCGCCAATACTAATCATTGTTGTTAATTAGAATGTGTTAGGTGCCACTAAGAATTTAGCTGGAGAACATTGGATTATATCCTGCCATATTAACTGCTTTTATAATGTGCTGATTATGAAACAAAATTGTACACGTATATGGAAAATCCAAAGCAATCCAGTTTATCTGCTTCTGGCATTCTCTGGTGTGGAAAACACCAGAACAGTTAGAAGAGAAAATTTCTAGAGGTAAAAGTGGGAACAGTCTGTATGATTTTACTGTGGCATGAGATATTTGTGATCAAGATGATATCATACGCATGTTTTGTTTTCATGTTAATTCAAATGGTGAGGGGCATGCTTTGCCTTAGATTTGAATATGACTTGACGTGCTGTTTGTCACCTGAGTTAGATTTGTATGGAAAATACTGGAAGTATCAGTTCACTTACTGATTATTTTTAAATGGCTTTAGACTATGTATATACAGCACTTTAGTTCATTGAACTCTTGTCAGCACAAACATAATGTATAAGACAATTGCTTCACTAGCATTCAATTATTACAATTATAACCTTATTATGTTGTATCAGCTTTTTGTTTCTTGTAGTTAATAAAAAGCATTCAAGTTTTGTTTATATTTTTTTTTTGCCTATAGCAGTGAAAGCACTGCCTTTTTCAGAAAAAGAAGAGTAAAATGCAAAAAGTGTGTAAGATATGAACAGAAAAGGCCATTGAGAAATTTTAGTGATGTGGTAAAATGAAATGAAGGCTTATTTACTTCTGCATAGCTTTTCAAAGCTTGGCTCTCTATTTAGGATTTGTAACTGCTATCAATTTATTATAACTCCTGTTACCATTTTAAGGGAAAAGACTGGTGGAATATTTTAGGAAATGAAAGCTTCTAGTTCATTGCCCTATTTCTTTTCTCCTTCCTTCTTTTCCTTCAAAGTTCATTAAGTGATGTATAATTACTGAAATACCAGGTTGCTTTATTGGCAATGCTAGTCCACAATTTCTTCCTTCTGCTGACATAGTGGGGAAAAGATTTTATGCAAGTGTCCTTTTTTCAGGTCAAAGTAACAGCTAACTCGTTCTAAGATGAAGTGGGGAAAAAAAACTTCTCTTGGTTTAATTTAGTGATATTAATCAGATCTACCAAATTATGATTTTTTTTTTTTATATCTAGCACCTACTGCCTTTTTCCAACTACCCCACCAAGCCTATTAAAAGATGCAACCTCTTTATTAACCTTGCTTTTCTAATATCTGATCATTACACTGACAAGGATGTTTGGTTTAGGTGAGCATCTAGAAATCACAGAATCACAGAATAACCAGGTTGGAAGAGACCCACCGGATTGTCGAGTCCAACCATTCCCACCAATCCCTAAATCATGCTCCTAAGCACCTCGTCTACCCTAACCTTAAACACCTCCAGGGACGGTGACTCAACCACCTCCCTGGGCAGACCGTTCCAATGCCTAACTACCCTCTCCGTGAAGAATTTTTTCCTAATCTCAAGCCTAAATCTCCCCTGGCGGAGCTTGAGGCCATTCCCTCTCGTCCTGTCCCCTGTCACTTGGGAGAAGAGGCCAGCTCCCTCCTCTCCACAACCTCCCTTCAGGTAGTTGTAGAGAGTAATAAGGTCTCCCCTCAGCCTCCTCTTCTCCAGGCTAAACACCCCCAGCTCTCTCAGCCGCTCCTCATAAGATTTGTTCTCCAGCCCCTTCACCAGCTTTGTTGCTCTTCTCTGGACTCGCTCCAGAGCCTCAACATCCCTCTTGTGGTGAGGGGCCCAGAACTGAACACAGTAAATGTAGATATTTATCAGAAATATGGCTAAAATTTCAAATTCATTCTTTCATATGTAGAACTCCTCTAGAGTTTCAGGGCTCAAACACCTCACATAGGCCTTGGTAATGGTGACTAACAGTGTTTCAACAGTTTCTGGATCCTAGACTCTCTGGTTTGATTCTTAGGCTGAACTGCATGGTCTGGGGCAGAATGGCTCCAAATTGCACCCAAATATAACGTGAAATTCATGTTCCTTGACCAAAGCTGCAGGGAAAATCTGAAAATAGGAGTCCTAATATTTTAATACAAAATAGTAGTAAGTTACCTCAAAATTTATAACCAACATACACCAAATCAAATAAATCCATCTTGGGTATCTCACATCAAAATGAACAGAAACACAAATGAGACGGATTAGTGCCGTTTATTTCCTTCCCTAATTATTTTCAGCTCTTGAGTCTGCCGAACTGTCTGAGATGAAATTCTGTTTTTTTATCACAAACACCCTAGCCAGTTTATATCACAGATGGTTCAAATCTGACCTTTTAGAAGCTAAATGAATACCTCTTAAAAAAAGACAAAATAGCCTGGTACATCCAGATGGTATGTTATGATCATATTACCTGATCATTTTTGAAGGAGAGGTGAATTTCTGACAGGAACACATCGCACACATCACTGTGCAAACTTTGGTTGAGGCACAGCCTCAGGTTAGATGTTCTGTCAGTCAGGTAATGAAGATAAAACAAGTAGCTGGCACACAGATACACAGACATCATGAGCAAATTATCTTGTAGATATAAATGGAATGCATACAGACTTACATGTACACATATACTGTTATTTTTTAACAAGTTTGGCTCATTGCTCTTGCAACTAAGACAGCTGAAGGTAATCTGAGTGTGTTCGTGACATTAAACACTTCCTCATGGTTTTGTAGAAATAGGATAGACTTGTAAGCAAGAGCAGTAATGAGCTTATACATTTATCCTATATGAATAAAAGGATGAGTGTCACAATTGAGTTGTTATTTTGCCTGTTTCAACTAAAGGAGCTTGTACCATCAGGTACCTTTATTCTGACTGTACTTACAGTCTGAGAAGTAAAATATCCTAATGGGTGTTCTGCTAGGAGGGGTACTATACAGTTGTGGTCATGTCACATAATGCAGTGGATCCTGCTGGACTAGGCTGATGGGGAAGCTGTAAAGCTTTTGGCTCTGGTGAGTTTTTCTGACTTGCAGCCCTGCTCCAGTACTGTAGGTAGGAAGTGGGAGAGGTAAACAGATATAACTTCACTTTTGTGAAATTTACACCTGGTTTTGGGGTAGCAATGTTCCAGATACTATATAACCTTTGGATTATGCGTTGCAGGTCTAGCATATAGAATACTTTCCAGGTTTGCTTGGAGCACATTTTTACATGGTTTTGCAAGCACTCTGAGGAAAAAATAGACAACCATTTTTAGACGGAAGCCTTGGTGTGCCTTAATTCAAAGTAGGAAACAAGGTTTTGAAAAACAGTTGCTCATAGGTCAGATCAGCATCTCTTTGTTTGAAACGTAAAAGAATAAAGATGACTTTTTCACTTACTGTAAATGAGCATGGTTACAATCCTGCGTCCTGTTAGTATCTGTCCTATATCTGCTCTTGTAGATTTTAGTAGTACTATTCATATGAATACAAGGCCCACAAGGGAAATCTTTGGCACTTTACTGGAATAAAATTCTCATGTTGGTTGCTGCTTCAGCAAGGAGGAAAATACTTGTCCCTCTTTGCTGTAACATCCATTTTGATAGACTTAGTGCACATTATCATTATAACAAGAAACAAGAATCAATGCTACTGATTAATGTAATATTGCATGTTAATGAGCCATGATCCTGTATCATGTAGGCAGCTATATCCTTGAGACATATATCCTTGAGACATATTTAAATAAATAACATTAAGAAGAAAGAAGCCTTCAAATAGCTAAATGGTTTTAACTTAAGTCCATAAAATCAATGAAAATGGAAGCTAAAGCTCTTGCTTATCTATTAATTCAGGACTGTGCCATCTTCAGGTCAGTGTTACAGCACACATGGGACAAAATATCCTTGAATGATTTTGTACAAGATTATTGCAATAGCCAGACACAGGGAGATAAGGTAGAGATAGACTGATAGGCTTAAGTCTGAAATGGCCTGTTTTCATGGGTTTATTTCAAACTCCTCACATTGTGCACTTCTTGTGTTTATTGTATCACCTTGTAAACCTTTGCTTCTGTGGCCATCTAATTTGTAAAGAAGGCAACCTTTAAGCTGACAAGCTGCTTTAGGTATTTCTAGTTCCAATACAAAAGGGAAAAATACAGGCAATACTGTGACCCTGACACTGTAAATGGGATGTATCTTTCTTGCATGATCATGTTAGGGAAACGTTTGCTGATATTTATTATTGGGGCTAAAACTTTCTCTTTAACAGAGGTATGAATTTCAGTTGTAAAAACACTTGTGTTTCAGTCTGATCCTATTTGTATTCTTGGCTTTTCATATATGTTCAATGCAGAAACTGTTTTCCAACCAATAACAAAACACTGATCTATGTTATGTCCCACATAATGTTTGGGATTATATACTTCTTTTTTTCATTTCTCTGTTCTCTCCCTCTTTTAATAATCTCCCTTCATAATCTTTATTTCTTCTTTACCACCAATAAGAATACTAAGCTACAGAAGTGAATTTTACTTCGTTGTTATATTTATGGTCATTGTAAACTCCTCTGGAGTGAACCCAGACTGAAGTCCTCTATGGAAATAGCCCTGTCTCCTGTAATCATAAGTGTCATCTTTGAGGATGACAGCTTCTAAGTTTCTGGTGAACACTGTTCTCGTGGGATGTTAGTGTTGTGAAGAGGGGTGCTCCCACAGGTATTTTAAATCAGTTCCTTAGAGGGTTTGGAAGTATAACGGCCAGATCTTGAATCTGACTGGGTATTCTGTGGGGAATTGGTCAAGAGAAAGAAAGAGGAATGGTACATTGTTAGCTATTGATATGACTAAGGATTTAAATGGCTGCATTTTGAATGAAATGAAACTTTTAATTCACAAAAAAAAAAAAAAAAAGGCATCGGCTAGCCAAAAGATCACAGGCAACAAGGTACCACTGATTTTTAGTGGAGGACCATGTCTGTCCCTTGTATATTTACTTTCAATGCAAAGGTAATAATTTTTGGAAAGAAATTTACCTCAGGCTTTGGTCAGTGGCTGTGCATTGCCTCAGGGAGCTCTGTAGTATGGGAGCCTTTTGGTACATAACATGTAAGGCTTTTGCTTCTCATCATCTTGACAGGTTTTTAGATTTTTTTGGTGCTATTAGTACTTCCTGATAAATCCTGTTTTAGATTACTTGTTTCTTTTTTTTTTTCCACTTAATTGTGGTTTCTAGTTAATTTGTTGTGAGGTTCATAATGCTTCTGGTCTTTGTGAAGTGTGCTAGAGGGAAATATGTATTTATACATAAGGTTATATGTTACTTAAATATTTTATAAGCAACACATCATAAAGAATTCATGGTAAGCTTCTGAGAAAAGAAGAACCAATTGAATAAAAATAAGCGTGACTGGTAATTTAATATTAGCAGGAAAGACATTTCTCTAGTAAAATTTGTCATGAACCTGAATCTCTAGCCACAGTTATTAGAAGTGAAATATTTTTGTTCTGGTCATCCAACTTATTTATAGAATAGGTATTTTTTTACTGTACAAAGGTTGCATTGTTTCTCCTACTCTCAGGTATTTGCCTTGGAAACATCTCTGTTCAGTTGCAAAATGTTGTATGGCAACAAATTGAAAATAGTAATGACTTTAGTGATTGAAAAGGAGATTTAGGGGGTCTCTGATGCAGCAAGCCAGCTGGCATTTAGCAACTTTGATTTTCAGCGAGGAAGTGAATGCACTTGTTTCCCCTGGAAGGCTGGTCCACCTTGGAAGAGAAGTCTTCTGAACAGAAGATTGTTTTGGTGACTGGCCTTCGTGTGGATTCCTGCTGTGGCAGCTACATTGAAAAGCCACCCTTGAATATGTTCTGCTTTTCTGCCTCAGTGCTGGTGCTGTCAGCAGCTGGTTTTTGTCCATAGGATGTCAGATGTCACCTTCACAGTTCATAGTGATCCACTAAGCTGAAATGGTCTACTGCTCTTTATCAGAGAAACATAAGTGAATTTGTCTTTTGGGAACCATGGAGAAATTTTGAATAGCTGTGAGAGGATTATTTTTACCTGAGAGGTTTAGTGTGTTTCAGTGCAAAGCATGTGGATTACTATTTTACAGTAAGCTGTATTGTTGTGTTAGACTGTACCTAAAAGGATCAATAGGAAAGCTGTAGTTACCCTACACTTGCATTGAGTTGTGCTGTGTGGATGGGAACATCCAGAGATCATCCTCCTTTTATGCACCTGTGAAGAAAAAAACCTTAATTGTGATAGACTGGATAAATGAAAATTGAGTAAGTATAGGGACAGATTTGTTTTTTACTGGTTTAGGAATAGCTTCATTGGAATTGACTTTTATGAACTCAATAGAGTGAAAGTGGAACAGATGAGAGGAGTAGGAATTTACAGTTCGACTATTTTCTTTTTTTAGATGACCAGTATTAGTGACCCATTAACATTTAGACTCTGAAAGTTTCAGCACTCCCTTTCTAAGAAAGATATAAAAATCCATTCTAAACATCCTATGATATCGCCAGGATTTATAGGTAAACCAGAAGCAAATATGATGGAGTTACAAGAATAAACACTTATTTCTTCCTTAATATATATATAATTTCTGGTGGTATATAAAATCACTCAAAAGATGTAAAGCATAGATGTAACTTTCCAAAAACCTTGACGAGAACTCTCAAAATCAGCTTAAAGAATGAGATAAAAAAAAACCCTGACCATACAACACTGGGGTTCCCCACAGGGATCTTTTATTTGAAGATGATTTACTAACTGTAATGATGAATTGAAAGTTAATCGTCAATTACCAGAATAAAGTGTTCTGAACTGAAACGATAAAGACCTGGATTTACTTCCCAATATCTTGATTCCTTTTCTTATCTATCTGTACTTACCCTTTCAAGGAGCATTGCAAGCAGTTCTCGCATGTACTTTAGCAGCAGTTGCGTAATGCTGCTTAGGACTGAGACTTCAAAAGAGAGAATAGCATGCAAAAACCAGCCACAGAAGTTTCCTGAAGGAGATCGGAAACTACAAAATAAAGAACAAAAATCTTAAGTTTGAGATTTGGATTGATGTACTACCAAGACCTGAAAATGGAGAAAACAACACATTGTTAACATAGCAGTAAAACGGAGTTGACAACAAATAAAAAAGCTTTGTCTGCTGCAAGCTGGAGCAATATTCAGATTAAAAACAAGTAAGGAGAAACACAGTGGAAGGATGGGCAGACAGCCGCAGGAAATCCCACTTTTTAATAATATTTTCTATAAACTCGTGAGAAGGTTTTTGTTTTTCTTTTTTTTTCACTTCAAACACGAAAATGGATATTTGGAATGGTTAAGGTGGAAACAGAAGCAAGAGGCAGAAGTAGGAAGAATGCATGGTAGTTTGCGTGACATGAAAGAACGTTTTTGCACACTTCAAATCGGCTTTACCCTTAGCAGGCGTAAGTGTTGCAGTATCAGAAACAAGTATCTGAGCTCATGATTAGACCCTGTAGCAGAAGCTTGCCTTGTCTTGGCACAGAGTATGGAAATAAAGGGAATAGATTATTTGCTTTTGGATGCATCTTTTTCCACATAGCTTCTAGAAAAGACGGAAGATATGCTCCCTTCTCACGGGATGTGGTGGCACATAGCAACTCAAAAACTTTACAATAACTTTTTCTCAGCTAGCCTTGTAAAATAATTTTCAGCCAGTTAGCGGGAGAAAAATGAAAGCTCTCTTACTTCAGAACTTAAAAAAGGGATGCAAGCCCTAACACAGGTAGCCTGCCAGAACCAAAGCGTGGGAGGTAGAGGGCAAGTCTGAATGAGAAAGAAGACTCACCTACACAGTACAATCTCTATGCTTCTCTACAGGTGCAGGGCTAGCTTTGCTCGGCTAGTTGTGCTTTCTACAGAGACCTTTTTTTGTCAGTATAGCTGATGTAGTAAGCTTACTTTACACTTTTTAGCAGAACAGATCCTCCACAGGCTCCTCAAAATGAAAAACAGAAATGACCTGTGAGACCACACATGCAAGACCAATATAGGTGCATGATACTGTCCACAGCAGAAGGAATTTCAGATAAAGACATTCTGTGCCTTGTTGTAGCCAAAGAATCTGCAGTTCCAAGTAAGGTATTGAGGTACTATGTCATGGCAAAATGCATCTTGTAAGGGACAAAAATGAAAAAGCATCAAACCCACGTGTAACTAATTTATCCTTATAGATAAATCTGCATTATTTGTGTATTAATTGTGCCTGCGTTTAAGCCTCCAGAACAGGGCTCAACAGGAAGGTTAAGCGTACTTAGATCTTGAGTGCGATCATGAAGCACCTGCAAGAGAACTGGGTGATCAGGCCCAGTCAACACGAGTTCATGAAAGGCAGGTCTTGCCAGAGTAATCTGATCACCTTCTATGACCGAGTGACTAAACTCTTGGACGAGGGAAAGGCTGTGGATGTGGTCTTCGTGGACTTTAGTAAAGCCTTTGATACAGTTTCTCATAGCATTCTGCTAAGGAAACTGTCGGCCTCTGGCCTGGACGGGTGCACACTCTCCTGGGTGGAAAACTGGTTGAATGACTGGGCCCAGAGAGTGGTGGGAAATGGAGTTAAATCCAACTGGAGGCCAGTGACAAGTGGGGTTCCCCAGGGCTCAGTCCTGTTTAATGTCTTTATCAACGACCTGGATGAAGGCATCGAGTGCTCCCTTAGCAAGTTTGCAGATGACAAGCTGGGTGGAAGTGTGGATCTGCTGGAGGGTCGGGAGGCTCTGCAAAGGGATCTGAACAGGCTGGACTGCTGGGCTGAGACCAACGGCATGAGGTTTAACATGGCCAAATGCCGGGTCCTGCACTTGGGGCACAACAACCCTAAGCAGAGGTACAGACTAGGAGAAACCTGGCTGGAAAGCTGCCAGGAGGAGAAGGACCTGGGGGTGTTGGTTGACAGTGACTGAACATGAGCCAGCAGTGGCCCAGGTGGCCAGGAAGGCCAATGGCATCTTGGCTTGTATCAGGAACGGCGTGACCAGCAGGTTTAGGGAGGTTATTCTCCCTCTATACTCGGCACTGGTGAGACCGCACCTCAAGTACTGTGTTCAGTTCTGGGCCTCTCACCCCAAGAAGGATGTTGAGGCTCTGGAGTGAGTCCAGAGAAGAGCAACAAAGCTGGTGAAGGGACTGGAGAACAAATCTTATGAGGAGCGACTGAGAGAGCTGGGGTTGTTCAGCCTGGAGAAGAGGAGGCTGAGGGGAGACCTCATTGCTCTCTATAACTGCCTCAAAGAAGGTTGTAGAGAGGAGGGAGCTGGCCTCTTCTCCCAAGTGACAGGGGACAGGACGAGAGGGAATGGCCTCAAGCTCCACCAGGGGAGATTTAGGCTTGAGATTAGGAAAAAATTCTTCACGGAGAGGGTGGTTAGGCATTGGAACAGTCTGCCCAGGGAGGTGGTTGAGTCACCGTCCCTGGAGGTGTTTAAGGTGAGGGTGGATGAGGTACTTAGGGGCATGATTTAGTGATTAGTGGGAATGGTTGGACTCTATGATCCAGTGGGTCTCTTCCAACCTGGTGATTCTGTGATTCATACAGTTCTTCCATGCTTCCCAGTGCACAGCAGTAGGCATCTGTGCAATAACTGGTTTTATTCATACTGTTTGAGATTACCCTCTGCTGAGTGGTCGTGACTAAAACCAAGTGTGAAAACATTATTATGAACTCTGAAGGGGAATGAAGCAGTATAGGTAGTATTTAGATGTTTAACTTCCTGATGTTTTAACAGTTTCCCACTTGGGGAGTAGAAAAAGAAACTTGCTCTTTTCAATATTTCCACTATTGTAGAAAGAATCATAGAATTGAAGCCACACAGATGAAGAAAGCAATTAACAGCAGAAAAAAGATAAAGGGTGCCCACCTCCAGTGGATGTAGAAAAAACTAATTTTGCTTTGAGAACTTTTATAATAGAAGGTTAAATTATGAGGCTTCGTAAGAAACCATTTAGACTATCATTTCTTGCTGAGGTCTGTCTTATATTTCTGTGTTAATTGTGAAGTTACTTTTTCCAACGTTACAAAAAATGCAGAAAAAGTCAAACCTCGGTGGAAATGAGTTAAAAAAAGAAAAATTAAAATCTGCTTCTTGGAAGAAGGGGCTTAGTAGAAACAGGAATAAGAAAAAAAATACTATGTGATAGCACTTACCTTAAGATACTGATAAAGAGGAAACAGTGTTTAACAGTTTCATTTGAGTGAATTGTTCAAAACTGATAGCTAATGGCTATAATATCCCCACTATTTTTTAAAAATTATGTAGAAATAAATAGTATACTGTTGACCTACTTAATGTTTGAGAGTTTCTGGCAAATCACACAGATGAAGGTTGCAATGCATCTCACTTTTTAATGCTCAGTGTTTACTGGCTTGGTGAAGAGGAATGCACAATGAAATGAGAAATTTTTAAATCACTTCTGCTACATGTTTTATGTGACCTCAAGCCATTTCATCACTCACTTGTTTGCATTTCCATTTAGAAGAATGAAAAAAGCATTTGTACTTCATAGGTGAGCTGTGATCGTAAATTCATTAATTTATAAGAAATACTCAGATACAGGAGTGTTGTAAGAACAGTAATAAACAGAAGAAATGTTGACAGCAGAAATAACTGATGGTCAAAAGGTAGTGGAGATGCAGTACTTGACTCCCTTTTGTCACTCTGAAAATTTCTCCAATTGGTTCTAGCTTAGATCTCAGAAGACCCTGAATCTATGACTCTCTAAATTGCAATTAATGTAAATTTGCACAGTAGTTGAACCTTTGACTTCCTTTTCCCTCTACTCAGCCTTGAAAACCTGCACAAAGCTTCTGTTTCTGACCATGCTGTGGGAGAATTATGCTTAAGTCACCTTATGTTAAGACTTAGGTTCAGTCTTTAGATATGTTACTTCTGCAGCAGCCCCTCCTGTTTTTCCACTAATGTCATATAATGCCTGTGTTAGGTTTAATCCCGAACAGCTCACTGATGTATCTGTTTATTTTCTCATTTTTCTTACATATCTGTTCAGCTTCCTGTTTTCTGAACTCTAGAAATTAATTCTAGCATAGTTATATTATGTCTTACATTCACAGAATCTGAGTCATTTCAGTTGCCATCTGTTGTATATTTTGAATTTTTGCATTGTGCTTCCTATAATCTGATAGTCAGAAAGGTACACGTTACTCCAGTACTATTTTATTATATGCTTAGCAGTCCCAGAGGCCTGACAAGTGATGATAGATTTCTTACCCTCTCAGAAAATCCACGATACTATTGTCTTTTGAAGTTTATATAAAGCGTTTGTTTTCCACCTGAGATGTTATGCATAGAGTTAATAACAAGACCTTTTCTACAGCATTGTTTTCAATGTATTTATATTTCAGAATTTAGAATGATGACTCACAAAGTGCATAGCTTAATATTTTGAAGAAAAGGCTTTCTATTATAAATGAATTTAAATATAGGCTTTTAAGAAACCTTGTTTGCTACAAACAGTGCACACAGTATTGCAGAGTCTATCAAATATTCATAGAGTAATGGGTTATACTCTTCCAAATGTGTATTTTTTTTTCTTTTGCCTGTGCAGCATAGCAGTGTACCTTGCATCACCCACTGCCCTTGTTTTGTACAAAGATCTGTGTTAGCAGTGGGAGGTCTTCCAGTCCAATAAGACTGTTTATATGGATGATGTCTCTACAAGCACAATGCATGCTTATTTTTAAATTATAGGAAGGATTCCAAACTCAGTCCTACACTTACGGCTGTTGCTCATCCTAATGACTTTTTAAAAAATGATGAAACAACAATTTTGCTGTGTTAAGTACCTAATAGACAGTTGCCATAGCCTTGTCTATAATGAATTCTTATAAATTCGATTCGGTGTTTCAGTGCTCGTAACTCCAGGAGCACTGGCAATCTTATTTTTATTTCCAAAACCAGCATATAACTGCACAGTATACATTTCTCAGCTTTATTCCAAATCCTCTAAAGAAACAAGGAGCATGTAGATTCTCACCCAGCTACTCCAGTAACTCTTAGCCTGAAGGAGCTATGAGTTTTACACTAAATCAAATTCTGTAGAAAGTACATCACAATCATAGTCTTACTCTTAAAGAACAGGAAAATCCGATTTTGACCATACTCATCCTTCTGCTGGAATAACTGTTGGAAACATGCAGCAAGAAGTAGTCAATCCTTTTTTTCTCTTGTAGACACCTCTAACCACTGCCTAGGGAAAGGATAAGCTACATCCAATAGCACTCTCCTCTTATTTCCCTTTCTTCTTCCATCCTCCTCTTGTGACTCTCTGTTAATCCCTTTCATCCTCTAAGGCCCAACATCTAATGTTACTCTTGTCCTTTAACTCTTCCAAAAATAAAATTCTGTAACTGCTTCTGAGAAATGCTTTTTATATATGTCCAAGTGCCTGTGATATTTCTAAAAAGATCTTGGACATCTAAGTGCTGTGTGAACTACTTATTTTTAATGGCAAAATGTTGACCTAGGATCAGTGTGTGTTTCAGAAAACACAGCAAAATGGAAATTCATCCTTTTACAAAAGGCTGCTGAAGGCTTATGAACCATGTGAATTTCACTCAGGCTTTTAAAGTAGGGCATAACTGCAACTTGCTTTTGTAGTGTGGGCCTTTTCCTGGCTTTTCTGACTTTTCATTTTTAGAAGCCTGCATTTATATTCATTTGGGGGCATTTCACTTAACTGGGGAGTCATGGTTTACTAAAGTGGATCTAGAGTTGTAAATACACCCCTCTTTCCATAAGCTAGCACTACGGTATAATGTAGGGGTCAACACTACATCTGGGTGCCACACTCATTTTCAGATTTAACATAACAAAAAATAAATCTCTAATTCTTCTGGACTATAGCAGTCATTACTCTTTACAAGTAAATAACTGATCTGTAGCACAGGTCTAATAACCATCGTAGTGTGGTTTTCAGTGTTGTTTTGACAAAAGAGAACAAATTTCCAGTGTTGCTGGAGTAACTCCACTTTCCTTTGCACAGATGCTAATTAACCCTTGACTAAGTTAACTATTAGGAGGGGTGGGACTGTTAAATGTGATGATGATTATATTCTTGATGATTATATTCTTGTGAGCTTACACACTGAAATAGCTTGCTATTCTATCATACTACTGAAAGAAGGAAGCAGTGAGTTTAAAATTAAAAATATTAATTTAAATTTGTTAATATGTCCTGAGGTTAAATTAGCTTGCTTAGAATTTTTTTCTGGGCTGCCTGGCATTCTGGTGCTATCCAGTTGCTTAATTCCAGGTCCTGTGAAATATTTAAGGCCTAAAACCCAAGCGTGCTTAAGGCAGCATAATACCTAAATCTACTTTCCCTTCTACTCTTTTTCTTAGAGTACATTTTTGAAAATTCTGTATTATATTCTTTGCAATGTCTGCTGAAGATCCTGTTCATGTAAGCAGGTTGAATCTAATAACACTCACAGGAGTAACTCATGTATTGAAAGCTGCTCAAGTGCTTAAATTTTAAATGCTTCACCACATCACTACTGTAGCCTTGATTTCCCATCTGTACAATGTGTACCATCCTGAGGTACATGAGATGATTTTAATTTCATTATTTTACATTCTCTGTGAGACTGCTCAGAGAAATACGTTCTTTGAGCCAGAGTTGTACTGGTTTAAAAAGTATTTGTTTTCTTTGTAAATTAAATGAACAAATTTAAAATGGCTTGATGGCTTATGATGGTAATAAACATACATCTTAGTTTTCAACACTTTAGCATTTTATATCAGCAAATAAGAAGCAAGTATGTGATCACTATGGCTTAGTATTCAATGTTCTGGCTAGTGTATTTCTAGGAGCTGAGATTTGCCTCTGATTACAATCTTGACTTCTTTTCCTATTCGCTAACACTATTAGTCACCCAATTAGTCAGCTGATTATCTTGAATTAATGCTATCAATTCATATGTTTTCAGATTTGAGTTTGAAATGTTATGTTTCTGGCAGTGAACTGCACTAATTGAGTGTGTTTGTTAGATGGAAAATGACTTGATGCAAAATGCTCTCCTTTTCCTTCCTCACACTGAAATCTAGGAAATCCAAAGTTTTTTGCTACTGCCAGAATCCACAATTTTTCTCAAAATAAAATTGAGGGCGGGAAACTTTGTAAGCAGGATTGTCCTACCAAGCACTGACTTGTTGTTCACTATCTAAGGTGAAGGCGCACTTGTCTGTGAACTTTCTTTCTGCTTATCCTGGCCACACCGCCTTCTCCCCCAGACTTGGTATTCACATTTTATCTTGACACATAACCAGGCAAGCACACGTTTGCAGGGTCTGCAGGAGAGAGAGCGGTCGAGAGTGTGCTGCAGGATGCCAGAACCATCCCCCCTGTTCACAGCCAGGCCAGTGCCTGAGGTCCCTGGCGTGCCTGGCTCTAATAGAGCTGCTAATTCATCTACAGCAAGGGCTGTCCATTGCTGTGCTGTGGGATTTCTATTCCACCAAATAGGTTATACTGGGAAAATTTGTTGTTCACTATTTGCACTCTTTGGCAGTATCTTACTTCTGGACTTCATCAGCCAATAATATGAAAGCAGTAAGGAAGATGGGAGCTGTTAGCTTTAGCCTCTTTTTTTTCTTCAGGTGAGATAGTCATGTGTTTAAATACGATTTATCTAATCAACTTAAAGGACTAGTCTCTAGTAAAGAACTTGGATATATATTTGCAGACATTCATTGTGACTCATCAAGTAAATCATACTCATTTTCCAAATTAGTACTGTATGCTTATCAGATATGTACTTTCCCGACAGCTGTGGTCCATTAAATTTATCATTTTCTTTTTAAGAAAATTAAAATTCAAAGTTAAAATGAAACTTTGGGGCAGATTTTTAGCAAAAGGAGATTGGAATGTTTTTCAAGTGAGAAATGTTACTAGGTGGATATAAAATTACAAGTTGTTTTGGCCTGAGCAAGTGGTTTTAACAACATAAATGTAAATGGAACGTCTTTTACTAAAATGGTACAAGTTTCTAGGTATTTGTTCTCCTTTCACAGGTCTCAGTAATGCAATTTTTGCTCTGAAGGTCTTTGTTTCTGATAATATAAAACTATTAAATTTCTTCTGCTAAGTGAAGCAGTTCATTCTTGGTTTTGTCTTCTATTACAGAAGTCTGATTATGTCTATAATCATTACTTCAAAAAAGTATAAGATTTCATAACAGTGATATCAATTAGAATAGAATTATTCTATCAAAAACTTTTCATGTAAAAAGACTTGCTGAATATCTTTGATCAGTGTTTCTGATCAGTATAATTTCCAGGAAACCAGATTCCACTAAGAAAATGGAAAAGGAAAATAAAGACAGTTTATGTAGTTGGAGTTTTTTTGGTTGGTTTTTTGGGGATTTTTTGGAGCTGCTCTCAGTCATATGCTTTCAAAATATATATATATATATATATATATATATATATATGAAGCCGTGAGTTAAATGTTGTTGGAGTCTACTGAAATTAATCGGATTGCTCCCATTTGTCTGTGTTAAATGCCTTGCATTTACCATTTAATCCTGTACCTGAAAAGCTGGAATAAATTGGCAAAATTTTATTGAACCCACAGTACTAACAAACTAAAATGTTAAAGGAGAATTGTAAATTTATAATTTTTTTCCTCCATGGAAATTACTCATTACAACAGCCAAGGTTATCGTACTGTTGCATCTATAAACAATCTTTGCTGCCTCATAGGAACTGGCTATTAGCTGTCTGTTACAGGAATAATTTTAACTTTCCCCAGTTTGTTTGCTACTTTGATAGTCTAAAGGACTGTTCTGGTGCCAGTAGTTTGCTCTGCTTGCTGTAGGCATTCACTCTGCTCACCAGGATGGAGCTTGGATTACTGCGATATATTTTCAGTAATGTCTGTTGACTTGGGAAAGGGTCATAAGGACTGTTTGGCTCAAAAGTTCTCAGAAATTCTCCTCATAGCTTAGGTTTGCTTAATTTCTAAATAGAAGATATTCTAGTCGTATCAGGGAATACTCTTAAACAGACCTTAATAATTATCACTGAAGAGTTGAAGTGATTATAAAGTGACCAAATGTTATGTGTATGGTTGTTGCGAAACACTATTTAATTTAGCTACTGATTTTGTTATCAAAAAACCTTGCATGAAACCTTGGACTGTCATTATAATTTGTTAGTTCACACTTTGCAAATTCTCTGTATTTGTTAGGGGAAAAGAAAGAACCTTTTACCCCACTAGGATCAGCTTTAAAAAGACCGAAAGATAGTTCAGTATAAAAATGCTGGTAACTGCATGTACTGTTATCCTAAGAAAGCAGCCTTGTGAAAATGAAAATAAATAAAAGCAGAAGGGAGAAAGTACCTTTTGTCCAATGCCGTGAAATGTTATGCTTTTATCTGTTGTGCATTTTGTTGCTTTCCTCCAGAGATCAGGGTTATTGTCAGCAGATAAAGAATTAGAAATGTCATCTTTTCCTAAACCCGTCAAATCTCACCTAAATGGCTGTTGTGAAAATGGAAGCAAGGGTTTCTCTGACATTTTACTCTTAAATTTGCTATGCTTTTTGTAAATAATATATTGTAGGCCTAGACTTGACATTTGATAAATCTATTTTATTTGATGATCATTGCCTCTTCACCAGCTTCTGTGTTAACGTATTTAATTATTAAATAGTAAGCATGAAGGCAAAGTTTGTACTGTACGGGTTTTGAGTCTTGTGTCCACATAGAAGTCGACAGTAGCTGTGTAAATATGCGGTCCCAAGTATCATTGCCTGTTTGTAAGTTTTGCTAGATTAGAAGTGATGTGCTGATTTCCTTTCATGCTTCATTCAGTAAAAGGATTTTATCTATCCGTTTGGGAATCCTTAATATAACATGCAGAGCAAGTCAACTTCTAGTTTCAAAACAAGTACCACACTAATATTGAAAACATGTCAAAATGTAAATGATTTTTCTTATGACAGGTATTTGATCCTAGAAATCTTCAAGTGCTGGCTGTGCTGTTCTTGTTTTGTGATGGCTCCATTGCAGAGATGTTTTGAGTTTTTATGCTTATAATTATGCTTTTCTGAAAGTACAGTATGTAAATACAAGAAAATAAGTGATTTAAGGCACTTTTCTTCTGACAGCCTTTTACACAAATGCTGCCCCCTCAGTTCTCCCATCACAGTTTTGCACAGCTATGCACTTTGATTCTGTCAAAAGGTGTGGTAATGAGAGCACATATAATTATGTTCACAAAAGCTGTTGACCACAGTCCCAATTAAATAGTCTTTTAAGGATGCTTTGAATAGTGGAGAAACATTTGACTTGGATCTTAAAAACAATAGAGATACTTCAAGTTAATGGAAAGGCTGTAGTTCTGAACATAAGGTTATTGGTATCAACATTTGTTTTTTAATGTATTTATATATTTTGGTAACGTTCAGAGCTTCAGATCTGTAGGAAGGATCTCTCCATGTAAAAAAAGTCATATAGGAGAACCTGCCTGTATGCGTGTGGGTACATATATATATCTATGTAGCCATATTTAACCGAGAAAGATCATCCACCTTTACTGTCCAGGAAAGGACGTTGTTGTGTGAATGTTTTAAAACATTTAAATATGACTATACATACAGATATAAAACAGCAAAGGTATTCTCTGACAGCAAGAGAGAAGCCAGGCTATCACAATAAGAACAAGGAAACTCTGTTACTTAGGTACCAGCACCAGTTTTAGGTGTTTGTGAGGCTCTGGACAATGCTGAAACAAACCTTTACAGTTAATGAAGTAAGGTGCCCACTGTGAATGACTCGACATCCTTGGTTGCTCACTATAGAATCAAATTTTCTTGGTGCTACTCAAAATACAGCAAGAAATGCTGTGATTTGGATTTAATATGAGGGAATTGAAAGGTTTATCAGCAACGTGCTTTGCCTACAAACTTCCTGCCCTTCTGTTTGCTGAGTGTTTACAGGGAAAGGGTTGGGTTGCAGTCATCTTTACCACACAAAATGTTCTCCTCCCTTCACCGCTTTTCAGAAAAAGTACAGTTCAGGGAGAGAACTAAGTTTTAGAAAAAAAAATTGAAAAAATTGAGAAAATAAGACTTGCACATTATTTATGATCTCTATCATGTGCAAGTATGAATTTCTAAATGGGAAAATACTACCTAGGTTGCAGTGTTATAGTGAATTATATAGAGCTCAAAGCATGTGGCTTAAAACCAGATGACGCGAAGTACGTTGGGGAGAGGGGTGGGAGAACTTATTTTGTTCCAAACTCTATATGAAAATATTATGCACAATTAACTTGATTTTCTCTGCAATGTTCAATTACATGGTTACATGAAGACCATTTTGCTCTGCTATTTAGGCTATGAAACGGCGTCTCAAGAGAGCTGGACTGTATGCTCAGCTGTGGCATAAACAAAATGATATAGCTGCTGTAATACCAGCCCCCGTAGTTAATAGAATTAGTTGGGGAGAAGGCTTTTCCAGCAGAAAGCAGGCTGATAGTGTTTGTGCCTAGCAAAAGGAACTACTTCTGCTAGAATACCAAAGCTATCTCCTCTGCCAAGACGGCTATTTTGAGCTAGTTTCTTTACAAAGAGATATTTTGGGGAAAGATTAAAAGATGATATTTGTGTCCAGTTGTTACTTCAGACTGAATCTTTTTCATTCCAGTTTTGAGAGAAAAATGATGCAATGAAATAACAGATAAGATATATTTTTAATATTGCTTTAATTATATTTTTGTTTAAGTCAAGACCTAGCAGAAAATGCTTTCTTAAAACATATCTTATTGATGTAGATGATCCACACTACTGATCTGAAACAACATAATGCAAAAAAGGCATAGAAGCAACAAACCTTACCAGTTTTACATAAATTGATGGTGGCTCCTTCTAATGCCTCTTTTGTATGTCCTTATACAAGGATGCACTTACTGCATCCTTACTTGCATTATTATTATAGCAACGGCATAGAGATCTTTCAAAGAAAGTAAAGATTAAAAGATTAATGTTGATATGTGGATAGTGATTGTTAATCTTCCTTTTGCAACTGAAAACTCGTATCTTAAAATTACAAATCTTCATTTCTAATGCATTAGCTAAATATGATCACTTTTTTTATGCTTGTGGTCTCAAACAATTTCATATCTTAAAATTAGGAAGCAATTTGATAATGAAAGCTGTGGAAAATGAATGTGGTGTTATATTTGCTTGTACCTAGACTAAAAAACAATGCATCTATAAAAAAGAAAATTTAATTTTATGACAGATCTTTGGTAGTATGTTTGACAGGCTGAAATTCTATTTGTTGATTAGATACATCTACAGAATAACTATGGGAAGTTACAAATTTGGGATGCTCATTCTTGCTTAACTTCTGAGTTGACCATCTGGTTCAGGTGAAAATTAGAGCTGTTCTATTAATGGCAGTGGATCTGTCTTTATACTGTTGTGAGATTTAGCCTATTGGCTTCAGAGAACTTACTCGGAGGCTTAAAGCTAAGCATGTGCATAAGTCTTCATTAGGATCTCAATTGTAGTCATTACCTGAAGAAAGAGAGAGTTTGATTCATGGTCTGAAAGCTCAGGTGCTGGAATGTTGTATTCCATTCATTACAGCAGTGTGTCACCCTAGAATATTAGTATCTGTAAAACAATATGAATTATTAATGCAAGTAAAATGTTAAAAGCTGCATAGACTTCTGATATAGGCAAGTGAAATGGCACTGGAGTGGTAAGTGCTGATGATAACAACCATGTAACAGCTTATAAATTTAATTTTTCATGTTTGTCACCTGCCCATCCTTCATCTCTGGTACTTTGTACTCCAAGTGCAGTGTTTCTGGTTAAATGCGTGGGCTTTGTCCGCCTGGGCCAATAGAGTCCCGGTCTGTTCCTGACCTTTCCTCACATATAATTCCCTTGGATAGGACAGCCACTGCCTTCTCATAAGCATGTGTTCCTTTCTTTATTTCCCCTGGAAAGAGAATAAACATCTTTCCTGTCTCCTCTCTGCTGTAATTCCCCCCACAGTTAGACCATGTGTCTGCTGAGATAGAGTAGAGCAAAGCCTTACACACCTAAAATCCTACCTGGCAGGACACTGTATTGAGTGCCCAGTGCAGGCAGACATCCAGAGGGAGAAGGTGTGCACAGTGTACATCTTCAGGGATGAACTTGTTTGCTGTGTGGATGGGCCCCAGGGCACTATGCCTCACCCAGAAATCTGTACTTATCCTGCCTACTCTTCTAGAAATGCTGCATGACTCTGTGTAAGGCATATAATGGTACCAAAAGCATTCTAGAAAGGCAATTAGATTGATCTAGTGGCCTACTGCTAAGGGAAGAGAGCCTAATATGAAGATTCATTCGGGCTGCTCTCCATGGGTTGTGAACATGAGTGCCTTCACCCCTGAGAATACACTGAATTTCAGGCTGCTCCTAAAAAGCGGAGGAATGAAATTTATATTCCCAGATTCTGCTCTGATTTAAATTCATGCAAGTCTAGTGTTCAGTAATGAAGTTCCTTCAGATTTAAGGGAAATCAAGATCCCGCTAGTGTGATTAATCTTGTGAATAAAAAGGTTCAGGATTAGACATTCTTTCTGTGTGACACTTCAGCAATATGCTATTATAAAATCCACAGCAGGCGTTAGTCTTGAAGTGTCAGAAGAGCTTCTTTGGTGACAAAGCATTTATACATGTAAATTTTCAAAGAAAGTTGGCAACCCTTTTGTGGGTGCAATTTGCACCTGTCATTCACTTGCAGATGCAAATTTGAGTTACTTGCAGCTGTAATTATAGTATTTGATTGTCATCACAAATCAGGTAGCAAGATGTGAAATGACTGAGATTTCTTCCATCATTTGTTGTTAAAACATGAGTGCAAATGTTACCTTCAAAAAGCAAAGTCGACCGGGGCTTTATCCTGCTAGTATGCTCTACAAATAAGAACAATATGGAAATAAAAGGAATTTAAGGGGGAAAAATAACAAGAAAAAGAGTGAGCATGTGGTGAAGTAAGACAGCTATAAGGGAATATATAAAGTAGATTATTTTGCCTATTGCAACGAAGTATGACAATAGAAAAGTTTTTTTTTCAATAAAATGTTGAAGACCTAGCTGTAGTTTTTACCTTCCAGATCTTCCTTCTTTAAGGAATTCTAGTTTTTATTTTTGATGACAGTTTTCTAATTTTCAAATGAAAGATGATTTTGATTTTATAAAATTATTCATTAGATCACTGTTATGCCTCTTAATTTGTCATTGAACTTATAAGAAAAAATCTTATATAGTTATATTTTAATTTCCACATATAAGAATTTGGTTTTTGAATTCCCTTCACTGAAAATGTTGAGGTCTGAAGATTGTTAATTATAACTCATCATTAATTTCTTTTAAATTAAAAACAGGAGATAGGCATAACATGTTATTGTGCCTCAGCTAACATCTGCTAGACTGTGATAATTCAGCACAGATATTTTTTTAGTTGGAGAGTCTGTTGCATAAAAATGATAGTTGAAATAACAAAGAATTCATTATTTTATATTTGTATCTGAGGGCAGGGCCAAAGAAGGCAAGGTAATTTCACATCACAGGTCTTCAATTCTCAATTAAAAGATGCACTAACGAAGAAAGAATAGCAATGGATGGAAGGAAGTACTTATCTAAGTTTAGAGATAAATGTATATTTGTATTTAACATGTACACTACCAGATTCTGTGAGGTTTCAACCCACACAGTGAATTTTTCCAAAACCTGTGTAACTTCAACAGTCAGCCTTAATCTCATCTCTTTCTCTTTCTATTGAACAGACACCTTAATTCAAAGAATGATTATTACTATGGAGATTTCTAAATTGCTAGATCCGTGGAGTATACTTAACCTAATATAAAAGGTCCTTTTTTCCTCTCCCACTTTTCTCATTACCAAAGGAGAACACATTGGCCTGAGCAATGGCTGTATGCATAAGCACAGATTTATTAACTTTAGAGGTTTTGTGCTGTTGTTTTACAAAATGGTGTCAACTTGCAGTATGACTTTTTTTATGATGAATGACTTTCCCAGGCCAAAAAGCTAATGACATCCACAGCTTCCATGCCTCGTACACACATGTGGTCTAAAAGGCCACAGATAATTTCTGCCAAATCAAGACCACAGAGGCTTCATAATCAGCTTTAATGTATTTGGGAGCTGAAGTACCTTAGTCCTTCATCAAAGGGAATGATAAAACCCAGATTTAATATGGCTGGACTTTAATTATTTCTAAGCACATAATTACTCTTTAGATAACTGGTCAGGAGGTATGTTACATCTCCTACTTTAAGCAAAGGAAAGCCAGCTGCAAGCATACGGTAGTCAGCTATCGAGATTTTAAAATGTATGATGTTACTTCCTTAGCATTGATTGCAATACGGATAGAATAAATGTTTGAATAACACCTTAAATAATATATATTTTTTCAAAAATAAATTAGTAGAAAGCTCTTTATGAGGTCTTCCTGGACATAGAATTGCTTTAGTTTTTGTAGCCAGACTATTCATTGCCTTTAGGAAATATAAAAAGCAGTAGTTGCTTCTTCCCCTTTTAGAACTGACTTAGGGGTCTACTTTCCCATTAGAATTAATGAGAGTTATGGGTATGCAGCGACATGAGACTAAATGAGAGTAAACTTTGGAGAGCCTCCTGATAAGTAAATCATCTTTGCATCAGCATTTTAGAGGCTTTAGTAACCTTACTCCCCTGCCTTATTTATGGTACACAATTACTTTGTTAATATTTAATATTTATTACGTAAACTTTAGATAACATTTAGGTAAGCATGCTAAGGCAGTGTATCTATTTGAAGGTTTGTCTTAGACATAGTAAGATCATCTTTTTGTAATGGATGCCCATTTTGGTAAGTTAAGTGCTCAAAGAGAAAGGATAAGTGAGCTGTCATGAAAAGTGACAAGAAACTACAGTGGAAAAACAGTGGATAGTAATGGTAGACAAAAGACTTTTTTGGCAATCATCATTAAAGTATATATTGTTTTTTGTTTCGCTGGCTCCTAGTCCATCATTTCTTAGTATCAAGTATTCTTAAAATTGGTTTCTGTTCCTGTAAAAGAGTATTAAAATGATGGAAGAACTGGGAAGAATCATAAACAGTCAAAGTTAAAGAAATAAATCTAGTTCAGGGGTAGATTTAAATTACAAAGTCATAAACTTTCTGTAAAATATTAACTCAGACCTGCAGAAAATAGCTGAAAATTATACAATTTCAGCCCCGGTTTGTTTTTTTTGTTTTTTTTTTTTACTTTAAAAGGCTGATGCTGTTACATTTTGTAGAATCTTTCTGTAACACTTTGTTTATTTGATAGTATTTTCAGCGTGTTTTCTATTGTAAGAACTCAAGAAATTGGTCTCTGTGATTATACAGACACTGCTATGCTGTTAGTCAATTTAGATCTTGTGCTGGCAATCGGAAGAAAAAGCCACTGATTTTGGAATGACAATTACTGATGAAGTCCAATCCAGAATTTCTCTTAATACTACTTCATAATTTGGAAAAAAAAAATTTCAGTAGCCAGACATGAGATGAGTAACATGGTATATAAACATCCAAGCTAAGAGCTCTGCCTCCTCTTTGAGCATTCAAAATTGAACCGTTTGGTATTGCCATGTGCCATGTTAACAGCTGTGCACACAAAGGGTTTTAGGCTGTTGTCCCTTTTAGGGACCGTAGAGCAGCTTATAAGTACAACTTAAGTTTCATACCATCTCTGTATGTATAGTTAAAGTGCAGATAATAGGTAAGTAGTCTCATGCTTGATACATGACAGATCTCAAAGCGCTGTAACTCCAGGAAGCAGAAAATCTGTTTTAAGCGCTTTGCTTGTTTCTCTAAGCTACGTATTGCTGAGATGTAAATGTGGTCCATTATATTTGGAGACTCAAGTGAACCTGTGGCAGAGATTGTCTCTTGTCTTTCTTAACAGCATATGTCTTATTGGTGCCTGGTGGGTCTGCCACAAATCTCCATCTGGGAGTAGTCTTCCTGTTTAAGGAATGTGATGAGCAGAGCCCCCCTGGTTTGTGAAATTGGTACACATCTGCATAAGAAAGCATGGTTAATTTATAACAGCTTAAAAATAGCTCAGTCCTCTTGCAAAAGAAATTGTGTATAATATGTATTGCAACATGATTATACGGAAGATGGCCTGATTTATTTTGTTTGGTTTTCTGAGACACAACTGTATGAATACTAAAATAACCCAGGTTATTTTTAATAGTTAGCTTCAATTATGCTTCAACATATTGTAAAATCCGAGGTGGTATGAGATCAGTCATTTGCTTGAGATGGTTGAGATCCAGGACAGTGATGGATACAAAATATCTCACAGAGGCCAGCTATTTGCTGTCCTGCAGAAAAGAAATTGCCCCTCTCTGTGCAAGTTAGTTGGAGAAATGTATGCTCTTTGCCTTTCCAGATGCTACTTTGCTCCTTTTTGGTGACTTTGAAAAAGTCTTTAAAGATAACAAGAAGTCATTAAAAATGGCTGTGTCTGGCTCTTCATTAAGTGCATAGCTCTTAAAATTCTGATGTTCATTCTTCAGGTTCACTGTACTGAAAAACCACCACAAAATGATTGTTTTTCTCTGCGTACATCTCTTGCCTTAGTAGTTTTAGTCTTTTAGAAGTAAAGTTGCTGTGCTATGAGAATGAAGAGCAGCAAGATATTTGAATGCATGAGTTTGAATAGGGTCATATTATCTAGATCCCATATATTGTAAAGATGATATTCAGAGCTGGTATTAGGAAAAGCTGTTGCCTCACCAAGCCTTTGTGCTAAACAGTGATTGTCGCAGGTGTGACTTTAAAAATGCTTGTATTTAATTTATGATGTGTAATTCTAGCGTTCTGTATTAGAATGAGCTTAAAATTGTACACCTGATTGCCACAGTAAGTAATGTATTGAGCTTTGGTTTTCAATAGTACGGTCCAGTTTCTAGATTAACAATTAAAATCATGGTACTTCATGGATTGTTTCTGTTTCTTAAATCCATGCACCTGGTACAAACATTTTATGAATTTTTTTTTAAATGCATCACTTGAATACATGGTATTTTGCCTATAAATGACAGGTTTAATGCTGAATGACTAATATCCTGTAAAATAAGACCTAGATAGAGTTTTTAAAAAACAAATGTTTTAAAACTCCATATTGCTTAGAGTTAATGCATGTTTCTTGCCTACATCTACTGCAAATATCAACACATACTGTTCATCTCTTTTGTTGTTGTTTTTGTCTATTGCTATTTTATGCATGAGAGAGTTCTTGTTTTCGTCTCTGTGCTTGGCTGGCTTTTTCTTTTTTTTTTTGTTACTTATTCCTGGGTTCGTACTGATTGCTTTTTTGCATGCAAATTACAGAATGTCATGGAAATGAGAGAGCTCTGAAAAAAAAGGAAAGATAATGCTGAGTTCCAACTGTCTTTTGTTTGTGCGTAAGTGTGTAAAATATATGATGTGGAAATATTTTGAGAATGGCCTTTGACTTTCCTTCTGGTATATATTTTTATTACTCAGTAAAGAACTGGGCATTTTTCCCACTGGAAAATATGATGAATCTATTAATACTTGTTAATAATACAGGTACTGGGCATGAAAGAATTTTAGCTTGCCTTCCTTTTATAGAAGCAAGGAATTACAATACTGTGTGTCTTGCCCAAGCTAAAACTTCAATTCCATTTTCAATGCAACTTTTCTATATTGTGTGTGAAACCCTGGCCCCGTTGAAAACAATGACAAAAATAATTGTCTTCAGTTGGTCTAGGATTTCTTTCTAGTTTACGTATGGATTTTCATGTTTTCTTACAAATATCTCAGCAGGTAGTCAAAGGTTTCAAGGGAATCTACAGTTCTATTTGAAAGAGAATGTAATGAGTTTGTAAAATTAAAAAAAAAAAAAAGGCCAACCCATGCTTATCTTTGTAAAGCATGAGCCTAAATGGTTGAATTTAGAAATATGAATTAGCATTTCACAAAAAATTGTTAGCCATCTTATTGTATCAAATGCAAGAAGTAATTTGGCACTCTACTACTCCTAATAACAACAACAAAACCCAACTAAATTAAGTGGATAAATATAGTTTATGGTGGGTATGCTTTTAGTAAACAAGCTTTGATTTTTCTTTTGAAAGCAATAAAGCACTGGGCACTCTGATTCTTGTGCTTCATGTTTCTAATAGCCATACCCTCTAAGGAAGGTTTTGCTGTAATGTTTGAAAAATGTAATGAAAAATGGGTTGTTATAAACTAAAATTTCCCTCCCTGCAAATGTTTTTCTTGAAACGTCCATGGGAATTTAATATTCACTGTTTTTTTCCTCAGTCTTGTATATTCTTGAATTGTCTTTTTTCCTCCATTTTCTCCGTTCTCAATCCTAGGTCCCCTTACAAAGAAACAGACAGATGATTTAGGTGATAATGACGGTGCTGAAGATGAAGGTATTTTTTTTTGCCGCCAAACTGATTTGCATGACAAGGATCCCTGAAAATCTTTTTTCTCCCCTCTTTTTTTGACTTCTTGTCTTCTTTTGAAGAGTTTTTTTTTAATTCCCATTTTTGATGTGTTTTGTCTTCTTGCCTGTTGTTATACTTATATATTTTTAATTTTTTAAAAGAATGTTGTTAAGTTCTACATTTTGATACAAAACAGTAACAATATTTAAAGAGGAGGGGTTTTTGTTTTCTTGAAATGGACTTTTGATATGTTGCATCCCACCTTTTGACTGAATTTTGTCCATACTATTTAAACTAACACTATTTTAAAGTTTCTCTGTACACCTTTTTGCATGTTTTCTAACCCTATGTATTCACCAAGTACAAAGATGTTTCTTTTTTTCACTGACTGATCTCAGTTTGATAAATATATGAAGTGTTGTGTTTATAAAAAGTAAAATACAGAAATTCTTAGGAAGTGTCTCTGAAGCAACTGAATTTCCCCAATACAAAATCTTCTACACTTACATTGTCATGAACAAATATAAAAAAAATGTAAGACTATTCCACTTTCCTGCAGAAGAGAGAATGGCAGGCAATATTGCATCTAAACTGTTGTCATCTAAAGGAATCTGATCCCTTCTGTTTTCTATAAGCAGCTCAAGATACCCGTCTGCTTGTGCTGACCCTTAGAAAATCCTATTACAAAGCAAAATTGTAAGTTTGAAATGTCAAGCATATTATTCTGTTTATGAATTATATCTGTCAATCACATAATCTATACAGATTTGATATTTTTTCGAGGCTATGAAAATGGTAACAAAGATGTTCTTTCTCCCAAGCAATCTCATCCCTTCATGTAATGTACATCAAAATTCTGAGTCTTAAAGATATACTTTATATATTTTATGATCAATGAGTAAAATAAATTATCATAAGATTAGTATAGTTGCTTTTTTCTCTGCTAATATCTAGAGGTGTTGGGGTTTGGTTTTTTTTTGCCAGATACTAAGATGAAGCCTAATTTGTTAACTGCAAGGCTTAATTAAGAAATTTTTCATCACAGAACATGAACTGTTTTACTCGGAAACATGCAGTCTTCTCACAAAAGATGAAGAAAGGCGAATATCAGCATTTAATTTCTTACTCAGTAAAACAACAGAGACTTTATGAATTAACCTACAAATTTATAGTTCTGATTTATGGTCCTGTACTGAATGTGTGTTAAGCATATGAATGAAAGCCCACCTTGTTGGCCCAAGATTTCAAGGAAGAACCTAATTGAAAATCTCCTTTGAAAGCTCTCATATTATTCAGAGCTAAGTATGATAATTCAGATCCACTTAGCTTTAAGAGGCCAAGTCATTTCCATTACTTCTACATTAGTTCCTGATAAAAATATTGCAAGGGACATTCTGGTGTCTTCTCCAAGACCTGTGATATTGAATTAGCCATTGTAAAAGTTACTCTGTCTTGTTTTAACAATATGCTTTAAGAAACAGTTTGAAACCTGGGTTATTCATCCAGTGGACCTTAATGGCTCTCCTAAATTGCTGTATAATTGCCAAGACAGATGCTAATAGCTTAACATTTGTCGAGTCTTCCTCTGCTTAGACACATATAAAAGAGACTACTCAGTTTACTAAAATTCAGCAGAGAGTGGTTGCTATCACAATGCGGTTTACTACGTAGACTGAGATGACAGTAGAAATCTCTGTCTTTGGAGAACAAATTTCCATGTCAGAGAAAACCAGTCTCCCACATGACAACTGTGGGAAAGAAAGAACTGTAAGAACACACCAGTCAAACTAGGGGGGAAGAAACACTTTTACAACACTAATAAATCTCTGTAATTTATAGAACTGGGATTAACTTTCTCTGACATGTAAGTGACAGTTGTTTTGTTCTCCTTTCCATGCTGATAGAAGAATGCAGGCAGTAGTTTAGTCTATCACTGTTTCCGACAGTCATAAAGAAACAGGGCAAATTTATATTTTTATGATCAATAGATGGAGAAGGCAGCTGGGGTAGTCTGCAGAGTTGGTAGAAACTGTCTGTTGAGGCCCTGCATTTCACACTGCATTAGTGGAGAAGCAGGATCAGATGACCTATGCTTTGTGAACCTGCTTCTCTGGAGCTCTAGCACTTGTGTATGCAAAACTGAGGAGGTCACAAACTTCAAGTCATATGTATTTGGGTATAAATAGCAGGAATGAGAGGGGAGAAGCAAAAAGGCACCTTAGCTGTCTAGATTTCTGCTAGCCTGTCCATCAGACTCTTTACCTTTTACACGTATGGCAGGTTTTACTCAATATAAAAATCTACAAATGAATAACTGGGTACAAAATAAAGAAATACCAGACTGAATGAATTATGAAGTTGGAATGTTAAGGAGACAGAGTGAAGAACTGGGTCATATAACCATAGAATCCATGCTACATAAATAATGTCCGGTGATTTCTAAAACGCCCAGGGTGGTTGCTATATTAAGAAATTCAGAGCTCCCATGTCCATTTCTTGTATTATACTTTTCCTGAAGAAAGACCTTTTGTAGCAGCTTCCTGGATCAAATGCCTGGAAAGTATTCCATATTGTGTCACTCAAACGTCAGAGTTTGATTGGAAGATATAATTTAAAAAGTGTTCAGTAATCCTACTCCTATCTGCTGCTACATGTCACTAGCACAGAATTGCAGTCCAAACCCTGCCACCACAAGCACTGGAGTCAGTAATCAAACCTGGATCTCTGGTATGTGCTGCAACCGGTAGACCAGGCTTAATTACATCATTTTTCATTTTTGTTTTCAAAAGACCCAAAGGCAGTAGTGCACATTACCAGCTAATGATCTGCAAATTTACTGCTTAAAAAATGAAGGTGTTTTCAAAATCTGAGCCTGAAATGTGTGAAAAGTCAGAAATTATATAAATGCCTTTACCCCCATCTCCCAGTCGGAATGCGTTTTTGTTTCTGATTAACCCTTTCATGCCTACTCTTGAAATTGCTTACCTATTTTTCAATAAGTATTGAACTATTTGAGCAGGCACCAAAAGCCAGAGTGGCAAAAGCACCTGCAACCAGAACATTTGGGGCTTTCCTTTTAATAGTAGTGAAGAATTTCCCTGTTTACTGACATGCAAGTAAGCAATATCTAGTTTAGATGCAAGGTTTTACTTGAAGTTGCTCAACAGTTGAATAAACTATACTTTCCCCAGTCTAGAAACAAGGCTTAGTTTAAAAAAGTAAAATATTTTAATCTTAATGTCTTTTCTGTCTTAATTTTGGTAAGGTAATAATTTAACTTGATTTAATTTGGCTATAGCAAGAAACAATGACTCTTTATGTGCCCTTAGTTCCTATATGCTAAAATCCTTAGCGTCACTCAAAATACAGTAACACAAACAATGAGCCTGTATACTTAGGGATCAGAATTGGACTTATTGGTAGTTAGCGCTGTATGAAATATCCATGAAAGATGGCTCAGAAATGAATTCTTTTCATGCACTATTCTGTCATGCACACTGTACCAGTGCATCAATCTGTCAATCTTAGGTCCTTATTTAGTTTCTGACGCTACTTAATCACCTCTCAGTTTTTAATGTATTCGGTCTCACAGCATCCTTCTGTGACAGAGGAATGCTGTTATTCCATCTTTAGAAGTGAGGAATACAGATGCTACGATTGAGAAGCGCAGACACCATGCCCATAGTAAAGCAGAGGACTGAGTGCGTGTGCTTCAGAAGCAGGGTCTGCTCTGTAACTGTTAGATGTTTTTACTCTTCCCTTCTCCGTTCCCATCTCTCCTGTGAAAAAGGAGACAGATTAGGAGCAGATGTTGTTGTTTGTTCACAGGCTGTAACTGTGATGATTCCGATCATTTAGTCTGGTGCTGTCTTATATGGGCTATTGGACTTCATTGACTGAACAAGTTCTTGGTCCAAAGCATGTTTTAAATCAAAACCAGCAAAAATCCACTTACATTTTAAATTGTTAATGATGCAGAACACATTTGCAAATCCTTTCTTATTATTAACAGACTGTGGTGTCATTGGTGCAAAAGAACACATTTCAGGATTGAGGATCTTCTCCAAAAACACCCTATCACTCCATTAGTATTAAAATAGACTAGGTTGCCAAGTTTAGCATTTGATCTGCTTTCAGCTGCCATGGTAAGAAACAGGGAGAGAAACAATCTTTCTGTCTGGCACTAATTGTACATTTTCAGACTTCACAGATCAGTAAATAGCAGAACACATTTGTCTACCTTGCAAAGCAACCACATGCTCCAACCTTAATTACAGCCTCTAATGAGTTCCAGCCAGGCAGCACAGATACTACTTTGGGTGAGCTTGTTCAATGATATACACAGGAATATTGATTCCTCTTCATTGTGTCACCCATTCATGTTAATTCTATGATTCCAGCACCCAAGTATAGATTCCAAAGTCACTTGCACATTAAACTTTGCTGACTGTATTTTCCCCTTTTCACTGAGAACCTCAGTTCAGTTTATGTTGAATTTTTGCAATAATGTTATTCATACTTGAAAATGTGCATAATAAAAATTCTGACAGACTTTTAATTTAACTCTTTGGGGTTCCGTTATACATTTAGCACTGCCAAGCATTGCTTGTACAGTCATAAGTCTGTCCACTCTAATCATCATCTTTTAATAACTTCAAATTACTGCCTACCTGGCTATTGAGGTCTTACTCTAATGAGAACCTGCTCTAGATTCTTACCTGTAAAAGTATAGGCCATTTTTATGTTAGAATATATATTCATATAGTCCTCAATCAGGATCTCAAATCACTTTCAGGTAAAGGTAGTTCAGAGGTTGAAAGTGCACAAAATGATCACTTGATTTGACAGATACAAAAACAAACAAAAGGAGGAGTTAATGATACCTAAGCATGATGGGTGCAGACTCAGTTTTAATATATGAATCATGTCTCAAACCTCACTGCCATTCCTAACAGAAGTACAATAGTTACTTTAACAGTCTCAGAACATCTAGTTTCATATCACATGTTGAAAACATGGCAGTAATGGGTGTTTGCATATTAGCACTGCTAAGTGCACTAGCTTATTAAAATAGCAGTGCATCTATGAGTTATCTGATAGATTTGAACTGAAAGGTCAACGGTTAAAAGAATTTTAAATGATTAAGAGTTGCACTGATTGGTACCATGATCTACTTAAATATTTTAGGACAAAAGCTTATGGAAGAGTTATGCGTATATTCATATAATATGTTTTGTGAGGAGCACAGTAACTAAACAGTTTTCCACTGTTGTGCTGTTTCATATTCAAAAACCATGATTTATTTAATGCCTACATCAAAATGTCACAATTTTCATAGAAAAACGCTGTTTGTGACAATTGTGGTAAATTAATTATATTTTTGTACTGAGTTATCTCTAGGTAGGCTTTCTTCCTTTCCTGTTTTGGTTGTTCCCTGCAAATTATACTTGTCGAGTCACGTGGCCAATTCACATCAGCTTCAAATGACTGAAGCTATAATTATGTTTTGTTATAGATGACAATTGTGACTGATATTCACAGTCAGGCCCCATTCCCTGTTGTGTGATGTAACAAACATAGAATAAAAGAAATCCCTATTCCTAAATTGCCTGTAGTGTAATTAAGACCAGACATAAAAATTAGATGCAACGAACATTAGGAAGGTACAGAAGAGAGGAGGTGCTGCAAATTGTAATAAGAAAGTTCATATATATGTCATATAAATAAGATCATTTTCTGCTATACAGTAAGATCTACTTAGTCATTTTATGAACTAGTCATTTAAAGACAAACAAATCACAGCATTCAAAACCCATCTCTGTGTGAATAAAAGAAGACTGAGTTGAATTGGAGAAGTATTATGAACAGCCCTGTCCCTGCACGTCCTTAAAAATCTTCTTGTGTTTGCTTTGTAATTAAAGCAACAGTTAATAAAACGTAGCAAAAAGTACAGTACACAATTAAATCAGTGTGGCAGAAATGCCACATTTGCACCCAAGTTCTTCAGATTCAGAATGAGCTGCTGCCACAACTAACTGTTAATCTATGTCCATGAATAGCCATTAATGTGTGTTCCCAAAGGACTGATACCAGCCTGTAGGAAAAAATGAAAGATGTATCAAATCATTTATGGTCAGGTTTTGAAAAGTTTCTGAGTGCCTAAATCTCAATTGTTTTCTTTGCTGAGTTGGACACAACTCCAATAAGCACTTTTGAAAATATCTTATACTTAATCCATTTTAATTTTAAAGGGTGATAGTTTTCATAGAGGAACATTTACTCTTGGGTAGGACTCAATTCTTCATTAGGGTAAGATTTTTTTCTCTCTTTCTGCGATCTTATTATTAAATAACTTCCACTAGTTAATAACATCTGTACTTAAACAGTACTCTCCCAGCTGAATCTTTGTGCCTTTCAGATGTTCCTAGCTATAGACAGCAATTAATATGAAACCACTGACTGTCAGAAGAAAATGTAACGATCTCTCCTTTTCACATGAAGAGCTTCATAACTTCTATATAATCCATAGCCCAAAGTCCCACTAGCTACAGCTGAATACTGTATAACCTCGCAGATGTCTCTAGCACTAGATTACTGTCTGAGGCACACAGAAGCACCATTTATCTTTTGTTGAAGGGATTTTTTTTAAGACTGATGGCTTTGGCAAAGCAGCATGGGGAAAATTCATACTGCATGTCGTCTGCTCTGACATGGCACATAGGCAGAGCTGAAAATTAGTCTTTCTTTATCTCTCTGTAATATTTACAAGAATATTGGTAGTAGGAAATAGCACGAGTATGGCATAGTTAGAATTCACTCAGACAATCTCTTCTTAATATGTCAGATTTTACTCACGAATGCGTGCTTCCTTTCTCAGATAAAGGATACCTGTTCTTTTCTAAATATTCTAATATTATTTTCCAGATAAACAGGCCAGTGCTACCAACATTTCATTATTGTTCACAGTTGGTGCTCTGTAATTCTATGTAATTTTAATTAAAGAAGAATTCTGAGACAGTCTCCTCCTGTGCTACCACCAAGCATACAATTAACTGTGTACAATTTCTGCTGGGAACAGTCACACAGTGATTTCAGATTAATAATTTACTATTGTTTCCATATTTGTATTAAAAAAAGAACCATAGACTATGAACAAGCCATCTACTGAAAATAGTATGTGAATTTGAAAAGACTTTTTCCTTTGAATTTAAACCTCGGAAGCTCGTAATTCTATCCCATGGACAATGAAGATAAATAATCTCCTTAGTTTTACACACTGGAAATTGCATGTTGGAAAACCCTTACTGTATGCTTGAGTGAGGAAAGCAATACAAGCAATTTCACACACAACCTTTCATCATCCTTTTGATCTTGAATAAATGATTGTTCTATTACTTCCAATACTGAAGAGCCAATTTCTGATCTTGACTGTTCTGGCATTTTCTTCAAATTAGAATCAATATCACAGTAATAATAGCAACTGACTTACTGTAAGCATACGTATCTGTGCTGACCTTTTTTCAGAAAATTCAGAAGGCAGGGCTCTTAGTGTAACTGCCCTCACCTCGTAGTCTTTAAAATGCTTCAGAAATTTTCCAAACAGTTCTACAGAGAGCTTACTTGAAAGCTTCTTAACTGAGATTCCTTCAAATCAAAGGAGTAAACAGTACATCTGAGGTTTCCTCAAACGCTGAAGTGAGTAATCAGGGAAGTCAGTCGAATAGCGACACAATGACAAAAAAAGTCTTCAAATCATTGGGTAGTTGCCATGTGTTCCCTTGCTATTGTCTTTCTTGAATTTTAGGGATTATTTCGGAATGTTGTGATTTGGGTGGTGGAAAAGACTCAGGCACTTTGTAAATCAGATCAAAATGCAATTTAATCCAGATGTAGAAGTTTAATATTTCATCTTAGCTGATTTCTTTTCTGTCCAACAGAAAAATATCTTTTAAAAACTTGTATTATCTCACCATTAACTGTTGCTTTAAATTGTTATTTAAGAACAAATTTCCTTACAAAGAGCAATGGTGTTCATATATTCAAAATTTTATTCCGAGTAGATACATCCATTTGCAAAGAGGACTATTTAGTATGAAGGATACCCAAACCAACGTTTTCATTAAAATAGATGAAAATGATACGTTAATATTTAATTTACAGGTTTTTTTTTTTCAAATTTACAGTCCTTTTCACAATTTAGTAAAATTAGAAGTACCCATGCACCTTAAACTTCAGGCTACCCAGGTTACAAATAATGTCCATTGAGGTCTAAGTGTTAAAAAGCTTACAAATGTTTTTTGAGAACTTAGACTTCAGACTTATTTAAAAGTAGCTGTTAATACACCCTTTTTATAAGACATTGATCTTGCCATACTGGAAGCAATCCACAATTTATGTATGAGCTAAAAAATATGGTGAATTGCCTTCAACTAAGTAAACAGAAAGATGGACTGAGGTTTCAGAAGTGTTCACGCTTTGCATAAATGACCTCACACTGATAGTAGATGTTTTACATTAAATTCAGCAGAAACAGATTCCACTGTCCCATTCCATTTGAGCAAACATGTTACCATTTTCGATTCCTTTCTCCTTTTCTGAGGCCAATAAATATAAATTTTAGTTACCAGCAAGCCACAAGAAATGCTTCTACTCACCTGCCTATTTCCTTACGTAAAAGATGTTGCTTGAGAAACACTTCAAGAAAAATAACCTCACTAAAAACATCTTAAATATTGCATGTATCTTTCTTGGTATTTTCTTGAGATAAAATGTGTCTTAATATTTTTTCCAGACATTCGGGACAGTGGGGGACCTAAGCCTGTGATGGTGTATATTCATGGAGGGTCCTACATGGAAGGCACTGGAAATTTATATGATGGCAGTGTTCTAGCAAGTTATGGGAATGTGATAGTCATCACTGTCAACTATCGCCTTGGGGTACTTGGTAAGAAGCCTTCAGCTTTCCATTAATCCCTGCTCTCTGCAATGCAGTTTGTTTTATGTGTAAGAATGTATTAAAAAGAAATAACAAGCTAAAGAATAGCAACAACTTTTTTATTTCCTTTGATAAATAAAAGGTTTGTATCATGAGGATGAGCTATAAATACATTGGAGGTATTATCTGTGAGAACTGGCTGTCATGCTTTTAGTGGTATGAAAGACGTATTCCTATTGCTGAGTGGTTCAGATGGAATAGGTTTGGTTTGTCTTTTTATTCTGTCAATAACAGTGATTATTTACTTCATAGCAGGTAAATTAGATAACGTTTTAATGTTAAGTTGTAGACAATAGTTTTTTCTGTTGGAAAAGAGAGACGAAATTGTGATTACCGTTATTTTTCCACATTCTGAGAAACTTTAAGGAGGTTATGAAAAAGTTATTAAGTAAGAGCTGTACGTTTTACCTATTTGGAGCTTCATTGTGGGTTTTGAAAGGCTTTATGAATATAATTCAAATACTTCCAGTGTTTCTTTTCTGGGCTGAATTAGAGAGTGGACAGAGTTACCATTGATTGTTTCAAATACAGTGAATAGGGTATGCTGATGTTATTAGACTTGTATAGTATTCCTCTGGTAGCTTATAATTCTGAAAAAATATACTTTACTATGTATTCGGCGTACTCACATTCATGATACAAGTTCACCGGGTCTTGAGACAATATGGTTGTAGTTTTTTCTTCTACATATTCTACCAAAGCATTGCATGCTAAGACTCCTGAAAGCAGGAGTTCAATCCCGGGATATTATGGAAGTCAGTATATTAACTTTAGACTACTTACTTGGATGTAAAGGTGCTCCCTGTAACATCTAAAGTGATGTAATAAGCCTGGTGTCATTCACAACAGTGAATTGGTTCAACTTTATTTTCAATTCTTGGGTATTAGTAATGTCTGCTACTCTGGTTTTCTTTTGTATGGTCATTTTATTTCATTGTTTATCTCTTTCTTTGTGTTTTGAATTCAGTTAACATGATTGCAGAATTCATGGGTTTGCTCATCTGGGTAATTGTCTTCCAACAGCTTCAGTTTTTGCTAAAAAATTGACAGCTAAATACACTTCACATTTTGGGGGTCAGAATGGATTTTTACTTGTGATCTTGTAACTTAAGTCTGCTACGGTTGTGATTTACAAAGAACTGTATAATTTCTGGAAAGATCGTAACTGTCTTTTAATGGATTTATCTGCTTAGCATCCAGTTGGATGTTTCATTTGTGATGTACTACTTTATATTAGGAAATTCTGATATTTTGTATGTTTTTCTCCCTCATTCTGTCTTCCAGTTCATATAGTGATGTCAGGTCCTGGGCACATATTAGTGCAACATTTAATAAACTATGATCTGTGCCTCCAATCAACATCTTAGTGTTACACTAGTGATCACATCTTTGATGTTTCAGACAACATTTGTCTCTATTAAATGCCAGTCAGATGTTCTGTCCAGTAATATAGTATCTATTATCTGAAAGCACTCTATTTTTGCAAAGTATTTAGTCTGATTACTAAATCACTTTCAGTCTTTGAAAGGGCTTCTTGCTTGAAAGGGCTAGTTACATGAAAGATGAAAATTAATTCACCTTTGTTGACGCTAATATGGCTTTTCCAGGTTTTTCCACTTATAATTTAACACTGATCCCTGAGGTAACCCACGGCTAATATCTTGCTGAGCTTAGGAAGATTTCATTTGTGTTTGTGCTTTTGTTATTCCTTGACCTTTGTGGTCTTTCCAGAACCTCAAAGGGCAGAGAGCTAATTTTCTCTTAAGTGGGACCTATTACAGAAAAACCTCTAAAAGTCATAGTAGAATCCAGTGATTGCTATGAATCCTTGAAATTACTTTCAAACTAACTAAAATAACCCCGTATCAAGCTTGCAGATTTTTCTTAGTAAAATAAATGCACTTGTTAACTATATGTAGAAGTCTTTCATATATTTTGTATCTGATACAATACTTGTTTGTCATGTATTAAATAAATAAGTATGACGTATTACTGTAGAAACACACTAGTAATCAAAAAAAGAATATTTTCACAGATTGCACTTCTTCTGCCTTTCTGTGTTCCTTGGTCTTAAAACAGCCTCAGAGTAGAACTTTTACACAATCATAGCAGATATCAACTTACATTTTTCCTGTTTTGAAGCTTTGGTTTGTCACTGCACGGTAGTCACCTTAAATAAGATATGGTTATACAAAATACATAGCTGACAAATTCTCAGCTTCCCTTATCTGATCATATCCCATAAGATGGGAGGTTTGGCTTCACTGTCCGTTGCCTGTGGTGCACAGATCTCACTTCACTGCTGTGTAAAATGCCTGCCTATACGGGGAGAAGTAATATAGAGATCTGTTTGTTTTTTTTTTTCCACTTGAGATGTAGGGACAAAATAAGTTCTATCTTCTCATTTCTATTTGACCTTTATTGGTCTGGGTTTCTTGTATCAGTCTTTGAGGATATATCTCTTAATACAGGCAATCTCTATGAGTCCTAGGAGTTATGCTGTTGTTTCATCAAGCTTCACACCATGATATGTCTTAATAAGGACACCAATTAAATAAATGTTCAGAGCTGCAGCAGCAACATTTCCTTCCAGACCAATAGAGATGGGAAGGGAGGATATGCTGTGATGTTAGATTCCTTGCAGTATTATTATTAATCCCACAGTAGACAGCTTTTGGCGCAGTTCAGGTTATTTTTCTGTTAATTCTAAGTTGAAATATTCTTTGTCTTATAGATGTGAGGACTTGCATTTTATGGAGACACAAGATTTGCTTCTAAATAAAATGACAGAAATCACTCAAAAGTAAAATTAATTTGGTAAAGAGAAAACAATGATAAAAATTAAAGTATGGAGCCAAGTGCATTTGACAAACAGACCCCCAGTAAGTTCCCTTTGCCTGGCCCAGTTTTGTCTTTCAAACAAATATGAGAATGAAAGTCTGTTAGAAACTTTTCTTAGATAAAATGGAAAAGAGAATTCTCTGCCTTGAAAACTGGGGACTAATGAATAAGAAGCCATTGGAAATTATTTATATCTTCTTTAGATTCTCTTTAAATGCAACTCTTGTGCAGGCAATCTTGTCTAGTGAGGACTAATGTGCGAGTAGTCTTAATAGTCTTGAAGGACAGCATAGGAGTAAGTGCAGGTATATTTTTATGGCTTATTTTTAGGAAAGGACAGATATGAATACAAATTTGAATTTTGAACTCAACTAATTTGAGACTTCAAATGTATACTTAACATACATTCATCTGTTAAAAAGCAGGGGCTTTTTATTTAAATTTCATAAAAGAAATGTAAAAGCATTATAAAAGGAGTCTATCTAACAGCCAGAAAGATCATGATAGACAGATTTAATACTGCCAGTGCTGCTTTCTATGTTCTTTCTTATGAAAGGTTTATTTTAGAAAAGAAGAATGCTTTGGGTCAATATTGGCTGCTACCCCTTTTGCTCTCAAGAGGGGAGAGAAGGGAGAGAGCTGTTTGCATACTTGTTTCTTCATTTTATTAATTTATACTTCTGCTCTTGATTATCTTTTAACCACAGGACTCTAATAGCATTGAAAGAAGCATTTTTAATGCAGCTCACAAACTGAGCTAAGGGATGGAAGAATGATTCAAAGGAATCTCTAGCACTGCGTTAAATTTCCTCTTTAAGAAGCAGTGCTTTCTACTACAGAAGGAGTAAACTGTTATTCTAAGGGTCTGGCTTAAAAGGTGGTAATAAAGAAAAAGGAAAAACTATATGTATTTAGTATTTTCCATTTGGCATGCTGATAATGTCTACATTGGGAAGGGGAACATTCTGTAACTGTAAGACCGTAATGGAAGCATACCCTTAAGTTATTCTTTCTCTAATTATATATGATTTTCCATTTTGAGGACAGTGTAGGAACTGCTGCTGTCATGCAGTCTCGTACTTATATTTTCACTCTTTAGTTGGAGAATATTGACTAGAATTACTCAGTAGAAAACGCCTGTCCAGGTGTTGCACCACTTTGATATTTTTTGCCAGTTTGTATTTTTACTGCTGAAAGTGGAGTCACTGCAGCACACTGAAAGGTCTGATATCCTTATTCTTACTAGTACTTCCCAAAGAACTGCACCAAAATCCATGGAGCTTGTAAGTTCTGGGCTTTTAAGTTCAGAGCTTCCTCTTGTGACAGAGACTCATTGCCCATAATTTGAAATGATGCAGTGAAGAAAAAGGGTACTGGAAAATTGCTACTCATGTACAGAGCTTCTTCTGAGAAGAGCTATTCTTAGAAGAGTTCTGTTGTGTTTTCCAGCTCAAACCTCAATTTTTCAGTAGTGTGTGCTGTCGGCTGGCTGTGTTGGGCTGCAACACTCATGTAAAATGAAACTCAGAGTAGTGAAAGAAAACAGAACGAAGCAAAAATACTGTTGCAGAAGCCCTTTCTTACCTTTGTTAATAACTGTTAGAGCTTTATGGATGATGCGGTGACAGTGAATGAGTCTTGTTATGCCCTAACGTGTTTTGTTGCTGTATGTCAGAATACATTAGGAAAACACATTAGGTTTTAATGTACTCTTTGCTTCTATGCAGAACCATGCTAACCGGCAATATCTTATTGGCTAAAGAGGTATATGAAATATAAGGGCACGGCCCTGCAGTAAGCATTAGGCAATCTGTGCCAGCCCAGCATTTCTGCCGTTATCCATCTTTCTCTCAGCCAGACATTGCATATTCCTAACAGGCAAAAAAATAATGCACAACTTTTCCTTTATGAATAAATATACAGATGTGGGTTTGTTCCCCTACTATAGTAGTTCTGGAATATAGCCTAGTGGATCTTTTCATAGGATGAAGAATTATCTAGTTGACTATTTGCAGAAATGAACACAAAGGGAATATATTGGAATGAAAACTAATTCGGAACAGCTTTGAAGTACCTGACTAATTCTATTGTGATTTACTTGAATGTATTGTCTTGTTTTGTTTTGATATTTTTCTTTTACTAAAAAGAATAGCATAAGAATAACAGGTCACTTTTTTTTCAGTGCTTTCAAATTAGGTATGGGGTTTTTTTCAGGGCAATCTGTTAAACTGAGATCTTTATTTTGGCAATTATTTACTTTGTTTACTTCCTATCACATACTTTGGGGCTTTTTTTTTTGCTGCCTCGTGTTTCTCTTTATTTTGATATCATTGTAATAGAATCATAGAATCAGAGATTGGTTTGGATTGAAAGGGACCTTAAATATCATCTGGTTCCAACCCTCATGCCAAAAGCAAGAACCCCTTCTGCTAGATCAGACTGCTCAAAGCCTTGTCCAACCTGGCCTTGATACAACTGAAAATAGTAAACAGAGACTATTTTTCAAATATATTTCAAAATCATATATAAAATTTAGACAGAATCCTTTCAGAAATTGCTTCGGGCCAGACTGGAAAAAACTTTAGTTAACTCCGTAAAGATACTGCAGTGAATTACTGTCCTGTATCATTTAATATTTTCACATACTTTAACCTATCATATGGCCATTCTGCAACCTGGAGTGTTGTCTCTCCTCCTGAAAATAAGCCTCTTCACTTTAGTAAAATAAGTGCTGCCCACTCACGGCATAGCAACTCTTTAGTGAAAGTAAGAGTGGAAAAAGGAGGTTTATATTAGATATAAACCATAGATATCTACATCTTAATGAAGATAAAAATGAGATAAAAAATGTAGCAACATTTTTTTTCCTACATTGCTAAGGCAGTGAGGCTTTCTTTCATAGTTCACACCTTATAATCCAGTAAATCTGAGAAAATGTTTGATCATTAGCATCAGTGACAAGTACATCCATTATCTTTTTATGAAACCTTAAAAGTACTCTCAGGAGTTGGCATTTTATTCCAGCTTTGCTAGGCCACCAGAGGCCTGATGAGCCTTTCTTCTGTTACCCATTTGCTAACATGTTTTAGTAAAAATGATAGATGGACAGAAGATTGTATATTATTGCCTAATTATAAGTACATTACATTGAAAGCAAAGATGGGAAATTAATAGCAAAACACATCAAAATGTGCAGTGAAAAATCATTAATTTAAGTTTTCTGAATTGGAGGAGCATGCAGAGAATGTTAATTCATAAATACTTTTGTGGACCCTTGGCAGCTTCATAACAAGTCTCCTTAGCTATATGAATTTTTAGTTGCTTATAAATGAAAATTTAATATTTTGGGGTTATGCGGCTGGGAAAGTGTCCCCTTATCCGATCCCACCTTAGCCGTGGGCATTGCTGTTTCTTGGAATGAAGCACATGGAATGAATTTGACATTAGATTAATTGAAGAGGTTAAGACAGAAAGTGTACTGCAGTTATCTATTCCCTCTGGTGGTGTGCTTCACAAGATCTGATTTACACATACTTAGAATTCTAAAAATGTATTAAACAATTCTTATTTAATATAGTGGGTAACCTTGGGTCAACCCAGTTTGCAGGAGGCCCAAGCACAGCTCATCTAGATTTACAGTGTCCTAATTTCAAAGGTCCATTAATAGAATTAGCATTCAGATCTCAAACCTGCTGTAATTAATGACATTTTAGCGGGTTTTTTTTGTGAGCTAGTACCAGCCAAAGGGACTCATGTATGCAGTGAAGCAGAGAAAGGAAGATTGCCACACTTGAATCTGTACCATCAAAATGACAAAATGGGCTTGCGGTAAACAATAGGTTATTGACTAGATATGTTTAAAGGGTCAACTGCAGTGCACAGCAGGCAAGATATTTATGAAATGGGAACCCTGAATATATAGTGCACTTTTAAAATGAACCATTTCTTTTCTATTTATGCTTTTTCTAGCACAGCAAATTGACTTTATCCTTCTGCTTGGATAGATGGATACACACCCGCTTCTCTATTTTTTTAGGGCACAACAACATCACTTTGTTTGCCATTGGGGAGGTTTCTATCTTGATACAGGTACATTTTAAATAACAGGTTTATTCTAACATTTGTCACTAGACTTCTTTTTTGGTAAACAGAAAAATAACAAATAACAAACTTTAAAACTATTCATTTTGGCATAAGAGCAGTTTGTGTCATTTCTGTCAAGAGAAATTACTTTAGGGTATGATAAATCCCCTTGATCAATATTTAATCATATAATAAAAGTATTCCAGTTTTTCCAAACAGCAGATTTATCTTTGAGAGCATAATAAACTTCAACTTGATAATATTTGCAAAATAGGAAAGAAGGTGTTTACTGAAAACAAATTATAGACGTGTAACTGCCTCAGGGAAAAAAAAAAAATCAAGATCTTTGACCCTATTATGCTACACAAAGCTATCTATAATTTTTGTGAGCTAACTATGTGTAGCCACCTTCACTTTCCTCTGAATGATATCTAACCAAATTACTTTTACGGCATCACTGATCCCCCTGTAAAACCTCTAATTACGTAATTACAAATGTTTCAGTTATACAAAATAACCTGTATTAAACACCATACACTATCCTAAGCATTTGGTTGTCTTGGAACGGGAGACTGTCAGGGAACTAGTTTTGGCCTCATCCTTAACAGCAAACAGAATTTCAGCTGCTCTGCCTTTGCCAGGATGCCACACTTTCCAGGAAAGGATCTGCCTGACTGCAAGCCCGGAGGTGGGGATAAACTGGGATTTTTATGCAATCTGTATGTCACTGCAGAGCGTTCCAGCACAGAAATAGTCCTCTGAGTTTCCAATATAATAATTTTCAACCAAGGGGGGAAGGTATTAAGAAACAGACTACAGCTCAGCATCTAGGTTAGATCTGTGCCCAGTCTTGGTGGGCTGGATACTCTTTGCTCCCAAGTTTTACACTGCTGTAATCCATGTCCAGCAAAAAGGCAAATGAAGTTTCTTTTGACACTTCTGATAGAAGTAGCAGGACAAGTAGGTAGCATACTTCTGAATTCCTGATAAACTGAATTGAATTATATATATTAAAATAGTCCCAAGTTTTCTGAAGCTTAAATGAAGCACTTCTGTGTACTGTGGACTTGGGAAGCAAGAGAGGACTTGACAGGGATTTCCATTGCAAATGTTGCTCTCATCTTTTGTGCATTTCAAATGCATAAATTGCTCAAGTTTTACTTTTTTTCATGTGCAAATTAGTTTACATATATAGGTACTAGCTCAAATATTGTTCTAATAATTCTTTGATATAATATCTCACAATATTTTTTAATCAATTGAACAAGATGTGTATTTTAAGGTTGCAATAGCACTTTTTAATGGATCAAATGCAAACAATATGTCTAGCAGACTAAAACACTCTTGGCAGCAGTGCTAACAGTCTTAAATTTTTTCATCTATTTAATGGGTAACCCATGTAGAAATGGCTGCTTTCACCAGCATAGAAAATTCTACAGTAAAATATAGCAATTTGAATTACTTTCCAATGGAGAATATATGAAAGACTGCATTTTTTAATATACTGATTTCTTACATCCCATAGTGTAGTGGGAAATAAATATTATTTTGGTGAAAACTGAATTAGAATACATTATTACATGAAAAACTGCTAGATGCAGGCCTATGAAAGGCCAGAAGAAACTGTGTATTGTTTAACATTCCTTATTAAGTGAACTATGAGAATAGCCTTCAAGCAAATGTAAATAATAGATATCAACATATTTGTAGAAGTATTTGGAGTATTTCCTGCGCTGTGCGTGTTGCAAGCTAAACATATTTTTAAAGAAAGAGAGATTACTTACATATCTTAATTAAGTATTTGAAATATCTTCTCCATATTTGGGTGGGTTTATTGTTGCTCAAAATGAAAGGCAAGACAGAAATAAAACTTACTGAAGATTTTCATGGTTCTGCAGTAATTTTTTCACTTTTTATGTCAAGATTCTCATGAAATAGAATCAAAAAGAAGTGAGCAGACTTTCTCTGAGAGACTCGCTTGCATGTTCAGGAATTCTACTGATTTTTAAAATTATTTTTGCTGTATTTTCCTGTCAGTTCTTAAACATTTGATTTTTATGAAATCTCTGACATTCATTATAATTCTTTCATTTTCTCAACACTTTCCACCAGGTTTTCAGTTGAAGGATGTTACTTTGCCATAGGTATGCTGAAAAAATGCTTTGCTTTTTTCATTAAGTGATAAAGAAGTGTTCACTATGGAAGCACAAAATATAAAGAGAGAAGAGGCATAGTGCCAAACAGCTCCAAATCATTTAAAAAGAAAAAGGCAAACATATCCTTAACCTGTTCTGAAATCTCATTAATTTGGCAAGCACTTTATTTGTATCATCTCAATGATTTCAAAAGAAAATTTACAGGTATATTAATTTATTAAAAAAAGATTTTTTCTATATCTACTTGTCGTATAATCTATTGCACATTAGTTGATTTTCTTCTGTGACTGAATTTTTCCTTTAAACTTTAGGAAAATGTTCTAGCTCAACTGAAAATGGTTTTGCATTACATCTCTAAGGCTTTATTAACGCAGTGGGATGCAATAAGATGTTCTTTGCAGAACCATTAATGCATGCCCCATGTATATTGTGAGGCATGAGGCCAAAGGCCATGTGCTTTCAGTTACCCGTGAACCATATTAATGACCCTGTAAAATACACTCCTGAGCATCCTAATGCTATTAGAATTGCTCACTTTCTTATTACACACCTCTTGATAAAAATTCTCTAAATATTTTCTCTTCACTTTTACATAGTCCTTAACTGGGAAGACTAATTTATGGTAGACTGAAAAAGGAGATGTCCACAATAAAAGGAGTATGAATTTTCTTTTAACCATTTTTGATAATTTAAAGTTTTATCTTTTAATGCGTCTTGAGACTTGCACATCCTGCATGTTCAAAGCTTAGAAACAATTTCAATGTTGAGTTTCTCCTATTGTAATTAATAGCTGTTTGGATGCACATCGCTTGGATTTTATTTATCATTAGATTCTCAAATTTTTATTAAAAAGATAACTTTAAAAGGAAGAATACTCACTATTTCAAGTATTTTCTTTCTAACAGAAAAGAATTCACATGGCATCTATGTTCTTAATGTAGATCTTTTCTAATGTGGGTTTCCTCCAGCTGAAAATGTGCTTTAAAAATGTTATTAATTAATAACAATATACTACCTGCATTTTTGAGCAATATTTGCAGTAGTGCCTGAATTCCATCCTTGCCATTTTTAGTAAGCTAAATACTATGGAAGTGATGATCACATTTTGAAATTTAAGGTTGCATTCTGAAGGAGCTTTAAAATGATTCATACACTTCCTTTCCTTTCCCCTCTATAAGCACTAATGTTATCTTTTCATCCTTTGAAATGTCTATATAGTTTTTGGCTGTTTTTTTCTTATAAATATTTCATAGATAGTGTTTTGATCTCTGGTTCACATACAGTCATGGCAACAGATGTTTTTGTTCATAAGTTTCATTTGAAAGTGGGAAAACAAATTTACAAACAGGAGTATATTCAGTAGGTGTAGTGGAACTGATAATTTTGAAAAGTTTTATCTAGAATAAATGCTCAGTTTTAACCTTTTCTCATCAGAAATAAAAAAATACGGGGAAAAAAAGTGTTACTGGGCTATGGTGTATCAAAGATGCAGCTGAGGGTCAGAAAAAGTCTAGATAAACTTAAAGCCATGGAAAAAAGCCTTCTTCTTGCAGACAATGCTGTCTTGTAATGACTTCCTATTCCAGATCAGGGTAGAATAGGCCCTCTTGCAAAAAAAGTTGCAAGCAGCTGACATTAAGAGTACCTGGCTTTTCTAGAACCTTATCTATTTTTACCAGGATCAGCCACAAATAGGAAATATTATATATTTTGAACTAAAGAATCAGTGATGACAATATGTTGCATCTGTAGGAGAACCACTTAGTGCAGTGCCTCTGAAAGAAGCAAAGATTCTCTTTCTGCTGCCTAAAGCACCAAAGAAAACTGTGTCATTTGCTTTGCTCTACTGTTCTCATTCTTGTAAGCAACTTTGTGGCTTACAGCTCTTGAAGTCTTCACAATATCTGAGAATTATTCTGGATGAATTTTCAATATTGCACTAGTATTATGTAGACCTTTCTCTGATACGACTCTCTTAACAAAATAATTTTGAAAAAACTGGGCCCATGTAGGTTTATTTCCCATTAATGATTGGATACTGGCATTTGGATAATGGAAATAGATAAAACAAGTTCCGTTGGCTGACTCTACAGAGGAGAGCTTTTGTCATGAGACTGCGCTTTTCATTTACACAAACCCTTAGTCATTCCAGTCTTTTGATGCTTAAAACTTTTGAGTCATTTAAAAGCATTTTCCATCACATTCTCTGTGATTCCTTAGTGTATCCACCCTGGGGATCTGCACAAGTTAGGTAAAGATAATCAATCTCACTCTGAAAGAAGCAAAATTACTTGTGACAATCAATGTGTGCTAATAGTTCCTTGTTAAAGTCATCACACAAAGTTGCAGAACCCAGCAGAAACACATTCAGAACATAGTTCTTAATGTCTCACTGCTAAGCAAGCAATAGGCATGAAAGCAAAAGAAATGAAAACAAGCACATGAAGGGGTTTGGTTTTTACTAGCTTCAATTTGAGTTTATATAGAATGAGGAAGATTTTTCCCCCCCAAAGACGCAGACTCTCCTTAGAGGTAGCAAAAGGACAAGCAGCAACTGGCACCAATTATACAGGAAATTCCAGTAGAAAAATCTTGTTTACTCTGAAGGTGGTCAAACACTGGAGCAGGATGCCCAGAGAAGTCTCCAGTTCATGGAGATATCCAGACCCTACTTGGACATGGTCCTGAGTAACTCACTGTAGTTGACCGTGGTTTAGACAAAGGAGGTAGTGAACCAAACAAGCTCCAGAGGTTCCTGCCACATCAAGGCTGTTATTCTTTGATCTTGGGATACGAAGTAAGAGGGAGGAGGTGAATTGTTCTTTTTACTCCTAATTGTCTTTGTAAGCCTTGTCTCTGCACAGGCTGGAGTCTCATGAAGATTAATTAGTTCTTTATAGTTGTCTCATGCAGATAATATTCTTTTCTGCAGAACAGTAACCAACTACTACTATTTTTGCATGAGTAGATATTATCGTTTGCTTTTCACTTGCTATCATTTCAGGCTTTGGTTCACAGGCACAGAAAGGATTACTTACTCCATCATCCCAATGGAGTAAACTAGCTGTGTTTTGACAGTCCGGCAGTGAGAATGATCCGTCTCCCGCTGACTTTATGGTGGCTTTTGTCCAAGGCAGGGATGCCTAACCTTTTTTACACTTAAGCTCTTTTACGCTTTTGCTCTTTTACACTTATCCCAGTAGTATCCAGAAAATGGATGTTGTGGGTGAAGAATGACATGGTCACAGGTTAGTTTAAGTGAAGTTTTATGCTGTGGTTTTTTTCAGTTGGAATTTGAGTTTTCTGGAAAGGAGCTCCTGATTTGGGGGAGTCCTATAGGCTGCCTGCAAGTTATAAGTGAATGGAAGATTCCTTTTTTCTGTCCCTTATTTGACTATTTTTCTTCTTGGAAAAGGATCAGTGTAAGGTGTACCTATGCCCATGAAAAGGTGTCTTGTCTTAGTTTGATGCTAATTACTTAGGTTCAGCCTATCAACCAGTGACCTATATGACATCCTATTTTTTTCCTTTGTTTTCATTATGCCAGGATGTTTCCTCTGTGCTGCCACTCATCTCACTCCCCACACCCCCTGATTTGGCAATTCATGAGCACATATTTTTTCACTTCTCTTGACACATATTGAAAAATCACATGTTGGAGACCAATTTCTTAACTGAAAACTACCTGCGCCATGGGTGAATACATTGTATAGGGTATGTTACTGAAATTCTAAAACCTTGCTTTTTGGAAGCTGATCATACGCTAAAAGAAGCAAAGGAAAAAATTAAATTGCCAATTACAGCTAATAGCTTTCTGCAATTGACATGTATAAAGCAGATTGAAGGTACTTTTAATAGCAGCTTCTCAGCAAATGCCAGTGGTGAATGCTTTGGAATGAAACAGTTGCAAAAAGCGAGGTAATTGTCCCATGCTTAACAACGTGCAAAATCTAGAAGGCTGCTTTAAAGACAACTTTGGCGATTTCTCTGTAAGAATACAACTAAATTTTTTTTTTTCTTGAGAGTGTTTGCATAGATCTGATATTATTTGATGCCTCTTCTTTAAAAAAATTCTCCTAAAATAATGCTAGTTTTAAAAGAATATGAAAAAGAGAAATTGATGATGGTGATAAACCTCATCATGCCATTGTTTTCATTAATACCAGCTCTTTAATATCTAAGATATTAAGAATTAAATTAAATATCTAATGCTAAGGTGAATCAAATGAATTGCACTTTTTTTCTGAAAACAGAAAATGTATTTTAAGTCGCTTATTTTTCAGAAGGAATATCATAGTAGTTTAAATGATGGAAGAATTTCAAGAAAAGTGAAGCATTTGTTAATACTATGATAAGTCAAGAAATAAAGATCACTCTCCAAAGCAGGGCTTTCTGAACATTTGTTTATATTTGTATTTTTCAGTGCTGTGTAAAGCACATAAAGTATAGATGAAAGGTTAAGAGCGTAATAACCAAAGTCTGGGATGTAATTTTGATGGGTAAGTTGCACTTTGATCTTCAGACTATAAAACACCGCTACCTGGGTCAGCACTAACACTCAACAGGAAAAACAATCAGTTGTTCGCTGCAGCATAAAGCTCACAATTCCTCATTTTATGCCATGCTACCAAAAATTCTTGTGGCTCACCAAAGGAAAGAAAGGGAAAATGTAGGTGTTTTAGCAATTTATGTAATGCAGAGTAACTTTGAACACATATTTATTAAATGTTTTCTTTAAAGTACTACAATAAAAGCACTGTAGAAATGAATTTATATAAAATACTGAACAACATTTATGATCTTGACAATACTAGTAATATATGAAATTACTTAAAACTAGAAATGGTATTGTAGGTTACCTGTAGGGGACAGGACGAGAGAGAATGGCCTCAAGCTCCACCAGGGGAGATTTAGGCTTGAGATTAGGAAAAAGTTCTTCACGGAGAGAGTGGTTAGGCATTGGAACGGTCTGCCAAGGGAGGTAGTTGAGTCACCATCCCTGGAGGTGTTTAAGGTGCGGGTGGATGAGGTGCTTAGGAGCATGATTTAGGGATTGGTGGGAATGGTTGGACTCTATGATCCAGTGGGTCTCTTCCAACCTGGTCATTCTGTGATTCTGTGATTCTGATAACATTAAAGAAAATTCAATGCTTCTTTTAATTCAGTTAGACAGAGGTACATTTCCTACTAAACCAAACTGTTCTCCTATATTATAATTTCTGCTTTCCCCTACTCTCTTATACTTTAGGGAAGATGCCTACTTGTTTTTAATTTACTTAGTTTCACCTGTGTTTTTCAAACACAGTTAACTGTAGTCTCAGATGTGAAGCTGTGCTATTTGTACATCGCTCCTTGCTGAGGGCAACACTCACCCTGTGCTCTTCAACATACAGCACGTTGCTAGCATTCCAGATGATATGTTCACCTTGACACGCTTCCCTAACAACACCTGATTAAAAGTTTCTGAAGATTTCTTCACGCTGAATTTTTTTCTTGCTTACAATGGTACAACTCCAAAGAGGTGGTGATGACAGTACCATAGTTTCACATCAGTCTGAAGCAAGAAGACAGTTTGAGCTAAAGGGAAGAATATCTCAAAAAGATAATAAACAGAGCACAGTAAAAAAATACACACTCTTTAAAAAAAACCCTTGAGTTTGATGTTTCACTTCTTTTGGTACATGTGGTCTTTGTTGTTAAAATAGTTGTGATTTTATGACTGCTCATTATTTCTGTTGCTCCCAATTAACTATAAATATGAGTTATTCTATAGTAGATTCCTTGCGTGTGTAAAATCACATACAAGAGATGTTTATAGAATCTGAGTCTTAGAGAACATGAAGAAAATATGGTAGCTAGCAATGTATTTCCCTCCACAGAATAACTCATCTAAGTCTTCAAAAAATAGTGATGGTTGCAAAAAAAATTATATTGATAACTGTTATTTAAGCAATTTTGTCCATGGTGTTGCAACTTATTATGGGACAAATATTGTTTGCTGCTTCTTTTTGGTAAATGTTTTCAGACTCTAAATTTGTATAAGATTTGTCTAATAGATACTAGAAAAAGCAAATATGTAATGTAATAACTTTCCCAGACAGTCCTGTTGCTGTATGGCTCTTGATATTATTTTCAGAAACTGCCTATGCCAATGTTTCTATTTTTGTTTTTGAGAATAATTAAGTTGTAATGCCTAAGGCTGTCTGAAATTGTATTATCAAAGTAAGTCATCAAAGTGAAACATATCGTTGCACGGGGGATGGCATGGAGAATAGAACAGTAATATCAGAATTATTCTTCTAATTAGCTTAGATTCATTGTTTCTAATAGTTGATGTAGTTTCTAGAGCTTAGTAAACAGAAAAACTGAGGACAGTTGAGTGTTCAGGGATGTGTACACAAAATGCCAAATGTCATGCATGATTTGGTATCACGGTTCTGGGTTTGAAAGTGAAGTGTTTCTTTCAACACTTTTTCTTCCTCTCATCTCAAAGGTTTCTTAGCTCTCCTTTTCTGATCACTCATGTCTCTAAAAAGAAAGGTTCTTCCACCTCCATCACCATTAGTTCAGTAAATCTAGATGTCATCTGCCTAACAGCATAATGAGCAGTAATAGCTCATAATGACCATAATAAGCACTAACAGCTGAACATGTCAAATATACTGGAAAAAAGAATAGTTCCCTATGGGACTCTAGGCTCCTCAAAGTGGAGTTACAAAGTGCTACTGTAGATAGCAGTGAACTAATGAACTGCCAGTGCAATCACAGCTTGTTCCAAAAATTCTTTTATAGAGGAAGCCAACTTATAAGTGACATTTTATGACATTGCATTCATTATAAATGTGATTTCTCAGAAGGTTTTGAAACAAAACAGGTATCTAAGTCTCCAGTCAAACCTGAAGGGCAAGTTCTTTTTAACAGGGCAAAACCACAATGCAAATCTAACCTTGGCCAAGGGGCAGCATGCTGATTTGGCTCCTGATAAAGGTGCAATGGAATTTTTTGAGGACATTTGAGGCATTTAAGGTAGGATGTGACCTAATACATTACTATTTTACTTTATATCTACAGCACAAGCACTTTGTGGGAGTAACTGCAATCAGATAGGCTGTGTGCCGTTCCCACTGCAGTGTTTGCAGCTACAGATGTCCCAGATTAATTTGCCTGCTTTATCTTATACAAAAGTTTGCTGATTTTGCAATTCTTATATTTCAAACCTTTGGGAATATTCTGACATTTTGTAATTTTTTTTTTGGCTCAGAGAAAAAGATCTGAATTTACCTGGAAAACTAAACTGTTACAGATATCATCATATTTCCCCTGATACAGGATGATGCTTCATGCCAGAAGTACTATCAGTAACACTATTTTCTTATACATGTTTTCTTGATTACACCTTTATAAAAGTTCGGCTATATTTTAATCTTTCCTTTTGTTTTACTCCTTGCATTCCTTTCTGACTGACTTGTCATCACTCTTCTTCTTACCAAAATGTTTTCACTCCACCAGTTTTGCAAGAGAGTTTGAATTTAATCTGTATCTACATATATGCCACTGGATGAAAGAATGTTTTGTAAAAACAATCGGGCTTTTTTTTTTTTTTTGGTATTTCCAGAGAAGCTATGCTTTCTTTCAGATCACATGTGAAAACAGTGAAAGGCAGGGCTTCTGAAGAGGAAAAGGTGATTTTTCATATCTGTTTATAAACTGATCACCTATGTAATTTTCCATTATGTATGAAACTGTGAAACTAAAATGTAATTCCCAGGTTTTGATCTTATGAAAATCAGAGTCAGCAAAGCTGTAGGGAAAAATGTTGTCAAGTGTATCCTCAAAAAGATTTTGGGCATCGAGGATGTTATGGAAGTAACACTCTTGTGTTAAATTGATGCAATTTTCTTTAGCTCAATCCAACAGCTGAAGTATTCATCAAATTTTTAAGTACATGGAAATTTTTCTCAGTAAGTGGTCCAGTTAGTTTCTCCTCAATTAATTGCATTTATGTGGATGTGTTTGCCATAACAGGGCCGGAGTTAATGTCAACATCTATCAAACAACAAGGAATTGTGAGGGAATATAAAAAAAAAATATTGCTTTACTAATCAGTAAGAATAGTGATCCCTAATACCATAATCTTCTAAAGAGTGATGTCATTGAGACTTGATAATGAATACAGTTAAGCTTTTGACTGTGCCAGCTAAATACACACTGTGCATAGCAACTGACTACACTGATTTTAGCAAGCATCTTCCATGAAACCTGTGTAGGTGGGGACTTTTTCAAGGAATGTCAGCCTGCATTGTTTCTGTAATGGCAAAAACTGATTTCATAACAAACTTTTTGTTTAGATGGTATGTAAAAGAAGAAATCAGAAACTTCTCTAAATAATCGCTGTACCCTTAACTGGATCAGTCGCAGAATGCGTCTTGCAGGAAAGACAGTGTAACTCCTCTGAGCTGACTGCAGAAGTTTGTTTGCACTTGCATATGTGTGTGTGTATATATATATTACTTTATGTGCATACATTCAGGCACGCATAGATGGTACTTTTATTAATGCGGCAACGCTTGGCATGTACTTGAGGTATCACATCACCTTATGAAATGCATTAAATCTTCATGATTTCCTCATAAAATTTATATGACACTTCTATCCCGGGTGAGATACAAGAAAAATACTTTCTAAATGTCCAGCCCTGGGTCAATGAGAAGCTAAGATGGCAGTTCCACCTGATGATCCAGCCACCTGCAAACACTGGAACAAACTAACATTCCGACAGGTTGATCAGGATTCTGCACGTTCAGTTATCTCATGTGCTGCTTTTGCAAATTCCTCAGCCTATGAGAATATGAAACATGATTTTCCAGACATGATAAATCTTTAAGGAAAATATTTTATGAGGGGGATGCCTTTTAGAATTACATTTAATTTATAATTAAACGTAGTACTTTTTAACGAAGTATAGGTCCCTCCAGAATATGAATCAGGTACAGTGAAATAATCTATAATTAGAGGAATCAAATGTTTGGTATGATTTTATCTTTTTTTCTTTCTTCCTTCTTCACAGATAACCATCTGCTTTTGGATAGTTTTTAACACACACCTGATTCTGACTGGGGAAAACATTTCTTTTAATAGCAATCTATTTCTTAAATATGGACAAGGAATGCACTACAGTGAAAAGGGCTTTAAGGGATTGGTGAAAATAGACAAAGTGGATTTCTACTTGAAATTAAGTTTTACTTTGTGCTTATAAATTATTACTTTAAATGTATGGAAATCAGCAAAATAATCTATCCCACAGCCGGCAGTGATCAAAGTCTCTGAAATACCATTAATCTGTGTGTCTTGCCAATGGACAAATGTCATTAGAACAAAGAAAACAATAATCTGAATGTTTTTATTTTTGCCTACAACTGGTAAGTTAGTAATAACCAGCTCAGACTACTCTCTGTCTTTAGGTCATAATTGTAGTGTATCAATCTGAATTGTGAAGTAATATTATTGTTTTACTTTCTGACTGCTGTTGTTAAATCACATGATAATAGGAAGCATTAGTCTCTACAGAGATCTCTATAGAGGTTATTCTTTGCCTTTCCTAATGCAGAGTATGTCTATTTGCTAACTGTGGTTCCTTCTGTCTTTATTCTATTATTATTACATAGATCATTTCTTATCTTCTATTTATCTGCAACTTTGATATGTCTGTTTTGCTGTTGGGTACACTGGGACTGTAGGACCAGCTAAAAAGATCATATTGATACATTATCCTTGGTCCTAGTAGCTTTTGCAGGTACTTTTTGATGTCTTCTCATATTATTATTATTATTTTTCACCTTTTTTGAGGAAAAAAAAGGAGTTCTTTTAAAGACAATTTTTTATGCTGACCCTGTTTGTTGTGAGGCAAAACCTATGAGTTGTTTGAACATACTGGGAGGATTTGGGGGGAAGCAGTGTTGGGTTTGGGTTTTTGTTTGCTTTGTGTAGGTTTTGCCTCTGGCTTTTCTAGTGTCCCGTGACAGTGCTCAGCTATACAGGCAAAATGGATAACTTTTATTCTGACTCATAATAATGTTTGAGAAAATTGCTCTTTTTTGCTTTTACAATGGCACAGAATATACTGACTAGCTATTATTTTTTTTCCCTGGGCATTGTTTTTCATCTGTTTGTTTGTTTTTCCCCATAAGGGAAAATTACTAATGGGCTTCTTTTTTTTTACCTTTTTTCTACATTTGTTCCTCTTTGATGTTAGTTTTAGTATGTTTATTGTTTAAGGACAACATACAAAGAATGGTAGAAAAATTTTTACAGCTCCTTGATCATCATTAGGAAAAAATTTCCTTGTCTATGTCACTTACAACAGTTTGGGCATTTTGTCTACTCAATTCTTAAGGTGCTCTAGCCAGCTCCATTTACTGTAGCTTTCTACCCTGGTTCTTTAAGGTGTTTCTCTGGCTTTTATAAAGTCCAGACAGTCCTTAGATGGCTATTGAGTTAATGAATCAGCCTCCTACTTTCCATTGCAATTAAATGGAAATATATTGCTTTACTCCATTGTTGTTTCTTTAAAAATCACAGTTTAGTTGCTGTAATAAAGGTGTTTCATTCTCTGGTTTGCAATATTCCAAGCGAAAGATGGATTTATTTTAATGGTCCCTTTTGGTCTTGAAAAGGTGAATATTTAGAAGTATTTGCAGGCACCTAACTGAGAACTTTGCCCTACCAAAAGTAAGCTAGTACAAATCCTTCACACCACAGCTGCTTATACATTCTCTACTGATCTTTCCTCCAAAAAATTCAGATCTTGCTCTCTCACGTACCAGCCTGTCAAGCTTCATGAGGTAATCATAAGCCTCACTTTCTTGACCTGTATGACCATCTGATTGTGCATTCATCCTCATCTCCTGGTCTGATAAATGTTCCCACTTCAAATTTTCATTATTTTGAGAGTTCTATCTCTGTTTTACTTGAAGGAAGTAGAAAAATTTTCTCATTTCAGACCAGGCTTTTTCAGGATGTTAGACAGCTCTTTATGCTTTTTTTTTTCAATCAGAAAGTTTTACTGCATTTACTGTCTGAAATACTACATGTTATGAAAGGTCTAGAGTAAAAATGGACTTTCAAACATAGATCTATTTTCATAGAAAAGATCACAAAATTTGTGCTAAAAATTAAAAAGGCATTATACTCTGCATTTATTTGACAAAAGGACTAACAGTTCTAAAATTATGTCAACAATTAGATACAGATCTTCTTGGTATATTGACACTTACATTTTTATTGAGTTACCATTTTTCTGATTATTATATAGTAGCATCTCTGCGTAAATGTTATTCAAAATATCTGGTTAGTAATCTGAAAGAAATGTGAGGTAAATAGAATTCTAGAATACAGTAAAAATTAAATACAAATCTTTGTGAAGGTAACTTATAAACAAGATAACGTCATTATCTTCTATGCATATGCTGTTAATATAAAAATTTGTATTACAGGAGCATACTGAAATTTGATGAGCCTTTGAGTAGCTAAGGCTTTCTTCCATTTTTGCCATCTTCCCATCATTAAAGTAATGACGACCGAATGTAACACATCTGTAATGAAGAGTGTCTTGAATACAGTTCTTTTCTACACAAGACATAGTTGCTAGTGTTAAAAAAATTGGTATCCATCTGAGGTTCTTTTCGTAACTTCTCTTAGAATGATTTCTAGGAATGATTTTGACACAAGATACTTAGTATGGAGGAAATATGCCACTTAATATCAAATATGAAAGGAATAACAATCTTTGTAATGCAGGAGAAGGGCTTCAGATTCAATTTCTTTTAATTCCTGTGTATTTTTTTTAAAAAATTGTGGCATAGTTTCTAATTCTGTAGAATAGAAAGTTGTTAATTATTATATTTGTTATGAAGCTGTCATAATTCATTAATATTTATAAAGTATTTTGAGATCTACAAAGAGTTGTATCCTGTAAGTGAATAATCATTCACTCCAAAACCCAAAAGCTATTAATAATTATTATACTATGTTTAAATTTACTTTGTTACTTGGATTGGAAAAGTATATGCCATTTCTTTGTTCATTTAAACAAAACATTTAGTTTTTACCTTTGCATTCTGAAAGCTGTATAAAGCAATACTGCTTGCAATTTCTCTTTTCAGAAGATGTCCACAAATCCAAATAGTAAAAATACACTTCTTTTTTCTTTTGAGATTTCTATTACAGTGAATAACAATAGCCTTGGATTTAACTGTTATAGTTGTTATAAAAGCTGAACCCCTGTCATACAGAGATTTGATTTGTTTTGTTCAAGTACTGTCATTTAGACAGGTAATCAGCGTATAACACTTTCTTTCTCATTCTTGCTGTTTATTGAAATAGGCCATGATTTTTATCACTGGATACCCTACTATAAACACACAACTTTAATTTCCAAACGCATCTTCCTTCATGAGTCCTATGGTAATCCTCAACCCACATGTTATTGGTTTTCATTTCTCTTTGGATTTCAATTTTAAACCTTTAAGTATTGAGCCCAAATTATATTAGTTATATGGCTCTTTATTCATCATATGGAGCCAATTCTATAGATGAGGTCATTTATTTAGTGCTGGACATTTTCTAGAGCAGGGGATCTGAGGAAAAAAAAATCTCCCCTCTTCTTTGGTTTCTATTCTAATAGGATTTTAGAATTAGTTTAGGTAAGATTGAGAAAGGGCCTTTAAGAAAACTTTGAATTGTAATTTGGGAAGAGATAAGCACGATCTGTCAAAGATACTAATTGTTAGAAATGATGTTAACTTCATGCTGACTAGTTATGGAATTTAATACACTGTTTATGACAAGTTATTAACCCTGGAGAATGCCTATTTATTCTGTTTATTCAAGAAATCACAATAAAGCGTAAAGAATTCTCTCACAGGGAAGCAAACTGATTTTGAGAGGTTGTGCTTAAGACAAAAAAATCAACAGCTAAATGTTTGTTCCTGTTCTGATGGTGTATTTGCAGTAGGGACACTTAAGCAATACAAAATAGGAAAGATCACTGTAGAAGTTTACACAGCTAGCTGAGTATCGCAGGCAGTGGCTCCCAAGGAATTAGACAGGGCTAATTAAGAGATTTAGATTTAGTAGATTTTATTCAGAGTAGTATTAATAGAACCATAGAATCATAGCATCATTAAGGATCGAAAAGACTTTTATGATCTTCAAGTCCAACCATCAACACAGTATCAACATGCCTACTAAACCATGTCCTGAAACACCACATTTGCTTTTTTTTTAACAGCTCCAGGAACGGTGACTCCACCTCTTCCCTGGGCAGCCCCTTCCAATGCTTCACCCAACTCTTTTAGTAAAGAAATTTTTCCTAACACCCAATCTGAACCTCCCATGGCACAACTTGAGGCCAATTCCTATCATCCTATCACTTTCTACTTGATTAAGAGACCAACAACCACTTCACTCCTGCCTCCTTTTAGGTAGTTGCAGAGAACAATAAGGTTGCCTCTCAGCCTTCTTATCTCCAGGCTGAACGTTCCAGATCCGTCAGTCACTCCTCATAAACTCGTGCTCCAGAACCTTCAGTAACCTCATTGCTCTTCTCTGGGTATCCCCCAGCACCTCAATTACTTTCCTGTACTAAGGGACCCAAAACTGAACACAGTAGCTGGGGTTGTTTAGCCTGGAGAAGAGGAGGCTGAGGGGAGACCTCATTGCTCTCTACAAGTACCTGAAAGGAGGTTGTAGAGAGGAGGGAGCTGGGCTATTCTCCCAAGTGACAGGGGACAGGACGAGAGGGAACAGCCACAAGCTCCACCAGGGGAAATTTAGGCTGGACATCAGGAAAAATTTTTTCTCAGAAAGAGTCATTGGGCACTGGCAGAGGCTGCCCAGGGAGGTGGTTGATTCACCTTCCCTGGAGGTGTTTAAGGCACTTGTGGATGAGGTGTTAAGGGTCATGGTTTAGTGTTTGATAGGAATGGTTGGACTCGATGATCCGGTGGGTCTCTTCCAACCTGGTTATTCTATGATTCTGTGTGATTCTGTATTCAAGGTGTGGCCTCACTAGTGACGATCGGGGGCACAATCATTTCCCTACTGCTGGCCACACCATTTTTGATACAAGCTAGGAAACAGTGACACTCCACAATTAAACTGTTGAAAATTAAGAAAGTTTGAAACTAGTAAAAACAAATGTTAAATGACTATTTATCACTTTCTAGAGCAAACAAAAATTTCTTCAGTGTCCTTTGAAGACTGTTCTGTAATTTCTACATGCCAGATTTCCTATGGCATTTATTTTTATCAAGTTTTTCATGTAAATTGCAGCTGTTCTGTCCTCAAAGGAGAATACCTTATGAAGTGCACGATAGGGAAATAAATCTCCAATTAGTTGCATTTAGAAATAATACAGTCTAAAGTTGGCATATCAGAGATTAGAAGATGCTAACACAAATGCAACATCTAGCTGTGCAGTGGGTTTGGATTTGGAGATGAAAGGACCATTTCTGTGGAGCCAGTAGGCTGTTGTGTCTCAGTCAGAGGGAGTTTTACTTGACATTTTTATTAATGTAATGCACTATACTGTGCATTAAAAAAAAAAAAAAAAAAGAAGTGTCCAAGTATGTTTTGAACTTCTCTTAATTCTGCCTCATGAAGTGGTGCAGCTGGTGTTGAAAGGGAACTGTGGAAGACTTGGCCACAACTTTATTTGTCGCTGTTGTCTGTTGTGGGGCTTTTGTCTTCTGGAATTTTTATGCTTAAAATCAACATAGCTTGGACTATCGTTCTGCCATTGTCTGCTGACTCTGTATCTCTCAGCCTAAATAAAAGAGAAGGTCTGAAGGACAAAAACCAAAAGGAAGAATAGATTGAGAAAACAACAGAGGGTAAGTAACTAGTATCATCTTTAACATACTACAGTTATACTAAATTAATGATATATGTTATTGAAAGCAAAAGAAATGAGAATATAAAGTATAGGTCATGCTGATATTCTTTGCTAGAAGGATAATAGACTGCCAAATTTAGTTTTTAAATAGACACAAAGCATTTGAGTATTGGTCAAGAATTTCAATTTACCTCTATTTTAGCTCTGAACCTAGCTGGAAAAATCACCTTTGTCTCTCAGTTGTAGAAATGAGGGACAAGCACTGGTTAATAAATTTGTTACAGTTCATTGCTCTGACAGCTAATGGATGTACATATTGGCAATTTGCTTAGTAGATTATCATTTACTGTCACTTTTTTTTAATTAGAATGTGATTTTCCATTGTCTTTAATCTATTTGCATCATGGATGACAGATTTCTTTCCTTAAGGGTAATCTCGTATTATCATATAATAATTTTACCCAAACTGTTACACGAAGGGAATGCCCAAATCTGTAAGCATTTAAAATACTGGGATTATGCTCTTTAAGAGCCATATCACAGGTGTTGATTCATCATAGTTCTTAAAGCAATACTCCTTGCAACTGTAATCACATTTTACACCAATTTCAAAATGGACTCATTAACTGTTTAGACTCTCCAGGTTTCTGTTTCATGATAGATAGATAGGTGGATAGATAACTAGACAGATATCATAGAAAACCATTTCCTTTGCTGATCTGAATATTATTACTGGGAGATACAGTGCAGTTCGTTTCTTCTAATCTCTGGGAAATGATACTGGCTAAACAAAAGTTTGCAATGTTACCATCACACAAGAATGTCATCAGATTTTAGATGGTTGTCTTGAAAAAAATTCAGGGGAGATTCTCTGTTATCTTACCATGATTTCAACTGAAATCAACATAAGAAGAAAGTGCCTAGTTATGCCAAAAGTAATTTTTGTTGCCTCAGTTAATTTTGTCCTGTTGTAGTAGGGAGTCTTTAATCTTGAATGTATAAGGTACATTACTCAGTAACGTTCAATGAATCCTTCTTAATTTCTCTATTTTTTGTTTGCTGTGCACATATCGAAACTTATTTAAGAAAGGAGAAAGCCCAGTACAGAAACTAGTCAAGAACAGAGTATCCTCAAAAAGCCAGAAAAATCTAAGGGGCATAAAAAACAGGAGTAATAATTCTTCAGGCTGGTAACTTTGCCTGCTCTAAATAGATAAGTTAAATATCAAAACCAAAGTCATCTTAGCTAAAAACTAAAAATCTAAGAAACAACTACAAGCATTTAGAAGTGCAACAGTAGGAACACTAGACCAGTGGGTTTATATGGAAAAACGCACAGCATTTTCTGCTTACATGTACAGCGTAGTGCAAAGGCAAAAACACCTGATCTGTACCTGCTAGAATAGCAGATGCCCACTGGGAAATAGAAAAACCTCATTCCATTTCAGTGTTTTGCTATAAACAGCTCACTCTTACAAGATGCATGGTCAGTTTTTCCTCACATTAATTGCAATGACTATCACTAGCTTTAAAATGGTGTATACCAGCATGTGTCTTACTTTCAACAGTTTATAGATGCTTTAAGTTACAGAAAGAAATATTACGTTTCTTCACAATGAAAACATTTAGAAAACAAATGGAAAGCAAGTAAGCTTCTCACTTTATGTTTGACTTGGACTCTAGCTTCCATAGGCTCCTAGGAATGTACTGTAGTGAAAACAGTCAATTAGAGCAGGTAAAATAATTTGAAAATATGTCATCTGGTGCTTCAGTGGAAAAGAAAAGAACAATGCCACAAATTCATTCAGTTTCCTCCCTAGATACTCTTTTTATGATGAGAAACTGTGGACCTGAGCTGGCCTTGAAGATAATGGAAAGCAAAAGACAATATTTTCAAAATGAAAAGGGCAGTAACTTTCTGAAATTTTCCACTGGCTTGATTTCTCCCTGCTTTCTGGTGAACTACCTTTGAGTACCAGCTAGTAAAAGTAGAGTCTCAGGAAGGTTTTATTTGATATTAAACATTTGCCTCTTCTTTAACAAAAAAGTGACTTAAAAGACATGATTTGGTCTGTGCTCTGATCTCATTTTTCACATTCTTGGATAGATATGGATAACTAATATTATGTTTTCATAATTTTTTCTAAATTATTTATGTTAGCATTATGAATACCTGTAACCATTGTAACTAAGGCAGTGTCAGAAATCATCTGTTACCAGTCAGGACTTAAGACAGAAGAAACTGAAAGTTCAAAATGAGAAGAAGTGTTTAAAGTATGAATTCTAGTCCACTGTGATTGAAGTCTGTTTTTTCACAGAAAATTTTTAGTATCAAAGAGTACTTTGGGTCTAAACAACTTATTGCTATGAAATTAATGTGTTATTACAACAGTCTGAGAGGCAGCAGTCTGCCATGTCTACATATGTTTTAGGCAGTGTGTCTCTGATTACACAAAATTTTGGCAGAGGCTGCAACCAAAGTTGCATCTCTAGACCCCTCTGCCAGATCTGTAGCCTTTCAACAGATGTATCATAGAATCACCAGGTTGGAAAAGACCCATTGGATCATCAAGTCCAACCATTCCTATCAAATGACACCACTGGCGAGTCATCAGGTGACTTTGAGATGTGTTGTACTAAGACTGTTAAAGCTAGTTGCTTGCAAAGTGCATTTGTCTAAATCAAGAGGTAATTTTAAGAATAACAAAGGGCTAGGAGGTATTGCTTGTCGTCTTTGCTTGTTTTATTTTATTTTCATCTTTCCGATTATCTTGTCTTACCACCTTAGTTAAGTCCATTAACCTCTTTATGACTCAGTGTCACTTCCCACGTGCTGTCCTTTTAGATTCAGTCATTAAGAGCAGGCGTGTATACACAGTACGTAGCACAACGGGGCCCTTAATGTTAATGCAGTAGAAACTGCAAATAATTGAAGTAACCTATCAACAGTCAATAAGCCAGCACAGAGCTACCCAATGATCCATGCCATTTAATACTCAGGCTAGTTAATGTTTTAATTATTTTACTCCCCCTTCTCTGCTTAGTGTTGTCACTGTGTACATAGCAATATTCAGCTTTGTTTCTGCATCAAGCTACTGACTGCTGTAGCAAGGTTTGAACACAGGGCATAGTTGGGCTGGGACTTTGCTTGAACCAGCTGACACTGTCAGGGTGAAAAAAACATTCCCGAGAGAAAGGATTCGCATTTATGACAATTGAAGTGTAAGTGTTTATTCTTGTTAGGTATTTGGCACCTTACCTTTCAAAGAAGTTAAAATCACCAGGGCTCTATTGGGTCCTCAGGTGGAGCTGTGGATTATGTGGCCATTTGAAACAGCACATGTGATCTTTCTTGTTGCAAATGTCACTGCTCCTTTATGTCCTAAGTGGTTGCCTCCTTCTCCTTTAACAGTACATCAGAACAAAAATTTCTTGTGCTTCACATTTTTATTGGATTTTTTAAGGAAACAAAGGGGTTTTTTCATGCTTTTCCGGATCAATGCATGCATTTTAATTAAGATTGAGACTTTGTGCATTCTTCGTATTTTTGAGTTTGATTTTCCATTTTTAACCTTCTATGCTACTAATTCTTGATATTAATATTCAAAAGACAAAGTTCTCTTTTAAATTCATTACTTCTTCCATTTATTATATTATCTATGTATGTCTTTAAAAGTACTAATAAAAATTCATGAAAGAAAAGCCAAAAAGAATAAATAAAGAAATTAATTACTGGATTTGTCTGTCTTTTATGTATCTTTTATTAGGTGGTTTATTATTCTAATATTTACTGATAGGTTTGCTCTCCCTTTGCCTGGATACTTGATATTTCCTTTAAATTGTTCACGATTTTGTTAACTGGTGAGGGAACTGTACCTGTTTGTTACAGCTCTGTATAAGGGTGGTGTCTGCCTTGTTCAAACCGAGTTTTACCTCCCTTTGCCAGTAAATGAACATGATTTTTCTGTTTTTATTAAAGCTGTGTATATCCCAAATTTATTTCCAGAGAAAGGCCCAGATACTTTCTTGATGTCACTTAAAAAACATAGGTCCAGACTAAGCTTTTAAATCCAGTTTTATCATCTCTGCGGTGGTTTATATTTCTACAGAACTTTGTAAATCACTGCTTGAAATATCCAGGGTTTATATGCATATTTGCACCTTTCAGTGTAAATTAGTCTCTCCACAATCAAAGCAATCTCATACAATGATGGATCACAGGAGAAATTTGAGAATATAGCCTTAAATGTTTCATATGCATTTTCTGTTGAATAGGAACAAGTTCTCTCCTGAAGCTTCCCACCCAGAGACATATGCATAACTTGGAGTTAATTAATTTAACTTAGAATAATATCATATGCAGATTAATTGATTGGTTGTGTTTGAAATTGATTATTTCTCTCAGTTTGCAGCCTGGAAGATGTAGTGGAAAAAATCTAGCAACTTAACAGTATTTCAGTTTTCAAATCTCTCATTCTCGTATCTGAGATGTTTATATTTTGAAAGGCAGGTTCACTTGTACAGTCTTTATGCGCACAATTAGAAAGCAACTGAGGCCACAAAGTATGGAAGACTGGAGAAAAGTGATCCATTTCAGTCTTAAGTAGATTGCTTGTATTGTAAAAATATTCTCCTATGATGGTCTTCTCTTATAGGAAGAATTTTGAAACTTTTTAGAAGTTCTACCTCCATTTTTTTTTTCTAAAGATAGGTCTGGATGCCAGTTTGAAAAACTGAAGTCAATTGACAATACGATTGACAATATGATTGAACCCAAAATATGCATCCTATAGGCCCAAAAGAAAAAGATGTAGACCTTTCCTTGATCTATTCACAATGAGTTGAGAGCCGCTCTTCCAAGAGGAAAGAGTGCTATTAATCTTCACATCGTTTTACAAATAAGTCAGGAATGTTGCTTTGATATCTTCCTTCTTTATTCCGCCTCAGTTCCATTCTTAAGGACAAAAAGAACATTACATCCTATTTTTGTCCTTCTCTAAAAGTGTAGAGCCCTGAAGTTTCCTGAGGCCCAGCGGCAATGACCCTTATTGCAGTACTCCCAAACGTTTGGGGTGAGCTCTTGTGGCTGCAGGGCATGTACCAAGACAGATTCTTGTCCCCCTGAAAGCCCTGCAGCATGCTTCTAGGACTTTGGTCTTTTACTGCAGCATGTGTAAATTTTAGCAAACAAATAGAAGGTCTTCAAGCTCCTTACTCTTTTAATATTTCATCATTTTCTTCCCCTCATAAATACACACGGAGTCTAAGCATGGGGAAAATAAAAGAATCGGTAGGTAAAATATTCTGCTTGAGTCAGTGGAACTGCTTTATGACACCTGGCCTTCCTTTGTGACCTTTATTATATTATGGTACTATTCAGCTTACCATTAAAGTAAATTCTGCTCTCTGGTTGCAGTTCATCTGGCTTTTTCACAGAGATACTTTGTATGTTCTTGATTAATTTGTTTATAACAGCTTTTAGGAAATAAAGGACCCAATAGTTTCATTAAAAGTGATCTACTCTCTTGCCAGCAAGTTGTATTTTGGGTGGAAAAACAAAAGAGAAACTGAAGGACTGATTGAGGTTTCAGGACCTTCCACTTCATTACTACAGGTGAATATCACAATCTTGGTAGTGCTAGGTGCACAACCTGGCTATTGGCATGTCAATGTTTTTATACCTGATGTCAATGGATTTTCATAATGAGTTTTGATAATGGAGTGCAATTGGAGTGTTAATGATGCTTGATGGTTCCCTTTTTAATTACAGTTTCAAGAAGGCAACCAGCTTGCAACTAATTTAATGTATTTCATGCTGAGTTTTGAATCATTCCACTTATTAATAAAAAAATCTCATTTGATACTCTGTATATGTCAATACTTTAAAAAACAAACTTAATTTGTCTAAAGGTTGTCAAGAGAAATTCAACATAAATGATTCTCATAAATTAGGATTAGTGCAATTTCAATATTTTACTAGCTGTATGAATTTCCTCAGTATCCTAAAAGTATTTAATATATTTTGATAATAACCTACATTTAACATACGAGGCCCAGTGAGGTTATCAGGCAATGGTTTTAGACCTCTTCTATGAAAGCTAACTCACTCAATTTCTTCTTGTGTATGCTGGAAAGGATTTTTTGGTCACACTCTAAGGAAATGCCTAGTTGCTTTGAAATCCAGAAAAAAAATACTTGGCTTATTCTGTATTTTCATCATTATTATGGTAACTGTTCTAAATCTTTATATCAACCTTAGGATTCCCTTCATTCCTTGGATACTTCAGAAATTTCTGCCATAGAAATCAACTTATTTGGGTTCTGTTGCTGGTTTCCTTGAGGCCCTAACTGTAGGTTTATATTCATTACTATTTATCCCTTTCCCTCCATTTACCATAGTACTGTCTTTTTACATGATATAAATAGCTGCATTTCAATTTGCTTTGAAACATGGTGGTTTGTTTTGTTGTCAGTTTTTAGAGTTGTGTTTTGCAATTATTGGTTTCTGGGTTTGAGCATGTAGGAAAAGGCTCTTAAGCAGTTCCCCATTATAATCCAGGATTTTCCATTTAAATTGAATATCTACTAAGTTATTCTCAATTTTTTTTTCCCTACTTAGGTCTTTCTCCCAAGCAATTTGGTTCATAATTATTTTCAGCTTTATGGAATTAGCCATTTTAAAATAAATAACAAATACATAATAAACTCAGAATTTTGTTTTGTTTGCTTGTTAGGAAGTATATTGGGTTATAGTCACTGGCAACAAACTTACCATGAACTACTTTGCTGTCCTTTATCTATGAAGACCGTGGTTATAAGCTTTTGTGAAAATCACTTGGCTTAAATTTTTTTTTTTTCTCTGTTTGCAAGCTAGATTATTTCCCACACCCACTTCAGGTATTTAAGCCACAGGAATGGATTAATTGCCCTAACTCAGGAGCAGCAGTCTTTTAAAAAACTATTTGAACATCACTCAGGTTGAGAAGGACAAAGGAAATTCAGGAAGGAATTCTTTTATATCGGATGTGCTTATATCGGATGTGCTTCCTCAGAACAGTAACCTGCAACCTCAGCCTAATATAGAATCCCATCATGCTGAATACACATTTTTGAGGTAGAAGAACTCTTATAATTCCCAAAGTTCCATTTTACCTCCGGCAGTGGGGGATTTTCAGAATTTGACGTCTTGGATTTAACTTTCCCATGACCAGGATTGCTTCCGTACATATCACAGTTAGGTGTCCCTTCATCGTATCACTTGGGGTGCTCGATGCTGTGTGGAAGATGTCAAACAGGGACCTCATCTTCTCTTCAGCTACAGCATGTACCCATGAGCATTCCAGATATTTTGTTTCCAGCAGTTAGAGTCCATTAGTCAAATAGAACCTTTTTCTTTTAACCAGCTCTCCCACAGAACAATGCAATGTGATCACACAGTGTTATGCAAGCATCTGACTGTCTCCTTCCTCTCTGGACTCTTTCAAAATTGATTTTGCAAATAAGTGGCAGTCTCAAAAACATTTGGCTTTCTACATTTTGGCCTTATATTAGCCAGAAAAACAGTTTCCCAGATAGAAAATAAGACTAGGGGTGGTTAGTCTGGAGGAAAGCCTTATTAAATGGCAAAGAATCCTCATGGGAGAGCTTTTATAAATGGTGAGCTGTGAAAAAGTTTCAGCAATAGCTGATGTCATCTTGGATTACATCAATCGTCCACAAGATAAAGATCACTAAGAGACCAGGCTTCATTAGTTATTATACTCTCAAATTACTTATTGACATAGAATATTATTTTCCCTCCCTGCTGCCCCTCGGCCCCTCCAAAGGGTTATTTAAACATTACTTTCCAACTAACACTCTTCCCACTCAGTTTCAGTGGTGTCAGTGAGCTTACAGCTGTGTGCATAGACAATTCCAATGATGCTTATACGTTTCTCAGGCAACTGTCAAAGATGTCTTCTTTCCACATGCTGCAAAGCTCTGTATATATTAGGTTCTCAAGATCTCACTTAGATCTAAATTAATGCTCCTTTTGTTATTTTTTTTTCCCATTTATTATTTTTTTAGAGAAGTTTCTGGCACAAATAAGTCCACTTTTTAGAGAAGTTTCTGGCACAAATAAGTCCACCAAATAAGTCCAGTGAGCACCTGTCCTTGTAGGTCTCACTAACTCCTGTGTCACTGCTAACTGAGAGTCCAGATGTTTTTTGGATGTGCTGGTACCGTGCATGTGTGTATATATATATATACCTTCACCTATTCTATAGTGGAAGGTTCTTTTGGACCCAACTCCTTCTCAGGACCTGTAGTAATAAGAAAAATATTTTTATTTTGCTGTTTGTTTTTTTTACTTTTACTGGTAGTGGTGTTAAATTTAAGTTGAAGTATGAGGTGTTGGGAGTTTTGTAAGGGCTTCTTTTTGGAAAGCATCATGTAAATCCCTTTTGAGTTAAATTCAGTGAAGAGTCATACTGGGCTAGCACAGAAACCAGGACAAGTACAACTGTGCTAGTACAGCTCTGTCTGGGTTAAGTAGCTTTACTGAACAGCAGGACATAGGAAGCTGATCAGAGGACTGTGCTAATTCAGCTAAATCCTTTTTCATTTTGGAAATGTCACATTTAGAGCTAGTACATTTCTGTGTAGTGCTGTATTTTGTCATGCAAACACACCCTGATAAATCTTTCAATTCTAAGGTCAGTGACCCATTCACAAATGAAATGACAATTTTTTTCCCAGCTAAAACATCCAGAAGGCATTGTACAGAATAAAATACAAGGTGAACCCAGACCCATTGCCTCTCCTTTAAGCCTAATGCCTATTATATATGTATATGGTAAGTATAATGCAATGACAGGCTTTTAGAGTCTTATAATCTACGTTTTTCTAACTCCAGAAATATATGAATAGCCATCTGACTTCATTTTCTGACTCTAAAAAGCACATATCTCTATCCTATGCTTTTAAGCAGTTTCATTTTTGCTCATTTGCAGTTTGTTCGATGTTTTTGACAGCTGTATGCATACATCTCGGAGCAGAGTGGTGGCTTTTATTTTTACCTGGACTATTTTCTCCTCCATATTCCAAAACTACTGCTCATGTAGAAGGAAGGCACAGCTATCTACATAGATCTAAAAAAATCTATGGTTATGAGAACTACTCAAAATGTTTCTAAGGATTTTTTGTTCCTATATTGCCTCCTATACACTCCTTTTTTTATATACCTGGGAAAGGGCTCAAGCCCTTGTGTTTTACCTTTAATATTAGAGGTCTTACAATGAACAGGGTGTTCATTTCAAGGGAGAAATGTTCTTATTACAGCTTTTGTTCAAATCCCAAGTTCAGGTGTATGATCATGGCAAGGATTTTTGTTGCTTCTCTGCGTGTGTGTTTAATGTTAAGCTCGAAATCAAATGTTTTCAATTTTCACTTTCTGAAGCCCACATAAGCAAAGGGATTTATTTCTCTTGATTGCTTAATTAAGTAGGATATTTACTATGGAGAACTGAATATTCCAAATTCTCAATAGCTTAGCAAGTTTTTGGAAACCTTCTGATTTGATGTGAATAGTCAAACAGAGGAAACTTACTTTCTTTAACAAAAATCAGCTTGGAGGGCCTTTAAGAACTAATTAAATAAATTGATTGATATTGGTTTCACAGCAGCAGATGATGTCAGCAGTTGTGTGTATAACACTCCTGCTACTCGTTCCTGCAATGGTAGAGTTTGTGGGTTTTTTAATGATAGAGATAATATCATGAAAACAGGTCTTCTAGACCCAAAAATACTGCTTGCTTACTTTACAGCAAGCCACAATCAAGCTTGCTCAAATTATGGAAAGCTTGTCTGATTTTTTTTTCACCAACTTAAGCAGCACAGATGTAACTTTGAAAATCATTCTGGGGGTGGTTTGGTAAGGACACAGTAGCTATTATTAAGCAGTGTTTCTGCGGAATTGATTCTTGAAGGTACATTTGGAAGATTAAATTAAAAAATGTATACTGGAACAGTTCTGCAGTCATGAAGAGACAGATCTGATGATGAATGCACAAAATAATACTTTGAGAGTGTTAAAGAGAGGAAAGTGTTGAATGATTACTTTGTCAAGCAAGATCTGTTCAGTGCACTCCTTGGGGTTTGTGCAGGGATGTGCTTCCCTTAGGAAGGCACTAGAGTCTGAATTACAAATGACTGAAGCCACTACTCTTAAATGTATCTGCACACACATACGCACACACTTGCAAACACCTAAACTTGAAAAAATAGTATTCTGTCACAGTTAGGGAAGTAAAACATCAGACAGTTCCTTTTATGTCTTTCTTTTTTACCTCAGTTTTATCAATAAGCTTGTTTAAAGTCTCTAGTATTCTTTTGTGACATCTGTGTTTTCTCAACGTCTGGAACTGCTTTAGTTATTAGCAGTCTGGATTCCTTTCTTTCCATTTTCCTCTTACTTTTACTTTATTCTTTCAGTCTTTCTTCCTATTGTTTAGTCAACTCTTTTTCTCTGTTATCTCTCCCCTCATAATTTGCTTTTTGAGGTCTTGGTTACAAATACAAGATTCAAAAGGCAAATTTATTAAAAGAAATGGCTTTATGCCTCTCCTAGAAAAGATGAAAGAGTTGTTTCCCCTTCTCCCACTCCACCAATTTCAGCTGGGAAGCTGACAGTTCATTTGCACAAATACACTTTCTCCTTTCACTGGCCGAAGGAGATGATAGTGTCAGAAAAATTTTAACATGTATTGCAGTCAATTTGAGAATTACAGAAGGCCTTGATTCCTTTAAAGATTGACCATTAAATTTACAAACAAACATCTTTGGTTAAGAAGAAGACCTTTTCTTGTTGTTCCTGTATTTTGGCTTCACATAGTGGCTAGAGACCTAGAGTAAATTTCCAGCAGAGGAGAGCCTGTCCTCGGTTTCTCCAAGATGTCGGCAGTAAAGCTACCTACATTGCAGAAATAATTTTATTTGTCATGTTTTCCCTGTGTTTACTGGTGCTCAGGGTTAAAGCTGTGGGCCAACCTTTAGGTTTTCTTTTCTTTACTTTTTGAATACCTCCCACAACTTCAGTTTCTTCTGTTGTTTCCTATTAGGTCTTTGATGACTTGTGCATTGACTGTGCTACTGAGAAGTTTCAGAGACTCTGAAATGATACCCATTTTGTCCTGTGAGATGGTTTACAAAACTGCGAATTAAAAATAACCTCAATCAAAACTGCATGATTTCAGAGTTCAGTTTAAAAGAAAAAATAGCATGATTAAAAAAGTGGAGCAGAAAAAAAATAGGGGCCTTCTCCACTGCAAACCATGACCTTAAAATATGTGACCCTAAACACAACGATCTTACCCAACTGAAGTTTCAGTTTCAACCTGACTTTATATTTTGCCGGGGTCTCTCAAAAGCCGTGGCATTGTCATTCTTGCATTCCTGTTCTGCTATACTTTCCTATTGCGTGCCTACAAATCTATACCATTGTGACTCTATGAATATACACAGAATTGCTCTTACCAGACCTGAATCCCAAGAATTTTCCTTGAGCAGAGGCAATATTCACCCTAAGGGCTGTTTCTAGACGTTTTATACTGGCTGCTCTGTTGTGATTTCTAGCAAGCTCTTGCCTGAAATCCATCAACTTGAAGGCCGCAATAATGCTTTATGAATGTAATGTAGCTTCAATTCTAAAAATCTGTTGCTAGAAACAGACAGAGACAAGGAGGGATTCATCAGAGAGCTGTACTAAAAATGCAATCCAACCTACTGCTATTATTCTTAAATAGGCAGACATAACCCAGCACTGATGTCCAGATAATTACACCTAGCAAAACTAGTTGTTTTTTTTTTTTTCAAAGCAGTGTGTTAATTAAGTCAGAAATAACTTAGGGGTGAAAACTGAAGATGCCTTCTACAGGAAATTAAAGTAGCAACATAAACAAGTTATGCATACTCAATTTATTTCCAGTTAATGAAATTTAATTTGAAAGATAGAAGGAGCTTCCAATCCATGATCTTTATAAGCTGGTATGCTATCTGGAAAAAAAAAGAATTGTTTTTAATTAGTAGTAAAGAGAATTTAAAAAAACTTTCAGAAAACAAGGATTGTGTTTTATGAGACTATACTGAATATTTTTAATAATGATAAAACCATACATAAATAATATATACCCAGCTTTCTAACATAGTCCTAGTATCTACAGCAATTGTAAAACAATTCCCATTGTTGCATTACGCAAGTAGCAAGTGTTTTATTTAAGTCTTCCCTTTCACCAGCTTTTGCAAGGCCTTCCAATTTGTCCATCACTTTTGCATGCAGAGAAGTTCTTAGGCCTAATTTAAAATAATCCTCTAGGGAAAGGTGATACTAATTAGCAGGTTGCATCTCGTTACACAGCTGACTCTGTGACCAGAAGTCCCATGCATGTTGTCAGCCACTAGGGGACACGGGAGAGCAATCCAGCTGGTGCATTCGAGCTCCTGGAGCTGGGACTTAACCTTCATTTCTATTTTTGCCTTCACTGGCACACGGATCAAACATCCCAAAAATTGCTTCCAAGCTTGAGCCTTCCATATGGCATAACATGGCATTACCAACTGTGCCAGCAGGAGAGCTCTAATGGGTCTTGACGCACAACATCCCAATTAAGCATTACAATGAAAGCAGCAATTTTAGCTTGTTTAATAACAGACTTCACAGAAGCAAATCTTTGCTTCAAAAGATCTTTAAATAAATGCAAAGTAAAGCATGAGAGGAGAAAAATCTAAACACAAGTGTGGTTACTTTTCTAACAGATGATTAAATTGGAGAATTGTTAGGTTAAAGATGAAGATTTTAGTAATTGAAGAGTCTCTCCAGAGAGATTCCATCGACCTGCATACACAACATACACACACGTGCACGTACCAGCACTGGTGGTGTGTACACTTGTCCACTATACGTGCCTAATTTGTTTTTAAAAGGCATACTTAAACCAAAATTTTTAGTTTATTGTTGAAATTCTGCCCTAAGCTGCATCACAGAACTCTCCAGAAGAGGTGGGGTTTTATTACATAGCAGAGAGTAGTGGCAAATAAGCTCTGGAAGTAAAACCTTCCTTCGAAAAATCAAGTACATTTTTATTCTCAAATTAAAATTCTTGCTATCTTCTTACAACTAAGACCTATTTATTCTTCTGTATAGACAAGTCTACTCTGCACAGTAGTTCCCCTCTTACAATCTGCATTTGCAATTAACTGGAGAATTGACATAATGTGGTAGCAGGAATTTTTTTTTTATTAAAGTACATTTTGGTAGTGATATTTTATATGCATGCACACGTTCCTAAGAGATAGCTCTGCTCGTCTTTCCATGAGAGAATTCCTTAATTGCTTTATACAGCTGAATAACAGATGCATAGCAACAATAGATCAAGAAAAAAGCATTAAAGATCTTCTCTATAAAATAGGGACTTTCTTGTGAGTGGTACTGGAGAGATTATGGAACGTGGCAGTAGTAAGTGTGCATAATTTACAGGCTAGTGTATCAGCAAGTAGATCTGTGGCTTAGTGCAATACAGCAAGCTGTGTCAACCTGTCTTAGCAGCCATCTCTCCCTCCTGACTGCACACTGTGTATACATAATACATGCAAGAACATACATTTCTACTTCAATAGACAATCTGGGGGGAGATTTGTTGGCTTTCTTCTTCATTTGAGAAAGCTGAGGAATTCCGAAGCAAACCAGCAGCACAAATAGGAAAGGCAGAAAGAAATATGTACTAAAGGGAAGGTGATTACTGAAAGGACAACTTAGGGTGGAAAAACTTGGTTTTATTTCCCCCGTATAACACTCATTTCAGTAGCTTTGTTGCTGGTGATGATAAAATAAAATGGTACTTTTCTTACCACCACAATTGATCTAAACAGCTAAAGAAATAACTAAATTCAAAAGTAACTCCATAAGGTCCCCGTGGAAGTTATTGATTCAATGTGCATATGCTAGTATTGAAGCACCATAGGTAGAAGGTAAATGTTTAAAAATACATATATAGAAACTACAGGTAGGAAAGCATCAGAAATATTCAAATGAACTCTATGTAGTTCTTCAAGTTGCAGTGTTAGAAACCAAAGAGCATCTTGTAACCTGGAAAAGGGGCATTTGGGCACTACAGGTATAGCATTTAAATGATCAGGAGGGGGAGATAAAAAGAGGAGGGCCAAAGGAGAACTTCTAGCTCTGCCCTTTGAGGGGCTTTTAGTGTGTTTGAAAGCTTCTTGAAAATTGTCTGTAAGATGTGTCTTCTAGGAGAAGGTAAGTCTGATGTGGGAGTGACAAGGCTCCTTTGCTGTTTCTTTGTAAGCCTGGTTTTCATGGTGCTAAACAATTAGAAGAATTTTTTTTTCTTTTTCTAATTAAGCTGAAGTTTGGAACTGTAGTAGTTTAGTCTTTAGCTGAATGTTGATAGCATTGTTTGCCTTTATGCTACAATCTAGAACTGCAGATCTTTTCTACTTTAATGTCTTATAGTTTGGATTATACTATAGTATCTTAGGGGGAGAAAGTGGTGGGTCAGTTTGAGAAAATCGTGTATTTTATTGGATGACTATAACTTCTGAAAATGGAAAATAACCCCACTGAACTGCTTGCAGGCAACACAGTTTAGCAAATGGCAATGCTGACAGAAATGCTTATGCTTAAGACAGTTTACAGTCCCTGCTGTTCTGAAGTGGCCTAAACCAGCACAAGGAGAAATCCTCATCGTCACCATTCCCAATGAATTAAATCACAGGTGCTGTGATGTTGGGTTGTGGACAGGGAAGGGTTATAGTGATCCATGGTTCTGCTGCTACTGGTTATGTACAAGTACAGTATTTTTTTTTTAATTGATGATAGACTTTAGAGCTAGTCTACCACATCCTAATTTCTACTAAGACCATTAGAAGTTGGAGGTTTGCTGTGTACTGACTGGCATAGAATGTAAAAATTTAAAAGGCACTTTATGAAAATCAGCCTGTTATGGTACTCGAAAGAAACAAGCACTGTTCAATTGTTTTGCCTTTTCCTATCGTGAATTTAGCAACATTGACTTGAAGAGAGGGAGAGTGTTGCTATGGATGTGACTTTACTTTTTTTCCCCCCCCCAGTTGTGCTCCCCTAATTTATAGTATTTGAGGAGAGAGAGAACTTATCTCTCAATATAAGATTGGAAGTACTCTGTAGGAAAAGCTGTAATTGTGGGGAGAAACATACTATCTTTAAGCATATGTAATGTCCAGGGCTACTGTAGGGACTTGCTGTATTGGTTTGCAATGGCAGCATGTAGGTATAAAACACTTGCACTGATTTTAGTGTAAGAAACACCAATGGAAGAAAAATAACAGATAGACAGATTGTACCTTGTTTTTATGGTATGTTTTTACTGCTTGTTTTTAACTTTAGCAACTGTTTTCTGCTTACATATCTTTGGGCTAGCCAGAAGTTCGCCTCTGTTGCCTTGAGGGTTTTGTTCCATATATCTCAATTGCTCTCACTGGTGTTCGCATGGTTTATTTTCCCTTTGCTTAGGAAAGGAATCGGACAACATTGCTTAATCGAGTAAGTGTGTTACCACACTGTAATACACTAGTATATGTAAAAGGTATATCTTGGCACTAGTATGGATGGAGAAGGCAGGATATGCAATGAATATTTTACAGCAGGGAAGCTGTGTTTACTGACCTGTATAAATGTCAGGTATTTCACTCTACAATAGTGGTAATAGATTTTTTTTGTTGTGCACATGCTGCTCAAACTTGTAATCAATATAAGCAGAGTGATGTGGCACTCCTGCATGTATTGGATTGAGTCATTCCAGGCAATCAGATTTACATTCATAAAAGTTCTTGTTCTGTGGTATAATGCCTGAATCTAATGTAAAATACGAAAGACTTCACAGTCCTCTGAAACTGAGTGATCCCTTATGTTTCAGCCATCTACACGTGATGTTTTCAGCAAGAGCTCTTATCCCAAGTATATGAATTGTAAGTTTGAGAGCCTCAAGGCACTGAGCAGTGCAAGAGCCACCAGTGGATTTGCATTATCTATCTCCATCACCAGGGAGCCAAGGGCTAGGAACTGTCACTCAGAGGAAGGTGTGGAGTCACATTCCCACTAAATGAATTGCTCAAAGAGCAAGTAACCTTTGAGAACTAGCCACATAATTCTCACTTAAGCCATTAAATGCCCATAGGAGTCCACAATTGTAGTCCCACTCCTTGGAATACCCAGTTCCAAACAGATATGCGAGCTAAGGGGTTCACAAGCTTGCAGTAAAGCAGAGTAGGCTTTGAGCTGTAATGTCTGGGTAAATTAACTCATGGTTTCAACAGAGAAGATGGAGCTGGTTTTGCTTATCTGAGGGTCAGAAGCCTCACATCATCATAATCTCTCATGGGTAACGTTAGGGAATTGAGTTTACTGCTGTGAAGAATCTATGGGAAGCTACCTTTTTAAAGAGATTCCTAGAACCTCACAGAAATCTTTACCCTGTTCACCTCAACCTTCACTGGCACAAGTAAAGCTAACTTTCCAGGGCCATGTGCTACTTTGCTCATTTTCATCTGTGCTAGGAAGCTACCAACTTGCCTGGGGATCATCGTGATGTCTGGTACAGGTGCTTCAAAAGTGTCTAGAAACACATCAGTCTCACCTGCCAATTATACTATCATGTCATACTGGGATTTAGGATCTTTTTTTCCTAGGGCAACTAGACCTGGTAGTTATTAGCCCTGGCAAAGATGAAATGAAGTTGAATGTATGAGACTTGTCCCCTATTTTTTTTATCCCCTTTATTTATTCCTTTCCTCTTCTGTTGTACTGTACTGAATTTTTTGTGTGTTATACGCACATCTGATGATGACAGGATTGATGGCTATAAAGCACTAAGATGTTGGCTGGAAGATTTATAGGACAGTTTGTCAATTATATGAAATTAAATAACATAACCCCCTGAGTGGAGTTGAAAGCAATGCAGTTCCAGGCACAAAAAAAAAGGAAGTGGCGTGAAAAAACCTCTTGCATCTTGCTCTCCCAGGACTCAAAATGGTCTTTACATCTGTTGTCTGCAGCAGTTCTGTTGTATGTTGCTGTCCTTTGCAGCCAAGAATATGCTCTGCATCTGCTCAGAAAGGCTAGATCCCTCTGAAAACATTAACCCAACGTTGACAGATGCAGCTCAGCTTTCAACTTCTTTGCAACTTATAAATAATGTTTAGATGGATGTCCCATAGATGTCCACTCCATGAATATCCATTCAGTAGCTTAGTAGGATGTACATCTCTTGTTCCAGCAGTGACATACATAACAATGGACACCAGTGTCTGATCTGCTGGGGATTCCAGCAGTGGTTTTTAGTTAGAGTTTTCTTTTTTCCTCCTCTAACTAGTCTGCTTCACTCATATTAGGCAAGAGATGTTTTATGACACATGCTTTGTGATGAATGAGTCTTGTCCAGTAAACTTCATTGACTTCTTCATCAGTGCTGCCCCTTCAATTGCATACAAAGCCAGATGATATTTTAATGTTGCTTTTCTGCAAAGTTTATGATAGGCTTATGATAAAATTCTGATTACTTTCAGTTGAGACTGGACAGTGACATCATCTTAGAAAAACCTTCATTAAAGACATTAATGACTATGAAGTTTTCATATGCTTATTAGCTTATGAGGCCTCTTTTTTGGACACAGTACTAAGCATTTTCTTGTCGAAGAGCTGTGGTTTCTATCTTAAAAGACATAACATGAAAGATGAAAAATGTTTGTTCCAAAGTGATGGGGTTTGATACTGCACATACCTGTATTTGCTCCTTGATGCAACAGTACTAGTGGCAAGTTTAACTCCACATGGGGGAAAACCCAATTCTTTTTAGTCAAGATAGAATTCTTTTGTTTTTATGGCTAATATTGCATTCGCTTGCCTCCAGCTCACCAATCCAAATGACCACATACCTATTTTTATGAAGGGAAAAGCATGCACACAGAGAAGCTTCCCTATCCTTGCAAACTGCTCTCACCAGTATAGGCTGGATTTGGACTTAAAACTGATGAACCATTTACTTTAGAGAAGATTAAACCACTGGGTTCAGAGAACTATCTTCCTCAGAGCTTGCATAAGGGGAACTTGTTTTTTATCACAGAATTGTGTGTGTCTGCAGGAGGATAGCTGGTCTAACAATTTTTACCTCTGCCTCCATGAAAGCTATAACAATTCCCAGGTGCACTTCAGGTCTTGAAGGCAGGCTGTACAGAATGCTCCAAAGGTCTAATGAGTCAGTGGGCGTATAAATTACTCAGTACACTACAGGATCAAGTGAAATGAGTATTATTTAACATGCAAGTAACAGTATGAGTGGAATAATTAGATTTGTTTGTTTTATACTGGAAACAATAGTCTTCCAGAAAGCTTGCAACTACAATGGCAAGGGTATCTCACGCTATCTGTGGATTAATGTACAGTTGTTTACCTAAAAGAAGTTTCAGATGGAAAGAAAATGAAAAAGGTTTCACTTCTAAAACTAGAAGTCCAAATGAAGAGCAAATTCTGTGACTCTTGTAACGGTTATCTTAAACAATGCAGCAAAAAAGCATTAGGCTACAAGAAATGATTGCTTGGGCCATTACACCCGACTGTACCCTCTCCTACCCCTCTGCCCAGCTCTAAAAGTAGTAGTTTATCTCAGTTAGCAGCCAACATGGGGGTGACCTGCACCAAACCCTCGTTAAACCCCTCCTGTGATGTGTCCTCCAAGGAGGGCATACGCCTCCTCTGACCATGCCACACATGGAAACCTGCCTTCCCAGTGCTTTGGCAACCCCTCATTGAGTAGCTGGAAGCATCCTTCTTCCCCTGTACTTGGGAATGACGGGTTGTGGGCCCAGAGAGACTGCCAGGGGCACTGAGATCTCTTATTTATTCCCTCTGTTGTTGTGTGTTCCTCAGCATGGCAAGGAAGTGTGTCACACTGAGTGTTACACTGTTCGTAGCCCAAACACTGCAAATATTTGGCACTTAAACCCTGCCTTTAAAAAGAAAAAAAAATCAATATTCATCCAGGACTAAAGAACTCCAGACTACAGGACCTTTTTTTTTTTCCCCTGTTTTCCTTCCTAAGACAGAAAGTGTAGCAACAGTGTTAAACTTGCGAGGACTTTTTAAATTTAAACTGCCAAATATAAAAAATAATGAGGTGTGAGGAGACGCAAGGCTTTTGCATCTGTCTGTCAACAACTTAAATATGGGAAAAGAAAATAATCAACTTGAATAGCATCTGATTGTGTGCTTTATTTTGATCCCTATCTTGGTTCTGAGAGGCACTTAGTGCACGGAAAAAGAGAGCACTTAATATCTGGCAAGACCAGCCCATGTGTCGCAGTCTCTCAAAGAGTATTGATTTTTCAAGGACAAAATAAAAAAGAAATGTTGCTACTACTGTTTCTCTTAAAGCTCTAGCAGAAAGCAGATGCTACGGCATCCGCAAACAGGTTTGGCATCCTGAGACGCAGGCACTGGCAGCACATCTGGTACCTGGGGTTTGTGTCTTGGTGGAATTTGTTTGTTTGCTACTATTGACTGACATTAAATCCAAGCTGGCATACAACTTTTTTTTGGTCTGAACTGTGAAAGGTCTTTGACTACGTTTTCCCTGTTTATAGCCAAAAGGTGAAATCTTGTAGGCCTGAAACTTCCTTTTTAGTGATATTATTTTCATTTGAATATTTATGGTTAAGATGGAGTAAAGAGCACTAGTTTTTAATTTTTTCCCCTCTGGAGTTTTGTAGTGCTCCTGAATGATGTTGGAGCTACTGTTTTGGGGTTTCCTCTTAATTCTGTATTAATACATGAAGCATATTATTAATTTTTATATTGCACCCAAACCCTTGATTTTAATTAACTTCTTTAAGGACTTCATTCTATACCCATTGACATTAATTAAGAAGTTCCATTGGCCTTAGCTATCAGTCACTGCATTTGCCTGGGGCTAGATTCACCCAGGGAGAGTGACAACATTAGCCACTGTAATATCTTAAGCTGGGAATTTCAGATTCACCTGCCTTAAAAAGGCAGCTGCCTGATTCAGGACTGCTAGGAGAAGTCCACCTGTGCAGCATCTGAAGCCTGATCTGCTGAGAAACATCTTGTAAGGGGATAGAGGTGGCCAGAGAGGCTACCTAGGAGGTTCAGGACTGATTTATCAGTCTGAGGGGTTCAGTTTAAGGGCTGCACCATAAATATTTGCTGAATGTACCCCAGCGTTTCCCTCTCCCTCAGCTGCCATCTGACATTGGAGTATTCTGCGTGGTCTATTGAGTTGTTGTGGCTGAAGTGTGAGAGACACTGTGCCTGTGTACAGGTGGGAAATGTGAGCTTAGCACAAGGTAAGGGATTGGTTTAATAGTTAAGACCTTCACCTAGGGAAGACCAGACTGACCTTCGGTCTTGAGTTTACTGTTATTATTATGGGTTGAAAAGCTATTGAATAAAATAAAATAAAAAAATTATGGCAACAAAGGCCAGAGCTTGTGGCTTACTTTGTGAGGTGGAACAGTTTCACACAGAAGAACTGGAGCTACTGCCTCTGGAGTAAAGTCACCAGTGTTTTTAATTCACGTTTTGGTACTAGGTGATAAAAGTTCATCTAAGTCTTTTCTTGGATTGAGTCTAAATCAAAGCATATTGCATCTTCTATAATGCACCTTGTTTGTATGTAGAAAGGTACAGCCTTCAAAGCTGAATGGCACGATCACGTTGCCATTCGTGAAAATTTGTGGTTGTGTTTTCAGTATCCCTTCCCTTAATAGCAGCAGATGGAAGTTTTGCCTTGCCATGCTAAGAAACTGAAAACCTCTTACATGCATGTTTGTGTACAATTGTGTGCATGTGTAAATAAATCTGTTTTGAGAAAGGAAAAATATATCCCTCCCCTTTGGGAGTTTACTAAAGGGAAAGGGCATTTCACATATACTCTTAAGTTTGCATATGGAACTAAATAGCAAAAATAAGGTAGTACTTATGCAGCAGCATTAGTTGTTTTATCTATTTGTCCAGGTATTTTCTGCAGCATAATGCATTCAAATACAGTTCATAATTTTTATTCTTTTAAAATTATTTTTATTGCAGAAATGCACAAATCCACATTTTTTAAGCAGGCAGTAACTTTTTTGAACTGACATATAGGAGCAAGAGCAGTTGCTTAAGCATGTGTGTGTGTGTGTGTATATATATATATAACAAACGTTTTTTTAAAATTCATTTAAAAAGTGATGCCTGTTTTGGGAAATACTCAGAACTCTACCTACTGCACATGGTTGATGACACAGGTTTTTTTTAAAGATGAAATTATTCTGTGGTTATTGTTTATCTCCTTTAGTCATTAACAGATTAGCTCTTTTTTAAAGCAATGCCAGATGAATTGAGCAAGAGGGCAGAATGAAGTCGAAGCCTGTTCTATTTTTGTCCAATACTCATTAATCAAATGCATTTGGAAACAAATAGTGGCCTTGATTCACTTAGCCGGTATTATGCTGATGTAATTCCATCAAATTCTGAGGGGGTTTCTCTCCTTTACACCACTGTGTAAAGAGGAATATTGGGTCTTGCATCTCTCTAGCAAAATGCAATTTGTTTGCCAGGACGGCTGGGTAAAATGTAGATATCACACAGGCAATATGCCTCTAGCTGCTGTGCTTACCACAAGCAGCTCAAAGAGAATTATTTAAGCCTTGTTTGCATAATAACTTCTGATAAATAATTCAAGTACGTATGGCCTAAAGTTTTGGGTTTTTTTTAAGGCAGTGCCTAAGGGAGAAACACTATTCTGTTCCAGTTTTAACAAGGAACCAGGAACCCCAGCAGAGTTGTTAGAGCTGTGTTCAAGCTCTTCGGACATGTTTTAGTGTAAAAGGTACAGTGAAATGCACAAGAGGACTTCAAGGTATTTCCTGGGGTCTTGTCAAAGAGGAAATACACTTCTATGCAATGTAAATATTGTGTGTTTGTAGTGTGAGAGGAAACTAGCAGGCTAGAAGATAGCTCTTTTGTATCAGGACTTAATAATGTAATCCATTATATCAAATGTCTGGAAAGTGGTGTTCCAAAAAAGGAGTTTGAGGTTTGTTTTTTTTTTTATTTCCTTATCATTACAAGATGCTTAACACAAGCTTGCTGACAGTAAGTGCTTTAAATTGGCCTCTCTCTTTTTTCCTCTTTCTCTGGTTATCTTTAACACATTAAAATTATCCTGATTAGAGAGTGAAAATGGTGTCGCTTTCTTTGGCTACTTTTTTCCTTCGTTTGTAATTTTTGGAAGTTATTTATATAACCAAACCCAATTCTGTTAACCAGCATAATAACTTGAGTTTACCTCTATCAGATGGATTCTGATACCCTCATTACTTGCATCTGTTTACTGTAATGGAGTTTGCTTTGAGTTAATACATAGCTGAATGTGGATAAGGAGACTAAGTCTGGTCCTTCCAGCATTGATCTGGAAGGGGGAGGGGAAGTAATTGCTGTTCCTGTCAAACTAGGGGATATCATTGCCGTTTAAAAACTACTTGTTCCCAGTCTATCACGGCGTTTTACATCAATACCTACAGTACTGTATACAAATCTCTTATTTACTAATTGCAACAGCAATCAACAGCTGCTTGTTGGGACTTAGAGCACAAATCTGTTTGTTCTCATCCAACTCGTTGACCTGAATTTTGTTTGGTTTGTGTTGCAGAAGAGTTTTATATGACCATATTCTTTCATCAGCTCTGGTTTTGCTTCTCTGTATGAAATATACAAAACCAGTAAAGGTGACACTGACTGTTCTAACAGAGGGATATATAAAAGCTAACCTTTATCTGCAGACAATTTATCTGCAGTTTTCAGCTTCTTGACAAATGCAACAGCATCGTCATTTCTGGACTGTTGTAGTCTGTAGGTGATTCCAATTTATTTTTGAGTTACCTCAAAACAGATTTTTGTAAAAATGGATGTTAAGTTAAACTTAATAAGAAGCAAAATATTATTTTTGTGCTAGTGGTATGTACTTTTAATAGAAATTATTGCTCTATATATTTTGCCATTTACTTTCTATTCCATTCTAGTTCTAACATTATGCAGAAAAAGTAAGTTACTGCTGAAGTTTTATTGGCTAGGTAGAAAGAGTGAGAATCTTAGGAATGGACTGTTTGTTCTTATCTGATGCAAATAAATGCCCTAGACTTTTTGAGAGCTTTTAATCTTTGTTAGGGTGCCTGATTTTCATGAACCATTGAATGGAAGTAAGCAATTTGGCAAGATATTAGTTATTCTTGCAGAAGGCTCATAAATGAAAAAAGTGCAAATTTGGCAGAAGCACAAAGTGAAATGTGAATGAAATAATTGTTGAAGCATTTTGCCAGGCTCTCCCAGGCAGGCTTTTAAAATGCAAGTGTGGATGACAGCTGTGTATCTCCAGGTGAGGCTGATTTTGTTTGAAAATCTGTTTTTGTTCTATGTAGGCAATTTGGCTGTTTGAATCTCAACAAGGAGAGGCAGTACATGTACCATGCTTTATGTTCAGTTTTTCCCTGTGTATTTACGTGCAGAATTCCCATTGAGACTGTTCGGTTGAAATGTTCCCTGGAAAATCCTTTAGTATCTCATGCTGTGCTTCTTTCAAACCTTAGCTGTAACAATACCACTTTAATCTCTCCATCTGTTGGTGGTAGAAAATCAGTGCTGTAAAATTGTATATTGATATCAACCTCTGCTATAATTTGTTTAGCATTTTTGTTATTTCTCTCTTTCCAATTATATAGAGGAAGTCTGTCATAGGATCCACTTATACCTGTAAGTAATTTTATAGTCTTGTTCTTTCAAGTCCTTTCTGCAGCAATCATGTAGTTCTGATCAGTAAGATGTTCTACCTGTACCAAATTTTAAGTATTAGAGAAGTACAGTACTATTGAGTTCAGGAACTAGGTATCTCCTAGCACCTCTATAAATTAAAGCATCTTTGAGGAAGACACATGTGCAGCTTAGGTCTTTTTTTAATGTACAAAAGCGTGTTTTATTCTGGAGAAAATCCAGCCTTGGTAACTTGGAAACTAGACTGTATCTTAAGCAGCTTGTACTTTAAGAACCAACACTTGGCTTTATGTGCACAGTTATATTGGTAGCAATGGTACTGATATCACACTTTCTACAGTTTTGAGACCTAATTTTATGAGAGATAACCCAATAACAGGAAAGAGCAGGGGTAGTGTTTATAACGTGATACCTTTTCAGACACAAAGCCAAAAAGATGGTTTAAAGAGAAATACACGTTTGTATTTATTTTCTTTTTTTTTAATGTAGACCTCTATGTCAAACTAGTCCTGATTTTACTGGTATCAATGACCTGAAATTGCATTGTCCATTACACAAGTGTTGAGTGTATCAGAACATTTTGACAGCTTATGACTTTCATCTCCTGATTATCATTCGTGTTTGTTTTACTTTGGATTAGCCATGACCTAAGAATAAGCATATAGCCAATTACTCTCTGGCTCAGGTGATGTGCCTTAGTTCACTTCTGTCTGAGTGTTTAATGCTTTAGTCATCATCAAAAAGACAAAGCAATGCTCAATTAAAAAAGTAGAGGTAGTCTGCTTTAACTGTACAATTAAATTGTAAGTCCTCCATAAATAACTACAGTTCACAGATATTGTGAAGTCCTCTTCCGATATGCAAGGGAGTGATGAGGTCTGCAGGCTCCAAATGCTCAACTGACAAATGACAGTGTTCTGTTCTTTTCTATTTCATGTGAAAATTCTTTATTCTTACTTCTGTGAACTTTCTACCCAGCAAGTTATATGATGGAAATGCTATCTCTTTTGTACTGAAATCCCAAGTGCAGTGTGAATCTGGCCCTTAAGCCATATATATGTAACACCTTTTCTTAAGACAGGTAAACTTGTTTAAAAAAACAAAACAAAAAAACAACAAATGAAAGCATATTTTTAACATCTATAGAAATCCTGTATTACAGACAGCTGCAACCTATAGGGATGACAGCATAGCCTATAGGGATGCTTTTACTTGGAGGAAACAATCACTTGTAAGCAAGGAATACAAAGTATATTTGTCTGAAGCTCTGTTTTGACACCATGGAAGTTTTGATATATCTTTAATGTCTCTTTCTGCTCTGAAGAAACTTGACTTAACAGTAAAATTAAGGAAACTGGGGAGTACCATAGAGTCTGGTTTGGTTTCATTCGGTATTTTTCTTTTTTTCTGTGCAATACCTGCCTACTTTACTTGAATTGATCTTGTTTTATGTACATCTTGAACTGAAGCTAGTTGCAGAGAAGAGCTTGTTTATTTATGGTTTAGTTACATAGCTGTGTGCAAAATGTTTGAGTTACTTGTCTGTTTTAGAATAAATTAACTCTGTATTCTCTGAACATGGGTAGTTGTGTGTATACATCTGTTTATGCCTTCTTTTCCAAGTGCAGAGTTGAAGTCTCTAAAGAAAGCTGCTTATTTTTTCGTTGTTGCAATGGAGTAACAGCTTGAAGTCATCATTGCCACCTAGCAGAAAGGTTTGGCGTTTCTGGACCTGGCAAACAATTGATTAGATGGCCTTGTAGCACTCTGCTCCCATGCATCACCCTTGTTGGGATCAACAGCCTCTAATCAGTCAGAAGAAGAAACCTCAGTGTTAACACTACTGTTTGAGGTTATGTAGGGTTGTAATGAAGATCTTTTTTTGTGATCATTTATGCAAGTGAGCAATTGTATTCATGCTAGTGATCTTACTGACTTCAGGGAGGCTACTCACAGTGGTTTGCTGACTTGAGGCTGCTATGTGTAAAGTCTGTCTGCTGGAAGTTTTATAATTATGTATGTTTTAATTAAATATTTCAAATCAAAAATATAAACTATATTTCTCCAGAACAAAAGAATACCAGGCTACGTGATATTACTCAGTTGAAGGTGCTAGAGTTGCAGCAAGAACTGTCATCTTACTTTCTAAGTGACATCAATTTGTGTGGCTAACATTTTAGTAATATAAAGCAAAATGTAAATCTGTAGCCTGCTGTGCAGGGAAGTCTACGGTTTCAATGAACACTGCAGGATCCGCTCATAAATATTCATTAAACAGTGCCTTCCTGAAGATGAGATTTAAGTAGTTAAGGTAATGGAATAAAAGTAGTTGAGAAGCTCTTTCAGACATGTTCAAAAACAAGATAGGAAAGAGGATGTATGTAGGATAAAGTATGACTCGCGTTTTGATCTTAAAAGATAGAATAACAGCACTTTAGGGTTAATGGCACTGAAATACCTTGTCCCACAGCTGGGAAAGTCACATTAGCTTTGGATGGAAAAACAGTAGAATTTCCACTTCCCTAGACACATGCTCAGTTGCATCCTTCCATGGCATTATGATGTCAGGATTTTTTCATCTTTGCATCAAGAAAAGTATGTCAAGTATTGTGTATCTCATCATTCAGAATCTGCAAGGTTGATCTTACTTTTAGTTTTTAAATTTTTATTAAGCCCCCCAGAAATAGCAGTTCAAGAAGAAGATGAATAAAATAGACTCCACTGCAGATGGAAGTGGAGATTATGACCCTTTTTGTTTTCTTCATGTAACAAGGGTGAGGCATACTGGGAATACCTCATTCTATGAGTAAGCTTGTGACTGGACAGTATGAAGTGAGGGAGGAAAATGCTGATATTGATTGAATTGCTCCTGCATGGCTCCCTCAAAGTCAGTGACAGTTTGTGCTCATCCCACCTGTTCAAGGTCTTTTACTGAGGTATCCAAATTAGGAGCCAGTCATGTGTCCAGGGAAAGGAAATGAACCAAAGACACCCGGGGCTGCTGTTGTCTTTCTGTCACCTATATCAGGAGACTATAGCAAGTATGCTCCAATATTTGATGACTCATTGTGGTGAAAGTGGTTGTTACTGCCTGTATGTATAATGCATTTACTGCATATTTAAACAGATGGCATTTTCGATATTTTGACAGGATCCTGAGTTAGCCAGAGCTTTAAAATGTAACTGCCAGCACTGTTTCCTTAAAATAAGTATGCTGACAGATACTACTGGGCTCCTAATCTCTAGAACTTGGCTTTATTAGAACACAATAGCTTTTGAATTGGGGACAATTCTCATTTGCAGGATAAGACACGTTGAAATAAAATATTAGAAATGCCCTTGAATGAGCTTGTTTTCTTCTCCTTTGCTTTCTTGAGTCCAGCAACTTTCAGTGGCTCCGTGGGCTAGAGAAACTGTACAAAATTTGAATTCCCATGTAAACACAGTCCTCTGTTCCCCAGCTCTGTCAGTAGTTCTGTTCCCCGCTTATCTTGTGAATCCCAGTGCCTTGGGCTATTGGTGCCTACTGTGCCTTTCCTTCTGCACTTTGTGCTCCAGAAGGTCTCCAAGCTGCACTATCTCCTCTTCCACTGTGAGTGCAATAACCTGAAAAAAGATAAAACCAGAAGTTTTTATAATGCAATGTGACATTGAACTTTTCCTTAAAATCTCTCCTAAAATGCAGCCACTGTCTTTTAAGAAGCAGACAGAATAGGTGTCAGAGCAGCTTCTCAAGTAAACCAAGACATAGATGCTTGGCAAAGCTAGGACTGATTTGAGTTGAGATGGTCTGCCGCTGCCAGATCAACCTTATGGATGTTCTCATCCCACTTGTCAAAGCATAGTGTAAGGGAGCTGACTTTTGAAGAAGGTGTTTGTGGACAATTGTGTGGTGTCTCCTTGGTTAAATTGAATAATTTTACTCTCTTTGACTTAAAATGACAAGCTCTTTGATGAAAGAATAGGTGGAGTCAGTGTTTCCTCTGACATCCCTTAGAGTTAGCATTGTTGTAGTGTGTTGCATTAAATCCTTTCCTGATGCTTTCATGACTTGTTTAGTCTGTGTTTGGATAAGCAACGCACTTATTGTATCAAGCTATATCTGTAAATAATAAAGAAAATGCTTATCCTCCTTATAGTTAAATTAACAACATGTAGCATTTAGCGTATATTAAACTATTACTGACTTTTTTGATATAAAATATAACTAAATTTATTTGCACACCGTACAACTCCTTAATTATTTAAGAAGCTGACTTGGCTAAAAGTTTCAGGATATCTGATTAAATGTTATAAGGCAGTGATTTTATTCCTAGATTACAAAATAATAAAAAATATTTTCATAAAGGATTTATTATGGACAGTGAAACGTCTGTTACTGAATTTGCTCTGTTATTTTAAAAATAATTGTCAGAGAAATATAGAGGAGGGAACCAAACAGGAAAAAAACCCAAACTGCTAGATTTTTGGAAATAATTTTTTGTAATATCAAAGGGTAATGTCACAGTACTGGTCATGAAAGTGCAGTCACAACAATCGTATCATGATAGTGGGCCTTGACTTTTTTTTCAAGCGTCGTGTAAGTCTGGAGAGTTTCTACCAAACTCAAAAGACACACAGTAATGTCGCCATGAAGGGAATCAAGTTCAGTTTCTATTTAAAACTCATTTACTGTTTTGCTGCCTGAGTCATAGTGAGAGGGTAGGGCAGCTTTTGCTATTCTTGCTCGTGCTTTTACCATTACCCAGGCAGAGTAGTAACATTCTCAAGTAGTTTGGAAGGGGTTGGAGGAAGCTGGTGAAGGGGCTGGAGAACAGGCCTTATGAGGAGCACCTGAGGGAGCTGGGGGTGTTCAGCCTGGAGAAGTGGAGGCTGAAGGGAGACCTCATTGCTCTCTATAACTACCTGAAAGGAGGTTGTGGAGAGGAGGGTGATGGCCTCTCCTCTCAAGTGACAGGGGACAGGACGAGAGGGAATGGCCACAAGCTCCACCAAGGGAGATTTAGGCTGGACATCAGGAAAAAATTTTTCACGGAAAGGGTCATTAAGCACTGGAACAGGCTGCCCAGGGAGGTGGTTGATTCACCTTCCCTGGAGGTGTTTAAGGGACGGGTGGTTGAGGTGCTAAAGGGCATGGTTTAGTGTTTGATAGGAATGGTTGGACTCGATGATCCAGTGGGTCTCTTCCAACCTGGTTATTCTATGATTCCAAGTCCTGAGGCAGTGCAGGAGTAGTTTCTGGTAGGGTTATCAAAATATCTTTCTTGAGAACTGATAGCAGCCAGCTCTGAAGTGTTATGCAGCAACTTTGTGTACTGATGTGCTATCCTTCCTACTCCAGAACAGTTACTACATGTTAAAATGGAACTTTAGTTTATCCAAACTTTCTCTATTTTTTTTCTTCAGTTTTTCTCTCTTGGTATTCTGTGGAAACTAATATTGCTAAATATGCACCCTACAAACCTTTGCAAAACAAGATTCTGTACCTCTAAATGCACAATATGCCAAATTCTCTGTTTCTGTGTATGTCTCCCTCAAAAAAAGAAAAACAACTAGAGGGAGGGCAGAGAGCTACCTATAAGAATGCATACGCTGAGAAAGTACCTAAAATTATAGACGTGTTATTTTGAAATGTTCATTATTAATCTATGGTCAAAATTACCATATCAGACAGTTTCTACTGCCATTTGGAAGTTGGATGCTATCCCTTCAAAATAATGAATCATACATATTGAAATTATTAGAATAAATTAATTAGAGTAGCAGCTGTCGTCTTCTTCCTGCCTCTCAGAGAGTATTACTGATTTTTGAGGTTGTCTTTTGGTCATTGATTTGTTTACCTGCAGAGCTACCATTGCGGCTTACTTGTTGATTGTAACATTCTAGCTAAAGTTTCTAAATTGCCCTTCTCAGCTGAAGTTGTATCATAGATTGAACAAATGACCTTTATGGTATAATGACATCCTTTAGCTGTCAGGAAGTGTTGTGTTGCATCTATCACTCTTGCAGACTTTAAGGTATGTGACTAGTTCCATAGTGCCCTTCCTGTAATAATGTTACAGCCTTGAGAGAGATGCTTTTCTGTTCAGTGCAGTTATTACTGAAATTGGTACTCTTGTTTCAGAATTATTATTGCCATCAGATGTTATGTAAGTGATAGAATAACAAAATGTATTTTTGATCTATTTTTATTGACCTTATTTTTACTTTTTTTTAACTGAAGTTTCTATTTACCTTAATTGTTACCCTGTGACTAGTCTTTTCTTTAGATTAAGCAAGAAAGCTAAATGCTTGAGAACTTAGTCTGAAACTTTGCACAAGTAGTTAAAACATTCTTTAAAACTGTTCTAGAAAGTAGGATATTTGGTACTCTAGAAATAACTCTCAACGGGAAAGAATAAATACATATGTACTGGTTCAAAGAACAGTTATGTGCTTTTAATAATGCGCTTGCGAAACGTCACATGCTATAGCTAATGATAAGGAATTTACTTTCCTAAGCACTGGTAAATTGCTGCAGATAAAGGGCTTGTCTTTCATTTACAAGGTACACTGAGAAAGAAGACAACAATTTTCAATGAGAACTTCCAGGTGTCTGATTTAGGCTTCTAATAGTCCAGTCGAGAATTTAGCTTTCACAAATGAAAATGGTAGCTTGTGTAGACTGTCTTTTAAGTTAATTAAGGTACACAAGCCCTAGGATGATGTCAGTGAGCCTTGTGGTTGTCAGTTGTTCCTTAATAGAGATGTGATGTTGGCAAGGAACACTGAAATGAATCTTGCCAGAAGTCGTGACTTATGCCTCACCTGGGAAAGTGCTCTTAACACTGGGAGCAATTTTGTGGTGGAAGGAAGTGACAGAATGCTCTGAGCTCTGACTAATTGGAAGAGAAACTAGAAGTGTTGCAACAGTGTTTGTCATAAATGACCTGCTGAAACAAAATGGAGTGTGATCTCTGATCATTCTAGCATGTTAGTTCAGATCATAACAGCACATCCTCTGTGTGTTAAGGACAGCACAAAAGGATGAGAACACTTTTGAAGTCATAGACTGGTTGCTGGGCTTTGCAGAGAGACATGGTAAAAATGTCATATCCTACAGTGCATAAAATAAAGAGAATTGCTCTCTTAGGATTTACAGGGTGCCCATCTCCTAATCTTCAGTATGAATGCCACATGTGGGTAGGCTAACCATTTTCTTACCCTTCTGTTGTTTTCCTACATCAGTTACACAGCCCTATTTATAAGAGTTGTTAAGTGCAACTATCTTCTTGGCAATAGCTGTGCCCACTCACTGCTTCTGCACTATTGGATGTGCTGTAGGAGGTGTTATATCTCTAGCTAAGTAGGTTTTTAAAACTTACTGCCTATAGAGATCCTTTTTTACTAGTTACCTCCATTGGCATCCCTGTAGCTAACTTGCTAGAGTTTGGATTTAAGTCAAAACTTGTGAAATGCTTCAATGAGTTAACATCAAATTTCACTGCCTGAGAATTGTATATTGTACAATTTCAGGATCTGGTTTTCTGAAAAAAATACTAATCAGTTCCTTCACTTCACAGTGAAGTTGATTGCATAAATTATTGAAAAAACTTTGAGCCTAAAGGAAGAGAAGAATAAGAATAAAGTACACCAATGAGTTCATCACGCAGACTGAACAGTCAAAAGCAGTCAGAGATGTCAAAGAACAGTTTTATTTACAGCTAAAGCTAATTTCAGGACAGTTAGACTGCTGGTGACATTATTGGTATGTTTACTTGGCTCTGAAATGCTGATGTTATTTAGTTTGACCATATACTATGTGTGAATGTGTGGGCATCAATAGCATTGTGATTAGTACTCAAGCTGAAAGGAAAATTGAGCAAAGAAAGAATGAGTCACCTTAAAACCAGGGGAGAAAGACAGTGGAAAAACATGGATAAATATCTATAGCAACAGACAGAAGTCAGAGAGAGGTTATTCTACTGACAATAATATTATGCTTTTATTTTCATAAGAATAAGAACAGAATTCTAAAATTGGACCAGTCATTTCAAAGGTTTGGACGCTCATTTGGCTAAGAGAAGACGGAACTTTTTGTTCTGTGGCTGCTCGCAAAAGTGCATAGCATTGTGTTTTGCTTAATATTGCTCCACTTGTGTTTTGTTTGGAAACCTGATATGGGAAGAAAAGGCCACATGCTTCCCACTAAATTTAGAAATGTTACTTCATGTCAGTCTTTTGGAAAGCACTTGCTAAGGCTATCAAAACTCTGAATCAGAAAGTGATGCTTACCTGCTGTCAGTCCACTCAAAGGACTGGCCACGTGCTGCTGTCACATGGGGGGGCGACAGGGCTCTGAAGAAACAGCTTGACTGCAATATGCTGCACTTGCAGCTCCCTTTCTTTTTTAATGTTGTCGTTCATCCACATGAAAACCTGTAGCTGTTGCAGCTATTAAATAAGTACCTCTTACAGTCATCCTCTGTAAAATAATTGAATACATCTGTAAAATAGAAAAATATACAATGCTAATAACTAGAAATTGTTTAAAAGTCTGGGAAAAAAAATACCAGCAATGCAGGGTTCAGTTTTGATTATACAAAATTTTATTTTACAGGAATAAATCTTGGAAGTAATGCCCAATATAAAGCTGATGTTTGTGTTCATTAGAAAATACTAATTAACAAGGTGGGATAACTCTCTACATCTCTTTTCTTAGTTTGAGTATCAGGAGAATGGAGTGAAGTAGCTCTTAATACGTTCTCATCCAATTACATTTATCTCTCCAGCTAAAATTACTCATTGATCACTAATCACGGGTAGTTGTTTACACATAACAGTGTTCGCATGTAGCATGCAGCATATTGAGGATTACTGTTATAACAGAGCCGAATCAATAAAAACCACTCAAGACTCTTTTAATGAGGTGACAGTAAAAGGTTTTTCTTTTGTTTACACCAGCAACAGATTTGTCAAAACGGGCATAGCTGTTCACAGCCAGCAGGAAAATAGTTCTCAGGTTTAGATGGCAGTCTCCATTTTTCTCTTTCTCTATAATAATATTAAAGTTGAAAAACGATTATTCCAGTCCCCCTTTATTAAACAAGCTATTACAAAGCAAGTGAAGGATTTCTGCACCTTCAATTTTCCACCTAATAATAGTAAAATATATCCATTGTTGCCCTGACAATATTCATGCTATTTTCCCCCCAATGCCTAAAGCTACAAGTCTCACCATTTACTTTGTCAGCTTGAAATAATTTGTGACTTTACGTTTTTAATATTAAAGATATTTTTTTAACTGGGTTTCACTGTGATTAGTTAATTCACAGGCTTGACATTCAGTGGTAGTCTAGACATAGATGTTAACTGAATCTTTACAATAGCCTTTGGATTATTCTTGATCATACTAATATTCTTCACTGAGATATATCTGTTAACTCTAGAACTCCAGGATACCTTAAAATAAGCGTATGTCAGGTATTAGGAATTTAGGCAGGCTTAATGTCATTTGCCTACATTTTCTAGATTATTATGCCATGTTTGTGCTATTAAAGCTTCAGACACAATAGCTCTGATGTTTTTTCAAGGTGCTGTGTTTTCTCAAGGTGTTTTCTCAAAGTTCTTCTGATTTTTAAGAACAGTGAATTCTGCACCCCTGCAAATTGATAAGTAACATTTTTATTTTGGAGTGTGTTTGTTTCTGCAGCCAGCAACGGGATGCAGAAATTGCCCTTTCCAAGCATGTGCTCTGAAAGTCAAGCTACAGTTGTAGGCTCATTCTGTTACATCTCCAAACAGTAGGAAATCTAAGATGGAATAATCTTCAGTGGAAGATCCTTTAGATAATTCTATTTAATTAGTTATGCTGAAAATATTCCAAAAGCAAAAAGAAGCTAAAACTTCTTGGATTATGCACATTCAAAGAGACTTTGGGGACATCCATTAATATTTGCATGCTGGATAGTTTAGTGTGCTGCTTCAATTATTGGGAGCCTGATCACTGTGTGTAATCATAATTTGTTCATAAAACTGCCCAGGCCTGTCAGCACACTGCCTGAAATTAAGCTGCTTCAGCTTGTGCAGAGCTTATGAAAAATTGAATGGCAGTTCATTTTCACAAAACATGACAAACATAAAAGAAATTATGAATTAATTTTAAACCCTGCTTAGCAGAGTCTTATCAGTTTGATGGAACTCTTTGTCCTGCAGAAGTCTGGCATTAGAGCTGATATGCTTAATTAGTATCAGGCATCTCAAAATGTCTGTGACTGACAGGTTAGATCATTTGGTATCCTCCCCCAACCTCCCCATGAATTGCAGTCTGAAATATAACAGTTTTAGTTAGGGAAGCTGACTAACATAACTTTCACACCTTTACATCAAATTAAACACAGGAAAATGGGATTGCTATTTCAGATGAAGCAAAGACTGGCACAACCCGTGAAATAAAAGATAAATAAGATTGCGTTTGCTTCTGTGGAGTCTCTTTAGTTCTGAGATTAATGTTCTGGTCTGGGAATATATCTCTGATTTGAGTGTGAACATAATATCTTTCCCTTTAGTGCTTGGGAAAATTAACCCATCTGGCACAACCAATCAAGAACTTCAAACCGGTTACTAGACACATCCAGTAAGCTCTTTGCAGGGTGTACAAATAAAAGATTATTTCTTTTGTTCAAAGATTCTGACTGGATGTGAAGGGTGCCCAGTATTAGTAGGATTTGAAAGCAGTAGGTACCTTATAGAGTTAATCTCCAAACTTTTTTTCAAGAAATATACTGAGGGACAGGTGTTAGTGGTGTAAAAATAAGGACTGGGGTTTCAAACTTTAGTTAAAAGGTATTAATAGATATTGTCTGCCTCATAGAAAGAGGGGGGAAAGAATAAGAATATGTAAAGATGCCAGAGAGAACTGTCTAGATTTTCCTTTTCTCTGACTCAAGTGAAGTCTTGTAATTAACGGCACTGATTTCCCCAAGGTAATTCCTGAACTGTGATGATGTAACAGGAGCATGACTTGACCTATGGAATTGCAGAATAAGTTTAAAATCTTGAAACATGCCCTGTCCCTGCATGGTTTTGGCAACATGTAAGGAAATAAGAAGGTATTGAGAAAATATTGTGTGAAGTTACGCTCATGGAAGAGTTAGTAAGGATATTTAGTTGAATTTGGACATTAAAATCATCTGTAGATCCTGTAGCTTAGCTTGAATCTAACCACATTGCAATCAAACTACACTTGAGTTTTGGATGCAGATTCCTGCCTGATATTCCTCAGATAATCACAATGATGCTGAAATTTCAGTCTTTGATATATTATGAACCTTTCAATAAAGACAGTCCAATTTATTATTGATATTTTCTGGATATTTAGCAGAGTTTAGCCATGCCTCATGTTGTTTGTGGCAGGCTTCCCATTGAAATCACTGGGATAATTTCCTAAGGGAGGAGGACAAGTTTAAGCCTATTTTATGTATTTCCTTTTTGTGTGCAAAGAGAGGGAGAAAGACTTTTTTTTTTTTCCTCCTCGGCTCTGAAAGACTGATTTTTTTATTTTTTTTTCCTTCTTCTGAATTCAGTTTTTTTTCTTTTCATTTCTTTTTTCCAAGGGTCTCCTGGCTCTAAGAATCTTTCAGATCAACTTATGTTCTGATTGCTCTGGTATAAATGGTTACAGTTTAGACACCTGCAATAAGAATCAGGACTGTGAACAGACAGTAAAATATTTATGATCATACTGAGAATTATGTTGAGGAGATATCTCATAAGTTGCTCTACTCTCCTGAGCTGTTCATAAACCTTGCTGTGACTTTCATAGTCTACTACTACTTGAATATTACAGTTGCACCTACTGTGGTCTTCACCTTCTTGCCAGGGTGCTCATATACCTCCAATAAGTGACTTCTCTGTGTTCCAGATTGATCTTTTGTCTTCCTTGTAGGCACCTCACATCCATTTTGTGCATTCTGGGATGTATCTAGGTTTCCTTCTGCTCCTAAAGTGAAAATAGTGTAAACTTATTTCAAGAAACCTAGATTCTCTCAGCAGAGAGGATTTTTATGCTGGTAACTCTGCTCTCTCTGGAGGAACCTCAGTTAAACTCTAAACTCCAATGTCACCCCATTTCTCATCATTTCTAGAATTACCATACTGTACAATTCATTTCTGAAATATCATTATAGATTAAGACAAAGCTTTTTCTTTTTATATATAGCTGAAAGCATACTGGTATGTCTAAGGAACATGTTAGTGTCAAGGGAAAAATGGTTTTTTACTTACCTTGCATTTCAAATTTAATAGTATCTAGAAGTATTTACTCATTATATAGCCACCAGCATAAAAAGCCCATCAAATATCTATGATTGGTAATGAGAATACTGCTTTTTTATTTCTTTTTGTTAAAGAAGTGACAAGAAACGCAGCTAATGAGGTGCAACTACTCATATCAGTAGAAAGCAAAAGTTCAGTCCATGTGCTCAACACTAAACACTGAGTACTGTTTCTTCATCTCAGGCCTTTAATTTCCAGTGTCAGTCAGCAATGGGCCCTGCACATGCTCTTTTACTCTATAAATTCACTACCCTGCATTTTTAGGGGATTTTATTTTATTAAATTAAAAATTGCTAGAATCACGTGACAGCACATTTTATTTCTCTCAAGCATACAAAATAAAGTTCAAGTTTTCACACATATCATTATGAAACACTTGTTAGGTTCCCAAGGACTTCATGGGAGTTTCATACCTGCTTACCCAAGTGCACTCATCTGAGCTCAGTTGGGGAGGTTCTTTTTTTTGGCAGGAAAAGATTGGATAAGACTATATTTCCCTATTTCCTTGACTATCTGGAAATGCTCTGCTAAAAGTGGTTTGGTTTTATTGGGTCTCTACAGTAAATGGCATGCTTCAGAGTAGCAGTGGACACTCTGAAATGGACAGTCTAATGGTTATTATTATTCTTTTACCATCTTGAGTGGCATGTGGTTAAAGGGATGACTTTGAAGTTTCACAGTGCAGTTTTGTTAATGTACTTGGCAATTTTCAGGTGGCGCTAGTGTAGGAGTCATTGAGTAGGTTTTATACCTCTAATAGAGTAAACTTCTAATAAGGAAGCGTTTTCAGTCTATCTTGTATTGTATTGCTGTTCAACCTTTTAAGGGAAAATAGAGAACTTAATGCAAGCTTAATGTCCAGCAATGAAAACTGGGGTCTTCAGTACTACGTTGAGTTCCCTTTCTGCTTTTTATCACTCGGCCATTAGCCAGAAGATGTGATAAATTAAACTTTCCCTCAGATTATTTACTTTGATTTCTGAGTCCTATGTCTGTTAACCTAAGTATGCTGAAGTTATGCTCCTGGAAATGTCTGCCAGTCTTGGCCTCAGTGGAAACAGTTTCTTCCAATCTCTAAACAGCCAATTTATCCTGAAAATGGAGCTTCTGTACTAAACAACAGGGAGTAGGAGAGAGCAGGACAATTGTACAGAGGAAGAGACTTGAAGCACCTGGCAAATGTTTGGCTATGTAGTTCTTCCTACAGGAATGTAATCAGCTTCCTTCTCCCACCATCTGGAAGACAGAGTATTTTTGCCAGCAGAGGAACTTGCTCTGCAGTCCCCATCATGCGTGCCTTCTGTTCTTTTCTCCACAAAGAGCATTTTTAACTTTTCTGATTTCATAGGCTGATCCAGAATCCCACATGAGAAAGTGAATAGAGGTGGGAATATCGTGGGATGGATTTTCCTTGATTTTTTCCAAAAAACATGGAAAGAAATCACATTCTGCTAAAACTTTTTCTAGCTTTGAGAGTATTAAATGTGCTTACCCATGGAAAATAATGGTTGATGTTGGCTTTGAAATGAAGCTGTGCTTGTTGTTATTCCAAATTATATTGCAACAGCTTCCAAATGATCTGGTAGAATTTCATGGATACAGCTGAAACAGAATGTGGTACAATAGCTTGGGGTTTATTTTGTTTTGTTTTCCCATCATCTATTACCCAGAATTTCTCTGTATTGGAAATGGTTCCATTTGAAACCATGCTTGCTAGTGTGTCAACAACATGGGTCATCTGAGTAACGCAGGCATCAGCAGTCTGCATTAATGCATCTATAAGTCTACTGACCTGTTGCTGTCAGTGATCAGATATGTGCCTCGATTCATAGTTGAAAGAGCTTATTTGAGCTGTTAGTCCCACAGCATTAGTTTTGAGCTTTCCTGCTTGCACTTAGTAGATGTTTTATTTATTTTTAATGTAATTAAAGAAATGAAAGTAAATTATAATTTCAAGTTGTTTATGATGGAGTAGTTTAAACATACTTAAGCATTTTACCTTCTGTCCCTTAGGTTAGATGGGCTCTTTATGTAGCTAGCAGATTCTCATTGTTTAGTAGTCATCCAAGTGTGTTGCAAGGACATTTAAATGCACGCCTCCAGGTTAAATGTAATGTAATTGCAGTGTTCCAGGATCTGTTCATGACTGCAACAGGGCTCTTCTCTTCTTCTTACCTGAAACTGGGAAAAGGCTGTAAAGATGTTAAAATGTTCTCATGGTTTATCCTGTAGCATCTCTGAAATGGGTAATCATGGTTACCTTTTACCACCCGAGCTGCTTAAGTGAATGTCTGGGATGGGGAGGAGAGCATGGAAGTTTGAGTGGTAATGTCAGAGTTAATGTTATAGCAACCACCTTAGAGGTCAAGAGAAATATTCCTGCTACTATGAGGACCAGTTAGACAAGGTGTGAAAGATGTGATACATTGAAGCAAGCTAAGGAAATAATGCAGTTGTTTAATGTTTCCCATAATAATGCATGCATCCTTAATGATCATGAAAACAGTTTCCTTTGCTTGTTCCCACTCACAGAATTTTCATAAATGGGACAGAGTATGCATGATAATCAATGTCTGCTGAAATGCATGAAGTTCATGTTAATTATTAATATTGCAAAGTTGAAGTCTTTTCTTAAAAAAAGATAAAGGTGTTCATCTCAGAGCAAAGCAATGCCATTTGAACTTGTCTTTTTATCTATTAATAATGGATTTTAAAAATGAAAGGACAACCTTGTGAATTGTTAAGAGCAAGGAACTTTTAAAGATTAAGACTGCAAATAAAGTAATCGGATGTTGGTTCTGGGAATTTTTATTTCTATTCTTAATTCTTATATTTTTCTCCATGTGCTAACTAGTTCTTAGGGAACCTTATTAAGTTTGAGAGTAGTAGTGAAGAACTGAATCATTTGTGAATGCTGGGCAAGTCACTATCTTCTTATTTGTTATATTTCCACTTCACAGGGAGGATGGGGCTGGACCTCTAGGAGAGGACTAGAAATTGAATAAAAGACTAAGACCAACAGGTGCTCGAATTGCCAGGCCTGAACTGGCTAAATATTGAAAGTGGAATCCCAAGATCCAAAAGACAGCCAAATCTGCCACTGATGTTGCTGGTTTGTGTGGCTGTTTTTCACAGAATCACAGAATGACCAGGTTGGAAGAGACTCACCGGATCATCGAGTCCAACCATTCCCTCCAATCCCTAAACCATGCCCCTAAGTACCTCATCCACCCTCACCTTAAAGACCTCCAGGGAAGGTGAGTCAACCACCTCCCTGGGTAGACTGTTCCAATCTTGCACCAAGAGAAAATAGGGGAGAACTGAAAGCAGTTTTAGTTAACTGCTTACTTGAACAGTCTCAAACTGCAGAATAAGTATCCAAGTCACAATGTCCTGAAGTTCTTATCAGTTCTTAACATAATTTTTATAAATCAAGTCATCTGGTGCCTGTTATTTTGCTCTGATCTGCTATTTTTAACCTTCTGTGCTGCAATAATGTCTGAGTGATGAAATTGAGGCATGTTTGAGTATGCTGTGGGATGCAAGGCTTCAGCCTTTCATTACTGCTGAGACTGGTTTTACAATTGCCATCCTGAAAACCAAATAGACAACTTTCTTTTGCACTTGCTTCCCTCCTATGAGTTGCTCAACACCTGGAAGCTGTTGTAGGGCAAGGAGCCTACAATGTTGTTGCCATCATGGAAATGTGGTGGGATGACTCATATAACTGGAGTACAGATATGGTGGGGTATAAATTCTTCAGGAGGGATAGGAAGGGAAGGAGAGGAGGCGGGGTAGCCCTCTTTGTAAGGGAGGACTTGGACACTGTTGAGATGGATTGTGGCGATGAGGAGATTGAGTGCCTGTGGGTTAAAATCAGAGGAGCCCATAAGAAGGTAGATTTTGTGATGGGAGTCTGTTACAGACTGCCCAGCCAAGGAGAAGCAGCTGACGAGCTCTTCTATAAACACGTGGGGTTAATCTCTAGATCGATGCCTCTTGTTCTTGTGGGAGACTTCAATCTTCCTGATACCTGCTGGAAGTACAATAGAGCAGAAAGGAAGCAGTCTAGGAGGCTCCTGGAGTGCGTGGAAGACAACGTCCTTGCACAGCTGGTGAATGAACCAACAAGGGAAGGTGCCCTCCTGGACCTGCTGTTTGTGAACAGAGAAGGCCTTGTGGGGGATGTGGCAGTAGGAGGACGCCTAGGACTAAGCGATCATGAGATGATGGGGTTTTCTGTTCTAGGTGAAGTGAAGAGGGTGGTTAGCAGGACAGTAGCATTAAATCTCCAGAGGGCAGACTTTGAACTCTTCAGTTCAGGCTGGTTGGCAAAGTCTCATGGGAGACAGTGCTTAAGGGCAAGGGAGCCCATGAGTGCTGGGAGCTCTTCAAAAAGGAGATCCTAGCGGCTCAGGAGAAAGCCATCCCCATGTTCCGGAAAAAAAGCCGGCAGGGGGAAAAATGAGCTTGGTTGAACAGAGAGATCTTGAGTGATATCAAGAAGAAGAGGAATGTTTATGGGCTCTGGAAGAGGGGACAGGCCTCTTGGGTGGACTACAGGAGGGAAGTGAGATTGTATAGAGAAAAAATCAGAAGGGCTAAGGCTCAACTAGAAATCAGACTGGCAAAGTCAGTGAAAGATAACAAAAAATCTTTCTATAAATATATAAATAATAAAAGGAGGACTAGGGAGCCCATACAGTCCCTATTGGACGCAGAAGGAACAACAGTGACAGGGGATGAGGAAAAGGCTGAGGTACTTAATGCCTTCTTTGCCTCAGTCTTTAATTGTAGAGAAAGTTGTTACCTTTCTGTACAAACCCCGGAGCTAGAGGAGCAAAATGAGGCTCCCATGGTCCAAGAGGAGGTGGTCAGAGCCTTGCTAGCCCAACTAGACACCCACAAGTCTATGGGGCCGGATGGGATTCACTCGAGGGTATTGAAGGAGCTGGCGGATGTGCTGGCCAAACCCCTTTCCATCATCTTCCAACAGTCCTGGGAGACTGGGGAAGTTCCACTGGACTGGAGGCTGATGTTGTGCCCATCGACAAGAAGGGTCACAGGGAGGATCCAGGGAACTAACTACAGGCCTGTCAGTCTGACCTCAGTGCTAAGAGAAAGTCATGGAACAGGTGATCTTGAGTGCTATCATGAAGTACATGCAAGAGAACCGGGTAATCAGGCCCAGTCAACATGGGTTCATGAAAGGCAGGTCTTGCCAAACTAACCTGATCTCCTTCCATGACTGAGTGACTAGATTCTTGGATGAGGGAAAGGCTGTGGATGTGGTCTTCTTGGACCTCAGTAAAGCATTTGATACAGTTTCTCACAGCATTCTGCTTCGGAAACTGTCACCTCTGGCCTGGACAGGCGCACACTCTCCTGACACTAAGCTGGGTGGAAGTGTGGATCTGCTGGAGGGTCGGGAGGCTCCAAAGGGATCTGAACAGGCTGGACTGCTGGGCAGAGTCCAATGGCAGGAGGTTTAACATGGACAAATGCCGGGTCCTGCACTTGGGGCACAACAACCCTGTGCAGCTACAGACTAGGAGAAGCCTGGCTGGAAAGCTGCCAGGAGGAGAAGGACCTGAGGGTGTTGGTTGACAGCGACTGAACATGAGCCAGCAGTGGCCCAGGTGGCCAAGAAGGCCAATGGCATCTTGGCTTGGATCAGGAACGGCGTGACCAGCAGGTCCAGGGAGGTTATTCTCCCTCTGTACTCGGCACTGATGAGATCGCTCCTCGAATCCTGTGTTCAGTTCTGGGCCCCTCACCACAAGAAGGATGTTGAGGCTCTGGAGCGAGTCCAGAGAAGAGCAACGAAGCTGGTGAAGGGGCTGGAGAACAGGCCTTATGAGAAGCAGCTGAGAGAGCTGGGGGTGTTTAGCCTGGAGAAGAGGAGGCTGAGGGGAGACCTCATTGCTCTCTATAACTACCTGAGGGGAGGTTGTAGAGAGAAGGGAGTTGGCCTCTTCTCCCAAGTGACAGGAGATAGGACGAGAGGGAACGGCCACAAGCTCCACCAGAGGAGATTTAGGCTGGACATCAGGAAAAAAATTTTCACAGAAAGTGTCATTGGACACTGGAACAGGCTGCCCAGGGAGGTGGTTGATTCACCTTCCCTGGAGGTGTTTAATGTGAGGGTGGATGAGGTGTTAAGGGTCATGGTTTAGTGTTTGATAGGAGTGGTTGGACTCTATGATCCAGTGGGTCTCTTCCAACCTGGTTATTCTATGATTCTGTGATTCTATGAATCATTTAATCTACCTCTCGTGTCTCATGGTTCATCTCTCATTAGAAAATACGAAAGGAAAATTTCTACACAATCAGTAAGCGCTCAGCTGGCTGATGATGATACAGAAGGGGCACTGCTCACCTTTTTTCCCCCCAGCCATGCCTGCTATAAAACATCACACACTGGTGAACTGTATAGATTTAATGGTATTCTTCAAAACTGGATTCAGATAATCAGAAATCGCCAATGAAGTAGAAACTATGTTTGGACTAGTTTGGTTTTTGTTGATTTTTTTTTTCTTTCTTGAAAATGATTGAGTAAAAAGTTTTGTTAGCAAAGTGACACTGATAAAGCAATATTTGCCTGGTGTAAAGCCTTTAAAATCCTTACCTTTTTTTTTTAAAAAAAGGAACTGTCCCTTCAAAAGGACCTGTTAGATGTGTGATACAAAAATAAGTGCGTCATAAACATAAGTAGCTAGTGGACCATGGATAGGCTACTTTGAGTTCAACTAGCTTTCTTCTTAATTTTGTGAGACTTTGAGTGGTATATTTCAGAATGTACATGTTTGGCTTCATTGGAATAACTGTGTCAAAAAAATTTTAAAGAAAGTTTCTTGTGTAGAAACATGAACCACAAACAAGAGTGGGAGAAGTAACAGAAATTGCCACAATGCATTTAAAAGACTGCATGGTAGATTTAGAATTAGCAAAGGCAATAGCATTAATAATGTTTTGCATTACTGCATCAATTACCTGGTTCACTGTGTGATTGAAGAATAGGTTTAATAAATTCCATCTCTTGCTGTTGAAGAATATTAGCCATCCGTTTACTGAGAGGTTTTAATTTGCAGAGATAGGAAATGATATTTGACCCAAGTGCTTGTTGAATGCAAACCAATGACAAATATATATATCTAGATGTATTTTTTAAGAATCTTTTCAGAAAAACACCTCAATGAATTCATTTGATGTCTATAATTTGCATAATATAAGTAATCTACATGCATATTCTAAAATTTACAGAGCAGTTAAGATTTTCTAGTTTTTTTTCTGCCTCTAATTCAGGTTTAGATAGGGAATACAAAGTGTGCACTTTAAAATATTAATGAATTGGCTGCTACATATCCTTTTAAAAATTAAGTGAAATTATTGGAAATTGAAATATTATGAAAAACTGTCATCTAACCCCATAGCCTGAGCTATCCAATATAACATATGCAAGAATGTCACAGTCTTTACTTGAGTAAAGGTTTTAAATATTAATCAGAGAAAGTATAAATACTGTTAAAATAATCTTATGTATTTTAGTCAGTCCCAAGAATGATCACCAAGGAATGTGATTGAAAGTGTCAGAGCCATGCTAACAGCAGTTTGCTCCAATATATCAGAGCCTTTATTAAAATTCCAATTAAAAATCACCAAGAGGAAGGTTGCTGTTTGTGCTAGTTGTCCTGGAAGCCATAGGCATTTGTGTCCTGTGGAAAGATATTTTTGCTTGTTAATTATATTCACATTTTGCAACACTAACATCTAGGAAGGTATAGAAGCATGATTTGGTCTTTGGAGCTCCTGGGTGAACTGTTGGTTTCTGTAATGGTGTTTATACTATGTATATACAAGAGTGGGTTAATATATTTAACAGAAAATTATGTCCTTTCATATGTGAAAGGATTAAAATAGTAATAAACTGTGTATCTTGGTGACCACTTATGTCTATCTGAATTGTTTGTAAAGGATGTTCTAATTTTGAATGACCCTATGAACAGTATTGAAGCCAGGCTGTATTTTTGTGTGATTCTTGCAAAGTTAGTATTTGAAGAAGTGTGTCAAGTATTGTAAAGAAGCAGCAATGTGACTGTAGTATTTAAAAGGTTTAAATACTGTATAAGCCTCGTAGCCAGTGGATACCATTAAGAAATGTGTGCCCATGTATGGCTGGGGATAAGTATATGAGAGGCTATCTGTCCTTGAAGCCAAAGGGATCAGGAGTATGATTGCAGCCTTTTAGGATTTGCTCATCGGAATATTTAGATGATGCTAATAATAAGGAATAGTAAAATTGTAACTCATGGTTTATATTAATAAGAATAGAACGTTTCATATGGGAACACAAATTATTTTCTAGCACCACTCAGGAAGATGCATCTCACTTAAGATTAGGAATGTAATAGCTTCTTCCCTACTTGTTTTCACAAAACTCCTCTTGTCTGTAGTAGTCCTGAACGGTCTAAAGACTGGATGAGATCACTAATAATACTAATTTTTTTGGAAGGAACTGCTGATATTTTGGGAACTACTTACCTCCCAATATCCGGCAGGAGTTGGCTACCACTCCGTCACCTCATAAGGTGTGTCATTCCAGGCAGCATCTTCAGGTGATATTATACAAGCTTTTGCAGGGGTCATAGGGCTCTGGACCTTTGACTCTGCCATTTCTTGGTGATTCCCATAATATGTGCTGTGTTGTACGAGCTGGACATGCTGCCATGCATGCTCTTGACCTATGCGCATCACCTCCTTGAGGACTTGACTGCCACTTCCATCAGCCAAGGGGAGCCTACACTGAGTAAGGTTGCTGCATGGGCACTGGTGATGTTATTTCTGATCTTTACTGTGACTAAGTGTGTATATCCCTCAATGGCTTTAATGAAGTTTACAGCAGTTACTTATTGTTATACACAGTGCTTGCTGTAGGTGGCAACAGTAAGATTTGCTGAACTCACAGGTTTATGAAGTGTAGCACTAGAACAGCTTAAGGCTTCATCAGTTCTAGTTCTGCCATTAAGCATTGCCACAATCTGCAAAATGAATATGGATGACATCTGAGAAGGTTATGCTAATTAGTTGAAGTCATCCCCTGGCTCAGATTGCGTAAATTGGTATTTTTAACTCTAAATTTAATATGAGGAACAATTGAAAGCAGCTCTAAAATCAGAGCATCATCAAAAGTTATCGCTAACCTGTAAATGTTACTCTACATGAGGATGATGATAATAAACAATATGTGATGTTATTCTAAATATCTCCTTATTGACAGATATGAGGAGTAAGTCTAATATATAACTTTCAGGTTTTAGTTTCTCACACCTACATGTATTTGTTATACTGCTGTACAAGTAAAAGGTAGTAATTCAGAAATATAGTACACGAATTTGGATGTTATGAACTTAGAATTTTTATAACTGAAATGTTGTCCTTTCAACTCAGAATTAGGTCTTGATAAATAACTATTTAATTATTTCAGGATTTGGGTTTTTTTCTATTTCAGAAAAGATGATATGCTCAGTTGACCTAGTTTATAGCTGCATGATTAAAAGTACAATGCATATTGTTGCTTTTGAGATTTTTATACGCTCTGCTTTCTCTATGGTATCATGTGGAAGCCCCAGGTTAACTTTGTTTTATTTTTGGAGGGATTTTGAACTTCAAGCCATCCAGTATTTGCATAAAAAAACCCAAACAAAAACAACCCAGAAGATTCCTCCTACCCCTTAAGAAGCCCCTTAATCACTGAAACTTCTAAGAAAGTTGTTAAAGAAAGGACAATATCATTCTACATATTTTAGGAGCTGCAGCGCGACAGTGTGCAACATCTATAGATTATGAAACTACAGTAAGAATTTATGATGCTGAAAGGAATTTAAATGTAGGAATGGAACAAGTAGAATTAAAATAAACTGAAAATTCTAGTTATTTTGTTTTATACCCCATGATTTCACTCGTCATAATACCAAGAGACAAAAACGTGAATCAAGAACCCACTGTTGTAAAGCGCTTTAAGTCTAAGAGAGCAAGTGTGCTAGGATATATTTGAATATCATTGAAAATGTGATTGCAGCGTATTTAGACATAACTGCATTATTTATGAGCAATGGCAGTAATGATGGAACAACTGAAGTTTCATGTAAGATTATGGAATAACACTGTGAATCTCCAAGATTAATTAGTTGGCCAGTTTGTGCTATGTCATCATCGCTGAATTTCTACCTAAAGGCATTCTATTAAAGCTGTTCCAGGTAGCCCATGTGCCCTTGTAAAGTCACAGAAAGTAGAGATTTCAGGTGGAAGCTGAAATCTTGTTCAGATGAAATGTCATTTGTATATGAAATTATGTAAAAGTGATTGAGGATACAAGCCACAGGAGTTGCACAGAGAAGCCTCTGAAGATACACTGAAAGGGGGATCAAACTGGCAGTGCAATCCTGACAGGACAGGTTAAAAGAAGGAAAGGACTTCATGAAGTCATTATTATATTTTAAAAGTTCATTGTTGTTTAATCACTGTAGCAGCTACTGTAAAAACACATTTGTAAGCTATAACACTAGCGACTGGGGCTTTAGGAAGCAAATCTGTGTAATCCTCTGAGGACTTCTGTACTGCATTGCTGCTTGCTGAGCCACTTACACTTTCATGCATGTTTTGTAGAATAAAGATATATAAAAACTGGTGAGTTCAGACCCAAGTCTTAAATAGGATTTCAACCTTTGGTAAGCTGTCCCACCCAGGTCTGTGCTGTAGCTTTAAACTCTGAACACTTGGTATGAATTATGTTATAGGCACAGTTTAAAGAATTTATTGGAATGAACCTTTCAAAAGCCAGTTAATGTAAGAAGGCTTTAGGTATCCAAAACAAAGTGATATCCCCGTGTGAATTTTGATATCTGTCTATCTATCTAAAATCTTGGGGTTTTGATGTTTTTCACCCTGACTTAAACCATTGTTTTAAAGGTAGTGACTGTCAGTATGTCTTCTCTGTGCTAATGTATGTGAGGATGACTGTATGTTAGCTTAACAGGCATGACCTGTGTAGTCTGCTGTAGAAATGTTTGTCTATATAAAAAAAGCAACCTGGTAGGGGTTTTTCGTTAAAAAAAAAAAAAAAAAAATTGTCAATTTTTCTTTTTGATTTGATAAATGGCTTGCCTGGATTGAGTTTCTAATTAAGCTTGGTTTTATATTGGGATGTTTATTTTGCACAGAGATTATTTCCAGTAATGCATCTCAAGTAAAACAGGAGACAGCAAACCCCAGACAAATCCATCACTAATTCTGGCATTATCAATCACTTTATAAGCTAATGCACAAAATCTCCAAAGGCAAACATTTAACTCTTCAATGTGTTACTGCATGTCAACTGTTGATAGAGAGGTTTTTAAATGATTTTGGATGTGTCATGCTCCACTTAGAATTCTCTAACGCTTCCATTGATAAATACTGAGGCATAACTGTCATTTGCATGAATGGAAGCTGTAATTATAAATGTACTTATGGCCTGTGTTGAAGTCAGGAATGTGAAGAGGGATGTTTTCTAATGCAGAAATATACATAATGGTTATAAATGTTCACTCTTTAACATGGAAATTATATTTCAGAGCACGTGAGATGCATTTTGTTTTTTTTTTTTTAAATAATAGCATTAGGTGGCTGAATTTTAGTATTTACTATGTTGCAGTTGAATTGTTGATTATGTAAATAATTTTGGAAAGAGTGATATATCCATTTATTAAACATGAGAAATGACTGTGGGAATTGGCTTGGCAAATTCCAGATTTAAATAATAATGAAGACTAGCAGCATTGCAAAGGAGTCTTCAGCTCTGTATGGCCGTATCCTCATTCACTTTTTTTATGATTATCTTCAGACTATCTTGTGTAGTTTAAGAAAGCTAAAGTCATCCTCAAAGCATGAAGTAATTTTTAAGCTGATCCAAAGTTGCAGTTTGCTTTCCACTGGAAATTAAAAGACTCAAAAAAGAAGAAAAAGAAATTGAGTCTTCACTGTGAAATTAAATTTTTTAATTCTAATTTAGATAATGTTGAAATTAAATTCATCCTAAGAGCCAACAACCTTTCCTTTGTAATCTTCTCTCTTGAGTCTCCAGTGGCTGAGGTAGCAATCCTTTCCTTGCGGATAAGCAGCTGGCTGAATAGCTCTCCGCTTTCTATTTCTGTGGTGGGGTGTCTCTGACACATTTGGAGACTAGCAGCCCACCGAATACTTTGCCTTAAGAAGTGGAATTTGGATGCTTTCATGAAAAACTAGGATATATTCCAGATAGAGATGATCTGAATATAAAAATATACTAATGTGCAATAATAAAAGCACCAAGCAAAATATTAAATTCTTAAGATGGTACTCAGTTTTGATTCAGTTTACAATCACTTGGGTAGGAAACGCTTAAATCTTCATCAGCCACCAAAATACATGGGAGGTTGGATGACTGCTGGAGATGGTGAGATGCTCTAAGATGTCTTAATTTGCAGCCCACCAAGATCAACAGCTGTACTGTGATACTTTCCAAAATGAAGGTACAGAGGTGTATCAGCCACTTGTTTTGTGTGGACATTGTTCAAGGGATTTACTAGACTGGAGCAGGCTTTATCTTAGCCAGAGGCTTGTAAAATATCCTCAGGCCATACAGATTTTACAAGTGCATCTCTCTTGGTTACCGAAGAAGTGGGAGTACCTGATCGTTCTGGTCATAATCTGGAAAGATAATATGAACTATTTCCCCTAAATTTTTATGATCCTACTTATGTCTTCCCTCATTGATATCTTTACCTGAAGAACACAGAGATCATTCCATGTAGTTTCTAATTAATATTATCAAGATAAGACAATGTGCAATGAAAAATGTATTTCTTGAGTTAAATTTGATTAAATGAACAGAATAGTTGATGCTATTTGAGTATTTGTTTTTTATTTTTCTTACTGATTCATATTATCCTGCTTGGTATCAGCAGTACTTTGCAAGTACTATGAGTTTGTCATCTATGTGGTCATAAGTGGATTTTGCAGGCTCCTTTTTAAAATGTACCTGTTTTGATTGTTCTGATGTTCATGATGTAGATGATCTGTAATGAAATTGGTTAAGTAACAGGTAGAATCCATTTTATAGCCAGATGGTGTACTTGGTATTCTGTATACTAGAGTTGGCACTCTAGTATACAGAGTGGGTAAGTTATTATAATAAAAGCCAATAACTAAATAAGGTTAGGTTTGCCTCAACTAAATATTGTAAAAAAAGGTCATGTAAAAAATTATTATTTAACTATGCTTCATACTGCCAGCATTGGGATTAATAATCTTTAGGTTTTATAATGCTGCTATAAAACATATTTTAACAAAAATATTTATAGGTGTTCTTTAAAGTAATTTCAAAATAAGCAGTATGTTCACTCTCCTGTGACAACTACAACTTAATTTCCACTTCTGTGTTCAATACTGGCTTCCCTGTTTTTTTTAAATGATAGTCAATGCTGCTTAAAATTACTTCAAATACAGAGTGCAGAACTTGATCATATTTTTTGCTGAATTTTTTTTACACAATTAAAATTACAGTAGTCATTTAGCATGTATTTATTAATTATCAATTTATCTTTGGTGCCTAGACTCTTTGGATTATGTACACCATTCATAAACAAAAGAGATTTGGGGTCACTTTAATTAGGAGCAAGGAAGTAAATTACTGAACCACAAAGTACTGTCTGAATCTTATTTGCAGTCCCTTGCAAACTTCTCCAGAGAGGTTGTTGCTAAGAAACACTCTCAAGTGTGTAGCTGCTCTACAGCAGTTCCTTTTTTACCTTTTTTAACACATTCAAAATGTAAAAGAAAATACTTTTTTTATGAAAGTATTTTTAACAGGTGTCTGTGTGCTTATAGTTTTTAAAGAACGGGCAGAGTTACTGGATGTTGTACAAATGAATAAATAATGGCACAATGGAAACACAAGGAACATAGAATCACTTATGTTTAAAAAGTAGTTTTTGTGACTCAGGTTGTTGGAACAATTCTCAAAACTGAAGAATTACATTTCCAGTTTCCTAAATCCATTCTATTTGATTTGATGCATGCGCTGGCAGAATAATTGATTGGCACTGAGATCACTAAGCAAAGAGAGAGCTAACAGAATCAGATTAATGAAAACATATGGTAATTACAACTGTGAAAAGCAACTTAGAATTTATGATGTTGCCTTGGGCCAAATAATCAGATGTGTTATCAATGAACAATTAGAGTTGATAAAAGTAATCTTGTATGTATAAGATTACCATGCATGGTTACAGATGTGTTTTAAATGGAAGATTTATTGGAAATTTCCTGCCTAAAATATGCATGACATGTAAACACGTTGTTTATAACAAATAAAATCAAATCAATTCCTGTGGAACACTTCATGGCAGAAGAACAAAGTTTATGTATGCTTTTCATTTTTAATCTATAAAAGATTAATTACATGCCCTTTATTGTACTATATTAATTGATTTCCCTAATAAGTTTGTTATTAATGGAGATTCCTATAATGGCTGTCAAAATACCAGTATATTAATAATGACAAAAAAATTAACTCTAGCTATGAAAACCTCTACATTTTGCAAGAGTAGAAAAAAAATCATATGTGATAAAATAGAAGCAAGAGATAATCCACCATGTATAATTAAAAATCAGTTCCTGAGGGCAGGTAGTTCTGAAGAGCCAGTGCTTTGGGAACTGCATATCTTTCTTTCTCCAATATCTCCAGCACAAAGTAGGGATCCAAAACCTGTTCAGAAGTATAATGGAACATACACAGAACTATATCTTGCCCAGCTTTTGTATGGAACAGTGATAGAGAAAATATAGGGAAAAAGGAGGAAATAAAGATGGCTACATAGTGGTTTTTTTAATAACAGAAAAAATACTGTTAGTTATCCTCCAAATGTATTTAGAAAAACTCAAGTTTCTTCATTTTCTTTTGAAGTTTCTGTGATTGCAAAACGAAATTGAAGAATGAGTTTTGTGTAACTTATGGGATGTGTAACTAGTGAGATGTCCCTGCCCATGGCAGGAGGGTTGCAACTAGATGACCTTTAAGGTCCCTTCCAACCCTAACTGTTCTATAATTCTATGATTCTAACCTTGTGGAAATACATGGCATTGCATGTTTGTGCAAGGGTTATCCATAAGAAACTGTAGAATTGGTATCTTATTTAGGTTTAGCAAGAGTTTGAACAGATATATAGACTCAGATGTTGAGCAAGATACTGTAATCTTGCATCATGTGAGAAATCATCTTACCGAAGTGAATAATAAAGGCTTCAATGTCGTTATTCTAATGCAACTGGCACTGCAACTGGATGCATGAGGCTTTCAGAAAGAGGTGCAATTTATCCTGACTTTGCCTACAACATCATTTAGGTGCTTGTAATCTTAAGGAATATAATTCTCTAACTTCCAAATCTAGTTTAGCCTTTAATAATATACAAAATTATATTAAGACTGGATCAGGCATTCACTTCAGCAAGATTATTATCTCAGTTGCTTGTAATTTCCTCTCCTTCAGTGTTAGACTCTTCCAGCACCACATTCTAAAGCTTGAATTTTCCTGCAATAGGGTCTGGATATACTGTAACATTACAATGTAGTGGTCACTTTCTCATCACAGGAACTATCCTGTAGTGCTGTAGGAGCTTATATTTGTACTGGAACAATCAAACAGAAAGATGCAAAATTCAGGGAACCCCAAAGAGTATCATTGGTACAGATAGAATTCCATCATTAAATCTCCTTAATGCTCAAATGCAAATGAGAAGCCAAGGGAAAAAAAAAAAAAAAAAAAGGAAGAGGAAAGAAAGCTTAAAGAGAATTTAAAAATCATGACACTCATGCTTTGCTTGTAACTCAGCACAGGCACAGTTTTGTTTTCATGTAAGTGTACAGGCAAATTCTGGTAGTGGATCTCTTCATTTAGAAAAGACAGTCATGTTTGACTACAGGGATCAACAAAATGAAAATAATAGAATTTACTTGACAACTACACAATTTAGAGCTGGGCATTGCCTTGCACAAAATGTATAGTTTCTGTTATTTTTAAATGAAATATCTCAGTAAGGTGAAAAGCTCAAGTCATTATTTCATGCTTGTGTTCTACCTTCCTGCTATAGATTTCATTTATCTTCTGTTCTCTGAGCTTGCATTGGAACTTGTCTGGAACAAATATTCCTGGAGACGTTTGACAAATCTTTTTACTTTCCACCTGTTAGCATTTTCCTACAAAACATAGGGAAAATTTTTGCTTCTATAGAAATTTAAATTCAACTTTTAATTAAAATTTTTGTGGCTTTCAAGATTCTATGATACCAGTGGTGATAATGCAGTTGTTTACTCCATTGGCTACTTGATTAATCCTCACTTACAATCATAGTTACAGCAATATTCACCTCCTCAGAATAATGTCATTATGATTTAAACAATGAGTTAGTAAACAACTCACAGCTGTTGTGCAAAATGTTTGTATATTAATGCATATTCATGATATTTCATACAATAACATTTATTGATTTAGGTTTTGCAGAGAAACAACTAAATTATATTTTACGAATTGATGTTTGGCAAGTAATGTAGTTTGGTTTTTGTCGCTGGTGTCAGTGATGTATGAATCTCCCCATGTGTACTTTCTCACTAAACATTGCAAAGAGTTGTTTTGCAGAATCTTTAAATATCCTTGAGGTAAGTGATTTTTTTCCTGTATGCTAGGTATAAAAAGTCAAGGTCACAAACCTTAGAATAGGACCAGAAAGTTTTCATTCCTCTTCCCAAACACAGCAAAAGTTCTTGGACGTTTCCAGTGCAATCTGTTCATAGTTTCAGATAGTGGAGATAACCAATAGTTAGAATCAGTCTATTCCTATATGCATACCATGAAACAGATTTTCTTTCCCGATACATATCTCTAAAGATATAAATTGAAGTCAACCCTTTTTTGAGGAGGTTGGACTAGATAATTTCCAAGAGAACATACAAATCTAAATCATTCTATGATCTCAGTATTTTGCATATAAAAATTTCTTCCTCTGAAATTTAAGCCCACTGCTATTTGCTTCATATATGTACGAGATATGGGGAATATCTTGTTCCCTCCATCTTTGCAGCCATTTCTTACGTATTTAAATGTCACCACTCTGTGTCCTTTTGGTCTGATACCATTTTAGTCATAAATAGCTTCCTGGAATTTGTTGGTTTAAATGTTTTTTTTCCGAACTTGTATTTCAACTAATCCATGCCTTTCACAGAACAGTCAGATCGGGTTGTGTAGGCTGTAATGTAGGCCTTGCAACTAATTCATAGGATGGAAAGCTTAGCTTGTTTGCTATATAAAATTTTAGTAATATATCCCATGATGATATCTACCAGCTGAGGGACGGTCAACTTATGGTACATTTTAATTCTGAGTTTTTGTGCATTTCTTTTAAAGAAAGGATGCACAACCCACTGAGGATTTTACATTTGTGCAGGTGGTTATTCTTGCTGAAAGTGTGAAATTTATGATTTGTCCAAGAATTATGTTCTTTTCCTTTCTTCTCTGAGACCTATACAGCATTTCTTTGTCTTAATTATGAACATACAAAGCATAATTATGTAAAAAGCATTTTTGAATTCAAAATATGAAATTACTACTTCCCTTCTCACCTACTAGACATAAATTATTTATGTATTGAGATAACCTTGATCCATGTCATCTTTCAAGTGCTCATATATAATTCTATAATTCCGATTACCTGAAAATCAATAAGGTGAAACGATCTTAAGTTCAATAATTCTTTTTTTCTCCCCTTTCTTGAAGATAAGAAAGATTATGTTTACCGAACACTTAGTGTTTAGGAACTACATTGTGTTCCAAAAGTTCTTAGAAGTTTTAGATCCAATGAGGTGCCAAACACAGTCTTTCCTAACAAGCAGCAGGTGAAAAAAAACCCCTTCCCATAAATGACTGGCGTAAAATTACACAGCTGAGATAATGCATTGTATTTTATTTCTCCAAGCAAGCTTGACATGAGCACCGGTATCTTAAGGTTTTTCATTGGTGGTATCAGCCTTCAGGGGGAACAGAACCATTATACTAGTGAATTGAGTTAAAGTATAAGTAGATTTTTGTGGGATGGTCAATAAGCAGAAGCTGTTACTCAAATTAGTGAAGGTTTCTTTGGTCTTAATTTTGGTATTAATTTCATTAAGTGGTACTCCAATGATCTTTTGAGAGGAAGAAAGCTGTTCATTAAGGTTTTTCTGCTTAATGCTCACTTAAATAGCGGAACTATGAACCCTTTCCTGTAAGAAACCAGATGTGATGTTTTTTTCATCACAATAATTTGGCAGAACAATTCCACTTTTCATGCTGAGAATACAGGCTTGGCTTAATTGATGTTTATAGAATCCTGCAAAGATTTTCAATGGACATAGAAGAAAAATAATTTCAGCTAGAATAGTTTGCTACATGAAAGGCCCTAAAAGAGGGGAACAAGGGAGCAAAGGAATAGTATATGTAAGCTGGAGCATCATTTAAGCTTCTTCTGAAGTTTCTGGGCACCATGAGCTCTCAAGTTAGGTAACCATAGGGACTGAATACCTCTGAAAAATGTAAGGCAAATCCTTAGCCATCTTTCTATGCTTATGGATTTGGTTTTGCAGGCTGGTAAAAATTCATGTTTGAATCAAAGTTCTATCGTTACTTTCTTTATGCTTAACAACTCCCAAAGCACTTTCTGTGTGAATTTGTTTAGAAGGGTTTTTTTGTACTGTAATACTTCTGCTATCCAGAGCAGTTGTTTGCAAGTTCCCCAGTTTGTTTGTGTGTTGTGTGACTTAAGCGTTGGTCTCTTGTCACTTGTTCCAAATATAAAAAAACAGGATTTTTGCCTTGTCATTCAGAGAGGAAAAATGCATTTGATGATATCTGTCCATTTCTTGGTAGTGTCTCTGTGCGTGGAATCAATGAGTGATTCTCATTTAACCATTTAAGCATTAGCTGATGATGCTGTTATACAAGATTCATTTTGCTTAGCTTCATTAACCATTTCTGTAGTGCTATGTGCAGCCATATACAAAAGTATTTCCATCAACTCTGGAAAGGGTGTATGGCCTTGTCAAGTACTTAAAAAGCTTTCCCTTTTCATTTTACAGAGGAATCGTTATGAATTTGGGATTGGATCAGAAAGTTATGAGTCAAGATTCTTCATGCTCTCTTTCAATAATTTATACTGTTATTCTCCTCTTTTGCCTTCATTTTCCTATTGAAAATGTTGAAAATACTGACTAAATTTGTTAAGTGATTTCCCTCCCCCACCCCCGAGGATTGAATTTAAAATGCTTAACAAACCTAGAGTCGTAACTTTCCACTTGTAACACTGCAAGGTACTGTTTTAAAAGAAAACAAAAATATCACAAAAATATACTTGATAATTTTGTGGAAAGTCACCAACAAGACATGGAAATTAAAGGGCTTTAGACTGCCTCAAAAACGGCCAACTTCTTTCTGCTGTCTTTCAAACCATTAATGTCAGAAAAGCCCCCTTGCAATTCACTCATGTTTACATCCTTGAAACACTTGTATGCAGTAATCATGAGTCCATTTAGCAATTATTTAGCCAAGCTCTGCATATTATTTCTTATACTCTTTCTTCATAAGTTACTCTTTCCAGCTTCATATTTACTACTGTTGCAGCTCTCTTGTTGCCTTACGATTTGCTAGTCTCTTCCTTGTACACACATAGATGGAAATAAGTGCATTCTTTGTGTTATGATTATGCTGGTTTTCTATAAATAGGGAATACTACCTTTTTAATTCATCATGTGCTACTGCATCTCTTCAGCAATCATTTGGAAAGGAGAAATATTCATGTGTATTTACAGCATATTGTTATAAACAGCTTGGGCTTGCAGTATTTATATATCTGCCCAGTGAGAGAACTGTCTTGATGACTTATTCCACATTTGTTTAAAAAAAAAAAGGAGGCAACAGTAATGAATAATTATAAAGTTTAATAGAACAAGAAGATTTCCAGGCCCCACAGATAAATAGTTCTTTTCTTTTTTTACCTCGACTCTTATTAAAATAGGAAAATAAGTATGGGACATCCTGCAGTCATTACGGATAGCTTTAGAAGTCATGGAGAAAATCTCAACATTGTTATACTATATGACTTATATACAGTGGGAAGGTGGTACTTCAGGTTTTCTGGCTGGAAAACTTGAATTGTGTGACAGCTATACTTTTTGGGCAGTTAGTCACCGTGAAATTCAGTCAAATTTTTTTTTTTAAAAAATACAACAAAATCCCCAAACCACTATCCTTATTGCAGTATATAAACTAGAGTAATCATGTCTTACAATGAAATGAAGTCCAAAATATTAGGGTCATTAGCACTGTAGCTAAGAGAAACCAGTCTATCACACATGCATGTATTTTGCTTTTAAATTTGTCAACTTGTCTAGTATCTTTCTAAGATCTGTTGTGGTGTCTTTTGGTCAGCAGGTTACAAACTTGTTGACTTTTACCATGGGACATGGTTGTGACAACTACTTGAGTCGATAATGAAAAGATTTTAGTTTAGACAAGACTAATGGATTTTAGTAAAATCAGATCAAATCCATTAGGTTTGCTTGCTTGCCTGGCTAGACACCCACGAGTCTATCGAGCCAGATGGAGTCCACCCAAGAGTTTTGAGGGGACTGGTGGATGTGATTGCCAAACCCCTTTCCATCATCTTCCAGCGGTCATAGATGATTGGGGAGGTACCACTGGGCTGGAGGCTGGCTGATGTCGTGCCCAGCTATAAGAAGGGGCACGAGGTGGATCTGGGAAACTACAGGCCTGTCAGTCTGACCTCAGTGCTAAGGGAAAGTCATGGAACAGGTGATCTTGAGTGCTATCATGAAGCACATGCAAGAGAACCGGGTGATCAGGCCCAGTCAACACGGGTTCATGAAAGGCAGGTCTTGCCAGAGTAATCTGATCTGCTTCCATGACTGAGTGACTAGATTCTTGGATGAGGGAAAGGCTGTGGATGTATCTTCTTGGACCTCAGTAAAGCATTTGACACAGTTTCTCACAGCATTCTGCTTCGGAAACTGTCACCTCTGGCCTGGACAGGCGCACACTCTCCTGGGTGGAAAACCGGCTGCATGGCCCGGCCCAGAGAGTGGTGGGAAATGGTGTTAAATCCAGCTGGAGGCCAGTGACAAGTGGGGTTCCCCAGAGCTTAGTGCTGGGTCCAGCCCTGTTCAATGTCTTTATCAATGACCTGGATGAAGGCATCGAGTGCACCCTTAGCAAGTCTGGGGTCGACACCAAGCTGGGTGGAAGCGTGGATCTGCTGGAGGGTCGGGAGGCTCTGCAAAGGGATCTGAACAGGCTGGACTGCTGGGCTGAGACCAACGGCATGAGGCTTAACACGGACAAACGCCAGGTCCTGCACTTGGGGCACAACAACCCTGTGCAGAGCTACAGACTAGGAGAAGTCTGTCTAGAAAGCTGCCTGGAAGAGAAGGACCTGGGGGTGTTGGTTGACAGTGACTGAACATGAGCCAGCAGTGGCCCAGGTGGCCAAGAAGGCCAATGGCATCTTGGCTTGGATCAGAAACAGCGTGACCAGCAGGTCCAGGGAGGTTATTCTCCCTCTGTACTCGGCACTGGTGAGACCGCACCTCAAGTACTGTGTTCAGTTCTGGGCCCCTCACCACAAGAAGGATGTTGAGGCTCTGGAGCGAGTCCAGAGAAGAGCAACAAAGCTGGTGAAGGGGCTGGAGAACAAATCTTATGAGGAGCGACTGAGAGAGCTGGGGTTGTTTAGCCTGGAGAAGAGGAGGCTGAGGGGAGACCTTATTACTCTCTACAACTACCTGAAAGGAGGTTGTAGAGAGGAGGGTGCTGGCCTCTTCTTCCAAGTGACAGGGGACAGGACGAGAGGGAATGGCCTCAAGCTCCACCAGGGGAGGTTCGGTCTTGACAGAAGGAAAAAATTTTTCACAGAAAGGGTCGTTAGGCAGTGGAACGGTCTGCCTAGGGAGGTGGTTGATTCACCTCCCCTGGAGGTGTTTAAGGTGCAGGTGGATGAGATACTGAGGGGCATGGTTTAGAGATTGGTAGGAATGGTTGGACTCTATGATCCAGTGGGTCTCTTCCAGCCTGGTTGTTCTGTGATTCTGATTGGTTATTTTTATATTTTTTTATATAATGCAGAAGAGTGGCATTTGAATAAATTAAGAAACACTGTATCCAAGGCAAACTGGGATAATGTTAATGAAAATGTTTTATTTATTTTATTAATAGATTAAACTTTACTGAAATGGAGACAGTGGGTTTGTTGAATTTTTCTGGAGAGTCAGTCTTCTAAAATGAACTCAGATTAGAAACCATTGCTACTGGCATTCATTGTATCAAATTCTGCATGGAATTATAAAAAAAATTAATTCAGTTTATTTTCTTCTGTGCACATAGTGTTTTTTGTCACAACAGTAAGACAAGAAAAAGACGTTAGCTAACATGTTGAAGAACACTGTAGTAAGATGCTGCTGCTTGATTGTATCTTAAATTACATGAAAAGGCTCTTATGATATACTCAAGCATGAACTCAAGAACTAGCGAGTTAGTTCAGTAATTAAGAATCAAACTCATCATTTAGGAAGCCTTGAAGTTCACTGTCTCTGCATTGCTAATTAATGCTTTCCCACCATCAGCCACATCTATATTGCACTAGCATTTTTCCTCCTTAAGTGGAAGGAGAGTGATACTGCTTGTATGACGCATGATATATTCAGTGGCGTTTTATTTATTTGAGCTATCTGTCACAACTGAGGTGTGACACTGTGGCAGCTTTTGGCTGTAGAAACTACTTAGGCTACTAGAGGACATGGAAGTGGGTTTTTTCCTATGGGGAGGGAGAGAGGAGATGGAACAGGACATGGCAAAAGGGGCTTTTTTTTTTTTTTTTTTGTAAAAGCCTTGGCTCAGAGGAAGCTTTTTTTGTCAGACAAGTTTGCATGATAGTCCTTTTTGGCCAACAAAACTAATTGTTTGTGTCATGTGTATAATACTGGTTGATACAATCAAACCATGAATTTGTTGCACTACATAGTGCCCATTCCACTGCAGTCAACGAAAAGCATAAAGCTCTGAAAATTGTGTGGAAGTATCATGTAGTCTGGACTTTTAATCTTTTGAAATACTGTAGGAATAAGGTGTGTGTAAGCAAATTTGCCTGTTGTATGCTGCACATGTTCCTCTTAACTGATACCTTCCTGCAGTACAATATAGTTACAAATTCTACTCTGACAGATTTCTGAATTGCTTATTAGTTAAATGGCTTGTGGTTGGTGAAACACACAATTAAAAAATTGAATCTATGTGAGCTAAGGCTTTGCTTCATCAATTTTTCTAGTTTTCTGAATGAAAATTTATGGATTTATTGATGATTTACTGCCTCTTGTCTTCAGAAAATTCATTTTGTGCCAAAAGACCGTTGCAAAAATCACCAGATGCAGCTTTTATTGAAATGAACTACAATTTTCCATTTGATTATCATGAAAATGGTATTGGTTCTAAACTATTAAAATGCAAGATATGTTACTACCTCCCACCCTTTAAGAAAAAGAAAATTACAGAGGACTTTACATCTATTTGTGTGACGTGGTGGGAAAATCAAAATTTAAAGCTTCAAGGTCAAACATACTTTCCTGAGTGACTCAATTACCGCTCATTTTGATTGCAGTAGAGAAACAAGGATACTTGAGCTTTAAGATTGCTGGGTTTTCCTTTTATAACTAAAGCATATTAACAGGAAGCCATTAAATACAATTTACTGAATCCATCACACAATTATTCACTGAATACATTTTTTTTTCAAAAGTTTTGGTTAAAATGTGTGTAGTTATGTTGTCAAATTGACATGTCTGTTTCCTTAAAAGCTATAAAAAAAAAGTACTGTAAAGTTTATAATGCTATTAGTTCAACTTTAGCCACTCAATTTTTTCCTTTTGCTCATACCTTTTATATTGCACTCTGCTGAGCAGTTTACATGTTTGTAAATTTGACCTTATAAATTGTGTGGCTGTTGAGCCATACAAGTACTTTCGTAAATTTTTAAATGTTCACTTAGCAATCATATAAATGTATTGTTCATCAACTAGAGAGATATGTCAATTAGGGTTCTAGTACCAATTTAAAATTTTCTCAACACCACGCCAAAGGATCATCATTGGTTTTACATTCCTTGTCACTGCCGTTTTCAGAAATTAAGGTTCTAAATACCTTTTTCAGCTTCTGCCAATTTACTCTGCCTTTCTCCCATTTACTAGGCTATCCTTTACACCCACGTTTATCATCTTTGTTTCTAGTCCAGGATCTTTGCTAAATATACTCACAAAGTGTAAATGAATCAATCTCTGGATTGTGCTGCTTTCTTCAATGGGTTAGCAGAAGCATTCTCAGTAATGTTAGCTGGATGACTTTCTTTGGCAGTTGTTTGCAACAGTTATTAAGATTATGTTGTTGTCATTGTCATTTGAGAATCCTAACATAGAATAACCATAGAATAACCAGGTTATTCTGTGAATGTGAACATGAAGTATTGTGTTTTAATTCCCCTGGAGAAAAGCATGGAAATATATTGTAATGAATGCAATTTTTGAAATGGGCTTACTAACATCAAGATATTCTCAAATTTCTTGTAGAAGATTAGTTCAGTCAAACCCTGTATTAGTTATATAAAGCAGTTATTAAGGCCATGCTGTGTTCTGGACACTACAGTTGCACTGCATGTAAGACATTACATTAACGCGTGGAGGCGTAGAGAACAGGTACCGGCCAAGAGCACACAGCTTCACTCAAGCAGTCACTAGGGTCTCCAATTACTCCACAAACTTCTTGTTTCAGGCAGAAGCCTCACATCCCAGGCTTTGCAAAGCTCCTGTTCCTGGCTTTAGAGCAGATCCTGAAGGAGGTCCAGATCTAGCATTCCTGAAGGTTGTTCTGACAAGTGTATCCTCCTGCTTAAATCATACTTTGTCATTAGCATTTTAGTGAAGCTCAAGCTGTAAATGTGAAATAATATTCTTGTAGAGTGCAATACTGAAGAAAATATTGTGTTCATTCTTCCTCAGCTCTGGAAATAAGACTGTAGGCATATAATCCAACATTGCTTAAAATAAGTTTAAAAAACTTGAGAGAGGCTTCATATCTATAATCAGATCTGCAGCCTATTCCTTCATAATCATCTGGTATTTCATTAGATTCTAATACTGTATATGGCACATCTGAATATATATGTTCTTGAGCCATCTTGCATAGATAATAGAATTTGATATACATATTTCTTTTACATTTACAGTCTTATAAAATTCTAATACAGGCTGATACATATATTACTTTATATTTTAAAGAATAATTTCAATAAATAAGCCCTTTTAAAAGATTAGAAATGTGGCATACATGCTTTTTCTCACGTTCTGTTTCATAACAGAGCATGGAACACACAGAACTAGGGAAACAGAAAGATCATCCCTAAAGAGCAAAATTAAATAACCTGAAGAACAGACACTCACAATCTTCAATCTGTTTATCATTTTCAGTATTTCACTTCCTCTATCACAAAATACATACCAGGTTGACTTAAAGCCATGTTTATTTTCATTTGATTGGCATTCACTTGAGAGTATTTGTGAATATAAAAATATTATGAGGTTTCTTGCTGTATGAGGACCATAATATCTTTGATAAAAGATTTATGGTTTGTGGGTTTTTTTTATTTGCTTGTGGGGTTTTTTTGAGAAGTTTTGTCAAAGTTTGCTATCAGCAAATGAGGAAAGGGAGATTGCATAGTTTCCAATAAGCCCTAAACTAAAGCCAAGATTCAAGTGAGTAAATTCTCATTGCTTTCATGAAAATTGTCACATGCATTCTCCATTTTTTTTTTCGAAGTTATATCTTCAGCAGTCTTCTGGCACAGACTTACTGAAGTTATCCTTGGTATAACCCATGCTTGGAATCAAGTAAAAATTTTAAGGTACATATCTTTACTGATAATTTCTCCAAATTACAAAACCAGTGTGCATAATTTGAGTCAATTAGCAATTTTACAGTTCACAATTATCTTTTTTGCTGATTCCCTCTGGAACAAATCCTGTATGAAGCTATATTTGCATATTTTTACATTTATATGAAAACTAAGGATTTTAGTGGTGGTGCTATAACAAAACTTGATTCAACTTTGTTGAAAGTATTTTTAGTATCTTCTGAAAAAAAGCATAGCGAGCATTTTTGTATCTCTTAAAGGATGATAAATTGTACAGTTGTATGAATTCCTTTTTACCTTTGTAGACTTATAAAACAGCCCCTCCCGCCAAATGTGCCTGATAAAGCAGCTAATACTGTAATTGTTTCAATTTAGATATCTATTTCATGAAATATTCTTCTTCCTGAAGTTGCAATTAGATTTTCTTTAAAAAGGAAATCTATTACAATATCTATTTCAGGGAATCCATGTAAATTGTGAAGGATTCATTTTACCTTAGTGTCCATATTCCAACATAAGTGCTAATTTGAATGCTTAAGCTGATTTTAAGTGACCATGAATATGCTACAGTATAGTGACATTCACCTTACTCTTTAGTGATCAAATTAATTACATTGCTTTTTAAACACTGTTCTCCTACCAGATCAGTTCTTGAGCATGGAATAAATAAAGCAGGAAAAAAAAAAAGCCTGCAGAAATCTGGTTAGGAAAATGCCTTTATATGTGGTGACTTGGGAGTAATATCAAAGATTGTGCAGGGATTTGGAGTTCTGTTGAAATGATAAAATGATCAAGAATTTATGCAATAGCTTTAATTATTGAAAAGCCGGAGCCAAATTCAGTGTTGCCTGAGCATGTAACTATGCAGCAGTTTAGATTCTCATAAGGCATCTAACCAAGTTATGGACCTAACTCCCTATAAAATCAATGTCTGTAACCTGCTTAGGTGCCTTTTAAGTGTCCCAATACCTTCCTGTTTACCTTTGAAACTACATTGTTTGGGTCCAAATCCTATAACCCAATTAATGAAACAAAGGAATATAACTCTTCATGTTGGTGCAACAGAGTGTTTTTCCCAGATCATCTGCAAAAGGCTCCAGTACGCCAAAGTGAACAAGTCAGTCACATTTTTCTTATTTTTGTATGCTACATGGCACAATAAAAATGGTGTGTACTTCATGCTGCAAAAGAGCCCAGTTCGATAAAAATTGTACCAGTTTAATCAATAGTAATGTTTTGTCTGACTAAAAAATGTGTTTTGGAGGAACAGACTTTGTGAAAGTTCTATCTTTTAAGAGCCAAACCTCTCTGGCCTTACGTACGTTGAAGTACGTATTCTCTTTCTTTGCCTGCCTCTATAAACATACCATCTATTGTTCCTGGAAATATGACTGCAGAAAGATGGTGTTTCTGGGAACAGCATTACAGATCTGGTAATGCTGTTTGGTGACTAATTAGTTTTGTTCCCAGAAGTATTATCTCTTAAAGAATTTCTGAGAAAGAATTGACAACATGGTGTGTTGGTATATACCCAAGTCATGCTGGTGTTTTACTACCTCTCCCCTAATTCAAAGTGGAAAATCATAGAACAGCCAGGTTGGAAGAGACCCACCGGATCATTGAGTCCAACCATTCCTATCAAACACTAAACCATGCCCCTTAGCACCTTGTCCACCTGTGCCTTAAACACCTCCAGGGAAGGTGAATCAACCACCTCCCTGGGTAGCCTCTGCCAGTGCCCAGTGACCCTTTCTGTGAAAAATTTTTTCCTAATGTCCAGCCTAAATCTCCCCTGGTGGAGCTTGAGGCCATTCCCTCTTGTCCTGTCCCCTGTCACTTGGGAGAAGAGGCCAGCACCCTCTTCTCTACAACCTCCCTTCAGGTAGTTATAGAGAGCATGTCAGTTATTAATTTTTTGTGATTTTTTTTTCTAACCATAATTAGCTGAAGCATAGATCTGTTCCCTTCCTTTTAGCCCTTTATCATATTTTGTGCTTTTGTTACAGGAAAAACACCAACAAGGTGAATATAATACTAGTGGCTTTAAGTAGACTGCCTGTGTGCATTACTTCTGTGCATGCAGAATTTGTAACTATTAAATAGGCCATGTATATTTTCTTGTGTAATTTACTAAAATATCGACTCCTTACGTGGGAGAACTGGTCATGTGACACATCTCTAAATGAGTCTATCATGGGTGAAAATATCTTAAGGTAATTAGTGGAAGAATCTAAGCAAATAAATTCAAAACATGGGGTAAGCAAAACGAGCACAGCTACAGAAATTAACAGTAATGACTTATTAGTCAAAAATTATGGTAAGTTTTACTTGGTTGAAAATGAAAATCCAGACTATAACGTTCTTCAGTTAAAAAGCTTCAGGAACATTGCTGCCAGTGACAAATTGTGAAGTGTTTGTTCCTGTCTGATGAGAAAGAAGCTGTATGCAAGGAAATGCACAAACACTGAGGAAGTGCCATATCAAATAAAAAATGTTTTTAGAGGTGTAGCTCAGTTGCATTACAAGTGCTAAAAGAAACCTTAAAACTAGGAAATCAATACTAAGTTTGCCCATTCTTTTTGGGAATAGGAGAAATTTATCTTAGTAGCATCCGCAGGATTTGTTATCACACTCTGGCTGGAACTGACTGCAACAGCACATCAAGGCTTACAACACTGGCTTTGGTAGCATGGGGCTCCATCAGTGGATAGCTGGATAAACTGCCTTAGGTAGATTTTTTTGCTTCATTCAAAAAGCATCTTTTGGAGGATGGAGCATAATTTAAGGTCATAATCTTCATTTGAAAATTCTGTTAATACATCTATGCTAACATAGTTTTATGTTCAAGACATCTGTTGTTCTTCTGCTCTTCCCTAAGGACTTTTAATGATGTGGCTATTTGGATCAGATGTGGATATGATTAATTTATCTGTTTGCTTATTGGCAAGACTTTAAAATCATCAAATCCAGATAGGTTGGATGAAATTTACACAGCCTAGAACCCCCCCTCCCAACCCTCCAAGTAATTTTTTCCAGATATCTTAACAAGTTTAGATGGCTAGGATAAAATAGAATATTAAATGTGTTTTGAAAGCACCTCTGTACTTAAATTCACTCTTGTTGGTGTTTATATGCCAAGGAAAAAATACTAGAGTCCATTATTGTTGTGCAGACAAAGGTTTTGAAGGCATGGGACAATACTTCTGGATTTCAGGGTATTAAATCTGCTTTTGCCATTAGTTCACTGAGTGGTTTTTGTTTGGATAACCCATCACTTAATTTTGCCTCAGTGTACCTGAGAATGTAGACTGCAGGGTTCATTGTATGCAAAGCTGAATAGATCCTCAGCAGTTTTGTTTATGAATTCCTGCACTGAGGGCCTCTTATACTGCCAGTAAACATGGCAGAGCATGTCATGATCATAGAATTTTTGTTCCTTCTTGCAAGGACACAACTAAAGTGATGAGTTGGCTCAGTCAGCTTTTTGGGCAGGCAGCAAGGGTACTGGTACCTTTTTTTTTTTTTCAATGTAGCCATCCTTCTGTTCCCAGACATTTGCTGCAGAAAGTAATGAAATAAAACACTAAAATGTTGTGGAGAATCAGTCTGAATTGTCTGCAGCCTATGCATTTAAATTGCCAAGAGGCCTTCTGCAGCCTCACCAGTTATCACTTTTGCACATGTTGAGCCTTTGCTGCCTGCCAGCAGCAGTTCAGGAAGTTCTGCACAGGATTTTTCTCCTGTGTCAGTCCGTCCTAAGCCAGTAGTAGAGCTACTGATGTATTTTCCCATTTATACTGCAGTTTATATACTGTCCTTAGAGATTTCTGTGTTCATTTTATGTGGCTTTGGAAGAGTACTGGAGAATCTGGTAAATGACAGCTGCTGTGTTTTAAAATTCTGCTGCAAGGTTTCAGCAAGATAATGTAAGGGAGGAGGTTTTGTGGGTTTCTTTTTGTTGAGTTTCTTCTTTCTCCTCCACAAACTGAAATATAGGACAAATTATTTTGTGGTTTAGCAACTAACAGCGTGTGCCTAAATTTCTAATAACACCCAAATCAATAAGAAACATGCCTCAGATTACATAAAATAGAAAGATTATTTTTCCAGCGAAATACTTGACTTAGGATAAGTACTGCATCATGGAAGAGGACAACTTGAGCCATGAAGTTTATGGCCTCCCAGACATTTGGACAACCGAAGTGCACATCACCATAAATATATGGGTTAAACTGTTTTAGAAGTAGTTGGTTTTTACCTCCATTGCTTACAGAAAAGCTTTCTCAGAACTTCATGCAGACCTCTGCTTTCCATTGTTCACTGGTGTTTATAATGACTATTTATTCTTGTGCTTTAGTTTTTTGCTTCTCCATGTTAGTGTTTCTTTCTTTCTTTATGTCTCCCAACCCACAGTGTGTTTTATTTACAAAATAGGTCACTGGCAATTATTAATGTCCTACATAGATTATGGAGCAGGTCGATGAACTGCAAAGTACTATAGCAGCACAGGACCTTCAAACAGTATTTGCAGAACAAGCAATGCAATTAGTATTATAAAATCTTAGTGAAGCTTCTAACTCTTCCTATTTACCATGACATTGTGCAGGGAACAATGATGCACCACACTGCAAGGTCTTGCTATGCTTTAATTCCTGTGTGGCGCACATCCTGTCAGGAGCCCTCCTACTTCAGATCTATAGCTTGGCAGGGAACAGTATCAATGCTGAAGCTTTTTCTTACTTTCTTTGTTTTCTTGGGTTTTGTTTTCTTTGATTTGTTCAAGAAAAACACTTTTCTTTTTAATTCTTCAGATCTCAGCTGAGAGAATATTTTTCTTTATGGCTTTTGAATAACAAATTTCCCTGATATGAGCCACAGAGAAGTCTTATGTCTGTAAACTCTGAAGTTCTCTAGATACTTTCTGTGTTCCACTCCTTGTAAGCCTTCCTTTTTCTATGCTACATGAAAGTCATACCTTTGCCCAGACCAGGTTGAACCTTGGAGCTGCCAGGCTTGGAGCTTAAAAGACAGTGTTAATGATTTCATCACCGGTATAGTTTATTTTGGAATTGTGCCACATGACAATATTAAAGTTTTTAAGTGCCTACACATCTTTTACGTGTTGTTTTCCCTAGGGGTGGGCAAGTCTTCTGACTGAATATTCTTCCTGCTGTAGCAGCAATGTACAAACTATAGAAATGGTAAGCTCACAAAATTGTTTCAAGTTGCATAATTCCAAGTGTACATATTTTTAGGTTTTTTCATTACTCATTAAAATTGCTTGATGTCAAATTTTCTTTATATGTTTTCTCATCTCACCTATGTCCAATCAGTGTAATTCAAATTGACTCTTCTGAAAGTGGTGCATGGGTGGGTATGATTAATTTGAGAGCAAGCAAGAGATCACAAATATCATCATGGGTTTCTTTCAAAAGAAAACGCACACGTGGTAAAAATCAGATTAGGAGCAAAATCTCAGCCTTTCAGATCCAGTCATCTCCACATTCAGGAGAAAGTATATTCCCTGAAAGAAGATTTTGAGTAAGTAGTGTATTGTGCATTTTGGTTTATGTTCATTTTTGACAGTTGGAGTTTGTTAATTTATTGTTGCTTTATTTACATCTTTTTAAAGTTAATTTACTGCCTAGGGAAATGTTAAACTGGCAGATTTGGAAAACGTTTCCCTGTATGTAAAAGGCGGGTGATATAGACAGCAGTGCTATTCCCACTGTTCTGACAGATGTTGCAAGAAGCATCAACCCACTCATGGTGACTAAGCCTTGGTGTCAGTATCAGTTTCATTTTTTTGGCCTGCTAAAGAAGCCTGCTAATGCAGTTACTCTAAAGTTTGCTGCACCTGAATGGACAACAGATTTTATCTTACCAGTAATTGTCTGAATCATTCTTCACTGAACACAAAATCCTGTGGCATTCTGTGCTGCATATCCAAATGTGTCTTTCTCTTCTATTATAGCATAACAATGTAGTTCTTGATTTTTTTTTCCTAACAAGACCCTGAAGAGTCTGGGTTAGGGTTTACCTATACAGAATCTCCTCTTTCTCAGTGTTACTGTTCCTGGTCTCAAGTATCCAGGGGAATGCCCTGGGGGAGAGAGGGGAGTAGCATGGGTGATCAGGGATGAGCAAAAGGAAGATTTGACATTGTAAAAATATGCTGCAAGATATCACCTTTGGGAAAAAAAAATGCAAGCAGATTCAACATTCTGAGAAAATGCAAGCACATTTCTGAAGAGTAGAAACATCTTTAAATAATAACAGGTGGAAGTGAACTGGGTGAAGCTGCTTGTGCATCTCATCCTCTGCAGCACCGGCTAGCTGGGGGTGTTGAGAGAAGATCACACAATCACAGAATAACCAGGTTGGAAGAGACCCACTGGATCATCGAGTCCAACCATTCCTATCAAACACTAAACCATGACCCTTAGCACCTCATCCACCCTCACATTAAACACCTCCAGGGAAGGTGAATCAACCACCTCCCTGGGCAGCCTCTGCCAGTGCCCAGTGACCCTTTCTGTGAAAAATTTTTTCCTCATGTCCAGCCTAAATCTCCCCTGGTGGAGCTTGTGGCCATTCCCTCTCGTCCTGTCCCCTGTCACTTGGGAGAAGAGGCCAGCACCCTCCTCTCTACAGCTTCCCCTCAGGTAGTTGTAGAGAGCAATAAGGTCTCCCCTCAGCCTCCTCTTCTCCAGGCTAAACAACCCCAGCTCTCTCAGCTGCTCCTCATAAGGCCTGTTCTCCAGCCCCTCCACCAGCTTTGTTGCTCTTCTCTGAACTCGCTCCAGAGCCTCAACATCCTTCTTGTGGTGAGGGGCCCAGAACTGAACACAGTACTCGAGGTGCGGTCTCACCAGTGCCGAGTACAGAGGGAGAATAACCTCCCTGGACCTGCTGATCACGCCATTTCTGATACAAGCCAAGATGCCATTGGCCTTCTTGGCCACCTGGGCCACTGCTGGCTCATGTTCAGTCGCTGTCAACCAACACCCCCAGGTCCCTCTCCTCCAGGCAGCTTTCTAGACAGGCTTCTCCTAGTCTGTAGCTGCATAGGGTTGTTGTGCCCCAAGTGCAGGACCCAGCACTTGGCCTTGTTAAACCTCCTGCCATTGGTCTCAGCCCAGCAGTCCAGCCTGTTCAGGTCCCTTTGCAGAGCCTCCCGACCCTCCAGCAGATCCACACTTCCACCCAGCTTGGTGTCGTCCCCAGACTTGCTAAGGGTGCACTCGATGCCTTCATCCAGGTCATTGATAAAGACATTGAACAGGACTGGACCCAGCACTGAGCCCTGGAGAACCTCACTTGGAACTGGCCTCCAGCTGGATTTAACACCATTCCCACCACTCTCTGGGCCCAGCCATCCAGCCAGTTTTCCACCCAGGAGAGTGTGCGCCTGTCCAGGCCAGAGGTGACAGTTTCCGAAGCAGAATGCTGTGAGAAACTGTGTCAAAGGCTTTACTGAGGTCCAGGAAGATACATCCACAGCCTTTCCCTCATCCAGCAGCCGAGTCACTTTGTCATAGAAGGCGATCAGGTTAGTTTGGCAAGACCTGCCTTTTGTGAACCCGTGTTGACTGGGCCTGATCACCCGGTTCTCTTGCAAGTGCTTCATGATAGCACTCAAGATCACCTGTTCACCTGTGTTGAGAGAAGATATCTAGAGATACCTGAAGGCTGATCATAGATATTTACAATAAAAGCTGAAAATTACCTGTTCATTTTAACAAAAGACTTCAGCTTAGAAGCTTATGATTGAAGGATCAAAGCAATGTCTTTGCTTTTTCTTTTACCCATAATACCTCCTAGTGTTGTTTATCTATATTCCTATCAGTGTACAGTCACAATTTGAGGGGTGCTCTAGTTTCTAATGTCTAGTGGAGGAGACAGTACTCTTCTTGTACCTGTATTACTCCAGTAGCAGACAAATATAAGTACAATTTGAGACCTGTTTTTTTTCTGATGAAAGGAGTGGAGAATAATGAATCATTGCAAGATAAATTTCTTCTAAACATCAGCTCGTCATCTTGCTGGCTTCCATCTTATAAAACGAGGTAGGATTTGCAGTTTGCTTCACAGCTGTACACATATTTTAAGGAAACTACTTGAGGAGAAATAATTTTTCTGTCCTTAAATGATTTACTGTATTTAATAAAATAATGTTTTCTTTGTCCCTTCCTATCCTAAAAATGATAAGCTGGGTCATTATCATATCAGAGACCTTATTGTCATTCTCAACTATTGCATCATCTCTGACACATGTTGGCCTGTGCAATTGCTGTGACTAGTCCTTATGAATAATCAGCTTTTCTTTTAGAAGTGTGTCAGTACAAGATTGCATATGTGCTTTGTGTAAAACTAGTATAATGTATGTGTAAATATATAATGTATTACACTTTATAAATGTCAGCTCATAAGGTGTTCTCGTTCTTAGCAGAAGCTTTATGATAACACTGTGGTCAGTGGATATTGTTTTCATTTTGTCTGAAGGCAAGATTTGCCTGCTGTTTCTTGTGACTAAGCCCAGTGTCCTCTATTAACACTGCGTTAGGGATCTTGCCACTGACTGACTCCGTGTGTTATTTTCCGCCGCTTCACAAGAGATGAATAAAAGTAGTTTTCTAAAGTACTCTTCCACTCCCCTTTGAAGGCCCAATTCTGGACGATGTATGCAACAGGGAAGCAAATAATGACAATGATTTTCAGGTTTTTTTGCCTTTCATTGCTAAAGTTACATGTTTAAATAGTGAAAGTTGCCAATTTGAAACCTTCTATCTGTTTGTATAATGAAGGCCAGAGGGAATTTAACCCTAATAATTTTTCTTTCCTGGAATCAAATGAACTTGCTATCAGTGAGGGTGCACTGGTCCTAACCAGTGAGAACGAACTTGAGAAAATTGCCACTTGACATTGGAGAGCATTGTACAGATTTTACCAGCACAACCAGAAATTGAAATAGAGGCCTCAAGAGCAAAAGGTTTAATAATGCTGCAAGCCTGTCTAGCAATTTAATTTAAATAATGTTATAATGCAAAATGCTAGTTACTAATTACTACAAGGAAGGAATTGCAATAGAAATTTTCAATAGTTTGTTATTATGCTGTGGCAATATTATGAGATTGGCTGAGTCTTGCAATATCAAATCCTGATTTGAAATTGATTTTAACAAAACAAATTAAACATGCAGAAAGCCTGTTTGGAGTGAACACTTGAAAAGAGGAATTCAATACTTAGAAATTATATGAACTGTCTAGCTTTCTAAGAATAAATACAAGGAAAATGTTAAATAGTTTTCATGACAGCAGTAGGCTGCAATTCTGCATAATGCTGAGCTCAGGTTGTGACCCACGTCCCAGGCATTTGGCTGTCTCTCTCAAAGCCAAGTTTGTGAAGCTCAGCTGTGTGATTGGCTTAGTTTTACTGAAAAAAAACCCACGATGTTGTTGAGCTGTGAGGTTGTCTATAAGAAAAAGCTTTGCAATATAAAAAAAGAAATAATGGAATAGTGAAATCTTGAAATGATTATAGTGAATCTACCACTCAAGAGAAAAGTGCTGATGTGTAAAGATATAAAACTCCAGAAAAAGCCAGGTCAGAAGGTTGCAACCATGCCAGATGGAGGATCAGCGCACTCAAAAACCTGTCTTGTAGCATGTGAACTCAAGCTCTTGTTGTTAACTAAAATTATTGTTTACTCCTAAAAGCATGCCTGAACCTGCTTGCATGTCTGCAACAACTAACAAAAATAAATGTATTAAATGGAGTCGGAGGACTGAGGTTTGAAATCTGGGAGGTCAGATTATATCACGTTTCTCAGAGAAAAAAGAAATAGTAAGTATATATAGAAATATAGGTAGGCACAGAAGTAGAAATAGCACTGTGCCGTTACAAATGCTAAGGAAAGGAAGAGTAAAAATGTGAAGAATAAAATATGAAAACAGGCATGTCATTTATAATATCTACATAACTCCTAAGCAATAATTCACAAGAGGAGTTTCTGTTTTTGAGAACAGTTTTGAGGTTATTGAGTAAGAAAATTTAACCCTGTTGGTTAGGGGTAGAACCAAGACAATGTGAAAAAAGCAGACACTCTAAGAAAGCCCAGGTTTACAATTTTCATTTTCCCACACCTCTATGAAGCCATTTCTTTTGATATTTTGAGAGTGACATCTGTGTGGGTGTTTTTTTAAAGAGATTCCATGCAGATCTGCCATGGGATGGCAATTTTGTCTCTTCTTTCTAGCTCTAAACTCTTATTAAAATGTTATTGGTTTGCCACAAAATGACTGCTGACAATACCAGCTACAAAATTTGGACTATGAATGCTGTTTAAGCCTTTTCTCTTGTCTTTGTGGTGTAGGGTAATTTCCCTGGGTGAATTAATTTGCAACAAGGTAAGACACAGCTTTTGGTTCTCAAGGGTAAGTTCTCAAGCTTAAAGCAATGTTTTTCTTTTGTTCTTTAGAAAATTGTAGATTTTGAGAGGAGTAATAGGATTCTTTCTCCCAGTTTTTCAGCAAGACAGGAACCTCATTACCAGTTCTTCCTATGAAAAAGTAAGGAGGAAGTTCGAGGAACAAAAACATGAACAGCCATGTGATGGCACAGCATTTCAACATGGTGTATTACCTTGTGCAAGATATGGCTGAGTAATAATAGTAATACCTGTAGTACTTAACACACTAATAAATTAGAAGAGATTTATTGATCTGGTATGGATGTATAGATATAAACTTTATAAATTATATATGTATGCATGTGTACATATACATAGCCTTGATGACCTTAAATGGACTATTTTAACAAATATAGAGCTAAGCCTAGATTATATATGTTACAAAAGTCTCCTTAACTTTCAGAGAACTAATAGTAGAATAAAATGAAATATCACAGAATACTGATTATGCATCATCACGCACAATCAATACAAAAAAATAAGATACTTTTAAAATAGGCTTAAACATTGGTATCCCTACATCCCAGCTGGAAAACTGCAGAACAGGTTCAACAGTTTTAACAAAATTTGGTGATTATCTCAAATGCAATCCATCATCTGATATTCATTTGACTGCTGTGACATTAAAAACATTTCTAATGTGCTAGATGGATGAATGCTGCTAACTCCTTAGTAGAATTTTAAATTTTTTTTAAGAGTTGAATAATCTTTTATACATAAAAATACTGTTGGGTTTTTTTTAGTTTCCTAAAAGAGCCACTTTACTCATTTGGTCACTGACAGCTTGAGAAAATAAGTTGTTTCTTAAAACAACTTTTTGAAAGCAGATAATTTTATGACCTGGTCACTTTTTTGTGTGTTATCAGCTATTGAGAGCTGTGCTAAATCGTAAGGTTTTGTTTCCCCACTGGACTGTCTGTCTCTTTAAATGAAAACTTGCTGTCTGTTCAGGAGGTGTTGGAGAAGTTCTCACTGGGGATGTGCTGTGACCTTGGTGTTGTGTGCCATTTGTGCTTCATTAAAAGGTTGTAATGAAGTTCTGCTGCACACAGATTGTAAAAGGTCAAGCAGAAAGTTGGGAGCCAATGAGGTTGGGAAGAAAAATTGTACTAGCAGCAGAGGTTGAGGGATTCATTATATTGATGCTATGGGGTTTTCAGCAGAGTAATAACTGAGTTAGCAATAGAATGTAAATCTTCTCAGCCACTTAGTCTGAGCCTGCTTCCTCTTGATTTGTGGGGATATATTTTTACTGGAGTACAGCAAAAGTCATTATGCTTTCAAGAAAGCCACTGGAACTAGTTAAAGCATTGTAGGTAGAAAGACAGAAGATAAACAAACTGTATTTGGCTCATCTGTAAAATCAGGGCGTTGGTGACAGAAAGAGAACGTTTGTACCAAATGAAAATATTTATGTAAATAATTGGAGTTGCTACACCACATAATTGTAGGTTTGCAGGTTTCAGTTGGCAGGTTTTATTGTATATATGTAAAATGCTGGGATAATAACTATAAGGGCTGTCTTAATGGTTCCTAGCACCAAACATCCTATAGACTTCAACATTTCCCCCTGTTTTCCTGAAAGCGTACCCTGTAATTTCAGACATATACATGTTCATCAGATAGAGCAACATTTAACATGTAACTGCCTCGCGTTATAATTGACTTGAAATTAATTTAAGCTATTGTGCATTATAAAATACAATGGAAGAATAAATCTAAAATCCAACCGCCATGTCCTTAGAAAAAATAGGACTAACTAAAATGTATGAAACAATTTCACTTTCCAGTTCTCTCGTTATACTAAATTATGTTCTGGCGCAATTTGTCACAAGCTGCACATAGAACATAATTATATGAAAGACTGTGAAATTGTTGTATGTGTATAGTCTTGCATGCAGGATTTTCCTCAATTGCTCTATAAAATTAAAGCTTTTTTGATACATAGGGAAAAGTTAGTAATTTTTAATCATTCTCTGTGCTACCAACCTGATTTCCTAGAAAGTTGTTTCCATAATGTAGAAGAGGCACTAACCTGGCATGACCAACCCAAGATGTTTCTTCTTAACTACTTAAATATGCAGATACTCTGTTGGGGAAAATAAAACCTCATATATTTCTAGTTCTTCCTTAAAATGTATGGAAGTCACCAAGAGTCTTTCCATTGCTTTTGTTTATAAGAGCCTACAATATTCCCAGATTGTTCTCCAAAGACACATCCCTGTATTTTTAATAAATAATTTGTATTCTTTAGGGAATTACATCCAAAACCAGGAAAAATCCCCAAACCCTGGTATTAACTTGACTGTTACGTGCATGGAGTCTCCTCATTGTCTGCACTTGAGCGGTATAGGAAGGGTGAAGCTCATTACTCGTAAATAGCCCCAAAAACCTAAATGTCAGTGCTCATCCCTTTCCTTTTGTGGCAGGTGATCTTGTAACTAATCTAATGTGTCAATTGCCGCCAGCTTTGAATAAAGATACTCAAAGTATCTGGAGGAAAAAACACTGTGACTACAACAAGTTATTTGGCATCCAGTCAGCTTCTATCAGATCACTGTAAATTACCTGTCACATTATTCCATTTCTGAACATGCTTTGTTTCAACATCCTCAGCTAAACAGTTACATATTTTGTACCTTTATTCTGTCACGCTTTCACACTTGCTATGCAGTTCTGTTTTGTTCTAGAAAATACCATCTCTCTACAGACTATGATAAAAGAGCTCAGAGAGGTTATCAAAGAAAGCTTTAATCAATATTGGAGACATGTTCTTTTGTGCATTGATTATGTTAAGGTGTTTAATTAATCAGCAGACAGCATTTTAATAGAGAAAAACATTACTGAAGAAATTATAATGGAAAATTACAGAAACTTCTTTTTAACACCAGTCTGAAGTTTTCTCTTCACACACATACATCCTCACACTCACACACCCCCCACCGGCTGATGCTGCGAACCTGGGACAATCCTGCTAATCCAAGCATGTTCATCCTGGAGGCTTTTATATTTGTTTTGCCCTAACTTCCATCATTTGTTTATATCACTAAAACTGAAAATTTCAACTCATAGATTTACATAGTATTTTCCTCAAAAAGTGAAGTGTCATCTTTCCTGGTACAGCCCCTTGTCCTTAGGTATATTGCAGAACCAAATCCCTAAATTCTGTTGCAGTGCTTTTGAGCCAAACATCCTTTTGGGTGCTAATTCAGAGATTTAATTTGTCGGTTTTTCAAGTACGGTCTCAAGAGTCAGGCTCTGAGAGACTGTCTAATTCATTCCTCTGCCCCAAGCAGGGTCAACCATACATTTGTCATACCCGATGTATGTTAACATCCATCTTGGTAAACTTCCAGAGAGGGGATGACTGTATTTAGCTATCCTTATCATTAGATACTTTTTCCTAATTACTAGCCAAAATCTCTCGTTTCACTCTTGTTCCTGATACTGCCTTCCATAAAAGAGGGGTTGATTGGTGAGTCATTTATATATTGGCAGTCTGTTATGAAGTCTCCCTTTTATAGCCTCTTCCTCAGCTTAAACATTTTCTTCCACATTGTTTCTTGTCATTGGTGCTCTTTCCTGAACAATTCTCTCTCCTTTTAGTTCCTGTCTGTAAAGGTGGAGTCCAAAACCAGAGGCAGTACTCTACATGCTCTACACGAAGTCTTTCCAATGCTTATTAGAGCAGAAAGGATCATTATTCTTGTCCTAGAGGTGATACTTCTGTTTGGACATCTTGTTTTATGAAAAGGCTTCCACTGGACATGTGAGCTTTGGATAAAGACCAAAATGCAGATCCATTCTGGGTAGTAAGGGTACAGATTGCATTTTATAACTTGATACCTGCTGCTTTCCCGTTATTGCCATATTAAATATATTTGATTCTAAAACTAAGGACTCAAACTCCCTATCTTGAAGCTAAAATACATTAATTTACCTGTATTTAATCTAAATTAGGTACAATCAATATTAATTAACTGCAAATACTGTCTTCAAAATTTCCAATACTGCATTTTACTTTATAGCTGGGCTTCCAAGAGTTAGGAGTCTGAACTGTACAAATATAACTAGCATATTCAGATACAGGCTTTGTTATCTTTACCCCACCTGCTCTGACTTTCCTGTTTAGCATCCATAAGGATGGCAGGAGTAGAAGGCTGCAGAGAAGTAAAAATGAAGTTATTAAAGCAATCATCTGTCACTCTGTGTGTTCACATAAGGCAAAGTTCTGTTCAGTAACTCACACCTTGCCTAATTATTTCTAAATCAGAATGATACTTCATTAAGGCATGATTTTTTGGTGTCACATTGTATCTGGAACACTTACTGGCATTGAGGAATGTAAACAGCACACTTACTATAATATTTGCTATTTATATTAATCTTTCAAGATGTGCATTGCATTAGGTAACGAGGCTTTCACTTCTATTTATCAGCTCTCTGAAACTGCAGATCATTTATTTTCCTTTCTTTTGTATTAGATTGTGTTTGCAATATCTTTGGTTTAGAAAATGTAGCTTATTGATGCACACTTTGTTTAGTGTTAAAGCAGATGCAATCAGAAATGTGAGGGCACATGATGAAATGTGATCTATAATGGTTATGTTTTAGCACGGTCATTAGTTCTAGTTTAAGTCATATTTATTGGTTAATTCAGGAAAGAAAAAGTGAAGAATGTCTTATAGTATTGGTGTAAATCTGCTGTAGGATCCTCTCACCATCACAAAGAGATCTTGTTTTATGTGACTATAACCTCTATAGATGGTGTTTAGTATAGATTGGAATAAACGTGACATCCTGAAAGAAAGAGGCAGCTATGTACTGTTATACCAGTTCAAATCTCTGGGAGTTGTTGTTGACCTGACTAGGCAAAATATAGTCTGTTGGTCAGGTTTTTTTAGCAAGATGGTGATGGCAATGAACTTGAAGTGTTATGGCTAGTGTTAAATATAGTAGTGGTCCAAATGAAATAGAGTTCTGATGAATTATGTTGCAGAATTCAGATCTATGTCAAGTTGTCCTTTTTGAATTACACACAATATTTTATAATCCTGGTTTTGCTTTTCAAAAATGCATCTATCTTTTTTTTTCTTTTTTTTTCCCCCCCAGCAACAAATTGTGCTAGAGATTGAGTCTTGGAAAATGACTGAGCTTCTGTTGTGGCCAATTTATGCAACAGTATGTTAATGAAGCTTGAAAAACGTCTTCATTTTCATGTTGAACAACAAAATAGTTAGCACTTCAGTGCCCAAATTATGTAAGTGACAGAGGAAGGGAGAAATCAAGAGCCCTACTCCCAAAGCAGTTGAATTAAATAGGCTTCAGATCGTACTGAGAATCTGTTCCTATGCTACTTCTATTATTAGATGGAAAATTCTTTCCTGTAGGGCATTGTTAATGAGCCAATAACTTTTGGAGTTATTCATTATATTCCCCATGACACTTGTGCTTCTCAGGATACCCACCTTTTGCACCCAGCCCATCCATACTGCTGTTCTTACTGTATTTCTGCTGAGGGAAGGGTGTTACATTTAATGTAATTTAACAGCTTTAGCTTTACTGTCTCTTGTGGTGGCCTTCAGAAGATCACTGAGCTTTGAGAACACCCACTTCTTCTGGCCAGTGCCAACTGTCTTTCCCAGTGTGAGTCTGTTGGAGTTTTGTTGTATTGTGAAAGGATAAGGCCCTTAGCTGCAAATACTCATACTAGCAAAGTGCTTTACCTATCCCTTTTTTCTAGTGGGAAGCTATTGCAAATGGATGTTTTTATTTATGAAGGCTTGTCATTGTTCCTATTGAAATTTAATGGTGTTTTGCTGTGAGATGGGGTCATCAGGCCACGTATTAACTTGGCCAGAAGAAAAATAAAAATGCCTTTTATGCCCCGTCTGCAATATTTCTTGAGTACCTGCTATTTAATCACATTCCTGCTGTGTTCAGAATGTCAGTTATCTATATTATGTATTTTATCTAAGTGTATAGAATAAGGTGTGGTAATGATTTATACATCTGTAGTAATGCATTCCCAGCTTCCCTACAGTATCTGAAATTACTGTGGCTTAGTGGCATCAGAGATACTTACGACACCAAAACACAAGTCGCTGTTTTTTATACCTTTGTTGCTGGCACTGAATTTCTACGTGATTACTTAACCAATTAAAAGTAGTTCATTACTTTTAATTACCTGTCTAGTTTACTTTGTTTTCTAATTTATCAAATCTGACTGCAATATTTTATACATGCTTACTTTGTTACTAACAGACAAGGCAGCCCCATGCAATATTATCTACATGCAGCTAATGCTGTCTGTGAGAACAGCATTATAAAGAGTTGAGAGGAACATTTTTAAAATATCATTTCAATGATCCTAGACCCAAATTGTGACTTGTCTTATAGTTTCAAGAGCATCTCAGGCTGTAAATAGCAATACTGGCAAAACACCACGTTAACATCTGTGAGAAATTGCATTCTTTTTCTAGATGCTATTATAGGGGAGTAATTTTACATTTACTTCCTTGCTGAATTTACAGCAAAAATTGTTGAGCCTAAGGGTGCTTTTCGTGGAGCTGTGTACTTACTTCTGATAGTCTTACTGATCAAAGAAGGTATGTGAACACCAAGTAGGCAGACCAGGCAGAATCTGCAGGGCTCCAGCCATGCATGGATATGTGCAAAGTCTCTTCTCACTCTTTCTCTACCTTCCTGTTCTTTTTATCTTGAGTTTATGGACTGTGTGTTTCCAACTGTTATCTAAGACTTCATTTCTGGAGTGCTGGACTAAATTTTAAATTTTCTTTATGTTAATGTTAATTTTGATTATTTCTTACACAAACCTAAGAGTTAGTTCTTGGTACTTACTCTGGACCTGTTAACAGTTGTCATGGCAGCTGGTTCTTCTTTTTTTTCCTCTTTCTCTTGTTGTTCTCTCAGACTGCTTTTTCAGTCCTTCTTTGAAGCCATCCTGCTTTCTGTGAGGGTTCCATACAGCTATGTCCTGGCTGCTTTCTCTTTTCCCACTGTGCCTCATCTTTGATTTGTTTCATTTGCAACTAGCTTAAATAACGAGTTCTATGACACTAAATCAAAACCGTATCTATCATCCCCTCATCTGTCCAAACAAACACCCCAGCAATTCCAGAGATCTTATGTGACTGTTTTAAGCTAAATCCCTCATAAATAAAAGAAAATGCTTCCTCCTTTTCCCTCTCCTATTTTTCTCTTTCCTTCCCTAGCTGCTGCTCTCTTACTTGATGAAGATGGACAGTTCTATATTCTGCCCCTAAAAGCTCATCTTAAATGACTTATAACACTTGTAAGTAATAACCCTACAACTATGAGATCAGCACTTAGCTATACGGAAAGGTTTGTAGAATATTTTTTAGTTTGTCTCCTGAGTTCTCCTTTATTTTGTTCCGTTGTTGTCTTGATTATGACCAAGATTTCAAATTGGGCTAACCTGACAGACTTCTGAATGATGTTGTAGTGAAAGTAAGTCAGGATATACTAATAATGGACTGCATGGAAACAATTAATCTTTGGAGACATTGAAATGAAAGCCTTGTTTCACAGGATTTTGGTGACAAACTGAAGCTGAGAGTTGAATGAAATGTGTTCCATTAATTTTCAATAGTCTTCTTATCTGTGCACCTGCACGCTGTCAGACAAAGAGGCACTGCTTTTCCCTCCTTATTGCAGAAAAAGCTTTATGCTGAATCCCGCAGGCTGGGGTGAACCTTGCTCCCAAGCCTAGTAAAGCTCTTCAGTATAGGCTGAACTTGAACTAAAAGGAGTTGCATCCTTGAAGAGTCTGTATTTAGCATGGGTTTTTTTCTAGTTTTCAGCAAGAGCACTCAGCAATTGTGGCCTTAGTGGCTTCAGAGAAAATATTTAATGCAGTAGCTTGTGGAACATTCAAGTGAAGCAGCTAGTGAGTCTACAGAGATATGTTTCCATCCTGACGTATGATGCATTGTTAAAATGAGTTTATGTTGGTCAGGAGCACCCTTAATACACAGCACTTGGAAGCCTGCAGTAATCGCACAAAGGAGTCATGTTTATGACCAGGCTTCAATACATCATAGAATCTGTTTAGAAAAGAGAAGGGGGAAGGGGAAGTAATTTGCAATGCTTGAGGTACTTGGGTATAAATTGCAGTGTTCTTCTGTTACTGACAGAGCTCAAGAAGATAAGACTTCTTTTAAAAACTTGTAAACAAAATATTTTATGCCTGTTCACATACATACAGCCAGTTATTCAGTGCCGTGTGACAAAAAGTCAAGAAAAATGTAAAAACATCCTGATGCAATGACCTCTAACAGTAAGAAGTCCTTCTAGAATTGGCAGCCATCAGCCTTCAGAAAACTCTGAACTGTCAGTTGCAACTTTTAAGCAGCAAATTTCCCAGAAAATTGACTATTAATCAATTTAGACAGCAGGTGATGTAACCAATCAGAGCAAAGACTGGCATCTCAATCAAAATACACATTTTATTTACTTGCACTTGTAGATGATGTGGGCTTATTTGAGCTGAGGTAGAGCCTTCCAGTTAGAAAAATGTTTCGAGTCCAGACTTTATAGAAGCCAAAGAAGTGGTTCTTCATGGATTACGTATATTGAGGTGCCTGGGGGAGGCGGGTAGGGAAGGTAAGAAACCCTACTTATTTGTTTATTAGTAGTTCAGAGAATTGTAGACTGTTTAAGGCTGTGGGCGTATTGTTTTTTCTTGAACAGAAACACTATCTTTTCTTTTTTTTTTTAAGATCTCAAAATTAAGGCCTTTAATAAAGACATTTTGATTACACTTTTAGTACTTTACCTGAAAAATAAACCTCCAGGTTTATTAGCTTGGCTTCATTAGGTTCATAACAGTCACTTTAAAAAGCAAATTGAAACATATTTTGCGGGGACAAGCACGATTCAGCCATGGTTGCTGGGAGATAGATACTGTGGTTTTGTTGTGCTTTATGAGAAGCAAGGCATGAAACTTATAATATTTTGAAAGTACTATTAAGTGAGTGAGATGCATGGAGAAACAGGGCAGAGAGCTTTAGGAGAATTTGCATTTGATCTGACACTTGGTTAGAAGCAGTACTTGCCCATAGTTTATCAAGCTCTCTTAGCAGGCAGCCTATAGAGGTGCATTCTAGTCCGACACAGGAGAGGGAGAAGAAAACCTTTTAATCCACCTGGCCTAAGAAGCCTATAGACGTGGTCAGCAACCATAGGTCACCATCCAGATTGATCCCTCCCTACAGTATGTCCAGACCCTAATGTGTAGACCTGTGGGCCAAGTTCCCTTTGCAGAAGCATGGGTGTCTGACACTGTTCAAGATACCCTGCACCTGGAAAGACAGGTACAACATAGGATTTAAGGGAAACTCTAAGCCTTTTGGATCAGCAGTTGGTAGTGGGGCAGGGTTATTTGCAGAGCCTGAAAAAAGGCTAGACATCCAAATCTCACCCTTCAGATGAAATTCTGATCCCATAGGATTAGTGGGATTTCTATTTGAGAAGGTAGGATTTATGCTTTAATAAGTAAATGTCCTAATTTCTGAAATGAGTAAAATTACATAATAACCTGTATTTGCTAGCCAAAGCATGGATTTAGGCAGCTGAAAGTATCCATTTTTTGTTTGTTTGTTCGTTTGTTTTTTCTCCCACTAAATAACTAGCCCAGCATCCAAGTTTATGGCGTATGTGGAGGGATCTTATCCTCCAGCTTTTTCTGCTAAATTTACCTTGCACTAATTGAGCTGTATAGTCTATATTAGTACTCCACCATATGCAGTATAATACAGTAGGAAGAGTAGAGAAGAAGCAAGCCAATTCCTCCTACCACTCACACCCTACTTGTGAGTTCTCAAACTTGTTTTGGAAAACCAGGTCTACCTGCTGAAGAATGAAGTAGTCAACTGGAGCATTAATATTTTGGCATAATTACTAATCCCTTCTGCCACTTCCAGGAATGATTTGTCTCATGGATGTGCTGAAGTGAATTTATTTCAGATTTCTCGCACACACTAAGTGTGCATGGTTTTTCTTTTATCATTAATAATTTTTTTCTGTCTCCTAGCTTACTCCTAATGCCTTTCAAACTGAACAGTTTTAAATTATAGGAGTGAAATAATCAGTCGTTTTAAAATTTATCATTTGAATGATAAAATAATGAATGAAAATAACATATAATAAAATGTAACTTTAACTGAATCTGACCATATACTGTTATATGTATACTGTTTCTCCCCGTAAAGTACATGTAGATATTTTCCTCATTTGGAGCCTCTAGTCAGTCTTTGCTACGTTGGTCCTATGTTTATGATTTTAGCAAGTGTCTATGGTAAATAATCTTGAGTCTTATTCCTGTGTGCGCTATGGCTTTTATGGTTTTTATTGTTACAATTCCAGCAATCTAGTTTAATTCCAATTTAGTCCAAAAGAATTTTCATCTTTGCTTTCTGTCCATCATCTTGAAAGTTCAAATTGTTGGGAGCAGCCTTGAATTTGTGGGTGAATTCTTTCATGGATATTCTCATCACTAAGAGCACTTGGTCCTGCTGTAGAAATATTATCTCCAGTGAGGCTCATCTCCTTGAAACATTTTCCCATTTTCTATAGTACTAAAGACAAGGTAAACTACTCAGCCTAAAAAGAAATCATTACAGCATTTTAAGCTTATTATTTTAGTTATCATTAGGGAGCTTCTTGTGAGTTCTTATTTGGATTTCTTTAATGAAAATCAATGAGAGATTTTAAAGCATTTTCAAAACTTATTAAGTGTAGTACAACCTCATTGAAAACTGGGATGCTGCCAGCATGAGTAGAATAAGTGTAATTCTGGTGTAAAGGAGACAAAAATGCAATTTCATTCTTTTAATTCAGCAATTCAAATCAATTAGCTGCCACCTTATGCTCATATGCAGGAAAAATATGGGGTAAATGAACACTGTTTAAACCCTTCTCCCATCTCAAAGAAGATGCCTAAAACTCAGGCCATTTCTTTCTGTTTCTGCAGCAAGATCTTTCAACAGATACAACTCCTTCTCACTTGGGAGAAATGCAGAGGCAGCCTTGCAGCAAGAGCAATTGGGAAAGGGAGAGAAATGTACTCTTTCATTTTAATGGCATGTGTTAAACCTCCACATGTAAGTTCTTAGGATGATGAAATGACAATACATCTGTAGTATAACCATGTAAATGTATTCTGTGCACTTTCTGCTCTTCTCTTTATTGTTGTGATTGGGGTTTTTGTACCAGATAACCTCACAGATTTCACAGGAGTGCCTCTTAATTTAAGTGAGATCAGGATCAATGGTATCATACTTTGGGGCCAATTTTGCTGGTTCTTCTGCTGAGTTGTGCTTTTCTAACTTCACAAAATCACTTTAATTCCAGTTAAACTATTTCTTGTTATCAGTGACCTCAAAATGTGCTACCCTGGTAATACAGGATAAGGTTAAGACTTTTCTCTCAGAACTAGTTTATTGAATTAGGGGGCAGATTCTGAGCTACTGCAAAGTGGCATAATAAAAATTGATCTTAGGGGAGCTACGCTACTTTGCATCGAGCGAGAACATAGCCTTTTGTAATTCTTAATTCTCAATTTTTTCATTGGCTGTATTATTGTAAGGTAACAATTAATCTATAACATACATTTAGCTGCAAGTGCAATGGGTATCCTACAAATCAGGAGCTAGCAGAGGCTTTTATTTAGTCAGAGACAGGCTTTGAAGGCAGTCAAAGAGCCACTGATGAAGTTCAAATGCTCTTTGTCCAGCGAAAATGAAGAGCCCATTTGTTCTGCCCTTTTAAATTAGCATCTTCTACCTTGCTGAAAGAAAAGGAAAAAGAACTGTAGTCTCCAGCTCTCGTTTATAACAAAAATTGAGTATTGAACATGGATCTTACCAAAAGTTTAACTACATGGTAAAGATGCAGCGAGCAATGGCATTTAACAAGTTTTATAGATTGGATTGTTTGTGCCTCAAGTATTAGGCAGCAAAGCAACAATTTCTCCTTTCATTTTCCTTTTATTCCTCCTGCCACCCCATGACCACTGCAGTGCAGTGCCCTGACAAATGTTGCCAGCAGAAGATTGGGATCTGAGAGCTGCCAGCTCCCAGGCAGCTCCTACCAAGGATGATATGCAGTGCCTCACTTTCACAGGGCTCAAGTCATCAGAGAGAAGACCCTCAACACCTGGCAAGGCACTACTTGTCTCTCAAAAAAGTTATTTGGTAGCTGTTGTTACTACCTAAGGACAAGAGTACTTATATTCAGAATATCTGATTACATGCCTCACTCAGTGAACTAGTTTGCTTCTCAAACAATAGCAAAACATCTTAAATTTTTAACTGACAACATTAGTCTTTGCTTTGTTCCTTTTGGATAAAATCATTCTTAAATGTTTGTAAGGATGTCCCTGCACTAAACTGAGGATATTCTTTTCTATTCTATATCCATCTTTGGCACCTAATAAGAGCTAATATCAGGTAAGCATCTCCTCCCCATCTACCACAAACTGTTTCAGTAATTTGGAGAGTGAACAGGAGATGAAGATTCCCTTCTTTTTTGCTCTGTGGACAGAAAATAGTTTGCGTTTGTTTTTGCTCTCCACACAACATTCTGCTAGTAGTTTCTTTTAAGGACATCATCCCATTCTCTTTGCAAATTACTTTTATTCTCAGTGGAGTTCAAAGAGAGTCCCAGGCATACTGCTTTTAATACTGAATAGATACAATTTCACCTGTACAGCATCCAGTAGAAAACAATGCTTTTATCATTAGCTCAATCTTTATCCCATGGAATAACATTATGTCCATTCAGTATTCAGTCCTGTTTTGCTGATGACACCTGTGCAAATCTCAAGTGGCAAATTAAGTTCACTTATTATCTGTTCACTTCCCTTATCTATCTATTTCTAGAGAAAGTTGTTATCTCAGTTTAATCTCCTTCACCTTCAACTATTTTTAACCTAGAATCTCCATAGTGAGCTCATTAAAGGGACTATCCAATTATATTTGATATAGATAAACTTCTTTTAAAATCTGAGAGCCTGAAGCTTGCCTACGTGCCTTTAAGGGCAAAACAATAGTGTATCTACATGAAGCAGTACTAGATCAAATGAGGACTGTCTTTCACAGTAAAATCCAAATTTTTCTTAATTTTCCTATTCAAACACTCTACTAAAGTCTAAGATGTCTTTCCTTTTCCTCCATTAACTCTTAAATACCAGTATATGTATTTACCCCTTTCTGACTAGGTCTATACCCTTCTGCTAACCCGCATCTTGATCACAGATTTCCAGCAGCTATCACATGCCCTGCTCTGCCTTGATTATTGTATATAGTTGCTTGATGGAAGATTGTTTCACAGCCTGAATGGGGAAACAGGTCAGTATTTACAAGTAAACACTGATGTCACAGAAATACCTTTAAATGAGATGACTTTAAGTGAGAATATGCAAGAATTACAATATTATTATAATGTTTCATTATCCTATTGCAGTCATTAAAATTACCATATTTAATAGTTTTTTTTATTAAGCTTTTGTTGTTTTTTGCAAAGTAGACTGGAGGATTTGTGTAAATGTATACATGAATATGAGTGAACATGTCTGTGTATATGTGCATTTCTAGCCTATTACACAACACTTAATAATGGACAGATGCTGGAGAGGCATGTAAGATTATGGGAAGTGGAGCTGTAAAATTTTTAGATCAAGACACAACTACTTGTCTGAAATGTCCCCTGGAGAATAAAGTAGGCCATAGAAAAGAGATGACTTTATTAAAGGATGAATTTATTAGTTATGCTGCATAACTTTGGAGCGTTTGGGCTTGTTTTCTCTGGTGTAAATCATGACTGTTTCATCCATAGACACTTAGCAACTGTGCTATTTTGCTTCACGATGATTTCTCAGGGACTGACTAGACCAATTTCCAATAACAACAATCAGCTGTCTGGAATTAAATTTTCAATATTTATATGAGAATGAGTGTATTGTTTCAATAAAAGACATATTTAGATACACATTTTGATACTTTCAAAGTATCTTTAATAAAGATGAGCCATATTTACTAATGCTAAGACTGAAAATTAAACAGAAAAAGAAATTGTAAATTAAGGAAATTAAAAAAAAATTGTGGTCAAAATTAAGATACCAAAATATTACCCCACCAATGTCTACTGTCAAGGGCTGTTGACGGTATTTAATGCTATAAATTCTTACCAGAATCTTATTTTTTTCCAACATCTTATAATGCAGTAAACCAAGATATTGTCATCATGTACGTCGGAAAGAAAGAAACTGCATGTATGGTAGAATGCCTTGATTACTTGAATTGTCAAATTATCTAAAATTTATTCAGATCTACAGTTCTTTGGCATAAAAAAATCTAGCTGATTCAACAGCAATTCACTGTATTAAATGGACGGAGTACACTTTGTAACTGCAATAACGCTCACTGCTCTTCATCAGCCAAGACCTTTTACTAGAACTTTGGCCTATGAGGATCAGTAAGTGTTTCTCTTCCAGCTGAACTGGACCATCAGACATTAAATAAACGTGTTGAGTAGCAACACATTTGAGAATCATTTATGCTTTTTTCAAAATGTGCTCACATAAAAAAAGAAACCTTGCAGTTACAGAATCTTTGTCTGTTTGATAAAAGAAGCAATAAATAAATAATCAAATTACTTTAATTTTTAAGATGAAAACAGGACACCAAATTCCCATGTACTTCTTCCAGCTTAGAGGAGAGTTTCTTTCTGGAATAAAAATCTCTCACATTTACGAATGTGCAAAAAATGAACAAATATAGTAAAATATGAAAATATATAGTCTATACCATAAATAGGTTAAAAACTGAATCATAATAAATTGACATTACAATTCATTGCAATCATTTAGTTCCATCTGTATGTGAGCAATGGTGCAAGATAGTTACAGCGTATTCCTGGAAAATGTCGATTGAACTCACTCTGTCAGTAGCACTCACCTCCAAAGTAATCGCAAATAAATTTATTCAACGGGAAGCTGCCAACCTAATAATAAGTTATTGTCTTCTAGTATAATGACATAATATTATTTTATCCCATAACGAGTTCTTCCAATTTGCCATCTTTACACTAACACACAATTGTAGCTTTCTATCATATTGCTTTAGATGAGATTGTTGCAATTAATTTCTGAAAAAAACCTTCATCTTTTTAAGAGAAAACTTTAAAATCAAGCCTAACAAATCACAAAAGTTATTGTATAAGTGGTTGTTGGCTTGTCAGATTTTAATTTTAAATCACAGAGAGCTTGAGCTGGCTTTTATTTAATAAATTTTATCTGCTTTATACTTCATTTTCTTCACAGCACTTGAGAGATTTAAGTTTCAGTACTTTTCCGATTGAAGTTGCTTTGGTTATTTCCAACTTGACTTAAAGATGCAAGTGGGATCTTGTTCAGTGTTGATTTTAACTTGCTACACACAAACTATTATATTTTACAGGAACTAAGTTTCATTAGCAAGTACCTAGTTCTGTAGAATGATTTTATTTTAGATCCAAGTAGCAGAAAACAAGCTGGAAATCCTGTCTATGCCTCCTGAATATAGAGCCATGAAACTGCCAATCTCTTCATAAAAGTTTTACTCTATTCATAAAGGATACAAAATACTTAGATAATTTCTCTGAAGATGACATGAAGTAGAAGCATATAGTCGTGCCCAAGACAAGTAATCCAGTCTATCAATATTTACCACAAAAACAATTAAACGAGGGCTTTCATTTCTCAATGTCTTTACTGCTCCGTCTTACTATTAGTGGTTTTGGATTCAAGCATCACATGTTATATAAATTATTGTATTTTAGGAATATATGCTCATATTTTGTCCTTGTTCATGGCAATAAGAGTCGTATAGGAAATCACTTGACAAAGTAATTTTTGCAACAAATGCAGAAACAAGGATATAGGTAGGACCAGGGCATGTCAGAAGGCCAACAAAAATTTAAAGTGGGTATAAGGCCTTGATCTTCTATCTCCTAAGCCTCAATGGTTAATAGGCAAGTAATGCAGACATCCATTATAAGAATATTATGGCATTCATGCTGCAAAATAGGGAGGGGACTTACATTTATGATAGGTCTGAATCTAAATGATGACTCTTGGGGAGTTATTACGCTATTGCATTCTGCCGTTTAGAGGAAAAACAAGTGTAAATACTATGCAGATGTTATACCTTGTAATAGCTCCCCTCTTGAAAAATGCATACAGGCATATCTGGTGTTTTGGCTTCAGAATGGATCGATCCATACCATGTTAGACTTGCTTGTAGCATAACTGTTTCCAATGTGCATTCATAGATTAAAAAAAAACAAACCCTAACCAAACTACCCTGTAGATAAAATTCCCAGTGACCTCACTAGGGTCAGAATTTCAGCTCTGAAATTAAGGTGCCAAAGTGATTGCTCCCTATAGAGAACTCAGGGAGATGTTTCTCAATCCTTTCTTTAGATCATGTATTTTTCTCTGCACAGAATATCACCTTCAGTGCCTAATCATCAGTTTTCATCTGAGAATAATGAGACAACGAAGCATCTCACAATATGATTACCAACCTGCAAGGAAAGTCTTTTTAAATTGAAAATATTATAATTCATTTTCAAGCTTTTCAAGGAAGAGACTTTAAACACATCACTGATCGCTAAGCATTGTTTAAGTTGTTCTATAATTTGAGGTTCCTTTTTATGACAGATCTGAAATAGATCTCAAGTAGGCCATAGAAAAAGAATACCATCTCTTTAAAAAAATCAATAGTATTCAAGGCCCAGGATGGCCTCTGTGCTGAGATTGATAAAGCTTGACAATACATTCTGAATGCAAGCAATGACTTCTATTACAAGGGGAAAAATGAAAAAGCTACTGTTACTGACATAGTCAATAGATTGCACCTCAGTGTATACTGTACTTTCTACATTTTTAATATAAATGTGTTCAGTTTCAGAGATGCGAGCATTATCAGCATTCATTTTACTTGAGGCGATAATGTGAGAAGTTGTCTTGTGTAATAAATAAATAACCTGTCCTTAAAACCATTTACTCAGATTGCTTTTCCCAAATGCTTATTTAGAGGTGCTCTGTATGGCGTCACATACAAAGACAACCATGTTATAAGGATTTTCTAAGCCAAACTTTCTCTATTTTATACATAATATAATTGTTCATGGGATGCATTTGTTGTGCTGGTTTGAGAATGTCTTGTATATGACGGGATGGTGTTATAAGTTGTAAAATGTGGCTTGAGGACCCCTGTTTCTCAGGGGGCCTTACTGGTAGTGAAGGCCTGCCAGTAGAGGCCATAAAACTTTCCATCATTGCTGGCAATTGCCCATCTTTCAATTTGAGACTTATCTGTTTCTTCCGTCATATATTTGTGGACCTGAAGGAATGGAAGAAATTATCTTCTCTCTATAAATATACATATTCAGGTCTTCATAGTCTTTGTTGCACTCGTACTAAGAAATTATCTTCCCTGCGTAGATGAATCATGTTAGATGGCACTTAATTATAAAATAAGATACTGAGTTAACTCATGCTTTGTGCAGTTACTTCTCTTTATCTGTCTTGGCAAATGCATTCATGTGAATAAAATCATTTTAATCTCTTCAGAAGCATAGGAAAGGAATTTTCTATTATTGCATAGGCAGCTTATAAGAACATTAAAAGGAGAAATAATCAGCAAACTTTGAATTACTTCTAAAAATACATAATATTGAAGGAGGTTTTCTGTGCTCATCTGACGTCTGACCATAACAGAATTTCTTTGAACATAATCAGAACAATGGGCCTGATATATCTCTGAAGCCTCTTCTACATGAGCTCAAATGTGCTGATTTCATTGGAGTGACCCTTGATTTACACTGTTGTAAGGAAAGAAGAATCAGGATGTAATATATAAGGGAGAGAAAACATAACTGTCTTAGGCTTTTAGAGACTCTTAAGTACAAAATTGAGGAAGATTTATTTAGAGTGGCTCAGGGGTTGTAGCTAACATAACAGGCTCTATGGAGCATGGGAAACATAGGCTGACTGGAAAAGTGTGGTTTACTGTTCTGTGGCTTAGCTATCCATGGCTCAAGGTGAAAACTCCATCTCTTAATAGACAGACATGTTTCTGACTATAGTTTGAAGGAACAGGCAGAGGAGGTGATGTAATACCATTCATGAATCCCCAATTCTATGCTTTTCTAGCGCAATACCTGGTTGATAACTCATTAAAAAAAAAAATCCTCCCCACCTGAGACATCAGACTTGGATGGCAGATTTTAAAGTTAAACTTAAAAGTTTATACTTCCTCTTTTCAGCAAAGAAAATATCTTTTTACTAGTAAGGGTGTTCTGTATAAAGTCTTCTGCAATAATTTCTTTAGGTCATACAGAGAAACCTAATTTAGAAATATTAAAGAAGGCAAAACTTACCATTTTCTGTGGTAGAACTCAGCACTGATCTGATTGCTTTTGACTGTGATTCCAAGTTATCTACCTAATTTGTCTACACTGTTATTATCAACATGTGTTTTTCCACGAGAAACATATTAATTTGGTTGCTGCCCTGGGGAAATCTAAACAAAAAAAAGATTAAGTACAAGAATTTTTTGTCATAAACTGGAACACTAAATACACAATAAATGACAGGCTTGTATTTAGAAGAGTGTTGAAATCAAAGTATTTTCAGTTTGCACTTTCCAATATAAATTGCTCATTTCAGAACATAATGCTCTGTATAATTAGCACAGTTTCAGCATCTGGGCTGTGTATAATTTGTTAAGTAATGAGGTAAAAGCTATGAGTAGTAGAAACAATGAAATAATCTGATGCCCACCTACATTGCTTCTGATGGATGGACTCACTCCTGCATTTCCCATTTTCTGCTAGACAGAGGTGCTGTTTTCCTGGTGCTTTTTGCCATCTTTCCTCTCTTTGGCTCTTCCATGGGCATAGAAATTACCAGAACTGGAGCAATGGTGACAGTTTTGATGGTGACATAGTTTCCATCTTCTACCTCCCATATAGTAGGATGCCACCAGAAAATTCAGCCTTAAGCTACAATTAGAAATTGCCCACTCATTGCATCTGAAGCGCAGTCATTTAACTAATGACAGCATTTCTTCATCTGGAGATAACACGACAGCTAAAATGGGGTTCTGTGAATCACACCATGTATGCGCATGAAAAGATTATTTTAATTTCTAATTAAATGAGTGTGCCAGACCAGCAAACCTGAGACCTCTTCTAGCTCTTTCTACTATGGAAGGACAGTATAAGAAAAATCCTTAGCAAGTGCTCTTGTGCTGCCCTCCCTATGGTTCCTTACTTCTTTCCCTTTACTGTGGATTTAATGAGTATGCAGGAGGCAACTTAATTGTGATAGCTAGATAATGGGTGCAGTACAAACTTAAATACTATAGAATAACATTGGGACACTGATTGTTAGCGTGTTTTCCAAGTAATTTATGAAGGTATGGAAGGTGGTATGGAAAATAGTGATTTATGTGGATAAAAATAAACTCTATAATTTCTTCAGCAGGCAGATCCTTTATTAGATCATGTCAGGGTTGTTTTAACTTAATGAAAACTGTATAAAACCAACTCGGGGCTGGTTATGTTGAAAAAATAATTTTGATATGTGATTTTTGTTGAAGAATGGTACACCATTATTCCTTCTTCTTGTTTTCATTTAATTCCTTTCTTTCATAAGTGTAGTTTTAATACCCATGACTGAACTTCAATAAAATTCAGGTGTGAGTTTCGAATATTACTACAAATTGCTTAGTCATTTGGAAGTAAAATGTGAATGAAGACCCTGGACAGCTTCTTTGATACAATCAAAGATATCAAGCTTTTTAAAGTACAGATTTATTTTTTCACATTTTTAAAGAAATAAGAAATGTTTAAAACATTAATTTTATATAAAGAAGTGGGGTTTTTAAAAAAAAAAAATGTAAATGATGCTTTACTACTTTACTGGATTTTGCTAGCATGTAGACTTAGAGAAAGTTGTTGCTTATCTAATTTTACATACCCTGAAAGCCATTTTGAAAAATATTCATTGAGTAGTGTTTTTACTTGTGCCATAAATTGGAGACTTATTTGCATACAAATGAAAATTCAAAAAGTGCACTAAGAAGTAACAGTGCCCTAAGTTAACGATCAGCATTAAAATATGACCCCAAGTTTCCACTCTGAATTAAACCAGAAATCAGAAGATACCTTCTATTGGGAAATATCTCCCTATGTATTTGTTGCTGGGTTTTTGGTTTGTTTCTTATTTTAACTCTGAACATAGTCACAGAAGGATGACATTATTCACTGATCTTTGAGATAACACCTGTAAACAATTCATTAAAATCTTATGGTTGATATTATCAAAAGTACATTAAATATTCAGTAGATAAATCCCATCAACAAGTTGCAGTTGTAACCTGTGGCAATGCTAATTCAGAAATGTATACTGCGATGTGTGAAAAAGCACATTGCAGAAGGTGAAAGTGAATTTTCTGTACCTTTTGTTAACCAATTTTTTCAATGTTGCTCAAAAGAGGTAGTGGTGAATTCTGGGACAATAAAATCAAGGCTTATCAAAAAATGATGTTGGCCTTCTAAGAATAAAAAAAAAAAAAGACTCCAGTGAACTAGAACAAGGTGAAAAACCTCCAACGCTTTATAACACTAACAAATTCTGAGGCAAATTTGTGCAGTCAATATTGGAGTGCAAATACATAAGTGGCCATTTTAGAGTTAGAATACTAAACTGAATCTGCGCTGCAGTGGTCGAGACAACACCTTCAGGTTAAAGGTCTAAAGGACGAGTTCCACTTACTGAGAATAGATGAAAAAGCTTCCAGATGAAACAGATTGGAAGGCTGCAAATGAGATATGTAACTTTCATTAAAAAAGATACAGCAATTTTCCATTTGGTAAGGCCAGCAGATAAAAGGAGGACTATGTGCAAAGTTTTTAGAAATAGAATGTGCTATTTAGAACACTCTCTCCATTTAATTTTTCAGTCTATGAATCAGAGTGTAACATTAATTACACATTTGCTGCTTTCAGTGAAGACTTCTCTCTAGGTTCAGGTTTGGTATTTTTTTACCTTAGCTCATTTTGGTAGTCTTTAAGCACCCCTGTAGTCCTGTTGGCTTTGTTCCTACTTAAGCACTACTAAATCTGTGTAAAGATTGTTAAATCAGTCTGAAGGCTGATTATGAATAAATACCAAAACCTGTATAAATGGGCATACAGGCTATTTCTATTGAAATTAAAGAACAGTGGAAGTGTGGATCTGCTGGAGGGTCTGGAGGCTCTGCAAAGGGACCTGAACAGGCTGGACTGCTGGGCTGAGACCAACGACAGGAGGTTTAACAAGGCCAAATGCTGGGTCCTGCACTTGGGGCACAACAACCCTAAGCAGAGGTACAAACTAGGAGAAACCTGGCTGGAAAGCTGCCAGGAGGAGAAGGACCTGGGGGTGTTGGTTGACAGCCGATTGAACATGAGCCAGCAGTGTGCCCAGGTGGCCAAAAAGGCCAACGGCATCTTGGCTTGGATCAGAAACGGCATAACCAGCAGGTCCAGGGAGGTTATTCTCCCTCTGTACTCGGCACTGGTGAGACCGCTCCTTGAATCCTGTGTTCAGTTCTGGGCCCCTCACCACAAGAGGGATGTTGAGGCTCTGGAGCGAGTCCAGAGAAGAGCAACGAAGCTGGTGAAGGGGCTGGAGAACAAATCTTATGAGGAGCGACTGAGAGAGCTGGGGTTGTTCAGCCTGGAGAAGAGGAGGCTGAGGGGAGACCTTATTACTCTCTCCAACTACCTGAAGGGAGGTTGTGGAGAGGAGGGTGCTGGCCTCTTCTCCCAAGTGACAGGGGACAGGATGAGAGGGAATGGCCTCAAGCTCCACCAGGGGAGATTTAGGCTTGAGATTAGGAAAAAATTCTTCACGGAGAGGGTGGTTAGGCATTGGAACAGTCTGCCCAGGGAGGTGGTTGAGTCACCGTCCCTGGAGGTGTTTAAGGTTAGGGTAGATGAGGTGCTTAGGAGCATGATTTAGGGATTGGTGGGAATGGTTGGACTCAACGATCTTGTGGGTCTCTTCCAAGCTGGTTATTCTGTGATTCTGTGATTCTGTGATTCTGTATTAGATTACTTGAATGAGTTGCAGATTGAGTAGATTTGTTGACAAGCTAATATAATTACTGCTTGAAATTGCACCTCTACTGCAAGATCTATTCCCTTATATGTGGACCATCATAGCAGTTTCAATGAAATTGTGCTTATGCAGCCCTGTTTAATTTGTCTCGGATAAAGTAGTTCATTGGTAGCATCATCCTCTGTCCTAATTGAAGAGTGAGCAAAGATAATGTCAGTGCATCTAAACAGTACAAGGCTGCTAAAGAAAGATTAGTCAGAGATGTGATCAGTAGGTTTTCTTTGGCTTCACAATGCAGCTTTTCTCTGCGCTTGAGGTAGGTCCTCATAGAAAAAAGATGTAAGTCTTTGGGCTCTTATATTCAGTGATGCAGCCATATTTTATTGGAGACAAAAAAAAAAAAAAAGAGGCATTAGTTATACCAGGACTAATGGCATTTTGTCCTTTATTTTCTTTTCATGTATGTAAATATTTTAGTCTTTAATCAGAAAGGAGATCAAGACCCTCTCCACCTTCCTCCAAGCTCCTTTTCCTCCATGCAGTCCTTGATCTTTCTTGCTTGAAATTCTGAACAGGTGCACCATTGCAAACAAGCAAAATTTTAAGTCCTAAATTGGTTCCAATTTGATTCATCCTATTAGAAGTGCCTTGACTACAATCAGCCCCCACAGCACTTAACAAACTGCTGTGATTACTTGAATTGTACCAAGCTGCAGTGACAACTTGTGGTTCCCAGGTTAGTCCTGCAAGAATGATTCAGTAGATACCAGAGAAAGAATAGGAAGAAGTACATAAAGAACAAAATGGAAGTCAGTAAGAGGAAGCTGATTATAGAGAGGAGAGCAAGAGAAGGCAGATTATTATGTGTTTGTGAAAGAGGGTCCAGTGCTGCCAGAGAGCCTCCTAGGTGCTAAAATGAAAGTTTGTACTGAAGTGGTACAACAGGCCAAACAGATTCATCTTCAGTCTGCTCTCTGGTTGAAGTTAATTTCTGCATGCAAAATTTCTTCTGTCCTGCTTCCTCCAGGTCTGATCACTAATATTTTAATTTAATTTCTCTCTGAGACCTCTTTAGTTACTCAGCCATAATTCTTCAGCTCTTCACCAGAAGCAGGATATTCTTTCTTGGAGGCTACCTAAACTGGCTATGTCCTTCATGCAACAAAGAATCAAAATCAGTGAATTGGGCAAAGCTACTATACTAAAGGGAATAATCAGCCATTATGGAACCTATTGGGCTGGATAACCTTAGAATTCTGCAGAGATGCACCCCAAAACTTAGATAAGACATTCAGACCAAAGACTCAGCCTGCAGCTGTGGAAGAGGCTGTTAGAGATGTTTTTTTTAAAAAAATTCTTAACATCAGTTGCTCCCTAGGAAGTTTAAGTCCTCTCAAACTGTAACTGGCTCTTGAATGAAGAAGAATCTATATAGAAAATGACAAAATGTTGCCTTTATGTTGTTAGTATTCTGGAGAGATTACACTAGCGTATATTTTATATTTTCAATATATTACACGGTCAAACTTTCCATAATGCAGCTAGGATATTATAGGAATGTTTTAGAGCCTAAACTCTCCTCAGGAGTAAACAGGCATCGTGTCATCAAAGGTGACACATCATGCCCATTTCCTGTCTGATTGCATTATGAAGAGGAAAATCTCATTTAACACAAATTCTATCCTTCTGTTATGTCCACGAATGAGGATAGAGTATTGGATTGGACACAAAATCAGTAATATCTGCAGACACTGGCTTTTAATTTAAGACTATTTCTCCTGCAGACCTACTTAAAACTGTTCCTTTGAGATCTGTGGGAATGCGAGTAGATGAAGATATTATAAAAATTAAATAGCCTCACATTACCCTCGGCTAGATTGTGAAGTGTGAAAGACATGTCAAAATTTGAGGGTAAATAGGTTTAATTTCCATTATTTTGCATATAGTCTTTGAAAGTTGCCAACTATATGTAATGCCACCACATGATTATCTTTAATTCAGTCTACTCTGAGGGGTGTTCAAGGGAGCTGCTAAACTACTATTAGTATCTCAGTGGACTTGCTGTGCAATTTAGGGTTGGCAGTAATTCTGCACCTGGTCAAATACTTACTATACGGTTCAGGTATTGTGTAAATTAATATTCTATGCTTTGATAAAATCAACTTGTTAGAATAAAAATGGGTTTGTTGTGACAGCATGATTCTTCCCAGTTCATATTTTTCTGTGTCATAGTATAGAAATGTGCTTTGCTGGGTTAAGAGTTCTTTTTTGAAGAATTCTAGGGAGAAATGAATAGAGGACATGAACTCTGGCCTTTGAGGTGTATTAATTTAGACAGATTAGAAGACCTAGTAAGTATTTGATTATAGGATGCACAGTGTGATGTAACCAGTGGCATTAGTTACATTCCAGATCTCTAGTATGGAACAGAAAAATCTATTCACAGAATTAGTTAATTGAATGTCAAAAACTTTTCAGATTTCATATTAAAACTGTTACCAGTAATAATTGAAAATATATCTATTGTTTAAAATGGAACACGATTTTATTTTTTTTAAAAAAAGTCTATATTCAAAATTACACATGTAAAACTGCTCATTTGTTCATTAAAGCTAAATGATAATTTACATTGAAACACCTGCACATCCTCTCACCAAGGAACAAAATATTTCTACGCATATTAAATACATTATCCTAACTGATCACTGCATCCACTAGTACAAGCACTGAGAACACCATGCAATGTAATTGTCAGGTAATTAAAGGTGGCGTTATATAGGTGGGATTATACAGAATTAGGTACCTGTTAGAAATTCAGCTGTAAAATAATTGAGTCAAATGTAGTGTGGCAGGCAGAACTTAAGTGACCACCAAAATGCCCCATTTCTCATAAAGTCTCACAAACAAAAAGCTTTAAAGAATATCATGTGAATCTTCTTCTATTTTGAATAAAGATGAAACCATGGCAAACTGATCAGTTTTGTCAGTCTATTGGTCTAAAACAAACTCACAAAAAAAAATAGCATTTAAGCTACATTTCCATAGATCAGATTATCGTGAGGAGTTACTTTTCCATACACATTCTATCTATATAAGGATATTCCCATAAGCTACAAGTGTTTTCTTTGTGTTCATGCCAAATTGCATGGCTATGCTTAACAAACTGAGGTCATTCGTGCCACAGTTGTTACAAGCTATTAAAACTCAGAGTGAAATACTTGGAGCGTTCATTTTGCAATTGGCAGAAATACCATGGGCTGATAAGCACTGGTGATTGTCAGCAGCTAAAAATAAAAAAAGAAAACAAAAAGCTTGGGGGCTTTAATGTATGAAAAGAACAGGTGTATCAATAATGTAGAATTAATTTATCTAAATTAACATTTAAATGCCAAAATATTGGAGGAATGAACAGTTGTTAGAGATTTCTTAGACATTCTTTGTACTTTAATATAATGGACAGGCTAATGAACAAGAGGAAACCATAAAATAATTGCCCTTCTTTTCTTTTCACCAAATACTGAGTGATCTCTTTAGTGGACTGTGTTCCTGACTGTGGTTTGGGGTTTTTTTATTTTGAAGTGACAGGATAAATTGCACAGCTGATGTTAATGAAGAACTCTGAGATTTGACAGATTTATTTCCTCTGACAAATAACAAATGTTTATAAAGCTTGTTTTGGTTTTAAGCCCTTACAGGTGCAGTAAAGATAAAGGAATAACTTCACCTAAAAATGATGATTTTGCTAGGGTATAACACAATCATCCTCTCAATCAGAAATGTATTTCCTTTCAAGTGCAGTAGTTAAATAAGCAATAGCATGGTTAAGTTGACAAATAAGAAATACCAAAGAAAAAAGGAACGGAAACTTCTTAGGACGTGAGGGAAAGTGGAAGGTTAAGACCTGGGCTACAGTCTAGAAAAGGTTTGTAATTGCAGTGTTGTCTGGGTGTTGACTGGCTGATTGAACAGCCTTGGAGGTGTCCACAAGCTGTCAGGCCAGGGAATTGGGCTTAATGGACAGCTAATATCATGATTGAATGGTAAAAGCGGAGCCTGATCTCTTTGAGGATGGAAAATCAATAGTCTATTAGATTTGTCAAGATGACAGGGGGTTGGAAAGTGAAAGTCTGCTGTATTTGCTTGCATTACCAGGGCTGCTCTAATTAAGCACCCACCTCGAGATGGAGGAACCTGGAGAATTGAAGTAGTAATGAGATTCAGGCTTGAAGTAAACGAAGTAACTGCAGCATAAGGCATGCTGACAGACAATTAAACCTCTTTATCAATGCCGCTTCTTTCCAGAAATAAAAATCTCATATGGCAGCTATAAAATAAGACTGAGCCTGGTATGATCATAGATCTTACTGCAGTTTGCATGCATTATTGTACAAGTGATTTTGGAGTCATTTTCACAAAAATTGTAGAAGCATTGACTAATGCTGAGCTTTTGAAATGAAAGTTTCTGCTCCTACAAGTATGTGTCTTGCTTCAAATTACTCTGCATCAAACCTGTGCTCTTTCACTATTAACTACTGATATCGAACATGACACTCCTGGCTCTCTCATAGCACAGCATATCTGGATACATGCCAGCCAGCCTAGTGGCACAAGGTAGCTCTCATTCTTCTTCCCTTTTTCCTTCTTCCCGTCAGGAGGTAACTAATCTGCCTAATTCAATCAACATGCACATATCTCATCCAAACTTGATAGCAAATGTAATGCTTATGACATTTGGAACGTTGAGAATGTTCACTGGAGTTCAGCGCTACATAAAATTGCTGGTTTGGATTAAACCTGAAATTCTCCACAGCTTCACCTGGTTTGCATGCATACAAATGTATGCTATTATTATTTCCTTCATCTCTTTCCTGATCAGCGAGGTTGACCAAGTGAAGAGGTTTGGGTTCAAGATTTCTTACAGGAGAATGTTTTACCTGTGCAATAAGCAGAGGTGGCAAATGTGTGCCTTTCTTCTCCCAGTGTTTAAACTGACAACTGCTGGATGAGCACATGAGTGTTCAGAGATCACTGTGCATTGCTCTGCATCATTTTTCAGCAGGCAGGTTTATAGGGAAAGAAATTACCTTGCAGCCCCTCTTTGCTCTGTACCCGAAGTGACTGCTAGTCACTGTAGCAAATTCAAGCCAATCTGTTGCGTGCTCTGTTTCTTAGAGGTGGAAGGCAGTGGGTATTACCCACAGTTAATTGCAATTTGAAATTGAAAATGCATAGTTTGGGTTCTTAATACCTTTGGCCCGCTATTTTGATTAAGTTAATTGTAATAGTACTTACCAAATGCTCCAAATGAGAAAAATCAAGAAAGGGTTCTAAATGTGTATGTCCTGCACCATGAATTCACTTCCTAATTTTGCAGCAATTTGTGAGAGAATTTGCAAATGCTTTATAAAACTTCTTTGATCAGGGAGAGTGGTTTTATATTGATTGCTTGCTTGTCAAGATTGCTTTCCGTCTCCTAAGTGAGAATCTACACTATGTTCCTAATGAGCCTCAGAGGCAAACCCACACTATTTATTGTACTTTGTTGTATTTCTGTGAGTAGACTTTTCTCTTAGGTGTGTAGAGCCAGAGAAACTTTCTATAGATAAGGTCACTAGTGCCTTTGTTTTGGCTATTGTTTTTGTTAGCCGGTTGAAACAAAAGGCAATTTACTCTATCCTATTCTATATTTCATTTATTCTGTCTATAGCATAGTATGCATTTGAATATTAATTTAAATAATAATGCGTGTCTAAAGAAGTATAGGAAGCACCTTGTAATACAGCTGGATCATATATATAGCTCTTTCTTTTACATGTATATATTCTTTGTAGCTGAATCATCATTTAATTGGCTTCCCTCAGTATGTATTCAGAGCAATAGGAAGTCATTAAATTAATTTCTGCTGTTTATTATACCTTATTTTGCTCTATCTCAATTTGGAAATCCAATAGTTGTTCTTAATTTTATCTCAAAATCCCTTCTGCTTTGTTCTTTTTTTTATTTACTTCCATTACTTCATTGCTTATACCAGAATATAGCTTCCTTCAGTCTGGTGATGATGCTTTAAAATTTCTTACATAACTATGTAAGGAAACATCTGATATTTCAAATATATGCTTCTTGCACTATTCTATTTGTTCGGTTTAGTAGATTAAATAAATGACAAGTGCCAGAATGGTTTTAACTGAATGCCGAGTACAACCTGCCTTCACATCTGCTGTGGTTTAGAATAAAAGCAGATATGAGTACAATGACCTTCATTTAATCTTTGGAGAATGTTTGTAGAGCATTAAAAGTTCACAACTTGTCATGATGATGAACTAATCGACTCGTAGGAGGATACAGAGCAAGTGCTTGTGTTTGAAAGTGTTTGACATTTTCTGATGTGTCGTGAATGTCTCACTGAGGGGGCTGGACCTGCTGGGAATTGAAAGCTCTGAAACACTCTTTGGCACTGGTCAGCATTTCATTAAGTCAGGTCTTAAAGTAGCACAGATTTAAGTTCAGGTCTTATTGCAGACTTTTGTAATATAATTTTGAAACTGCTTACTCATGTTCTGTCTTGACAGGAACTGGTCAATACGTTGTTGCCGTGACATTTGAAACATAAAATTGGAATTTGGCGTAGTGTAGGTTTGGCTTTTTGTTACAAAATCAAGGTTCATTATCAGTCTGAGTCTGACACCTTGTCTAAAGAAATGGATTTTAAGGCTGCAGTGGCATCAGCTCAGCTTGTTAAGTGAGCCTCTTGTCTCTAAATGTGCAAAGAAATTAACAATTTTAATCTGTACAATAGCAAGTATGACTGGCCGTAGAAAGTGCAAGACTGCACACAGTTACATATTCTTCAGTATAAATGTGCAGAAGTACAAAATATATACTGAGGCTTAACCATGTACTATAGTTGCCTAAAATTATTACATTGAAGTTATTAAAATTAATTTATGTGACATAAATAAACACACACTCTATGAACTAAACAGATTAGCTTTCCCTAGAGGTTGCAAAACTCTAGGTTATTTTTTAAAATAATGGATAGTGTTAATACAGAAGCCAGAGACCCTCTCTGACCACAGCACCGATAGCCATGCAGCAGCAATCTCTTATTTATACCAGGAGCACCAGAGCTTTGGTTTCTTTGCTTATCTTAGTTTGGCACTTAAGAACTTTAGGGTGGGGAGAGAAGACTCCTTGATACATTCTTGTTGATGTTGGCAAAATACATATATTTCAAATGGAATACTGATTTTTGGCATTCTGAATGAAATCTGATTCATTGAAATACATATATCATTGTAGGCGAGTGCAAGCGTGGCCTTATAAAGCATTCCTCTTACATAATGGAGTTTAAGTAATATTTATAAATATTCTTGTTTTTCGTGTGTGCTGTTCAGAATTCAGTACTGCTGCGGCGGAGTAATTGTGTCGGAGCTTAAGAGGAATGCAGGGAAGCAAGCTTTTCATTGCACCAAAACCCGAAAAGTAGCTAATACTCAATCTTCTTTGTTTAGGTTACACCTTAAATATCAGAGAATTAAGATAATATTTTAGAAATGCCAACTCTTGATTTTAAAATGGTTTTAAAATATTTTGGGGCTTTATCAACCAGAAGTCCTTTGGCAGTCCTCGATAATCATAAAATCATAAAATGGTTTGAGTTGGAAGGGACTTTAAAGACCATCTAGCTCCAACACCCCAGACATGGGCAGGGTCACCTCCCAATTGACCAGGCTGCCCCAGGCCCTGTCCAACCTGCCCTTGAACACCTTCAGGTATAAGGCAGACACAACTTCCCTGGGCAACCTGTTTTGGTGCCTCACCATCCTCAAGGTGAAGAATTTCTCCTTAATGTCTAATCTAATTCCAATTTAAAGCTATTCACCCTCATCCTATCACTACACGCCCTTGTAAAAAGTTGTGTTCCCCCCCTGGCTTTCTTGAAGACCCCTTCAGGTACTGGAAGGTGCTCTAAGGTCTCCCTTGTCTTCTCCAGGCTGAGCAGCCCCAAATCTCTCAGTCTGTCCTCACGGCAGAGATGCTCCATTCCTCTGATCATCTTTGTGGCCTCCTCTGGTCCTGTTCCAGCAGCTCTGTATCCTTATTATTGTGGGGATTCCAGGACTGGACACAGTGCTTGAGGCAGGGGCTCAGAAGAGGGGATTAGAGGGGCAGAGTCTCCTCCCTCAATCTGCTGGCCACACTCTTCTGAACCAGCCCAGGATACAGCTGGCCATCTGGGCTGCGAGCACACTGAAATAACTTCTTAAAAAAGAATTCTACAAATTAATTACAGTTATAAAATGTGAACAAATTTTAGAAAGAAAGCACATGTTTTTTTAAATTCTGAGAACTCTTTGTTTGAACTGTATTGTAAATACAATGCAGCTGTAAGTAGTCATTCTTTAATTCTGTAAAACAGAACAGATATTAAATACAAAGATTTTCATTTAGATTTTATAGTGGCTCTCCCTTAAGTCCTACATAAGCCACTACTAAGGCTGGCTGACCAGCACCATGTGAAGGTATCATATAGTCTAAACCAAAAGGCATTTAAGCAGGCAAAATCTTTCCACCTGCTTCACTGCATTTCAAATAGCATCCACAGTTTTTAATGCCTGTTCTGTTCTTCCTGATACCCACAAATGTATTTCTTTATGTGCTTGTATTTTTTTTGCATAAAATCCTAGATCATTATGGTCACTTAGTCCTACTTTAAGATTTAGGTCTCAGAACTACTGATGAGTGCAAGTCAGTTTTGGCTGTAAATAATGCCAAGCATTTTCATTTCTGGTACTTGAAAGAACTGAAGTAATAAAAAAGATCAGGCTATGAGTGACAACTTGAAACCTTACTCACTAGACTAAAAAGGATATGAAGTTACAATTTTATGTGTATATACTCCAAATTTTTAAAGCAGAATATAGATAATTCTAGTAGCTCTATAAATACATTACTGAGCTCTTCAGGCCTCTTTTTCTGATGCTACATTCATTCCAACTATAAATTTAAACTAGACTGTGTCAAAGGAACAATTACAGTTTGTCACAAAAAGGAAAATTTAAACCAGTGTCCTTTTCTTTAGAAATTATTAGACACATAAAATGTGTTATTTTCCCCTTAAATTTTAAACTCATTTAATGTCAAGTCACTGCCATCTGGGTGCATGATTTTATGCACTTCTCAAGGAGGACTTACTCAGCTAATTTTTGCCTCAGTTCAAGCAAAAAATCTTTTAAAACAAGTTCTCACTATTTGCAGAGAGGCATCTTGAGCATGCCGACCAATTTGTGTTTAGGTTCATAAATCACATTCCATTAGGCATATTAGAAAACAAATTGTTCTCTTCAGAATATACTTCATGGAATATGAGACATGATGCAGCATAATAGAGCTAAATCTTCAGTGAATATATTTTGTGTGAAATGTATCCCATTTATGTTTAAAGAAAAAAGTTAAAGTTCTCTTTACAGAGCACATTCTGCAATGTAATTTATTAGCATTTCATTCATAGGGACTGGAATTTTTCCGGCTGCGTTCAGGTGAGATTATGTGACCTTGGGTTTGGGTTCAGATAGTACATTCTCCCCAGTTCTTTGTGTATATTTGTGTGGTCTATACTTTTTAAATGAAGAATGTTGATTTGTATAGGTTGTGAAAACAGTATCTAAAAGCAGTTTGCTACATATGCTAAGGAAATGTAAATAGATCATTTCAATTCTTTCTCAAAAACACAGCTTCTTTTGATATTCCACATGCTTGTGTTATCTTTACTATGTAGCCTTAATGAATGCTTTATCTTTGGCAGTAATGTGCAGAGCATGAGTGGTATTGGCCTTGGAGGGCTTTTTGACTTAATTTGCTGGATGCGAAGCCTCTGTTTCCGATAATATATTATGTTTCAAAACCATCTCTGGGAATATAAAATGTGCACCTGAGGCTAGCTTTTATTTATTTCAAATCAATTTTTGAAGCCACGCTATTTTCTGGCATGAAAAAGTAGATCTCAGTCCTCCTTTTTTTTTTTTTTTTTTTTTTTTTTTTGCACCTGCCCTTACCCCTAATATTTAAAGCATGCATAAAACCAGTATGATCATATATTGATTTGTGTAACATCTTTTTTATGCCTCAAAGTGCATAGCAGAATTAGATACCATGCTAAACTCCAAAAATAATTTGATGACAGATTACACTAAGTATTTAATCACTCCAAAAAAAGCCAATCCTAACAAATGCCACTGCTGAATCTCTCATAACAAAATTGATTCTCTTGTACTGGATTTCAGACTTTGTAAAGTACATATTAAAAAGCTTAAGTGCTAAATTAGAAGACAAGGTAACTGCAATGTAGATAAATTAACATTGCTCAGAGAATTTTAACCAGATTTTTGCCTAATTATTTATTCTTTACTGTGTAGTAAAAATGAGCAAAACCAACTCCATGGAAATGCAGGATTTTAAACAGATTGGATTTGTGTAATGGAGAGAAAAGTGTGCATGTCTCCATTTATTTGTTTCTCAATTAATTTGTATGGTATTTTGGCAGGGTTTGTCATTCACTGGGCATTTTTTTAATGCTTGGTCTAAGAAGATCGTTGCCTTGTTTGGGAAAACAGCCTATTCACTTGGGACATTAGAAAAAAGGAAAATGTCAAAAAGTCTCTAAATATCAGATCTGCAAGTAATTATTACCTTGTTCATATTCCTGTGCAGTGAAAGTGTGTTCAAGCATTCACCATAGTTACTTGGCTACCTTTGGTCATTTTTCTACACAGCTGGATAAATGGGGTAAAAACCCAGATGAAAAAGCAATGCTGTAAATCTCCTTGATCACTTCCTAAGAAAGCTAAACCTACAGCCCACGAAATGTATGTGCTTTATTTCACATGCTTAAGTCATCCTCTTGAAATCGATGGGACTTCTGAGGGGCATAGATTTAAGCAAGAGCATCACTCCTTACTGGACCTGGATCAAGATTTATGGATGCAATGTGTGTGCTTGACAGAGAAATTTTGGCCACCAAAGCGCATGAGGATTCCTGGATTTAGGCCTCGTGGCAGCTTGTCTATCTTGTTTGTTCAGTTTGTGCAATATGCTCCTCTACGAGTCAGGAGGGGGAGGCAGGGGATGCCACCACTTGGCAGTCCCAGCAGTGCCTAGAAGGTATGTGGGGAACAGCAAAGAGGATGAAAGCATGGAGGCTGTGAGTGAGGGGAGAGCCTACAGCACAGGAAAAAGAGTGATGCTGAGTGGGGGTGGGAAGATTCACCTGTCCCTGGATGACAGAAAAGAAATGGTGTTGGGGCAGAGCAGTGCTTGCCACAAATGCAGAAGGCAACAACAGATTGACACCAAGCGTGGGTGATATGAACAGCATAGAAGAGCGGAGGAGGAAAAGAGAAATATTTCCTAAATCTACTTTTCATGCATTTTTTCTCTTATCTAATCACTTTGAATTTTCTCTGTCCTAAAAAGTTAATTATCCTGGTTCTTATGCCTTCTTAATTTTAAGAGAGTGTCTTTTCTGTGAACTCACAGTAAGGAAAAGGTCTAGGCAGATATACCGCGAAGCTTTAGCCAAGTTAAAGTTCTATTACAGGCCATTGAGATGATTTAATTTTGTTAATTCATGACACTTTTTATGACGAAAGTTAGTACATGCTGCAGTGCTTTGCTGAATCCAGGCATTCTTCTCTTTCATTCCTATCTGAGCACTCGGTAGGCAAACACCATGGATGCAGCTGTAATACATGCTGGTGTTTTAAACTGCAATGTAAGGAAATATGATTTTTTTAAATGTTAGTTTGGCTTCATCTGCTTAGGTGAGCCCTGGCATGAATACCTTATTTAGCTCTGAACTTTGCTTTTAGGTTTTCTCCACATTTTTTTTTCCCTTGCTATTTGTGTAGCATAAGCCTCATCTGGCACTAGTTGGTATGAAAAGGCTCAGCATCAGAGAAGTGAAATACATTTTTTCCTTCCAACTACTATCAGAACGAACACTAGGACCAAAGGGTTTCATTGAAAATAATTTCTTAAATAATCACTTATCTTTAAGGCATTTGATCTGTATGATCTGAATGAAACTGCTGATAACTTCAGAGAAATATAAAACTGTGTTAAAAATCACTTTCTCCTGGGGATGAAGTCCTGTCAGTCACATGGTGGATTAGAGCCTTGGCAGCTTGCCAGCCCATCAGATGCATGTAAGTTCTTTGATGCCAATTGCATTAGCTTTCCTCTACTAATGTGCTACATAGCTGGGAAAATAAAAGAATGAAGGTCAGCCTACCAGCATGTATTCCTGCTATAGCAAGGGCTGCTCATAATGTGCAGGAGAATGAAAATGCCTCAGAGTTCAAGCTGCAAACTGGATGACCTTCTCATATACCCAAGGTCCCAAGATTTTGTCCTCAAGTCCTGACTGTAACAAGTGCTTGTCAGAGCCCTGTCCCAGGATGAAATTTACTCTGAAATTTCCAAACAGACACAGTTTGCCTTCAACCATTATAGCCTGTTATTTATGTGTAGATGCTGTGGGCTGTGAACTTTCTGCAGTGTTATTACTGCTGAACTCCATATACTCTCACTCTCCCAGTTTTCTTTGTTGTGAGGGACATAAAGTATAGGCATCAGTGTAGTTCATGAGTAAAACAGCTAGACTTCATGACTGATTTCAGTGCCCTCAAAAAGTCTGCTTTTCGTACATCTTATCCCACAGGCATCTTGCTATAGAGATGTGTTACAAGGATAGATGACAGACCCTATCAAATGACAGATGTGTCTGCTGACTTACATTAACCATAATAGAGTAGAGGCACTAAATGGATCGTGGATGACCAGAGTCGATGGTGTGTTTGCAAGATAATTCATTGCTACATCGTTCTGTCCCCTCAGAAATAGGGAGGAAGAACCAAACTGCTTCCTAAAGAATCTGGAGTATGACACTCGATGGGAGGGGAAGCTATGTATTGACAAAAAGTGTAGAAATGGATGTCTAAGAAATCCTTACAGCAAGGTGACCATATCCCAGTTGTGCCTAGTAAGCACAAAATAATTGATTTTGATGTGGAAAGGCATGAATCCAGCCACAAAAAGAGGCCTGCAGTCTAACCCAAATCCTACCCAGGAGATTTCCACAACTTCTCTTGTTCCTCACCCTGGACATCATATTATATTCTTCCCACTGTGTGTGGCTTGGAAAGCTTGGAAGACTTCTGTACTACTGCTGTCAACAGTGTCACAGCCCTTAAATTCACACCTCGCTACTGAGGAGGAGTAAACTATAACTCCCTGGGTAGCAGTTGGCACAGAGCTTGGCGTCATTTAGCTTGTAAACCTGGTAGGATGACACTGAATCTATCTTGTGACTAGTAAAAGAACTAGAGGAGTATGTAATTGTGGAAAGAAAGGGAGCTGTTTGGTATCGAATGACAAAAATCAAATAGGTTATTTTCCTCTTAAGCTGGTTTTGGTCCAAAGGGATCAGATTTTATTTTAACCTCTGAATTTTCAGTTTTACACTGTAATAACCTCATCAGGAAGGTGGGCTATAAAATGGGAAACAATTAATGCTATTTCCCTGTAACTGTTGTGTGCTAAAGTTGCACTTCAAGCTCTAAGTGAATGTTTCTAAGTCATTACAGGGGAACAGACCTACCAAAGCAAGGGAATTCTGATATGCTTCTCTTCCCTCATATTGGTGAAAATTAATGGTCACAAAAGACAGGCAAATGCAACACTGCAACAACTTACCCTTGATAATCTTATAAGAAAACTCTCATTTCTTGCAAAAGAAATGGGTTTGATTACACAGTGTTATCTGACATGGAGTGAAAAAAGGTTTTGCTAGGTTGAAAGTGGTAACAAGAAGAATATGTAAACAATGAAGGAAGAACATACTTAGTCATTAAACGAACAAGACAGATGATGGATGGTGTGGAGATTAGAGTGCAACAAATGTTACAGTCATTTTTAATTGCTTAATTTTGTACCTGTTGAATGAAGAAACATGTCTTTTATGACTTCATTGGTAGCAAAAGGTGAATTATGTATAAAATAGAGATTTAGCCTGAGATTAAATCCTTTACCTAGTAAGACGCAGATCTGGACCACCATTTCTCAGCTGAGATACACCAATAGTAGCGAGAGAAAGAAACCCACTCTTGTCTGTAGATATTGGAGGATTTTTGATCAGTGTAATTTGAGTCATGTACCTTTGGATGACTGATAGTGTTTTGCATATGCTGCTCAGGTCTTTTATAACCATCCAAACATTCTGCTCATTTAGAGGGCCTCTGAATTTTTGTACTGAAAAAAATAATACAGAGCATGTCCAACCATAACCTTGAATACGTTGGAGGATAATTGCAGATTCTTGTTCACATGGCTCACAATTAAATGTTTTATGATTAATACAGAGCATCCTGATAAAACTCTTCACTTGTGCATTATTTTCACCTAAGGTTTTCAAAATACTCCAGCAATAGTATTTATCTTCTTAAGCAACTACAGTCTGAAGATTTGCAACATTTATCCAGAGTTTTTTCTTACTTTTAAATATTATTTGAGGTGCTGATTTAGGATAGTGCTTACAGATTACTGCAAGATGCATTTGTAAATACAATATAGATGGAGAAATTATGTGGGCTATAATTAAGATTTTCTGATATTTTGATGGTAGAATTCTCTGTGGAGTTACTTTTATAGTTTCTGTGCTGTATTTGTGATGAAACACACAGCAGATCTTTGTTTCAGGCTGACTTAAATGGAAAATTGGAGTGATTTTTTTTTTTTTTATAAAAATGTTCCTGTAGATGAGAAAAGTTGTTTTGCTTACATTAAGTCTCAACAAATTCTGTATGTGAAAGAACAGTTTACCTAAATATTTTGGTATGAAGATCTTAAATACTACAACATCTTATGATGAGCGACTGAGAGAGCTGGGGTTGTTTAGCCTGGAGAAGAGGAGGCTGAGGGGAGACCTCATTGCTCTCTATAACTACCTGAGGGGAGGTTGTAGAGAGGAGGGAGCTGGCCTCTTCTGCCAAGTGACAAGGGACAGGACGAGAGGGAATGGCCTCAAGCTCTGCCAGGGGAGATTTAGGCTTGAGATTAGGAAAAAATTCTTCACGGAGAGGGTGGTTAGGCATTGGAACGGTCTGCCAAGGGAGGTGGTTGGGTCACCATCCCTGGAGGTGTTTAAGGTGAGGGTGGATGAGGTATTTAGAGGCATGATTTAGGGACTGGTGGGAATGGCTGGGCTCTATGATCCAGTGGGTCTCTTCCAAGCTGGTTATTCTGTGATTCTGTGATTCTGTGATTCTGTGATTCTGTGAACATGAAGAGGTAGCTTTATTTCAGCCATGTCTGTTTTGTAATACTTATATAAATCCATCTTAATTCACTTTTCATACAATTCCAATAGATTCTTATTAGAAATCTAGTTTTGCGTGTTCTAGTTTTGTATTTTTTTCTGGTTTTGTATTATGTTACACTGCAGAGAATGAAGAGAGAAGCCATGATACTCCTAAGTAGTGTTGTTAATTCTGACTCATTTTACAACAGTAATCATCTAAAAATTAAGTATAATTTTTTTTATTACAGTGCTTTTTTTTTTTTTTATTGTCCTCTGTTTCATTGCATGGTTTCTCGCTCTATGTTCACGTAATTAGTTGATTTCTAAAGTGGCATAAATGAAGGGATGAAAACTATCATGGAGATTGCAGGAACAAATGTAGGAAGGTTAGGATTTTCTAACTAGCTTTGCCACTAATGGATTTTCTCTTTGATCAGCCTTAGAAGGGATTTCTTTCCAGCATCAACCTCCTTACTTCTCCTCATTGCTATAATACATCTCACAATCTCCTTTGTTTTAACAAATTCTTGTCCGGTTCTTAGTGAACAGGTAAAAACTTTTAGACAAATAAGTAACTGGAGGCAGGATCTCTCTGTTATTTGGGAGGTAAACAGATTTGCCCCTCTTAAAGTTTTCTAAGAAAGGAGAATGTTCCTTGATATACAATAGCACTTGAAATATTTAGAAAGGTACAGACTCAGAACAACTAAAATGGTATTGTATTTTACACATAAAAAGTTAAAGGGCGTATTGGCTTATAAACTATTTTGCTGCTAGTGGATTTCTTTGAGGTGGAGGCATTAGAAATGTGGAATATGTGATGAACAGAGAACAGAGTGTTGGGAGCAGAGATGCTCTGAAGCTACAGTGAGGGGTATTGAAATGGAGGGGGCAAGACGTTGGAGGGTGAGCGTGCTGAAGCATGGGGGCTGCTTGCACAGGATGACTGAAATGATGGCAAGTGGGGAAGGGAAATAAGAGGGTGAACAAGTAAATAAGAAGGTTGACTTTGTAGGTGACAATATTGAGGCTGAGACAAGGAGAGAAGTGGCAAAGTGTCTAGCTAGACTGAATCCACCAGAAGGCAGGAAGACAGAAATTGCTATCTATCCTACCTGTTGCTGTCTTTCACACCATGACCTGATTTATCTATACAGAGGCCCGCTTTGTGAAATGAATCTATCTGAGCTTTATTTGTTGGTGGTGGTTTTATTTTTTTTTTTTTAATCTGGAGACAGGAAGGGTAGATGTGGGGGAAGGGGAACACTGTAAATAATTCTTAGGCAAAAGATTACAAAAGAAAGATAAGCAGCACCAATTACAGACATCTTATTCTAAGTGCCTAGCTTTGTATTCAGACACCTATTATTCCCACTGACTTTACTGGAAACTTTATCTGCAGCCCAGCATTTCTGTAAGAGGACTGTTTCTTAAAGCTTGAAAATCTGAATGGATTTTATAGTTTGGAACCTGAGTTTATAGACTTGCCCAAGAACACAAACCTATTCACTATAAGAATCACAATTAGAATTTCTTTTTCTAGGGCTCGATCTTACAGGAAGCTGAACATTATTGACATTAAACTCATACACTTAAGATATATATAATTTAAGCACAAAACACTCCAAAGAATTGAGCCATAAGAATAGAATTCACTAGACTAACCCATTTGGAAACACTTTGCTTTGCATTTAGTGGGAATGATCACACATCAGACACCTGGCAATTTTGAGGATCCTGGTTTCATAAAAATAACATTGCATATGCTGTTACCAGAAGAGTAATAAATGAGAACATGGAATAGAATTGCCAAAAGGAAACTTTAATATCATTTTTATGAACATCTGTCATTTTGTTTAAGTACAAAGAGAAAAAGGGCTTATGCAGAACGAAAAATCAGCTCTAAAGTGGAGACTATTAGTACCTTTTGCAAAATGTATTTATTTTTATTGAGAATTTTACTGTATGCATGAGAATTTGCAGAATTATTTTTATGGCTCTGCATAACCTCCATTGTGCATTGAGCCTTGGTATGGAACTGAGAGGAGCTGGCTTACACATAATGACAAAAAGAGGTGTAATGAATCATGAAACAAGTCTGTTTTATTCAATAAGACATTGTCTGAGCTTTCTTTCCACATGAAGAACTGGCCATTCAAACAGAAATGACCTGCAGAATTTTTGCATAGAAAAGAAACTAAATACATTGGGTGTATGTGGTAATAAATCTGTTGTTTCATGATACTATGAGATTAAATTAAACAATACTTGCATTTGGAAACTTGTGTAGTGCTGAGAACAATGAAGTATTTTCTCCTGGAAATGTCATTGATTCCTTTCTCTGGTAATTTTTCTAAACTTCTGTAACTGCAAGACCTTTGTTTTCAGTGAAAATGCAGACAAAGATGTCTGATACAACAGAGAATAAGAGATTGAAAGACTCTCAGGAAAGCAAGTGCCAACACTACATATGCTTTATAAAATAAACTCACAAAAAAATGCTGCGCATACACAGCAGGTGAAAGGTGTCACCACTGCATGTAGTATCAGACATGAGTTTTTAAAATGGAATTTGTATAGTTTTAGGTTTTATCTTCAATCTATCAAGAGGTGAAACAAAGCTTATTATACTTATAACATTTACAGGTATAGGTTTATCTGTAAATACTTAGCCTTTTTTGTGCTATGTAAAGCACTGAGTCAGAACGCACCCCTATTGAGCTGTCATTGGTTTAGAGGTTGGTGCATAAAATAACAGCATTATTACTTTTTCTGCTGAAATTAGTTTGCATGGAATTAGGTCTTAATAGGAGGAAGGCAACGATTTCAATGTAGGATTTGAAAATAATCTACCACATCAAGGTTACTCTTTGGTCTTAGTCTTTTTTGAGCAATAATATGAAACTATGAAGCACTTATAAAAAGCCTTTCTTTCTTCACATCTTTGCAGCATTTTAGTCTTAGTGGAATGCACAGTTTTTTCCATTTAGCCATTCCACACAAAAGGTTTGGTAGTTCAGTGCATACCTTTTCATTTTTTGTCTCTGTAGTCACTGATGCCTTTGGCTGATTAATTTTAGAATAAAATATTTCTAGAAGAGCTCTTCCAGAGAGGCTTCTTTGTAGGCTCCTGTTCTTTACATCCAGGGCAAGATGGTTCCTGCATGATTGGGCAGGCTGTGAAGTTCAGTGTATAGAAACTTTGAATTTTATAGTCTTTTAACTTTTGGATGTGACTCCTCACACAGGAAACACTTGCTGTAAGTCAAAATGCAACAACCTATAAAGTCAAATTAAAACTAGAAATAAAAATGGAAAATGAAAGATTTTTTTTTCCATCTCAGAGTAGAAGACTGGCTCTAGTGTACATCAAGGTCTGACCTTAAAGCTTTCACCGATAGGATTCTTTAATAGAGCAAGAAAATGACTGACTGAGGAAAGAAGGAAAAAAGGGAGAGTGCTGCAATCCACCACAGTTCTTTGACTCATTGTTACTCCTAGAGGAGACAGTGCTAGACATGATGCTGCATCTTCCCCCATTTTTACACATTTTAATGTGTCTGGGTTTTATTTATTTTTTTTAATATATGTGGCTAACTTTTTTTTTTTATGAAAGGACAGTCTACTTTTCTGCTGGAATGTGAATGCTGTCCATATATTTTTCCCAAATGTCATTACATCAGCTAACATTTTTGTCACCTATAATGACAAGATTTTCTAGCACAGTAGAAACACACATCTTTAGAATACATTCTGTTGGAAGAGTTCCTCTTTTGGTACTTAAAAATGACCTGGCTGCATACTAAATGCTAAAATATTGTGAAATGCTAATGGCCATCTTCAGGGTTTGAGAACTTTCTGTTCCCTGTAAATTGTGCAAAATGTCAGTTTGGGATCTTTGAAAAATGTCTTCCCCCCTCATGTTCATTAATTTCAGTTAATTTAAATGGATAAGGTCACCGAGTTTGTCTAGAAAATCATTAAAGGATAGCCATTTATGAAAACTTAGTTTCTTAAGCTGGTATTCTCAAGCTCTGCACAACTCCAGTGCACATTCCTTCATCGACTCCCTGTTCATAGAGGCTCATTCTCCCTCTTGGCTGTGTTTCTATCCAGAGCATCCTTCTATTTAGAGAAGCAGTTACTAGATTAGAAAAAATATACAGACAACCTGTAGCTGGGCACTAGGGATGAGACTGTAGCTGCGCTTCAGACACTGTTGAAGCAGGTATGACGATGCCTTTTATTTTCCATTTGTGTGTTGCAGTTTTGTTATCTGCAGATGGCATTAATGCCGTGTGGCTCCCCTCAGAGCACTTGGCACCTACAGGTGGAAAATGCTTGTTTGTTGTTATCTGTGAATTTCAGCAGTTCTTAATCCATAACCATTTAAACCACTTCGAAAACTGTTAATTGCATTTCTGCTCTTCCATGCCTCCTCCTCCTCCCATCTGCTGCTGTTTCCTCCCACCTTTTCCTATCACCTCTTCTTCTGGTGAAGGTAGATTTCAGTTGCTCCTACCCAATGGAAATCTCTGTTTTATGGCTGCATGCCTATGCCTTCCTGCTTCCCTAGTGTCTGACTCCGGGCATCTCTAGGTGTGATTTTATCTCCCAGGGTTCTAACTTGAACATTCTTTCTTTCCCTTTCTCTGCTGTAGAGTAGCCTATCTTTACTTCTGGTGGTAGTTTTCACCTTCAAAGGCAGTTGATGAAGTGAGTGGAATAGTGAGGCTGTCTCCTCTATGATCTGTTACCCCTCTGGAGCCAGGATACATGCAGTGGTGCCATGCAGTGGGTTGACCCCACTTGACAGCTCTCTGAAGTCAGGAATTACAAACTAGCTGAAAACCTTTAGCAGTTCCTTACATAACACCACTTCAAAATTTGTGCTATGCAGGGCACTGAGGATGTGGTAAGTAATCAGAAGTTTAATATATCAGATTATAAAGAAATTATATATATATCCTAAGGGCAAAATTAGACATTTTCCCATGTATTTTAATGGGAGATACGCAGAGAATTTTCTTCCTATTTCCTTAGGACTTCTATTTATTGTTAGAGACTGAGTCAGGTGTCTGGTTTGTAGTGCACTTGCAAGTTGTAGGGACACTGAGAGTTGTTAAGTGCATATAATGGAAAGAAATGAGAAAGAAGAGCTAGGTAGGAATTTTCTATCAGAATGCTTTTTCCCAGAAAATGGTGTCTCAAGGAAACTCAGATGTTTCATGGAAATGCTTTGAGTTTTTGTTATGAACTTGTACGAAATGACAGGCTGTGATGTTATAGAGGGTAGACTATCATACTTTTCACTGCTTCTCTGGATTTGACTTAATATCAAGCAGTACAATTGAAATACTTGGTTTTACTTGTAAAGTACTTCTGTTATTCTAAGGCCTTAACAATCAGTAATAAATGTTCACCATAAACCAAACAGAATATGCTTCAGTCTGAAAAAAGTAAAATATTTTAATCAATGCTAGGTGGCAGATGTGTCTTTGGTGATTTAAAACTAAAATATTTCAACTCTTATGCTATAGTTGACTGTCACTGATTGAAGTGCATTACTGCTGGCATGGAGTACAATAATATAAACAAAACAAAAGGAAATATCAAAATGTATTTTAAAAGGAAATTAATTTGAATTCTGAGACCTTTCAGAAAAGCATTGCTTTTTCAAAGCATGATTTTACTTGGAACTTTTTGCAATTATTTTGTTGAAAATATGAGGATCTTGAGAAATTCCCTTTTTGCATTTAAAAGAAAAGTGAAAAAAAGTTGATGGATAATTTCCAAGGAAGGTCTGCAATTTTTTTTACTGTGCTCCGAAGTGAGACTCCTACTGAAGGAAGAGACTGGTCAGAGTTACTTTATGTTCCCATACTGCTCTATAGCTGGAGGTCTGTAGCTGCCCTCCATCACTGATTCAGGCAGCACTTAAGAACACAAGCTCTCTCATATTACCAAATTACCTCTTTAACTGCTGACATTTGTCTATGAAATATGGTTGCAAAATTTACCATCTGCAATTTTTAAACTTAATTTTAGTTAATTCTGTACTTCTGAACTTCTCATCAAGGCCCTTTAGATTAATTTTTTTCTATTTTTTCTCTGTTTTTTCTTTTTTTCTTTTTTTTAGGACTGGTTTAATTACATTTAACGTAAGTCAATTCATATTGATTGAAATCACCTTAAATTAGTTTGGCTTAAGCCCAAATAACACAGTCTTTTACACCTGTTTTAAGTTAAATTGGTTTAAATTTATACCAACAGCCAACTGTCAGTGGTAGTCAGCACACAGAAAGTTCACAATTCTAGGCTGTTATGCAGTACCAAGTAGAGAAAAAATCTAAGATTCTGCTTCTTGATTTCAGCTGAACTTTCCCCTTGTGGCCCTTTTTAAAATGTTATTTATGATAAAAAGAAGTAAAGCTCCCTGGGGCTAGGAGCATTTTGCTTGTAGTTGATGTTTACTTGACTAAGTATGTAGGTAAATATTGGAGCCAATTCTATACTCGCATCACTGTAAAGTCAAAGGAGTCAAATTAAATGGAAAGGAGCATCTTGGGTCTTACCCAGATACAGATGATGTGTGATGAGTTTGTTCCTCTAAGAGGAACAGCTGACCTTCCCTTCAGCTTGCCATCTTAGGAGATTAGGTGTACAAATAATTGTAAAAGCTAGTGGAACATGCATTCTTGCCCTATACACAAATAGGCAGGCATTTTGACATGACTATACAGGGCAGTGTAATTTGAGTGCTTTCTTAAGACCATGGTAGGTTATGCACATCTACAAGCTTAGGAATTTCCCATTTAATTTTTCTTGTGTGGATTTCTTTTTTTTTGGGGGGGGGGGGGGGGAGGAGGGAGGGGCTGAAACTGTTTTTTATTGTATTTTTACTTCTATCCATTTTTTCTCCTTAGTGTGTCTCTTTCTTATAGAAATAATTTTCTAATGCAGGGCACTGACTGATTATTTCTGTAAGAAAGAGAGACGCTGAGGAGAAAAAATGGATAGAAGTAAAAATAAAATAAAATAAAATAAACAACCGTTTCAGCCCCCTCCCCCCAAAAAAAATCCACATACAAAAAAAATATGTTTGCCATATAAATTAATGGAAACAGAAAATAATATGCTGCCACAGTTTGATTTAACATTTAATACTGCTGTGTTAATATCCATTGCAATGTAAATATGACTATTTAGAAAATATTTGACCCTTCCTAATATAGGAGGCAACACCGTATTATGAGAGACTGTGCTCCGTAATGTTGCAACATGAAATGAAATAACAAGAAGTGACATGAACCTTTGTAAAATACCACAGTGCGGTAACCCATTTTTAATCTTGTCAGTATAAACTGTGGTAGCAGGTAGAAATAAATCAAATGTAACATCTAAACAGGAAAATATTGTTAAAATTACCTACAGCCTTCAGTTAATATCTGACTGTAGAGATACCTCTAGCTGGAGTATCAATTCCCACTAATAAATCTGGTGAGTTTGTGATGAGAATGATTGTGAAACTCATTACAGAGATTGTCACTTCAGTGTTATTTATTAGTACCTCATAGAGCATTGTGATACAGTCAACAATGTGAGTTTTGCCTTGGTAATTTCCTTGACTAACAATCCAACACGCCCACTGCACCTCTCTTCTCAGGTCTATGGGAATCAGTACTGCAGTGGTTTGATTAAGGATCCCAGAAGTTTATTTACCATTTCACCTTGCAGTATATTTGTTCTATTTACTCTCAAAGTTTTCTCCTCCTAAACTACCCTAAAGCATGTTCCTACTGGCATGAGAAGGCTAGCAAGGTGCTTACTAAAATTCCTTCATAATACTTCCCTAAAGACTAAACAGTATCCAGCTTTTACGATCCTGACATTTCGGCAGTTCTAGGGCCTCGTCCACAAACGAATCTCCCACTTGATGCCAAACTATATCCAAAACCAAAAAGCACTGCAAAACTCATTAATTTTATTGGACACTGTGCAATTAACTGGGCAACCAACTTCAGAGTGTAGAGACTGATTCACTAGCATAACTGCTGAGTAGCAGATTAATTGGATATGGTATTTTTGGACATAAATAACGTTTAGGGCAATTAACAATGGATTTTCAGGGATTTTTTCAGGCTGATGCCTTTACCCAACAGCAATTCTCCAGAACAAATGAGGCTTGTAAATACACATATGTAAATAAAAATCTCAGTTTTACAGTAGAGTTTCTTTGGTGTATGTTATGCAGCAAGTAGATCTTGACTGCTCAGAGTATATGGATGACCACTAGAATAACAAAAGTGATTCTTCTGTTTATACTGATAATGGCTTCAGCATATTAGGGCTTTCTCTTTCATCTGTCCTTTCTGCTGCTCCTTCTTTCTTCTCCTAATGTTCTCTACTGAAAGGTGGATGATTTTACCGGACAATATTTCTCAACAATAAGCAGCTGAATCTTGCAAACTGACTCAGTAGCAAGAGATTTGGTATTTTTCCAGTTTGAGGAATTTTCATAACCACCATACAGGTAGAGAAAATTCCAACAGTTCTTAGTTTTCTAAGTAGTGCTCTCTTGGCATTACATAAAGCAGTGACTTTACCTGAGACAGGGTAGTAGAGGCTTTTATCTTTACAAACAACAAATGAAACAGCACTCTAGCTGCAACAAGAGAAGTTCTGAATAGATAATTGGGCAAAGTATTCATAATGGGGATGGTCAAATATTGGAAGAAGTTGCCCAGAGATGCTTCATAATCTCGATCCTTACAGGTGTGAACGCTATGACCAGATAAAGCCCTGAGTAACCTGATCCAACTTCAAAGTTAGATCCAACTTCAATTGGCTCTGTTTTGAAAGGTCATCTTTCCTAGGGGGCTTGCAAAGGTCCCTTCTACACTCAGCTATTCTATGATTCTTTGCCAGCAATTTCACACTGAATAATATTTGGTGACCTTCTCATATGTATTGATTTGCTATGAAGACTGACATCAAAGTGTTAAATTAATTTTGTTTAGTGTTGTAGATGAACAGGGACTGTGGGCTTAAAAGAACCACATTACTAGCTCATCCACTGGACATCTAAACTAATGAATGCTTCTAAATGTACTATGAAGATATTCTAAATTGTATTCATGTTTTGTGATATCTTAAAAACTGACCTAAAAACTTAAAGACATGTTCATTTGAGTTCATTTTTTATGTATAAACTATGAAAGGATTAAGGACTAACCCTGCTTGCTCTAGGCCATAGGATTTCCTCTTTGACCTTGTCTGATATAATCTTGTTTGTTTGTGTTCAAGACTGCTTAGAAACCTAAACCTATCCTGCACAAAATAAATACAGGAGAAAAACTCTTAAGAAATGCTCTTTATTCTAAGCCCAGTGGGCTATCTTTATTTGATAGAGCTAAGTATTTGACTAGTATCTAGTTTTGCAATAAACAGAAGCTGAAATGTAATTTACCAGCTCTTCATGAATTGTTTATTCATATTCACCCTCGGGATATTCCGGTACTATTGAATTACTCGGTATGATGTTGACAACTAGTTTCTGCTTTTTTTCCTCCTGATTTCTGAAATGCACTGTTATCCAGTATTTAGATCTGAGAATTAATTATCAAGGACATGTGAGAATTTTGCAAAAAAAAAATATAGGCAAGTTAAATATAATGGTCTAAATTCTACCCTCAATTAAAATGGTGCAGCCCAACTCATGGCAGTAGAAAGACAGGATGTAGGCAACTGAACATTTCTGCAAGATTTCTTTTGTCATGTGTGATATTGCTTTCTAGTTCTCCTAAAAATACTCTAGGGTTTTTGGTGGGGGGATTGGTCTGTTTTTCTCCCTTGTCGATTTAATGGTATAGTAAACTTTTCTAATAAGAAAAGAAGAAGCAAGCGTAAAAAATCCCTTGACATTAAATTATTTTTCAGTAAGTTAATAAGCAGTGCTATTTACTTTCTCCAAGAAGTTCACAAGTGAAGGTAAAGTTGTAGTCCTAACCAGTAATACAGGATAGTAAAAAATCAATGTTTTCACCAAGGCTTTGGAATGATGGGTTTGAATTTGTTGAAAGTACTGAGAAGTGATTTGTGCCTGGTTCCCTGGACAACTGGAGCTTACTGAGGGGTTTCACTGGAAGAAAAATGTCTCCTCAGATATGGGGATTGAAAATAAAACCCAAGCAAGACCTAAGAAAATAAAAAATATGTATATTAAAAGGAGGGCACTAATTAACTGAAATCTGTAACAGCTTTGGTGTTTGACCTGGGAAGATCTGGCAGTTAACTTTAGAATAGGCAGGATTTGTTTGTGGTAGTATGAGATATAAATATGAGTAGGTGTATAAAATGCAATGAAGAGAGAAGACTATCGTGCATATTTTCATTTAATGTTGGGACAGCTGGTATTGCAAGATTTCACAGGTTAAAAATAACGTTCTTATTTTGTTACAGTTTTAAATTGCAGCATCCCTTTTTCCAGACCAGTTGTAACACTAATTAGTTGATATCCTTAAGTATTTATGATCTAGAATAGTGCAATACTTTAATATATGGTGAAAATTAAGGATGATTTTTTGCAGTTTTCTAAAACAAGGCCCTGAATTAAACAAATAAACTTACAGGTAAACTGTATTCTGAACATTCTCAAAGCATCAAAGCCTGTTTATTGACTGTGACCTTCATGCTGCAATACTAAATTAAAATCAACCACCCCCATTTTATTTTTCAGGAATCCAATACCAAGAGATGTATTGTGCCATATATTCCCAATAGTGGCAGACATTATATTATTGGAATTATTCCTGATCATTCCTCTCTCTCCCTGAGTTGCAGAATAAACTGAAGTAGCCAGTTGACCCACAATTGACAGTGGGGTCTGTGAGAACTCAGACATCATCTGTAATTTACTGGGGTTATTTTAAATATTATAAACCTTTAAATTAAAGATTCTCCAATTGATAAACATGCTTGGTGAGGAAAAAGACCAGGTTCAGTTCCTAAAGCTTCCCATTTAAACAGCCTTTATGCAATGCTGGTTTGAGCCCTGCCTTGGGAACTCCCTGACCCCTTGTTTAGGTTTAGGGGATGCCTGGTTGCCAGCAGGGCATCTAGGGTCAACAAGACAGGCTTTTATTTAAGAGAAATGCAGTCATTCTGGCATTACGTAGGCAGAGCCTCATCATAGTGGCCTGTCAAAGCTGTTCTCTGTAATGCCTGCCCTGTCAATCTCTGTGTCTCATGACAAGTCCCATATCACCAAGGCTCTTGTCAGAGCTGCTTCCATGCCAGGGCTCTGGCATGCTCTGGAGGATAATCTCTACAGTGCTCGGCTGTGGAGATGGAGGAAAGGGAGTTGGGATCCCAGCTTAGATCTTACCCACTAAGATGATCCAGAGCCTTTTTCCTTTCTCTCCCTTTCTCTGTCTTTGCCTAAAGTGTTGTTACCCAGTCACTCAGATGTCACTGCCTATGGCACTGCTGGGGATTACTCATCCCCTGGACGTGCTGAGTATAGGTTGTGTCAGCGTGGTCACGTCATTAAAGCCCTATAGCATTTCTGTTTTCAAGACTGCTACATTTATGTCCTTCCCATACAGCTTATTGCACATTTAGCTGTTTGAAAAACAGGCAGTTTCCCTGGCAGCTACTCAAATAATTAATTAATTGATGTATATTGTGTTGAATCTTGCTCTTTTTCCATATGCAGGAAATGGCGCTCTGTATAGGTATTAGACTTTCAGCTTTCCTACCCACTTTATGCAATTACGTCCGAAGATTCTGTGACTAACACTCTGTAATAAGCAGCCTTTCTTATTTGTCATATGTGAAATTGTTCTCATATTGGATATGCTGATGTAGTATAAGAATCCCCAGGTTTACAAAAATCACATTTCCTTTTTTAACCTTCTGTAACACTGCTTAGAGCTCCTGTTTATCCCTGGTGCTTTTCAGCAGCACAATAACTCCATCATAAACGTCCTGCTTCATTGCATTCCTGCTGAAATGATTAAATTGCATTTCTGCTCAGAATCTTAGCCCTAGCTATTTATTATGGCTACATGGCAAAGTGTTGAGGTTTCTCCTCTGGATCTTTGGGGTGGTAGTGTACAAGGGCAGAGCTCTGGTCTGGAATTCATGTTTTACAAAACTAGAGCATTTTACATACGAATCGCAGAGAAGTCCTAGCAGTGGTAGTTCTCTTGTCCTTTCATTACAAAGTATCAATAATACAATGTTCACCTAAAAACTTCAAAGCACCAAGGCAGCCTAACAAAAACAATTGTGACAAACTATACATCTTTACAGTCTCTGTTACCTCACCATGATTGCTCACTGAGGAATGGTGCTGTTCCTCTTGGACATCAATCTAGCATTCAGCAAGTCTCTTGACATTCTAGGACTTGGAACCTCTCCCTGGTCATCAGTAGGTGTCAGCCATGAAGTCTCCATCCCTTTCAAGTTTCAGATTACATAGCTATATATACATTATATAGCTCTAAAGTTCAAGTCTTGGCACCATGAGGCTGCAAACTAATGCAGATCTGGCAGGAAGGAAACTATCATATTCATCATTCCAGTTTTAGAGGTCTTCTTACCCTTTCTAGCTGTTGTCCTCTATTCTATGAAATGCAAAGTGCCTTTGAGCAAACATCATTTATTAATAAGATGTATTCTTTTAGATTTTGGCAGGTTATGTTCCAAAAATAGACCAAATGTGTCCCTATGTAATGAAATACTACACAGTTCATGTCTCACCTCCTGCCACTGCTTTTAGAAATGAGTAGAAATGAGTAATTACCCTTAAATGGTAGGCATATCTTCATTACTTAGAGAGAGATTTTGACTGCAGTCATTTAGGCTTTAAATGCTTTTTTAAAAGCTAATACCATTCATAAACCTGCCAATTTCAGAACTTCAGAGAGAATCACTAGTTTGGAAAAGACCCACAGGATCATCAAGTCCAACCATTCCTATCAAACACTAAACCAGGTCCCTTAGCACCTCGTCCACCTGTGCCTTAAACACCTCCAGGGAAGGTGAATCAACCACCTCCCTGGGCAGCCTGTTCCTGTGCCCAATGACCCTTTCTGTGAAAATGTTTAACAAATGTTCCCTAAACTCAACCAATATATTACAAAATTACTCCATCTTCTAAATTCAGTTCTATTTACCTCTGTCTCTCTGTCTGCTCCATATATAAGCCATTATTGTGGAGTTTTATGCCAGAGTATGAGAACGTGAAAATAAAGATTGCTCTGAGTACCATGATTTAAAAGAAGAAAAGTTTGTGTCATCTGTAATTCAGGTTAAGAGTTAAGGAAACACCAACCTGCTGCAGTGCCACTGACATCATCATGACGCTATCATGACATGCTTAGGTCGGAAAACAAAGCAAATGGTTTTGTAGTTCTTCATTCCTCATAGATGCATTGAATTATTACATAATCTCCATCTTATTATTACATAATATAAACTAATATACTATATTTTACATATAAAATATTTTATATATTACTTGATCTTTGTATTATCTTACTTGTGCTATCTTCTAGTCTTTATCAGGATACCATAAGTAGTAATAACTTGCATGCATGAACCACTTTATATGGCAGTCGATTCTAGCTTCAGAATTTCATGTATTGTTAGAACACAGTCTGTATGTTGGCTAATTGTATTAGCTGCCTTTTGTTTGTATTGGATGAACATACACAGAGAGAAAATATTTATAGAGAGACCATATCCAAGATTATATTTAAGAGTATATTAATATACACAATTTATATAATATTAATTTAAATTTAATGAATATTTCCATGTGCCAAGGAAAAAAAAAATCCCTGCTTTTGCCCTATGTAAACTCAGTATAGTAAGTCAACATATTTAAATTTGAGGATTTAAAATACAGAATAAGTAAAAAGACTTGACGAATATGGCAAGAATACTGTGGCAACATCTGACATGCTATGGAAACATTAAAACTCTCTCTAAAGTATGTGTCATAGAGCAAGAGAATGATATGCATACACCAGCTAATGTAGCAAGAATTACTTTTTTAGAGAGGCAGTGGAGATTAGATTTATACTCAGTATATTAGTTGTCCTTCTGTCTTCTTGATCAATAGCAGGGCTGTATCTAGCTTGCCTTTTATTCTGCGAGTACTATAGCACACTTTTGCTTCAACTAAGGAGAATTTCTGATGAACACAAAGCCCCACTTTTTTGTGTCTTTGTTCTTACCATCAGTAGATTATTTTATTTGAGTATAGTGAACTTAGCAATATAAGCTAAAAATAAAAGAATTATTCCTCCTGCCAATGCAACTGAAAAGCCACTGAGCAATGGCAATGTTCAAACAAAGCCCAAATTACCAATGCAGTGCAAATATTTAGGGTTAATTAACAGTTCATTTAGTTCTGCAAGCTTAATTTTATTCTGACAGAGGACGCTTGTTAGCATGCATATACATTTTCTATAGGGTACACACTTACCAGTTTTGTGAAATGAAGGGTAAGAACAAGGTTCTCACCCAGTGGATTCTAGAAGCTGTGAGAGTTTCTTCCTTAATTTCTGTGTGCAGTGAACCAAAAGGCTGGAATGCACTGTATTGCAAAACTGCCACAGGGAACCTTTTTGTTACAAAATGTATAATGAGACCATAGGTGTTTTAGTAGAGTTTTGAGTCTTCTAATCTTAGTATGGTGTGGGTGGAAGTAAAGGGGTTCTGTGCTTACTGTCATAAGGCATAGAAAAATATTTGAAATCAGAGTAGTTTGGACTATTTTCTATGGTTAGTACTCAAAATAAATAATCTTTGCTAACTTGGTAGAATTGATTGATTATTCCTTAAGCACCACTTTGTAGGTGGAACATGGGGATTTGTTGGTGTGCTTGAAACACCATAAACAATCCATTGCTTTATAACTTTAGCTAAGTATTAATTACTCAGGAGTTTTACCAATAAGTGTTATGCTATTGATTAATAGGTAGAATTTGAAAGTTTTAAAACTCTCTCTCAATGCCCACATAGTGCATGTCTGAGAGCCTGGGGCATGCTCAGAGCTCCAGTTTCAGTACATCTCCCATTAATTCTCATTAAATAGCTCCCATTCTTCTCTTCCAGGATCTTAAGTGGTTGCAACAGGTTTTATGGGCTTCACATTCAATAATAACTTTGACAAGCACAATAAAAGAGATACCTATATTTAACACAGGTTAGATGTGAATGTAAAAGACATCCATAATTAAAGACGTGGCTTTGGGGTCTGGAAAGGAATGCCATTCATGGTTTAGGACTAAATGATGCCTATTTATGTTCTGACTGATGAGCTCTAGTGGTGACCACTATTGACATTGCTCCTGAAAGCTAAATCCACCATCCCTCTCCTCCAAAACGGTGGCAGAACAAGACTTGTTCCCATGTGTTGCTTCAGTTCCCAACCTCATGTGTGACCTCAACCCACGAGTGCGATGTATTTGTTGCCAGATACTGGATTGTAAACTCACACAGCTGTGGACGGTGCAAATGCTGCCTTGTATTGACTTTCTTATGGGGCCTATAGTCTCTCAACAACAGACCCAAAACAAGTTCCTGGAAGCAATAATATTCTGAGCCACTTCACCTCTCTGGTTGTCAAACATGAGTCAGTTTTCCCTCCTAGAAGAGGCTACAGGGGCATTAGCTTTCCAAGCATACAGTGACAAAGAGTGTTACTGAGGCTTCCTAAAAAATCTGTGATAAGGCTTGATTAGAAGGAAATAAATAAAATCAGAAGTGTCATGAACTAGAGTGAACTTTATTCCTTCTTAAAGGCAGAGAGGAAGGCCTAGCTGAAGCTTGGATGCTTTGATGAACTGATGAGGCTGAGTGCAGACATCAGGGAAGGCTCTGTGTGTAATGGAAACATATATGTAACTCCCAAGGAAGATTCACAAAATCAGTGGATATTTAAAAACACCAGAAGAAAGGTAGCTGCAGTTGTGCTTTTTCATTAAAAACAGGATCCTAACATTTAAAATATGTATCCTTGTCATAGTCTTCAGCTGATCAAAATGCTATTATTTTAAATCAAAATGCATATTCTGTTTTTTTTTCAGTGAAAAACAGCATTTGCGGTGTCTTTATTTTTTCTTCTTTTTTTTTTTTATTTTTTTTTCCCAAAGACTAAGGCATTCAGACCCTAGGGTAGAGACGGTTTATGTCTCTTCTTTTCAAAAGATGCTTGACAGCTGATCCCAGGAGACGTTCTCTCAGTCTTTAAAATTTTATTAAACTGCAATATTTGGAATTTTGAGGCTAGACTTTAGCCTTTAAGGGAGAGTATTCAATGGTATGAATCTTTCAAGCTGTAGTGCTGCAAGAGATGACTTCAGCAATTTGCCACAGACCATTTGTCAAAGGGACAATAAGGCATTTATGAGCAATATATGATGGGAATAAGCTTCAATTTTTTCATATAGCAACATTGGATGAAACACTGTTATATCAATGTGGTTTACATGGTACTTAAAATAGCTCAGGCAGGCTCCAAGGGAGTATAAAGCAAATTTTTGAAATATAAATCTCAATTTCAGGTCAAGCTGGACAAAGAAAACAAAGCAATTTAGGAAAACCTCTCATGAGTTTTTAAAGCTTTTATCTGAATTTGCAAGCTTTAAGTGTAGGTGAAAGCAGGGCTCAGTTCTGGGCTGCTTAAAGGAATTCACTCTAACCCATCTGGTATACAAACACTGGCATTTAGCATCTTTTCAATTTTTTTTGATAAGGTCAAATTCTGTTACTAAGTTTAAGAAGCCTTTTATGGTAAATTTTCAGCATAAAGACTATATGAACATGAATAAGTAGAACAAGAAGAAGAACGTAATCCAAACTAAAGTTCCTGTAAACCATTTGTGCTACTGTGAAGCCTGCCTGAATGCTTCCATCATGGGACTGAGCAAAATATCTTTTACTGAATGGAAACTCATGTAGGAGCATAGTTATGCAGTAGAATGAGACTTATCCAGGTTAGGAGAGCTTGGATGGTAAAACATCTAATGCATTCCTGTATAATTCAATATTTTTTTGATTACTGACTACTGATTACTGACTGTTACATGTAATGTAGATGCTTCATAGCAATCACAACACTTAATTTGTATTCCAGGGACACATGTTTTCCACTATGATTTTCAAGACCTAAGCTATAATGAGTGTTTTGATGATGTAAATCATATCCACATCTACTCTACTTCATTCCATTGTATTCTAAAATTCTGCAAATAAGGATGTTGGGATTTGTGGTAAAAATGTTTAGATAGCTTTGTGTTCACATTCTGTTCACCAGAGAAATAAAGTACTGTACATGGCAGCATCAGCATAGACTGCAGACGAAACAGTGGAAAATGAAGTCAGCAGCAGAGTTTTTCTCTTCTTCATGGAAGATCTGTAGTGGTAAATATAGTGCCAATATAAGAAAAAATATAATGTTAACGTATCTCTTAATAATGACTTTCTCATTCATCACTGCAGTGAGCCAACTGTTCTCCCCCTTGGTGTCACAGCAGTAGGGAAATTTCAGCTACAAGGATCCACAACATCTTTATCTACTTTCTATCTTTCAACAGACCCAAATGACATAATGACAGTGCCTGGTACTAGGGCGTGAAACGTTCAGCATCCATCTGCCCTAGTGCTTCACCAGTTGTCACTGTCAGCACTAGGTGCTAAGTTTAAAGATCTAGACTAAATAATTTCTTGTTAAGGCTGAAGTGAAGTTCTGAAAATAAATTACTGGAGAATTAGAGTAAATTTATTTTCCTTGCAGAAAAGTACTTAAAAACTAAGCTGTTGCAAAACAGGTTGTAGGATTACTCCAGCTTACTTTGGCAGTGGAGGAAATGTGCAAGCATGTCTGTATATCTTAAAGCTGTCCAGAAAGCCTAGTTATTCTCCTGTGTTACAGAATATTGTCCTGTAAGTGCTATCAGTACATCAATGAAGAGATTAGACTGTCCAGAGCTATTTTAGTTCCACTATATTTTCAGCCTCCTTAAATGTTACAGATACACATGAACTTGAATTTTTTGCAACTTGAATTTCCACTGCAGTTTATTTTCCCTCGCTTTTTCAATTATGCCGGTGACAGTGAACATGTTCATTATTTTAATTCAAGGTGCCCCATATGATACTTGTTTGAAAAGTCTTCTGAATTCATTCTTTACTTGACTGCTTTGATTCTTTGCTCCCGATAGAAGGTGCATAGGCAGTTCTTCCAGTTAGGAATAACATCTTCACAGAAAGGAGGGGAAATACCAGTTCATATCAGCTTCCAGTTGGAAACACTGCTCTTGTACTTCAAGATCTAGAATGAAGCATGTTGCCAGAAAAGGCATCCAGACATTTCAGAAATATTCCTTTCTATTCATTTATCTATTACAAATTTTGAAAATTCAGCTTTAAGAAACTGGTTTTTCCAATGTGTTTAGCAGTCTCCACTCAAAATTACTAATTAAATTGTCATTAACTTAAAAAAACTAACAGAACTCTTTCAATGATGGGTAAAGAGAAATCAAATCATTCAAAGCAAGGGCGACTTTTAAAAAATTAGGCCTCTAAAAATAGATTATGCAGTTTCATTTAGAAATAACCTTTCAGAATTCAGTTATTATTTTGCTGCTGAATTCCTAAATATCTGCCAGATGTGCTGCTGATGCTGTTCCCATGAACTCTGCTCCCAGTTGAGCAAAATGTGCTTCCATTCCCCTTCAACTATGCCCCTTAAATGGAAACATTGAGCAGTAGTCACAAACTGAAAGTCCAAACCCAGACTTTGAGGGAGTGTGTGCAGGACATGGGCTGATGTGTTAGTGCTTGGCACCACTCTACTTTTGCGTAGCACTAATTGAATCCTCAGCAGGAATTCTGGGCAATACCAGCCCTTGGGAAGCTTGTCGGGATGCTGAGCCAGAGCCAGCTCTGACATGAAATCAGAGCTCCAGCTTCATGCTGTCTACTGCCAAGCATCACTGTGGGAGGGCAGCGGATTTGTGCCTCAGTATGAAAGTCAGCTTCATGACAGAAGCCAAGTAACTAAACAGAGAGGAAAGCCAGTTGAAGACTATCAAACCATATGAAAGCACTCTGTGTGTGTGTGTGTTTGTTTTTAATAAAAAGAGAGAGCAGCAGGAGACAAATGACCTATTAACCTGTGTAAAATAAGGGCCAGCATTTATAAAGACCAGCACCATTTGTAAATTCAGATGTAGAAGTTTTCAATGAGCTCTGCAATCTGCTTACGATGCAGAAGTGAAGAAACTACTAGGGCTCTTGGAGGTCCTCTTACGTATGTTCATAAGGAAGAATAAGCAAATCCTGAATTATATTAGATATATTCCTACTTAACTTTCCTGCTCTCATTTGTTTGAGACAGATTACTGAGACTAACAGGAGACTTTCAAAAACCTGGAATTTTCTCATTTAGACTCAAATGTGCACTTTCTTCACATTTGGGAAAAGTGAGTTAGAAAATATTCCATGCTTGTCGTGCTTTGTGCCATATCAATCTCTTGTGCCTAATTACTGAAGACATTTTATGCAAGGGTGGGACCTTTCACTTCTTTAGAGCTCATCCACTATAGAAAGAAGACTATAGAAACATCTTGATAATGTTATCCTCCCCTGCCACCTCTGTTATGTCTCATTCTCATTAATCCACCTGTCAATGTCGGTTCCCCGTTTGCACCGTCTATTTTCTTCTCAAGTCCCTCACTGCAGCCTTTTCCTAAACACCTTCCTTTCTACTATTTGAAGACACTTGAGCAGAGCTCCTTAACATAATGGTTCTTTAGTCTCCTTCTCTGAGATACAGGCTATTTAAATGGGATGTCTTTTTTAAAGGAGAGCTTTCTTTTGCAGTAACCAAAGTAATATAGAATCATAGAATTGTATTTCCTTACATCCTATCACCTGTCATGTGGGAGGAGAGACCAACACCCACCTTGATACAACCGCCTTTCAGGTAGTTGTATAGAACAGAAGGTCTCCTGTCAGCCTCCTTTTCTCTAGGATAAACAACCCCAGTTCCCTCAGTCGCTCCTTCCAAGATTATTCTTCAGCCCCTTCACCAGAAATATTGGGTCTGTTTTTCAGACCTGTGTTAGGAAATATTCCTTCGTGGAAAGGGTTGTTAAGCACTGGAAGAGGCTGCCCAGGGAGGTGGTAGAGTCCCCGTTCCCATGCCTAGAGGGATTTAAATGAGGTATAGATGTGGCAGTTCAGGACACAGTTTATTGGTGGAGTTGGCAGTGTTGGCTTTACGGTTGGACTTTATGTTCTCAGTGGACTTTCTCAACCTTAATTATTCTGTGAAATTATTTCTTAGCAAAATATGTACTTTCACAAAGTTCAAAGCTTAGCACAGATCTCTGGCCCAGACTGCATGCTTCCAAAGGTGCTCTTACAGTGCATCAGATAATCATCTATTATAGAGGGGCAGTCTTATAACAATAAATCACTGCAGCCTCATTGCTTAGTTGATGTAATACATCATCAGAACAGTGTCAGATAAGAAACAATGCGCTTTAAGAAGCCTTCTATCATGCATGTTATTAAAATTAGATTTTTTGAGATGGTAGTGATATGGTGGGAAATATTGTTAGAGAGTTTTCTGTATATCATTGAAATCTATATTAATACCGATGCTGATGTCATTTATTGAAATCTAAGAAACAGTAATTCATATTCCAACCCAATTTGTTGAAAGATAGTCTATCTTACCCAGGTCATTTTGTTGTTCTTTATTTATTTAGTACTACCATTGTGTCTTATTTTTTCAGCCAATTCTTAAAAGTAAAATAGAAAAAAAGAGAGAACTTTTTATATTTATGACTGCAGCATTAGAGGTTTTTTTCCAAGCCTGTGTTGAAAATTGTATCAAAGGAAACTTTTTGTTTGGGTTGCTGAAGAAGCAAGGTTTAAATGATTACACTGTCTGCTGTTTCTATTGTACTGCTTCCTGCCTCGTTTCCCATGCTAGTAGCTTCTTAATCTGTTGACCAGTTTCAAGCAAGTATGACGAAAGCCACAGATCCAAAAACGTGTTAGGTAGCTACATGCTTCATGAGGTTGAGAAGCCAGAGAGAAGAGGAAGAGTACAGCTTAATACTCTAACCAAAGGAAAAATTTCCATGTGAATTTTACCCTGATACTAGAGAGCAATGGTCATAGGAAAACAGGTTTCACAACTCCTGCAGCTTGTGGAAATACTTTTGAAGCAGAAACATATGAGAACACTTCCTCAGTGGGCATTTATGGACAAATCCTATGTGTACTGTCCACAGCACTTGCTTTGAAATCTAATTGCATTATTGCTAATCAAAACACCAACATATGGTGTTCATGGAACATTCTATCACAATAAATCACTAAATGAATCTTTCGAAAATGCTTTTAATGAAAAGTTCACATGATGTTGCCGTCACTTAACATGCTGTTTCCTTTTAATATTTTGACCTGGTTCAGCAGTTTGAAGATCATGTACAACATCAGTTTGGGTAGTTGTGACCTTTCCAGTGGACATAGATTTCATTTGGATGTGATGTTCAAAGTCTCATAATCTAAGGCGAGTTTTAGAACTATTATTTTTAGCTTTAATATATTTTTCCCAAGTGATGGAGAAAAAGTCTTTTCAAACACTTCCAAAATAAAGCTGAAGCAAGGCATAGATGCAGATTTTTGTCCCTGTTATGTTTTTTGAATAGTTATTCTCAAAATAACTGTATTAAAAGTAGAGATAAATGGAAGAAAATGTTTTAGATCTACAAGAAGACAGATGGAAATGAAGGTACCATTTCTCTACTGAGCATGCAATGACCTAGGTTGTCTAATCGCTGTGGGATGGAGCAGGTTTTTGTGGATTGATGTTCATCATTGTTTGGGTAGCAGCAGTAAATTACATCATACACTCAAGTCCAGAACTATGCGTATAGGCTTCACAACGTGCTCTGCCTTTAAAAACAGGTTTAGTAGTTTATTTTAGTTAAGATTTTAGAAGGAACTTTGTAAATACCCCAGCAATCCACAAGCCTTTTAATTGCACTCAATAAATGACTCATTCTTCCAGCATTAATTCATACATAGTATATCAACCTCTAATTTCTGTTTGATTTCAGTTACAATACTCCTTGGGCTTATTTCCTCACAATTTAAAAGTGACAGTTGCATTAACTTAATAACCTTTACAAAATAAATGAGAGAATAAAGCAGAAATGCCTTTAATAAATGTTGCTCATAAAATACAATTGTTACAGGATACTTAATTATAAATATTGTGTGGTCAAAATAAGAATAGAAATGAATGAGATAGATAATGTTTCCTTGCTGGTAGCAACATCTTGAATGCTCACAGTAATTGTAATAATTCTTGTCATAACTATCGAGACATGTTGCATACTTTGTAGCAATGTTTGCACTTTGCCTAACTTACAAATTCAGAAACTGATGAATGTGTTGAAAATATGATGCATACTATTGTATTGTTAGTACTGTATTCACGAGAGGAGTCAAAGGTGTAGCTATGAACCTTAAAGTCCTTTGCCAATTATGGCCATTTTACAGGAACAGGAAATTTGTTTAGGAAGATAATGATTAGGAGATTTTTTTTTTAATTTTTTTTTTTTGGACAAACCAATGCAGAAGCCTGGTTTGTTTGCCAAATAATATTCACGTTTCATAGTGGTTTGGGCATAAAGTATGTATTGATTTCACAAATGGGCTTTCTTGGTGAGTATTTCTTAATGAGATTTAATGAAAACATTGAATGAGAAGAGCAATAACAAAGATGAAAAAGCCAAAGGAAAAGAAATGCTGATCAGTGAGGAACTCGATTAACTAGAGCCTGGGTTCAGCAAAGCATTTGTCAAGAAAACTGAGAAGGAATCAAAATATAGTTTTCCAGACTTCTTATTTAGTTGCTGAGGTGCAGTATTTTGAATCTATATTTATGGGTGCATTTTTCCCTTCTGCATGTGTTGATTCATCCATTCAATCAGAAATATCTGCTTGCATATAATAAATGGCAGATAATCTATGTGTGAATTGCTATTAGTGAACTCTGTCGGGGGATAGTACTTAATTGTAATAAATGAAATAAAACTGGCATAAAAGACAGCAATCACTTCAAAGTAAATACACTATCCAAAGCAAGTTTTTGGCTTTTAAGTGAAGATCATCTCTACTAGTTGTTGGTTTTAATTGGTTGTTTGGGAGATTTCTTTATAAATTATAAATTTATTCATATTTAAATGCATCTGTTCCCTGCTGAGTTAGCCCAGAACTTGAAGGACAGTAACGTTATGTTCTTAGAAGTGTCCTGGCTGTGCTGATGATTAGAGTATTTCATGAACCACCCTGATCTTTACTGCTTTGTAAAATTTTTAGTCCAAATATTTCAGTTCCAATGAGGTCCATAACACTGCTGATTGGTTAATTCAACACCTGTATTATTGCTTGATTTAACTGTGTGGAAGAAACATAAAGAAAAATACCTCAAGTTCAGCATTTCATTAAAGGGAAGTGTCAAAAGAAGAAAAAGTATTTACATTACTGAATTGAACTGTTACCCCAGCTTAATGACTATGTGCAAAATACAAAATGAATAAAAGCAAGGTGTAATTAAAGAGTAATAAAATGTATAAATAAATTTCTAGAGAAGCTAGTTTTCACATTGTATATCTAGCCAATGATTACTCAGAACTTCTGAAAAATGAATCTTGTAAACAAATCCTTATGATTACAAATACAAGAGTTGAAAAAGGAAGGCATCACATCTATCTCCTCCCCCTTCCTTTTAATATGAAAGCTTTGAAAAATCAAAGATCCTTCCCCTTTGTTGCCTTGTAGTCTGCAATCTGAACGATGGAGAAGTATATACTGCTGCACACAAAGAGCTCCATTCATGCTTTCAGAAGGTTCATTTTTGTCCATTGTCTACAAAACAGAAATAAATTTATTTAGCTGAAAGGTTCAAATAGAAATCCCAGCCAATATTAGTAAAGTATATCTAAGCAAAGATAGATTTTGTTTGAAAATGGCTTATGAAAGGAAAACCAAACCACCTACAGCAGGAAAAACTGAACAAAAGGAAAATATTGATGCCTCAATGTCCAAGCAAAAAGTCTTAAAAATCAAAGAAAACACAACCTAATGCATTTTTAGGATCTCAGTCTTCTGCTCTTGAAAAGGTTGAACAAGAAGCTCTGTTACAAGCTCTGTTACAGCGATCTCTGATAGCTCTGCACTGTGAGCTCTTGCACGGCAACTAGGATTGGAAAATCCTGCCATGAAGTAACAAAGCCAGTGTGGACTGGAGTGTTTTACAATATTGGCTTCTTACTTATATGGTCAGAATAAACTGTAGGTAAAAACGCACTTTGTTTAAACAAGTCCTTAAAAAATGGACTTGCAGTTAAAGTTCCTTAACTAAAAAGAATGTAAAGTATTCTAGGAGTATCAAATGATAAAAAATATCTATCTGTGGAAAAGGCAAAATACTTTATTTATCAAAGGAAGATGTATTCACAACTTAAGAAGACTAACTGGTCTTCAAGGGGCATAACTGACTCCCTTTATGTGCTCTGAGAGTACCCAGCTTCTGACAGATTAAAAAGGAGAGGAGTTTCCTCCATGGAATTTCTTGAGTTAATTTTTTTGAAAAAGCCATTAATAATGAGCAGTGCAGAAGTTCCAATACAGAACAGGTGCTCTGTACAGCATTGTATTAGTGAGGCTAGTCCACTCAAGATATTTTTACACTCCCTCTGTTTGCCTTTAAAAGGTGGTTAAGAGTATACAAATGATATGCCACTGGTGAATAATTTCAATACATCTGATCTCAGTCCCTAATAGTATATCGTAACATTATAAAGCACAATTCTATGATAACCATAGTTGTGATCTAAGATAAAACATACTGATGTTAACATACTTGTAACGTCCACTATGTTTGCACAGTTGACTAGTGCAGTATAAAACTTCAAAATGAAAAAGCGTTTGTAAAGAAAGTAATTTTCCATGGTTTCCCTACTTTTCTTTTACAAAATATTGCTACAACATAACTGCCAAAATTTGTGTTTATTGAAACCCCTATTTATTTCCAGATATGGGACCTCATTACGCTAATAGTATAGTATTATGTAAATGTATGTTCTATAAATGTCTAGTATCTCTAAGTAGTTTAGTCTCTATGTCCCTAATGTAATATATCAAACAATAACTCATTTGTCAAAGAGAGACAGTTCATTAGTATTCAGCAATCATTTGGACAGCATAAAACAGCAACAGTATAAAAATTGATGTTGCGAATCTTAACAAATGAGGGAATAAGGAAAGTGTGATTCAGGAAATTGCAGGCCTGCCCTCAAGGGCCATTTTTAGGTCACTTGTCTGCATTTTAATATTACATTTGTTTTAGAGAGAGTCCCCAAGTTATTAGGTTGGGAGGGAAGCCAATTTGCGACCATGACATCAGTATCCAGGGCATTCAATAAATGGGAACATAACAACTCTTGGGACAGAGTCAGGGTGAAAAGGTGTAACACTGCCAGCTGTGGTATTGTCACTCAGTTTTGCAATTAAATTACCAAATGACATAAACTTAACTTCTAACATGTTTAAATACTAGGAAATTCGCTTTTGAAATCTCTTACCCTTTAAGACAAGGAAAGAAGTAGGTACATGTCTATACAACTTAAATATTGGTACAGGTTGCATTCGCTTTAGAATTCAATTACTATATAGATATGCACAGATGTGTTTTGTCCACCTTTGGGCAAGTTTGATAAAATACCAGCTTCACAATTTTATGTTAGCCATTCTGCACAGATATTAGATGTGTACTTCTCAGTTTCTTGCATGGTATTTTGCTTCTTGTCAAACTAGCGATTTTTTTCCTCGCTGTCTTACACTGGTGTGCATTACCTGAATTGTAGGAATAGTGACTATTTACTGGCTTCATTAAAAGAGCTGTTTACAACGGAAATTTCAAAATATCTGAAATCATTTTGTCCCTCATCACTGCTGTAAGAGTTGCATGCACCTGAATATCTTTTATGTGAAGAGTTTGAAGGACATTGTATGGCCTTGCTAGGCTAAGATACACTTTCTTTTCTTTCACAGAAAATGTCAGCAGCAGATGTTGAGAATCTGCACATATTTCTACATAGTGTTCATCCCATGTTAGTGGACAGCACTGGTGGAGTACTCTCGCTTTGGCTATTCTGGCTGACATCATTGTATACTGAAAAAGAAATGGGTATATTCTAAAACAATCCATTGGTTTTGACATGCAATTTGTGCACGTTTTAGTTGGGGTTTTGACCTGAAAATAAATGAGCCCAGTAAATAGGTACCTAGGTACTGAGAACTAGTATTCCTGTGTTTGATGCAGATGTCTCTCGTCAGGCTTATTCATGAGGATATGCCTGTTCATTTGGTTCAATATTCTGTTCTCCTGTTATTTTCCTCCTAAAAGCACCGTAACCTCCATTCATCAAGTCTAAGATTAGCCATCTATGGCTTTTCCAAAAATACCAAGAGCTACACTGTTGCTGTTGAATCAGAATTAGAATAAAACCTTCTTGTAATGCTTTCTTTTTTATATTCAGCACCCTCATTTCCATCTTTTACAGCTAAATCAGGTTATTTAGATTTCAGCAAGGTCTGAACCAACTCAGATGAATAAAATTATCTACAGAGCCTATTTATATTTCTTTAATGAAACACCACATTGGTATTGTATTAAAAAGACTTAAAAAAAACCCCAACAAACTCTGAATGCGATAAGGATAAAACTACTGTTAAGTAAAGATAAGCTTAAAACTGAAGCTAGTTTTTGAAGAAAAAAAATAATTATGCTTTCAGATCATGATGTAGATGACAGTTATTTAAATGACTTATTATAGTGGTCATTTTATATAAGATTCAGAACACAGCAGTTCCACAGTGATATTTGAAATGCTTATTCTGACCACTGCAAGTTACCTTCACCAATTGAACTGCAGCTGTGATAAACATTTGTAAATAGGAGGCTTGTTTTAAACAGTAACAAATTATCTGTTGGAATGGGTCCAGAGAAGGGCCATAAAAATGATCAGAGGGATGGAACATCTCTGCTGTGAGGAAAGGCTGAGTTAGAGTTTTTTAGCATGGAGAAGAGAAGGCTCTGGGAAGACTTTATTGTGGTCTTCCAGTACTTAAAGGAGGCCTAAAGGAAATACAGGGACAATTTTTATTTTATTTTACAATGAGGGTGGCAAAGCACTGGAACAGGCTGTCCAGAAAGGTGATAGATCCCCCATATCAGGAGACATTCAAGGTCAGGCTGGACAGGGATCTGAGCAACCTGATCTGGTTGACGATGTCCCTGCTCATTGCAGGGTGTTGGACTAGATGATCTTTAAAGGTCACTTCCAATCAAAACCATTGTAGGATTCTATGTTCCCACAAGGAAGCTGAGGCACAAACCACCCCATTTCCATGGACCACTGGGACAGCAGAAGCCATGGAGTGATGCCGGCTCTGCCTCTCACTCCTCTCCAGTTACCCACAGGAGGGTATTTTGTAGCTGGCACTGCAGGCAGTTCCCGGCAATGGAGCCATCCATTTAGGATATATCTTATCTCTTTATTGTATTTTCAAAGTGCAAAATAAGCTAGGACCTGGGGGTTTTAATATTTTGCACAAACATGGAAATGGGACTGAAATTTGAATCAATAGTATTTCATTGACTGGTAGATGATGGGTAAAATATGGCCTTTTGATTTTGTCTTAGTCAACGATAACTTCCTTTCCATATGTGGAACACCTACAGAATGAATTTAAATGAAGCTGTCATTCCGTTTCATAAGAAGAGAATATTAGCTGTCTGTGCCTGAAGAGGGAAATCCTAGAGCTCAGGCTTTAAGCCTGTGTTTTTCCAACCTCTACTCTGATGATAAAAAAGATGTGCCTCCCCGGTCAATCTCTAAAAGCAGGAAAAATTTAATTTTCATTTAGTCCATTCTTTTAATTATGGTGTAATTGACAGAGCAGGAGCCTTCTGATATTGTGAAAATGTGACATGAAAATATTTGATATGTGAAAAATAACCTGCCATTTACAAGGTAGCTGAAAAAAAGCAGTTCAGAACAGTTGCTATATAGTGATACTCTGTTCAAAATGTCATCTCTCTGCTGTCATGCTCACTGTGCTGCTTTGGTGAGCAAACAAGAAATGTTATAAGTGCATCTGATGAGCAGGCAGAGATCATGCATTGATGAGACAAGCAGTATTTATCTTTGGGTTGATACTATACTGAAGAATTAAAATCTAGCCTGATAAATAACTATTTGAGAGGTAATGAGTCATTCATCAGCAGTCTGCTAATGACTGACTGCAGCTATCAGGTGTGGATTTACAGAAGACCCCAGGATAGCCACGCTAATACCAAGATTTTTATTTATTATAACCTGAAATGTTTCTTAAAGGCAATGTCTGATTGAGTTGTCTGTATCATCCCTTGTCACTGTCATTTTAGAACCTCTTGGGTGTTAAGGTTTGGGGGTTTTTTTCTGCTTTCAAAGGACCTTAGTCTAAGTGTTTTACAACAATCTCTAAGATTTTTACAAATGCATATTATTAATAAATTATATGTATATCATTTTATACCAGTAGACATCAAAATAATCCTCAGAAGAGAGAATTGTAATCCTCCTCCCTTCTGTGGGAAAAGTGAGGCTTGGAGCTATGATTTGTCTCAAGCTAAGAGAGAAGCATGCAGCTGACAAACCAAAAGAGTCTAGCCACCTACTGCTGGAGAGATGCTTTGTATCCTAACAAATTCAAGCAGTGTTCTTGAATAATTACTTATTTCTCAGACACATGCTAGCTGAAATAATATACAAGAGGAATATACAAAATCATACTGTGTATAGGTAGGTGGAGAGCTTGCACCTGTTACACTAAGTAGGAACTTAGCAATAGTTTTTCTATTAATAAAAACAAGATTCAAGCTCAAATACTTCTTGGCAATCTCTTTGGGGTGATTATTCTTTTATTGCAGTAAGGGGATTAGTACATATGCCAGATCTCGGGGCATGGGGGTTGTATTTTGTTGCTGAAGATCCTTCTGTGGTCAAGTTTCGTGACCAGTTGAGAGATGTTGTGAAATTCATAGCTGCCTTTAACTCAAGTGATATTGCCTAATCACACAAAGACTGAATTTGGTTTGCACACAAACATAGTCCATGTGTTTTTATCTGTTGTAAAATAAAACATATGTTCGCCTCATACTGAAGTCCAAGGGGAGCAACCAGGTTATGAAATGGGAGAAATCACTAATTAAAACAGAACTATAACACAGCCTAGAAATACCTCTGGTAACTTCTCTGATCTTCATCTAATTGGCTCCAAACACAGAAGCCTGCACTGAATTCTTCAGGAGAGATTTTAACAGTTCTTATCTGAAGGCTTACCAACACACGAAAATTAGGAGGTAAAAAGTAGTACCCCACATCAAAATCTTGGTTTGTTCACATTTTGACATCATTACTGGTCTATATGAATATCAGAGATGTACTTGGTGCTTGATAGAAAGGCTGTGTCATTATGAAGGCAGTTTTTGTCAAACTTTGAGTCTTCAGATGTTTAACGTGAAAAATAGCAAATACCAGCATACTCCAACCATGAAATAGAAAAATGGCTTGCTGCCCGGCAGATACAAAAAGTGACTGTCCATCTTGAACACTAAATGATTCTCTTATAGAGCCAGCAAATTTCAACCAATTGCTGCTATAGATTAATATAGAGAGCTAGTAAATGGGAGCTGAGGGTCATGCAGATGAAGGCAGAAGTCCTAGAATAGTGAACTGTGCTTCTAGAACTGAAATAATTTTCTCGGCATCATCAGGCTTTGTGGATACAGTTATCCAAGTTCTGCAACATCTCCTCAGCTGAAGCCCGTACGAAGTTTATTTATAGTGCATGAGATCTCTGAGTTGCTCATGTTTACAGACTTTCATCTGATAGAGCTTAGTGTATTACTAGCCTCCAACTTTCCAAATCTTGAATTTCCTGACTGGTGAACTATTAAAATGCAGATTAAGTAAACTTCAAACAGATTTATCGCAGATGGCTCCTGCAAAATCCTTTTGGATTACCTGCCTCTGGACATCATTTCCTAGTCTGTAGGGGTTCATTAAGGACAGATTTAAATGTGTTAGCTGGGAAAAGGCCAGCAGGGAGAGTATGTTGAAAATTATTCATATTATTATGCTTGATCTAGTGATACAGAATTACCTTTTAGGAACTTATAAGTTTGTAATTCGTAATAATGAATAAGATATGCAAGCTTGCCTTTATATATTGTGGCTTTGTGTAAGAGTCCATTTCTTAACCTTTGAGTTATTTGTGGCAAAGAAAATAGCCTGAGAGTGCAAAGGGAGAAAACAATAGCTGCGATGCATGCCACTCTTAGTTCTCAGCTACAGCAACTCTTCATTTTCCTCAGAGGAAAGCCTTGAGATTCAAAACATAGCCGTGAAGCAGTCTGCTTCTGCCATCTAACCCATTTTAAAATACAATTAGCCTAGGGTTAGTTCTAAGGTTTATTTCATTATGCTTATAAAAACAAAAGTAGCAATGTTTAGACTTAACATGATTCAGTAACTGTACTGCTGCTTGGATTTTTACAAATTGGCTCCAAAGATCTTAAGGTTTTGGGGAGAAGTATTTAATCTAAATTTATGCAACAACACTGTAACAACATCTCCGTCAGACTACAAGGAGTTTTTAATCACTCTCAACATTTAGCCCCTGATTGGGCAGAGCACTTAAATCTAAGTACTTGGGTGCTCAAACTACTGGCTGAATCAAGACTGCTGAATTCTTGATTGCCTCAGGTTTTTAAACAAACTAGAATTGCAGCCCCATGAACAGGCATAATCTTGAAACCCTTTAGAAGATATGCAGTAAATTGGAGCCCTCAACGGGACTGGCAGTATCACTTGAATAGCAGAAGTCAGGGTCTTCCTTGAGCTCAGCTATGTCCCTGCCTGTGTTCCACTTAAATAGCACATTCTTGCCTCTAGATTTTATTCTGTACTTACACAAGCTAAATATAGAAGTCCTCCTCAGTCTGAAAGTGCTTTCCACTTCAGGTCTCTAAATGTCTTATTCATTATTGCAAATTAGAAGCTTAAGAGTATTTTGACAGTGTCAAGCATACAGTCCAAATGCTCTTCATAGGATACTGATCCAATTTACTTTGACTTCAGTGAGTACATAAGTCTGTTTCGAAGTGCACATAGTTCCAAGCTGAAGCAGCATATTTCATTGAGAAGAACTTGCCAGAAAAAGCTACCAAGCACTGAGGAGTGTTCAGCCCTTTGGACTGTAGACTACCTTGGAGTTGTCTAACAGATACATTTCAAATGCTGAACCCTGCTCTCCACTGATGAAAATTTAGTGCATCAGAGAGTGATGCCAGTTTAATCCTCAGACTAGTGCTGACCCTCACACCTGCTTCAACAGTTTTGTATTCAGTTGCTGTGTGCTGGAAACCAAATTTTCAACCATGTTTCCTTCTAAAATGTGCTCCTCCACTTGTGCGAACAGATGTTTTTGCAGCTACTCTTGTGCAGGTTAACAACCACAATAGTAAAGTGCATGCTGGTTTTAGAGTTTATCCCCTTGAGCTTTCATAAATGCTCTTTTCAGGCTCTAATAACATTGCTGCTGTGTGTGTGCAGGTGTCAGTTGTGTTGAAGTATGCTTGCAGGCATTCATGGCTGCACAGGATTGATGAACATGGCAACTGGGGGTTGAATAGCAGGTGCTGAAAAACTACCTTTTTTTCTTTCAGTTTTTAGTTTTCTGAGTCTTTTTAACTGACTGAAGAACTATTCAGTTGTATTAGAAATATAGCTATTTTTCATAGCATTATAAGCATAACTATCTTGATTGCATTTTTAACCTGTCATGGATTTGGTCTCACCTTCTAACAAAAAAAGAGGAACTTTATTATAAGCATTTTTAAATAAAGCATTTTAAATGCCAAATACCTGCAAACAGGAGTTATATGCAAAATTCTAACTTATAAACAGCAGGAAAGCTTCATATGCTTCTATAGCCACTTTCTAAAGATGTTGCCAAGGTACATAAAGCGACAAAGTTTGCATTGAAAAAGGTAAATCAGACAGTTCAGATACTGTTTCATCTTGAAGCTTATTGTCATGCTTGGATGCTGGCTTGCTTTCTGAAAAGGTTGGGAGACATTTTCTTTCCTGGTTTGGGAAAACTTTAATTATGAGCCCTTCTCTAATGGTCATGTGACCCCTGGAGAGCCAAAGATCTCTGTTGTTTTATTTTCAGTGAACGAAGAACACTAGAAATATAAATGTCAGTAGGCATGGACAGAATCTATTAATCAGAGTAAAATCTTGTAACTTGATCCAGTTACATAATGAGTTAAATTTTTTTGCCTCTGGTAATAAAGGGAGGCATGAATGGGAGGTTTCCTAGATGGCAGTTCATGAGAAACAAAATGCAAAATGCTTTAGCAAACCCTGACCTTTGCTTCTAAGGCCTTATTGAAATCACATCAACATCCTTTATAAAAACATACCTTTTTCTAGAGAGCTATACAGAGGATCTAAAGCATATTGTGCACTCACATTCCTGGTTCTCTAACCTTCTGCAATAATTGGCAGCTGGCCTGCTTCAAGGATAAAATTTGTAAAGTGGGGAAAGCTGCCCACATGCTGTCTTTTTAAGACAAGTCTTCTCATTACTGGAAAGCAGGAATGCAGTGATGGTAAAATCCTATAAGGATCATTATTCAATCATGCTATCAACAAAGCTGCAGAAACATAGAACTAGAGAAATTAGACAGAGGAAAGCTCTGTTTTTCATCTTCATCTCCCTGTTTCCATCAATGCAAAACTTTCTGATCCTTTATGTCTCTTAGTCTTAAAAGTTCAGATCAATGAGATGTGCCACCACTTCTCTCAGGAAACTTTCCCTCAGTTTTAGCATTTCTTATAACTGTGAAGTATATTTGTTTCTTGTTCTTATTTTGGTGCTATTGTGTTGAGCTATAACCTTATGCAGCAACCTGAATAATTCATACTATAATGTAACTGTCATTGCTAGGATGTTTTTTGACCAAACTATATTCATTTCATCTTGTGTTGTTTACCCACTTTTTAATCTTTTCCAAATGCTTCCCCTTTCAGCACCTTGTCATTTTTGTTTCTCTTTTGTGAGCTTACTCCCATTTGGTTTTGCTTTGTATTCTGGATAAGTAAGACACATTGTGACACTTGGGTGGTTTAGTACCTTTCAACTGCTAAACAAGTGCTGAACTGCATTTGCAGGAGCATTACTTTGGGCTCCTATATGGCAATGCAAACCTGTGATGGATTTAACTGGGGTAGAAGTGGAGAAATCTCTTACATCGCTATCCTATCGTCTCTTATTTCTCCCCAGGTTTAGCAGTCTGCATTTTTTCTGAAGCTGATGTTTCTTCACAGTGTTTTTATACTCTCTATCTCTATCTTATTGCAGCTATGTTGTTCACAGTCCCCTTTCATTTTTAATGGCATTGGTTAATTTAAGTGATCTTCTTCCCAATTATTTGTCAGGGGTTTAAATGACATGCTAACCCCATTCTTTGTGATGATCCCTTCAAAGCCCTGTACCACCAAAACCAAGAGCTCAGTCCATGTGAACTTATGAAATATTCAGGTTGTGTGGGGAGGTATCTGAATTAAAGAAGCAAACAATCGTTTGCAAGGAAAAAAATTGATAAACAGCATTCAGTAATCTCAATCAAATGCAACTGTCAGCTCTGTGTTGATGAATCACACGTGTACCTCTCTATTACTAGCATTTTGATTTCCCTTTGCTGACTCTCAACACTCTAATTATTGGAAAAGTGAGATGTTTGTTACTTTATCCTTCCAGTTTACTTTTGATTCTACCAAAAGTATAACTACATTCCCAGACATGTAATATTTAATTTCCTTTGGAATTTTCTTCCCACTAAATAGTTGCAGTATTCTTTCCATTTAATGAAGTTACTTCAGCATTTTCTCCTGTTAAATGGTTTGGAAATAGCAGTGAATAGGAATAGTCCATTGCTTTGGTCTGTAGTTTGGGAAATCTACAAAAAGAAAAAAAATGCTTGTGAAGACTGTCTGCAGACTGAGAAATGGTCTTTATTTTGCTGTTGTAATTTTATTTAGACTACAAGATTTAGTAAATCTAAATAGATTCATTTCAGCAGAAGGCAGTGTATTTCAAATGCTATAGAATGTTGTTTTCCCAGACAAGTATTATTTTTCAAAACCTATTTTTAGCATTTTTTTATATTTTTTTCCTCAAATTTACTTTCATTTATGGTTAGCAGTGTATAACATCTAAGAGGATTTTATACCAGTGTCACGGTTTAACCCCAGCCCAGCCAATTTTGGCAGCTAAAACCAAGCAGTTGGGCTCCCAATTCCCTTTAGTCCCTCACCCGCAAGGAAAGGGGAAAGGGAAAAGAGAGAAAGACTTGTGGGTTGGAAATTAAAAAACCTTTAATGAAATAATAATAATAATGAAGAAAATACTATTAATAAAAGATTGTAATAAAACATACACAAATATATGAAATTTTGCCCCCACTCCTCGATTATTATGTGTCAACACAGATGCTGCAGGGCAGGCAAGGAGAGTGGCAGGAGGGAGGTTGGACTGTGGAACTGGATTCCGGAATGCACAGATCCAGGAGCAGGGGCAAACAGATAGACGAGGTCCTCACTGGACATCAGCCATTGAAGAAGAGAGGGGGAGAGAGAGAGACCTTTGTGATCCCTCAGGTTCATACTGAGTATAATCTAAATGGGATGGAATACTCTGTTGGTCAGTTTGGGGTCACCTATCCTGTCCATCACTCCCTGCAGGTATGACCCTTTTTCAACTTTGACTTTTGGCATTCTATGAACTCAAGGATGACCTAAGTGTCTATAGAAATAAGTATAAGCATTAGCCTTTCTGTATAGCAATGTCCTGTGTTATCACTTCCAGAGAGAAACGCTGTCTAAAAAACATGTGGTTAACTTTCAGAAAATGAAATTACTTAGATGAAATTGAACTGAAGTTAGAAAACTGATTCTACTTTAGCTCAAATCAAAACAATCAGATAACCACACGGAGTCTTCTGCATTCTGATTATTTTTTTTGTTCTTTTTATAGTGTAAATAAGACTTTTTTAGATGGCCATTAGCATTGTATTGTGCAATACTAATTGATTAGATTGTGGTTTTCTAAGTAATATGCAGCAATCTCTAAAGGGTATTGCAACAACTCCACAGCATCAAAAGAATCTGTATATTTTACAGATATGTCCATTATATGGAGTCACACATCTGGGATAAATAGGTAGCACAAGTACTGTTTATCAGCATAGGGACCCCAAGGGCTGTACACAACACAAGAAAATCCAATTAGAGCCACAGGGAATTTTTTCAATCTCTTAAATCAGCATTGCGGCACTGCAGATGGCTATTACTGACCACTACTTAAACTTTATTACTCCATTTTTCTGTCTGTAGCCCTTTGCCTTGCCAACCCACCTGGAAGAGATGGCACACAAAACCATTTAAAACTATTTATGACCTTGGCATCTGCACTGTTTTGTTGCATGAAAGATTAGTACAGTGGTGACAACGAAGAGGAAGTGGCAGCTCTTTAAGCTGCTTTTATAATACAATTGCAGTTTGTCCTGCATCCCAATCAAAATATCTGGGTGACCTTCCTGAACAGCATTTCAACAGACCTTAATGACCATAAACAGAATTTGCAAGACCAACTCCTTTTTGAGGCTAATGCTTTTAAAAGAGGAGGCAGGATGATGTAGGGCAAAGGAGCAGGTGTTGGCTGCGTTCAGGCTTCACTTTGCAGGGAGGTACAGATTCATTGTGTGACCTTGCACTGAGTCACTTGACTTTCAGTGTTTCAGTCATGCTATAAAATTGACTAAAGGCAAGACTTAAACCAGACACTGCATCCTGGCTAAATAATATGCTCAGAGAAAACATATAAGAGGAAGAGATTATGTTTTTGTATCTTAAAATACTTTTCCTGACAGAGAGGGTGGGTCTGCTATGGATGAATAATCTGTTTGCATAAATTACTGTTATTTTCAGTGATGGCTTACCAGGTATGTGTGTCAAAGAGTGATACAGTCTACTTGATTTTATGGTACATTAACTTTACCAGAATGCATTTATTATATTTAAAACGTGCTAGGTACCTGCAGTGTGAACAAAGATTGTATAATTACTTGTTCTTTAGCTCGTAGGAAACCAGATGCTTTGAATCTAAAAGATTCTAGGGGTGAAAAGTTCATTCTCTTCTCCTCTCCATAGTGAAAGTATAGCCAAAAGATAATCTGATTACTAATTTGAAAACAGATGAAAGAATACAATATAGTGATGAAATAACTGCTACTTCCATTTCTGCCCTTTGTATTATTGGAACTAGTAAATAGATGCTATAGATAAGCTGTGAAGCAAATCTTTCATTATTTTATAATGAGCGTCTTCTCCAATCAATTAATCACTTTAGAATAAATAGCTTCAGGGTTTTGATTTTAAAACATATATGCAAGATTTTGCTGCAGCGATAAACAGCAGGAAATGTACCAATGTTCAATCCCCGGGTTAAATGAGGAATGCAGAGTCTATGAAATTAATGAAAACATCTTTGTTAAGTTCACTGGCTTCACTGCCTCAGAAAGCTATCATCTGTTCTTGAAAGCACTGGAAAATCTTCATGAGCCAATTCACATTTAAGTTAATTACTGTCCAGCTATAGCATGCTTTAACATGACATTTCTTTAGTACATAGTACCTTTTCTCCATGCTCTATAACTATTTTGACATAGTTCTGGGAAGAAAGTAGAAGGAAGCATAACCTCTCCTGCATGGCCAGTTCCCAACAGCTATCAGGAATAGATTTATACTGTTAAAGTGAATATTTTTCATAACTTGCATTATTTGTGTTCAGTCACTTTTAGTGTGAGATATAACTCGGGTCCAGCCCTGTTCAATGTCTTTGTAAGTGACTTGGATGAAAGCACCAAGTGCTCCCTTATCAAGTTTGCAGATGACACTAAGCTGGGTGGAAATGTGGATCTGCTGGAGGGTCGGGAGGCTCTGCAAAGGGATCTGAACAGGCTGGACCGCTGGGCAGAGTCCAATGGCAGGAGGTTTAACAAGGCCAAATGCCGGGTCCTGCACTTGGGGCACAACAACCCTGTGCAGCTCCAGGCTAGGAGAAGCCTGGCTGGAAAGCTGCCAGGAGGAGAAGGACCTGGGGGTGCTGGTTGACAGCCGACTGAACATGAGCCAGCAGTGGCCCAGGTGGCCAAGAAGGCCAATGGCATCTTGGCTTGGATGAGAAACGGTGTGACCAGCAGGTCCACGGAGGTTATTCTCCTCTTGTACTCAGCACTGGTGAGACCGCACCTCGAATCCTGTGTTCAGTTCTGGGCCCCTCACCACCAGAAGGATGTTGAGGCTCTGGAGCGAGTTCAGAGAAGAGCAACGAAGCTGGTGGAGGGGCTGGAGAACAAGTCTTAAGAGAAGAGGCTGAGAGAGCTGGGGTTGTTTAGCCTAGAGAAGAGAAGGCTGAGGGGAGACCTTATTCCTCTCTACAATGACCTGAAAGGAGGTTGTAGAGAGGAGGGAGCTGGCCTCTTCTCTCAAGTGACAAGGGACAGGACAAGAGGGAATGGCCTCAAGCTCCACCAGGGCAGGTTCAGGCTGGACATCAGAAAAAAATTTTCATGGGAAGGGTCATTGCGCACTGGAACAGTCTGCCCAGGGAGGTGGTTGAGTCACCTTCCCAGGAGGTGGATGAGGTGCTGAGGGGCATGGTTTAGTGTTTGATAAGCATGGTTTGACTTGATGATCCTGTGGGTCTTTTCCAACCTTGTGATTCTTTGGTAACATGTTGTTGACTGTGATGTATACATTTGTGAAACAATAGCTTAGGCAGTGCACAGTATATAAAGAATGGTTTAGAATGAAACTGACACCAATATATGTTTTATTTTTTAACACATATACCTAATGACACAAAAAATATTAATATAAACAATATATTTGAAGAAATCGCCTCTATATATACTGTGATAGCTGGAGACTTACTTGTTGACAGAGACGGCAGCACAGTATTCCAGCTTTTGTGATACTATTTAAATGGTGTTCCATAATGATGTTAAGTGATCTTCTAAACTTATAGCAATTAATCGTAATTTTGAGGAGAATAAAGAAGGATACAGTTGAAGATCTAATATCTATCATAGAAAGAAATATATTGACTTAAAATTACTGAGGTAGTTATGAACATTTAGGGACACGTTCTACTTATTCCTTAAATCATACGCAATTTTTCCATCAGAATTAGGAAAACATTTTCAAAATTACTATTTTGAAATTACAAAATCTTCATTTGAGTGATGGATCATTGAACAGCAAAAACCATGTGAGACCTTTTGTTCTGATGGAGAAAAACAGCAATGATATACATAATGACACTAAATGAAATTGCCAGTTATTGAGGCACTATCTTCCTTTCTATAGTCTATGTAGCCAACCCATCACTGCTGTTTTCAGAAGTTAACAAATTAATAGAGATGAACTTTCTTCAGTAACTGTCTCAGGAGTAAAGAACAAGAACGTAAGTACTTTAACTGTCAAGTGATGTTCTACACCATTGACTACAAATATAAAGTTATGCTCATGTTATGTTAGAAGCTGAGAAATCATATAAAGATTAATCAAGCCAGCACATCAACTCTTTGTATCACACTGATCCTCCACTGAAAACAGCTGGTATTTTGCTAGCAGTACATTGCCAGAAATGGGACATGATTCTATACTGCAGTGTCAGAGATGTCTTTGTTAACTGAAACAATCCTTAGAGTCAGCAGAATTAATATTGAATATAAATATGTTTTCTGACAAATCTCAAGCATACCAAGAATGCAGTCTGTTGCAATCTAGCAGATGTGCTTTACATTCAGGAACTTTGTCAGGATGTTGCTTGAGATCTGATGGCAATTACTGCTGTGTCATTTGGGGTGTGTTGTTGTGAGAAGTCTATTAAAACTCAATTTATTTCATCAGTTAACACCCAGTTTACATTATTCAGTATGGTAAAAGAGTGTTCAGACTGGAATTTTAAAGGTGGGCATGTGGCTGCAAAAAATCTACAAAATATAATGGCACGAATGATTCTCTAGCTATTTCATTGCTTAAGTCTACTAGATCTATTTCTGGTCTTGTGTTTCAGATGTAGGTTCAACCACCTCTTCCACCACAGCTTTCCTCTATAATCTTGGTTGTTTTCCTTGTGCTGTGTTTCCTTGTTCCTATGAACTATTACTACAACCTTATTATTCAGGGTGAGGATAAAAACAAAACTTACTGTAAACCATCCTGATTCCAGAGTAATTCAAGCAGCAAAGAAATGCAATACAAAGGAAGAACATTAACAGACCATTTGTATTTTGTTCCTGCTCCCTTAAGGAATAGATCATGACTGTAATCAGAGTAAACTTTGGGATTTGGGCTTGCTTAGGTGCCATACAGAAATGTATGATTTAGAGGAGGGAGAAATGGGAAATGTTGTGCAAGGAGGTACAGTAGCTCCAGAAGAACAGGATATCCTCTAAGTGGCTACTACAGGTTTTGTGAAACTTTCTTTTTTTTTTTTTTTTAAAGATTATGGTACTGTAACAGCATGGGCAGAAAACCGCTCCTCTTAGGTTACTGAGAAACTGTGAATCATGTTGGTTTATTAAATTCCCTTTTAATGTTGTTTTACCTTCCCGGCTTTCCTTTTGCATATGTTGATCCCTTTCCTTTGCACATAACTTAAGAATATCCTTTTTTACCTCTCCAAGATAGCTAAGCCCAGGTCTCTGATGAGGTTTTAAGCCTTTTACAATAATTAACAACAGCTAAAATCACCTACTGTCTGCAGTCTTTCTTCTCCGATGAGGTGGTCTTTAGTCCAGTGAGTTCACACCTCCAGCCTTGAAGTGATGTAAGTGAATAAGGTTTACTGACATAGTCCTGGCTTTATTTACCTCCCATAGGTCATGACATTTCTTGACCTGGAATGAAATATTTTCCCATTGTAAATAGTACAGATACCATTTTACTATCCATGCAAAAAATGTCGGGTTTAGCGACAAGCTTTCTATATATAACATCATCCCTTAAAGGCCCACATTTTGTGACTTTTTGCACATTAATTGTGTCTTCCTATACAATTAACAGGACTGTTTTCAGTTATTTAAGAGAATTAAGTGCAGAAGAATAGAGCCTTAAGAAATGAACATTAGTTATCCCTAAAGGGACAGAGTAAGAATGGAAGCTTAAAAGGGTCCACACAGTTTAATTCATGCACCATCTAGTTTAGGGAAAATTAGTACAAATTCAATTTTCAAACTCATCTGAGGCTAAGAAAGTGCCTTTAGAACCTGCAGTATTTGATTAAGAGTTAGAGATATATGGGCACCATTTTACTCATTGTGTGAATACTGTGTATATCAGTTCACTTTGTAGTAAGTGATAAGATTTGTAATGGCAAAATAGAAAAATAGCCACTCTTTTCCATAATGTTTCTTAGCTGCCTTATAGAAGTGCTTGACATTCTTGTCCTCTTCTGAGCACTATTTTCTTAGATGTGATCATTTTCTATAAATTCAGCTCTTGCTCAGGGCTAAGAATTTGTTCCCTATGACCTCTGACTCGTGTTCCTTCTCTCCGTTTGGCTACAAGTGGGTGTTGCAAGCTTCAAGACACCTAATTTCATCCAAACGTGAGTAACTGAAGAATATTACCTTACCCAGAAAAGAATCCTCCCACTCAAAACTATGTAATTTTATTGTATCAAAGTATTACTTTATAATTGTAGAGTAGCTTTCAAAAAAGTGTAAGATTTTAAAATACATGACAGAAACATAAAATAATTTAGTTTTTTTTTTTTAAGCCTGACAAGCAGGAGGAGTTTTACATGCTGTAGGAGCCCAAGCAAGCCAAGGTGACATACCAGAAAGAAAAGTAACCCCATCCCAGCTGAAACCAGGACAGGATTGTTGGTTTTATTTTTACTTGCTTTGCTACTTACCAGCTTTCTGTATTTTTATGGCAAAAAGGTGAAACTAGCCATGCTAGATGTGCGGGTGTTATGGGATACTCTTCAATTAGACGATATTGAATATCTGGCTTCCTCCTGTGGACCAAATATAGGGGCAGTAAATGCAAAGTTAGCATTTTTAACAGTATATTTACCTCAACTGGTTTTCTTTTTCTGTATTTGTTGCAGAAATCTATAAATGTAGAGCAGTCTCAGTTTCTGGGAGATGAATGGCATACATACACCTTTTTTTAAAAAAGATTTTAAGAATCTTGCTTCAGCTTCCAGTCATCTCACATACTTAATTATCTGAAACATCAATTCTTTTCTTCTACCCATTACATATTACTTAGTTTAGCCACTTTGTTGGGGCTGTATATTTGATGTTGTGTCTATGAATGCGCTTACTAATGTCAAGTTTCTACATCTCTCAAAAAATAAGGGCCTGGAATTGCACCCTTGTATGGTTTGAATTGGCAAATTTTCTTGCCTTAGCTAGCATAAGATTCAGAATAGCACTGAGCCTGGTCTATTTGTAGATGAGCATATGTGTATTTTCAGATGTTCTAATGCATATGATACTCAATGTGGAGCGGAAGGATGCCACATCTTATGGAAAGCTAGAGCTCTGCATTCAGTTGAAGCTGCAGTAGGCAAAGTTTCAAAGAATTCTCTAATTGTAACAAAACAGAGTAAGGAAATTACCTTTTAGCAACTGAACAAACATTTGAGATCATTAATGGAAATGATACAGGCATATTTGTGTTGGTACTTTATCAGCAAATGCAACTTTGGTTACTGAAGCCTGAAGATCAACGTGCTGATAGCCCATGCATGTAAAGTATTTCTTACTAGAACCTTTAAATATAGGTATTTCAGCTTTGCTTTTGTGGTTTCAAGGTGCTAGCTGAAAAGTGAAACTCAAGAGTACTACAGCATTTGTTCTTTTGGTACTCTAGAAGCTTACTTTGAGTTAATCGGTGATTTTTCACAGACGACATCTAATCTATAAGAATAAATTACTTTGCACTCTTATTATCCCTTAATTGAAGTGCACCAATGTGAAACTGCAATGGATGGAACTGCAGTGATTCTAGCTTCAATTAACTTTGGGTGGATTTGAGGCTTTTTTTCATTCTTTTTCCTTGGATTAAGAATGATTCTTTGACATCTTGTATTTATTTAAATCATTACTAGAAAAGTTAGGGGATATGTACATGACCAGGTATTCTACAAAAGTGCTCTGAAGTGATACACAGGAGTTGTGTGCATGGTTTATATAATAATACATATCTTTTATGTCCTACTGTTTTGTGTAGTAGCTGTACAGTCAGCAGTGGCCAAATCCTGCAGGATTCTGCTGGGGAGGAATAGTTTAATAGCAATTCGGGTTTTTAGTAAATGGCAGTTACCATCTGTAACAGCTACCCTCATCCTATTCTTGACTTTTCTTCAGCTCCCTGCCTTTAAGACACAAAATGCGTGTTGCAGTGCAGTAAAATCATTGTGAAGAGATAAAGTATCTTGCCCTGTGCAACATGAAATTCAGATACATCAGAAAAAAATATTGTACTAGGAAAGGCAGGATTCCATGGAAAAAAGGAACAGGCATATGGTGATCCTTCTTAGCTGTTTTACATTTTACCAGAACTGATAGATATTTACCAGAAAATTAGATTTGATGCCCATATAGGCATATATGCTCTTATAAATGTTTCTGTTGTTCCATTAATAGCACTGCAAACAGTATCAGGATCTTGCTAGCACAGGTCTGTGTATGAAGACAGTCGTTTGCAACAAATTTTTGTTACAGGCTTCTCAAAGTTTTCCCTAGTGGCTGAAATAGTCATAAAGCATGTTTGTGTTTGTCCTTAATTGGTTTGTCTTTCTTGGTGATCTTTGGCCTCCAAGAAGTAGTCCACAGACTTTTAGAGGTCCATAGGCATAAGTAAAAAGCCTGCTATATTTCTTAGCTTTATTTCTCACTGTTGCACAAGTCCTCTTCTCTGGTTAAGAACAGATTCAACATCTCTGCATCATAAACACAAATGGCAGGTGCGATCATAAGCTGCCATATATAACCTGATGTGGTATAATCGTGGTGCTATTGCAGTGTGCTTCAACATGCCCCACTTTGCTATTCAAACTGAGATTGGGTTGCTGCTTTTCTATTTACTTTATTTTAATCCAAAGTTATTCTTATACGCAGGCTAAAATAACCATAAATACAGTCTCTTCAGGAAGACAAATATGCCATTAGGTTTTTAAAGAGACAGAGCAGATTGTCATTTTCTGGTCACTGTACTGCTGCTGCATCTTGTATTGCAGCAAGGAAACAGATGTGGATGCAACGCCACAGGTAGGTCAAGGAGTTGGTCGACTGCCCAGTGTCTGCAGAGAGCACAGTAAATTGTTATCACAGGGGTAAAAATATTGCTAGGTGTTCCCAAGGATTTGTCAAGTGATAAATGGCTTGTGTGTTTCCAAGTGTATTTCAGAGAGCATAGTTGCCACATGTATAAATTCACATGAAAAACAGAACTCCAAGAATATAGTTGATAATGATTAAAGTTTATTAAGCTTCACAAAAAGAAGAGGAAAGGGAGAGGAAGACAGAAAGAACAAAACCAGAATAGCTTCATTTCTCAGACTTTCTCAAAACTTATTTAGATTCCCAAAATAATTAAAAGACCTGTCCGCACTGATCAGGCTAAAGAAGTCAAATCTGGATTATTTAAGGTTCATATGTTGTTTAATTCACATTCAAAAGCAAGAAGGCATTTTTGTAATGATCTAGTATGACTTCTACCTATATCATACTGTTCATAAAAACTTCCTGAATTAAATCAGTAAGGTATTTTTAGAAAAACTCCAATTCTGATTTAAAAATGAAAGACATACTGAATTCTGTTCTTGGTAAATTGGTCCAATGGTTAATCTTTTCTGTTTATTTTCAAATTAGGACATTTGAGTTCACAGTAAATTAACAGCATAATTTCTGTGTTCTGATTGAAAGATTGCACTTTCAAATAGCTGTTAGGCTTCTAACTAGTGATTTGCATATACAGTCTTACATGAAGATTTCTGACTTTCCTTTCATCAGCTCATAGAATATATATTAGCCTTGATTGGACCCTCACTGCCAATCTCAGCACTGTGAGGAAGCATCAAAAATTACGATACCATCCCTCTCAAAGGAACTCATAATTATGATTTTTTAATTTCTAAAATATTAATTTTCCTGCCTAGTGAAATTAAACTCACCCTCTCATCCACAACCATATTCAAAATTCTGAAAAACTGAGTGATACTACTGAAAACATATACTAATATGCAACCAGAGTGACCACTACAAAGCAAAGAACATTTCCAGGCCTATGTTAGTAAAAGCATTTTCTGGCAGGCAACAATCAATTAAAATGTACTACCTAAAAGATACTTTTGAAATTTGAAGCCAAACTACATGTAGTTATAACTTGCTGCACATATTAAACAGCTCATTATATAGCAAAAAATTTCTCAAATATATTGGGTAGAAAAATCTTCAAGTACCATCTGGGCTATCTTGAGATAATGAACTCATTTTTCTTAAATCTTGAAGGAAAATGGAAAGGAGACTTTTGAGGAGTCGATTTAGATTTTTACAGTCTTGCACATTATGAACATTGATATTTGCTAAATCTTGACTAAAACATGTTTTCCAGGTTTGTACTTGCTGCCTTTAATTGTATCGTCTAAAATTAAAAGTTATGAGATATAGCATGAAAGACTAGCATATCTGAATGCCTTGTTTCTGATCTGACTACTGAAAGTGAGAACGGTGAAAGCTCGTAGCAGAGGACAGATACTTGATGCAGTATGCTGTGGGCTACTTAATTTTGCATATTGCACTACTTGAAGTAAGTAGGACTGGAACAGCTGTGCACTTAATCCTGGTAAAGGCAAGAATCTGTCCCTCGAGGCATTGCTTTCTTCTGCCAAGTAGGAAAGTCAAATGATGACTTTTGCTGTGGACTTTTCCTGTTCCCCCATGCAATCTCCCCTTATCATGCGGGCTTTGGCTGAATATATTTGAAAGGATCAGTATGTGTTTGATTTTTATTATTGCACACTTTATAGTATAATAAGATTTGGTTTTGCCAATGCTGTCTTTTAGAGAATATTGATTTTATTTATAGTTCTCAAAGACAATGGTTCATAAGAGCATTGCTATTGTACTAATCAGTAATTCAGTGATGTTCACATCCTGTGAAAAGTTTTCTAAGCAACTTAAAACCACTTTCGACTAAATGTTGTATCACCCTAGAGCATGCCTCAGCCATATACTAACAACTATGATTTTTACCTTGTGGAAGGCATTTAGGCAGATGTTCTCTGTTGGCAGCAGAATTGCTTATGTTTTCAAAGATGAAAATATTCAGAGATACCTGCTCTTTTTTATAGCAAATCCTAGCTTTTTTCTTTATTTTTAAAGAAGAGGCAATCTAATCAAACATACTCCAGCTGCCGTTTGCATCCATTTATGCCAAATGTCATTCATCAGTTCTTGAGGCTTACTTCTGCTTTCCAACGTGTTAGCAGATATCACTTAAAATCACGTAAAGTTAGTTTCCGCAGCTGTATTTCTGAGACTAGACTTGCATCCTCTTTTTCTCTTTTCTTTTCATAGCGTCCCACAAATCAGTATTAAAGATCACTTCTAGTGGACTAGCTCTGTTGCTTATATAAGTCTTTTAAAATATCTCTGCGATTGTTATCAGACTTTCATTTGACTCTTCAGTAAAGATCATCTGTAATAAGCTGCTATAGAGCCAATCTCTTGGGCGATCACTTGAGACTAGCTATGATGTACTTAGAGTAGTGGTCTGACAAGGAGACGTGCAGCTGAAGCCCCTTTTATCCCTGCTCCCTGTACTAAAGCAAAAATGTTGGCTGCAAGAACTGCCTGCAGAGCACAGGAGCAGTTTACACTTCCCACCCTGATACCAACTCTACTGCATGGGCTTAGAGAATTGCTTTTGTGAAACTTGTCTCCTCAGCTGTCAGTGCTATAACAAACATCTGACTTTGTGTATTCTCACCATTTCCATGGCTCTGACAAGCCCGCCACCCACTGTGGGAGCTGTGACCCACTAACCGGTCACGCTTGGCATGTGAGCTCTGGGAGCTGGAAAGAAACAACATCGCGCTATGCTGTGCTGCAGCCAGAGAAACTCGCCAGCTCAGTACTTCATAAACATTGACCTGCTTCATCTTGTCAGCCTGCCCCATGCCACAATCCCATGTACTGTCACAGGGAATATCTCGCACATAGAAAATATCCAGAATTTGAGAGACTGCCCACAACTGTCCCTACATGACAGACAAGTGAAAATAGCCACTGACCTCATGAAGAAGAGGCAGCTAAAGATTTTGAAAGCACTCTCAAACTTCTGTCATCTCTTCCCTGATACTTTAAAGGCAGAGAGAGTCATCTTCTTCTCACAGCCTTCAGAGAATTTTAGAAATTATAATCTCAGACTGTTCCAACACCTACGGCCTGCTTGCCAAGAATATCACAGTAAATCTAAGCATCTTTCTTGATTCTGTAATGGTTGAGGATAATTTTTCAGGGTAGGAAAAAAATCTGGCTTCATCCACACTTTTTTTAACATTTAAAGGAGTCTGATATAGCCTGTGAAAGAGAACCTGTGTTTTGGAAGAAAAGCAAAGGTTAGACCACTTTGGACTGCATTGCACCCACCTTTGACAGTGGAATAAAGAGCTCTGTGTCAGACACTTCACTTTTTCGCAGTCTGCCTGTGTACTAGAAGTTTGCTGTAATGCATCAGCACTGGCAAGTGACAGATGCCAGAGTGAAACAGCTGTAAGGGACTTCTGTAACTTGCAGTGTTCAGTTCATTTAGCCTCTCACAGGAGAAGAAATAAAGGAAAATACAAGAAAGTGAAAACTTCTGTCGTTTCAAAGAGCCACAAGGAAAGGCCAGCCTTTTTGTAGGCTCCAGCCATTTCACTGATGTTAATTCAAAGAATTTGGAACTCTGGGATGAATGTTAAAAATTCCAGCAGTATAAGAGCAATACTGAAAAAGCGCATCCGATTTTATACATCTTCACACACTTTTCTCCATCCCCAATTTCAAAATGCTCAAGGATACCATTAGAAGTTCTTATATTTACTGATTCCATCCTGTAAATTGTTTACTTCGGTGAACTGAATGGGAATTTCCAAAGGCTAACTGTAGGGCAGTAGCACTGTCCAGTTAAGTTGGTACCGTTGGTATTTTTAAGCAATTCTATCTCACAGATGCTCCACTTCAGAGTCTGGTAAGTTAATGAATTACTGCAGCTGTTTCGCATTACTTGCAGTGGGGTTTATTGTTCATACACTTAACCTTGAGTGACTGTTCTTACAGTAACACAGCTTAATGAAGACAGTTGAGCTGTTTCCTATTTTTTTTTACTGAGTGACTGAGGTTATGTGAATAGTGAGAAAAAGTACTTACAAAAAAGGTTTCAGTTTCTGAGGGGCTCCTTTAATGTCAGCCATATAGTCCAGACTGAATGGATGGATTTTCCTTCTATAAGAGACTCCTTGTTTCAAAGAAAAAACCAACAAATTCCACAGCTTTAGACCTCTGTCAATGAGACTGGCCTCATATCAGAACGCTTCCTGTTCCCCCCCATCACTTTGACTAGTGTTATATGGCACATTCAGCTCTTTTGGTTGTCACCACTTGATCCCTGAAGAAATGCAAGCCAAACGCATCCCAACACAGAGTCATGGGCTGAAAATATCAGTGCAGGCTCTTTGTATGGAAGATACTTGTTCCTAATTTATAAAGTTTATTGGTATGGTATTAGAATTTATAAGTAAATTTTTGAACAAATTATGTGACCAGTCATGTAACATTACTGTATGAAAAGTGAATAGTTTGCAAATATATACATATCATGTATAGAATCATGGTTAGGGTTAGTAGGGACCTTTAAACATTATCTAATTCAACCCCCCTGCCAGGAGCAGGGACATCTTCAACTACATGAGGTTGCTCAGAGCCTCATCCAACCTGATAATTTACATCTGTTAGCAAATTTTTTATAACAGAACATTTGTCTTATAATTGTTAAAAAGTACAGTGTGTCTACCTGCACAGATTCTGACATATTATTTTCAAACAACCAGGAAAGAGAGCGTAGGGAGGCAGCATGATACTTTGTGCACATCATGGATTTAGGCAAAAATCTTGCACTTATGAAATTCTTAATCTTATTTCCAGTGTGTATGTGGCAGAAGCTACAGAAACAAATGAGTATTTCACTAATGTTGCAATTACTTTTTTGAATATTAAATGATTTTGAGACAAAACTCCTGATTGCATCATCATTTGCAGGAGACTTGTTTATGTGATTCTCAGCAAAGGTATATTGCAGATGTCTACAAAGGAATATTTTTCTTGCTCTGAATAGTTTATATTCTCCTACATCTTCCTTATGGGAATTCCCAGTCCTTTTAGTCACCTTACCCCTTATCCATTGTTAAAATATGCTATTAATATTAGGGCATGTTGATCATGGTCAGTAAAGCAAGGAGCAGTATCCTCTGCTTCATGAATATCACATATACATTAATGTTCACAGCACTGTTGCCCACATAATTCATTCAGGTTAGTTAGCTGATTTGAATTCAAAAATCACAGAATATGCTCTTTAAATTTAACCACACTGCTTAAAATTTGCTTATCTTGCTCAGCTTTCTAACTGAGTAGGTATAGTTCAAAGGGCAACTGAAATTTTCTGTACATGGCAATTACCATTCAATATTAACAGGGAGTGTCAAACTAAAGTCCTAACAGAGGAATTTAAAATCCAGAGGGAATATAAATACTTCCCCCAAAATATTTCCTGTATTCTACCACTATGCATTGATGCATTTACACTCTTACAATTTAACATTTGCTTTTAACAAAATAAAAGATGTCATCTGACTGCATAGGGATTTGTAACTGGAAACATGGCTAAATTATCATAACACATGCCTGAACAGATGGATAATATTAAAGTCTTAAGTGTTACTGCTTTCATTAACACAGGTCTTTGAAAAAAAACCTTTAAGCATGTCAGACTAGTTTTCATACACTCTTATCTTTTATTTTTAGAGTAGCATTTGTTGCAGTGTGTTTTCTTGCAGGCAGATATCCTTTTTTGTGTCCTACAAGACATTCTGCCCCTTGCTTTCATCCAGCCACAAAGGCTGCTGGGTTATGAAACACTAATGTGGACAGAACTCATCAGAGAGAAGGTTTGGCTCTCTGTGATGTGAAATGGCACTTTCATACCCACTTGCCTGCACCTAGTCTTTTATTGCGCCATCGGGTTGCAAACAGTCCCTTACATCAGGAAAAAATGTTACTTGGCCTTCCCCTCTGCATTAATTTGACTATTCAAATTAGACTAGAGCTTAAAATAATTCAATCTGCTATGGTTTTCAACAAAATATTTTAAGTTTCACAATTCTGTTTACTCTTCAAAAATGCTTGAATCTTATCAGAAAAAGATTTATCTGCAACGAAGCAACAAAGCTGGTGAAGGGGCTGGAGAAGAGGCCTTATGAGAAGCAGATGAGAGAGCTGGGGGTGTTTAGCCTGGAGAAGAGGAGGCTGAGGGGAGACCTCATTGCTCTCTAGAACTACCTGAGGGGAGGTTGTAGAGAGGAGGGTGCTGGCCTCTTCTCCCAAGTAACAGGGGACAGGATGAGAGGGAATGGCCTCAAGCTCCACCAGGGGAGATTTAGGCTGGACATTAGGAAAAAATTTTTCACAGAAAGGGTCATTGGGCACTGGAACAGGCTGCCCAGGGAGGTGGTTGATTCTCCTTCCCTGGAGGTGTTTAAGGCACGGGTGGATGAGGTGCTGAGGGACATGGTTTAGTATTTGATAGGAGTGGTTGGACTCGATGATCTGGTGGGTCTCTTCCAACCTGGTTATTCTATGATTCTATGAATGGCGAGCAGAAATCATTACCCAGGCAGATAAGCCTATAGCGCATTAAAATTTATCTTAATACAACATACAGAGACTGGTTGTGGCACACTCTGCCTGCTTGTCTGTTGAGCATGTAACAGAGCAATGGTCTAAATGAGCTTAATAAATCTCTTTCTTAAACTCACAAAAGATCACATCCTCACTTCCATAATTCTATTAGTCTGTGCTTTTGGAAGAGATAAAAGAAGAGATAACCTCTCCATTCAGAATATAAAATGGCAATTGTTCAGCTGATGATTGGAATATTTCCAGTAGAAGGACTTAATTATGGAAGAAAATTAGCTCAATCTGACCTTTTTAGAGAATAATGCAAAAATAAGGGGGTTCTTTTTGCAAATCTCTTACTGGAATAACTAAAATAAAGAATAATTTACTTCACTTTTTTTACAAGAGTAAAGAGTGGTGGTACACGATAGCAGTGTTCTGGCAGAGATGACAGTCCAAGGATAATAATAATATAGTATTTGCAGGAAGGGATAATATATTTTAATAGACTAGCTGATACAGTTTAAAAACAGACAAGCTTTCAGACACACAAGCCCTTTTCAGCAAGAGCTGGCTCACCTCTATGACTCAAAATTGCTAGCTTATTATCTAGATAGTGTAATGATCATGTCTTAGAAATGCATAGAAATGTGTCATATCTCTATTAATTGCATTCTGAAAACTCCTCTTGGGATAAAGACAAAACATATTGTTACAATCTCTGTTTTATTTATGTGATAAATAGGAAAAAGTGCCTGCATCCACAGACTTACAGACTGGGTATGATGGTGTGCGTTAAAGCATTTCTCTGCAGTTGTTTAGTTAGATGAGCTTACCTGTATTGAGATAATCCTCACTAGAAAAAAACAAATAAAATCTTATCAGACTAATTTCTAATTTCATGATTTTTTTAATGATTCTAAGCCATGCTGGTACTACTGCATACAAGAAAAAAGTCATGAACAGGTGGCGACAGTAACAGGCTTCTCATGGTTCTGAAAAATGAGATAGAAATGTTTCATGTCATGAAAGTCAACATCAATAATCATCCATCTTGTGTAGATATGGAAGTCAGCCAATGCAGTTCTAGCGGAGGAGGCCTGAGATATTTCTTTTGCATTGGAGCTGTTGCTCTGGACACAAGTCATAATTTGTCTAATAGAGATGAATGAGGAGAATACAGGAGAATACTACTAATACTTCCGTATTTTTTTTCCTTTTTTTTTCCTTTTTTTTTTTTTTTTATTATTATTTTAACTAAACTGAAGGCTCCCCCTTCTGGCACATTTCCTGAATTGAATGCAACTTTCCCTGTGTCTACTCTCAGCAACAGGAGACATTTCCTCTTTTGCTGTCTTTTTAAGATCCTTTTCACAAAGATTCTTTAAAACGGATGTATTTATAGTTTCCAAAGGATTTCCCATTTCCCCATCAAGCTTCAGGGCTTGATGTGAACTCATTTAACAACAGAGGGTTGCCTTAAGGCTTTACCTGTAATTTTCATCTGTTGCTTTTCCAGCCAAAGACTTACTTGCTTCCCACTTTGCTGCATATTATACAGAGTATAGAAAAGAACTTTGTTAGAAAGTCTGAGTGTTAACATTTTTTTTTACCTTCAGGGCAATCACTGTATCTCAGCTATAACCCTACCTAACTATGTATTTTCCTAATAAGTGGCTTGGAATTGCTTTGAGAGATCTACAGGATGTTTTTGAAGCAACACTGCAGCTCTGCTGAGGGCAGATCCTGTCCAGGCTCAGGGAACCTGCAAGCCAGGGAAAGGGGAATAAGAAGAGAGGGACTTGTTTGTGGCCCAGTTTTGGTATTTGCTGTACTGCTGTGATCTCCTTGCTTCCTGTGTTTCAAGGACATCAGCGTCGATCATTCCACTAGTCCCTTAACTCATTGCAGTCACTTATATGCTTAATGTGATGAACTGATTTGTCACTGAGTTTCCACAGCCACATACTTATGCAAAGAAAGAGGAAGATTTTTCCCAGCGTGTGCAGCCACAGGGACCCATAGTTCCCATAAATTCCAACATTTTAATTTTGTTACCTTCATTGGTACCATCTCTCAACTCCAAGCAGGCTGACAAAGGCAGTGAGACTCGTTAAGGAAGATTTCACTAGATTTGCCATCATAGATTCAAACGTATAAACTCTCTGCATCCTTAAAAAGTATTTATGGGGAACAACATTTTGGTGGAGCACAAAGACAGGAATGAATGCTTCTGTGCAGGAGGGATTATACTGGGGCCGTCTTTTCACAATTTGCACACTAGAACATGAAAGATAGTGAAGCAGCATATTAAATAAAATAACATCGTATTTACTTCAACTCAGTACTGAGCTGTAATAGTAATATAAGAATGATTAAATTATATTCATTACTTCCTTTCTGTGCTTCTCCTGAATATCAAGGTGGTATTTTCTTCTATGGTAGTAATGCTAATTTCCTTTTTCTTTAATGCAGTTAAGTAGTAAATGCAGCAGGGTTTAGTTGTAGAATAGCGGTTATTTTAAAGTCTAGTATCAGAGTAACAATTTACTACAGCTACAGTGAATGAAGCGTACCCATTAGACTTGGTACATTAAGTCTGGAAGTGGGTGAATTGCTGGCCTGGCACCTTATGCCACTTTTCCTTTCCCTCTCCATGGTAACAAAAATCAGGATTGACCTGCACAAACAAAGCTGCTAGCCCTAAATGAAGCATAGCTCAACTACAGAGGCAGGGAGGCCAATTAGCTTTCAGCGCAGTTTACAGCAAGGAAGGTCTTTTGGTATAAATGTCGGCACATATGACAGAATAGCAAATGTAAGCTTGCCATTTGAAGTCAATTCATAATAATAATGTAACAAATGACATGTTCATTGTGTAGGCTGCCCAGGGAGGTGGTTGAGTCACCTTCCCTGGAGATGTTTAAGGCACAGGTGGACGAGGTGCTGAGAGGCACAATTTAGTGTTTGATAGGAATGGTTGGACTCAATGATCCAGTGGGTCTCTTCCAACCTGGTTATTCTATGATTTGTACACGCATGCATCTATCCGTATTCTTGTTAAATCCTTATGTATATGCACATGTGTCTGTCTTTTTAGTAATGTCTCAAAAGCTGCTTTTACTATCATAATGAAAAAGTGGAGCTCCTTTGAGAGCCATTTGTCTGAAAAAACACTGTAATCTTCTTTTGAGTAGGCTTTCTGCACTCGGGAGAATTAAATCTGTAGAACTTTGACGAGACAAGAAAACCCACCAATATCTGATTAATGTGGAAATAATTGTTGTAATGGTTGCAATTCTCTACAAAGTATGTATTGAAAAACAGTTACACTGTCGATTTTAGTGAGCATTAAATCGGTTTGATATGCAAATGGAGGTGCTGGGCTACTTCATAATGCTGGTATTATTTGAACATTTGTTTATTAAGCTGGGAAAGTTGGAAATGTCAACAAACGGGATCCAAAAGCAAAGCAATGTCTTTTATCAACAGAGATTTCAAGGGTTTTATTGTCCACATTTTAGAATCAGTAGGCTCTAAGAACTAGAGTAACAGTGATACTGAATAGCAGGGTACTGCTTGGAGTAAAGCGTAAAACAGTTGTTCTGCACCTGACACTTTCCACCATTTTTTCCAATGAATAAAGGGGAAAAATTCTTCCACTCTCCAGATTATCTCTGAACTCTTAACTTTTTGATGTTAAGGGATCATGGAAACAGCTTAAATTGCCTTTATCCCTTTAATATAGATTCAATTAACTCAGGTTAATGACTATGGGATGGAGCTCTGGGAGTTGAGAGCTGTTCATACTGTTCAATCTAGATTGTCCTGTGACATAAGCTGCATTTATGGAGAGAAAAAAGTAAAAGCTGGTGTGTTGCCAGGACATAACCAAGCATAGAATACAGAGAAGCATAACCATTGCCTCTCAAGCATGTGGGAAGCTCATGGCTGCATCTACATACAGAAGTACAGTTGACGAAATCACTTACAAAATGACTGCACCATATCTGTGTGGTAAACCTTTACTTTAAACTTGTCCCAAGCAACATGAAGTCTTTGGGAGTAATACATAGTGCCCTGTTAAGACTTAGACAAGAATTTTGCCTGGTATGTATCTTCATCTTCCCTACATTAATATATTATTGCTGAAAGAGTCAACACCAAATAATTTGTGTCAGGAAGAGTAGAAATTTGCAAATTATTGTCCAGTGAATATGGGAAATTATGTAGTTGCAGAATATTCACTTTTGAAATCTTACTTAGAAGATTTCAACAGGATTATATAGAAGAGCACTTGCTAACCCTTTCTTTTTTCATTTACTTTCACAGGATTTTTGAGCACTGGGGACCAAGCAGCAAAAGGAAACTATGGACTCCTTGATCTAATTCAAGCTTTGCGATGGACTAGTGAAAATATTGGGTTTTTTGGTGGTGACCCATTAAGAATAACTGTTTTTGGATCTGGTGCAGGCGGTTCATGCGTCAATCTGTTGACTTTATCCCATTATTCTGAAGGTAACCGTTGGAGCAATTCAACCAAAGGTATTATGCAGGTTGCAAATTTTGACAATTTTGGTGTCTGCATGCCACCACCATTAGTATCATGTGATGCTCTGTATATTCACTTTGTTCCTATGAACTGTTGAGGTCAGCTAAATATTAAGCAAACTTTTTAAAGGCTCTACAAGCCACTTTCTCCCTCAGCTATGCTATGCATGTTTAAATTTTGGGTCACTTTCTTCTTTTTCTTATGGAGCTCTGTAGCAACACTTCATAGCAGACTTCTGAACAGCATTTTTGTGGTGCATCATTTTTGTCTCTTTTCTTTCCTACCTAAGGGTGTCCTTTTTGGAAAACCAGTCAGTCATGCTCAGAGTAGATGAGGTCGTCTATATTCAGACAGTCATGAAGTCATGTTTAGTTTCTCATGAGGAACAGAATTTAAAGAAAATGAAAATGACACAGTTTCTCTTTTCAGGCTGAAATGCTTACAACTGTTATTTTGTGCGAGGGAAACAAGTACCAAGTTCAGAAATCTTTTGTCTGAAACTGCATGAACTTCACTTGCTGTCACCTAATAAAAGAATGGTTGAATGTTTTGCATGCACAATCCAAAATTGTCAAAGCATCCAAGTTGCAAATGGATTTTCTTCAATATGTTTTTTCCTATTCCATAGCTAACACCTTTTCTCTTTAATTGAGGCAGACAGCAGGAAATTAAAAACATGCTGTTTGAGGCACTCTCTTTTTTCCTATGATTTTTGCACCACAGTTCTACAGTTTCTCTCGTTTGCTTGGCTATTGTTTATTGATCACATTACTTTTGTCTTGCTGTTTCCACATATTTTTACCTGTATCATTTAATTCACTGGGGACATCACAGTGTGCCCTGTGCATACAATCCTCCTCTAATTTATATTGATCTCTCTCCATGGAGGATTAATTTGCCAGTCATAATAAAAATAATTCCACTGATATTAAAAGAGCTGTGTTTACCCAAAATCACAATGCAGAACCCACTGAAGTCAATAGAAGTGACAGATTCTTTAGATTAGGCTGTTATGCTATTTTAAATGAGAGAGAAATATAGCTTTAACAAGAAAAGACTAGTGGAAAATAGACTGTGGTTTAAATTTTAGTGGTTTTCCACGATTTTATTTTTAATATATTTTTGTTCCATAACTAACCTGCAGTTAAACAGGACATATTTATAAATTGACCTATAAGAAGATGATGTAAGCATTACTCATTCCACTGGAATCTGATGATCACACTGCACCATTTTTTTTCATCAGAACTTACAAAAATAACTTGTAATACAGGATTTCAGCTTAAGGTTCAATGAGGAGACCTGTTTTATCCTCTTCTAACTCTTACTTGACCCTAGTCTTGATCTTCTTGATGTAACATGACTTTAATGTGAATGCCACATTTACAATATCTTGACAGTCATGTGTGGCCTTTTATCAGGAATTTTTACCCTCTCATATTCTAAGACATGGTCAGAATTCTGCCAGGAGGAGAATTTGTTTGAGGAAACTGATGCAGTGATTTGCCAATATAGCAGATCAAAGGATTCAGGAGGGGACTGGAGACAGCTTATGGATGTATACTTAAAATCCAATTGTAAAAGTAATCTTTTGAGGATTTTTTTTTTTTATAAGAAAGCAAAAACACACTCTGGATTAAATAGAACAATGTGCCACACCCCCATGTATGTTATGTTTCATTTGGGGATTGTTAGACCTACTGTTAAAAAAAAGTATTAAAATAAAAATCAGTCAGCTTCAAATAGGAAAAGTTATTTCAAGTTTTCAAACATTTTTAAATATGTTAGCATTTTCAAAAAGAATTTGTTTCACATTAGCCAATCTCATAAACTGTAGATGCGGATGCTCTCCTTGCTTCCTTCATTTCCCTTTGAAATGATCCTGTGGTAGCAGAAATGAAGCATTCATCCTGTTTCAGGATGGTGCTGTTCATGGCTGCCCATCTGCAAGTGGGCAGATCAGAACCCATCTTTAGAAAGTGCTCTGAAAATGCAGATGAATATATGGACATGATTATTATTATTATGTAATAATAATAATAATGGTGAAGACTTTAAATAGGTGTCACAGAGCAATATTGTCCATTGAACATCTAAATTTTTCCATCAGTGTGAAGCCCAAAAGATATAATAATCATACCTATTGCCAGATAAAAATGTAGTTCTCCATCCAGTTTCTGCCAGGAATTACGTGACAGAATTAAAGTAATTTTTCATACTGTTGTTCATTTTTCACCAAATGGTTCGAGAGGAGGAATATTTCCTTAAGCATTTTTCAGAAGAAGGAGGGGTGTTCAGTCGCATTTCCTAAGATAACTTGATAGCCAGAAGACTTGACCATTTTTACTTAATCCAATATTTAATGTTTACATAGTATTTAGCAAGCCATAGTCTTTGTATCAGCATTTTCTAAATACATAGCTTACACTTTCTGCCTTCTTCAGAGATCTTTAATAAAGCAATAAAAATAGATTTACACAATACTCAAAAAAGAACCACTATGAAGTATCATGAAATACATCTTTTTGAAAATTCAGTTTTGTCATTCTGTTGCATTTATTTCAATGCCTTGATCCTCTGTGGTAATTGCACTGACTTTGAGCTGATTTATGCTAGTTCAATATCTGACCTTGTAAACATGCAAATATATTTTTGCCTGCTTTATAGCTCAAGCTTTTTCTTATTTTTTACTCATATCTTGCAAGGAAATAATATCTTGGATATGACTTCGCATAAATTTAAGGAGAGTCTTGAGCTCACATATGTCAGTCCCTATACCTATCTGATTTTAAGACTTTTAGATTTGGACCTAATACAGTCTAGGATTATTTTAAAAGTCCTCAGAAGCTTCTAAAATGTTTGCTGCCAGCAGCTAATTCCATTCTGAGTGAATAGAGTCTGGTATTGCAACAGAGGTTGTAAAGGCTTCTAACTTGATGGCTATGGAAGTTTTTTTTATCAATAGTGGTATGTTACTTATCAAAGTAAAAGCCTTTTTTTGCATTACTGGAATAAAATCTGGAGGTAAGTCGAGCACTTTCATTCCAGTTCCTTTAGTGAGAATATCCAGCTATTCCTCAAGCACTGGACCGTAGATACATTTTTATCAAAATTAGGTGAGTGAGGCCACATGTTACTTCCAGTGGGTAAGCAACTCTACCAGAGTCAGTGGAATGATTCCAGGTTCCTGACAGCATAAGTAAACCACATTTTGACTCAAAAATCTTAGATCAACATAATTTATGTATGCTATAGACATTTTTGTATTACCTGCAGTGAGCAATAGTAGGTAGAGTCCAGTATAAAATATTTTTAGTGCAGAAGTTGTGCTACTGAAGTAAGCTGGAAGTACTTCCATGAAAATGCTAAAAAATTAAAAGGCCACAATTACATAAATGTAATCCAAATTTCTGATATTAAAGATGAGCATTACAGGAGAGTGATTTTTCACCGTTTTTTTACTCAAGGTTCAGACTCTTTCAGAACTGGAACTATATCTTTCAGGGAGCAGGGAAAGGCAAAGGCCCAACACAAATGAAGAACAAGAAGTATGGGAACAAGGGTAGAGTTTGGATCGTGTTAACGTCAATAGCAAAAAAAATTAATTCATTCACTGAGTACAAGAGGATGATGCTTTCATCCATGATATGCTCAAAAATGCTTAGATGAGGTAGAGGAAATCATAAATGTAAACACATTTTGTTATTACTCTTAGTAGAATTTCCGGTCCAGAGTGCTAGTTAAATAAGCATAAATTCAAATGAATTGCAGTGAAGTCTTTGGGGTTTGCTACAAGTTTATATACAGAGCCAGATCATCCTCTCTCTCTTTCTTTTTCCACCCTAAGTGAATACCTGAACGTGTGCTTAAACCTCTGTATTACAAATCTAAATAGTATAAAAGATATCATTTCCCTTCTTATGTAATTATGATCACTATAAACCTTCATTTTAAAAACATCCTTCCAAGAAAGGATCTTGACTCCTAGACACTTACAAATTTAATACTTGTCTGGTACCTTCTTATTGATTACTCCAGAATATAAGCAATTATTATGATATACAGTTACAAAGGCACTACTCCTCTCAAACCAAATTTAATCCCAACCAAAACATTAAAAAAGCAGTATATTAAACACATAATTGTATGCAAAAATGCTGCTAATGGCTTAAACAATATCAAGAAATTCAGTTCATTTCACAGACTTGGTGTTTTTTTCTCCAGCCTAGAAATTGCTATACCTTTAGGAATGTCTTTCAAGCTAATAGTATTATCCTACATAAGATGATGCCACTTCTTTTTTCATCCTGAGTATCTTTTGAAAATCTGTTCCTCAGCTGGACTACATTGAAGTTGAATTGTTTGCTTCAATTTCAGCACATATTACATTTATTTTATATACATTATATGTAGGTACAGTGACAGATCTCACTGTCTTGTGTATTTAACTACTACTAAGATTCAAGTATCTCTTCTGTTAAAGTTTTCTATTGTTTCAAAGAACTCCTTTGAATCTTTTAACTATATAACTATCTCAAGGTCACTTCAGTAGTTTTTCAATATTTCTCCCCACAGGACTTTTTCAAAGAGCAATAGCTCAAAGCGGAACAGCTCTCTCCAGCTGGGCAGTTAGTTTTCAGCCTGCAAAATATGCCAGGATGTTGGCTACAAAAGTTGGTTGCAACATGTCAGACACTGTAGAACTGGTAGAATGTCTACAGAAGAAGCCTTATAGAGAACTTGTTGACCAGGACATTCAACCAGCAAGATACCACATAGCCTTCGGACCAGTAATTGATGGCGATGTGATACCAGATGATCCCCAGATATTGATGGAACAAGGAGAATTCCTCAATTATGACATCATGTTGGGAGTTAACCAAGGCGAAGGGTTAAAATTTGTTGAAAATATTGTGGATAGCGAAGATGGCATATCGGCTAGTGATTTTGACTTTGCAGTTTCTAATTTTGTCGATAATTTATATGGATACCCTGAAGGCAAAGATATATTGAGGGAAACTATTAAATTTATGTACACGGACTGGGCAGATCGACACAACCCTGAGACCAGAAGAAAAACACTGCTGGCTTTGTTTACTGATCACCAGTGGGTTGCACCAGCAGTGGCTACAGCAGATCTTCACTCAAATTTTGGATCGCCTACATATTTCTATGCCTTCTACCATCATTGCCAGACAGATCAGGTACCTGCATGGGCAGATGCAGCCCATGGGGATGAGGTTCCTTATGTACTAGGAATCCCCATGATTGGTCCTACTGAATTATTTCCTTGTAATTTCTCAAAAAATGATGTCATGCTAAGTGCAGTGGTGATGACATACTGGACAAACTTTGCAAAAACTGGGTGAGTACCAGATAATGAATAATCTTCTATCCAAACTCAGGATATAATGATGCAGTGCTTTTCCTTGGTTATCTTCCTTTGTAATGCCTCCATATTTACAGGATGAATAAGAGATTAAGCATTGGGTTGGATATTTATGTTTAATGTAATGTTCCTCAGTTCACATACATATTCTAGCAAAAGGAGGGTAAAAAATATCTTTGTAAACATGCGTGAAGAAGTTAAAAAATGTTTACACAAAAATAATTAAAGTATCCCCAGAAAAGTGCAAAACTAAAGATTTAGCATATGTGTATAGTTTAAAATTGTTATATTAGTAACTGACATAACCAGCACTGATAATATTTTAATCCCTTGAATATTGCATCAAATATAATACACCTTATTTTAATATTGTATTTCATCTTAAATTGACTCTTCTGACCATAAACTGTGTGATTTCAAATGTGAAAAATATTGTTATTTTCATTAATTCTGCTTTCAGTGATAGTTCAAAACACTTATTTTACCTTCAACCGTTGGACTCTATGTCACTGCGTGTTACAGAGTTATGCCCTGCCATGGTCTTTCACCTTATTATTAGGAAATAAAATCCTGCTCTGTCCAAAGGCAGACTTGAAAATTAAGTATAAAATGTTAATGATGATAATTTTATAATTCCTTTTGAAATACTTTGTAACACTGGTGATTATTTTTTTTGTAGTGACCCAAATCAACCAGTGCCGCAAGATACAAAATTCATCCATACAAAACCAAATCGTTTTGAAGAAGTAGCATGGACCAGATATTCTCAGAAAGACCAACTATATCTTCACATTGGATTAAAACCACGAGTTAAAGAACATTATAGGGCCAATAAAGTGAACCTTTGGTTGGAACTGGTACCTCATCTGCACAATCTTAACGACATTTCACAGTATACCTCTACCACAACTAAAGTGCCATCAACTGATAATACTTTCAGACCAACAAGGAAAAATTCTGTTTCTGTTACTTCAGCCTTTCCTACAGCCAAACAAGATGATCCCAAACAACAACCAAGCCCGTTTTCAGTGGATCAAAGGGACTATTCAACAGAATTAAGTGTTACTATTGCAGTTGGTGCATCTTTGCTGTTCCTGAACATTTTGGCCTTTGCAGCATTGTACTACAAAAAAGACAAGCGGAGACATGATGTTCATAGGAGATGTAGCCCACAACGTACAACTACCAATGATCTTACCCATGCACAAGAAGAGGAGATAATGTCCCTCCAAATGAAGCACACTGACTTGGATCATGAATGTGAGTCCATCCATCCACATGAGGTGGTTCTTAGGACCGCCTGTCCCCCAGACTACACGCTAGCTATGAGAAGGTCTCCTGATGATATTCCCTTAATGACACCCAACACCATCACAATGATCCCCAACACTATACCAGGGATTCAACCCCTACACACATTCAATACATTTACTGGAGGACAGAACAATACTCTGCCCCATCCTCATCCCCACCCCCATTCACACTCAACAACCAGGGTATAGCCAGACAAGACGAAACAAACTTTATTTTTTGATGGATTACAGTAGGTGATATTACTGAAGATTACTTGGCTTTCAACCTACAAGACTCTTACTATTTAAATATGGAGGAATATTATGTGAATATACATATCAAGAACTTTTGGGGTTTTGAAAAAAAATGAATTGTACATATATCAAATGAACTTAAGAAACAAACAAACAAAAAAAAGGAAAAAACCACAAAAAACCTGCTTGAAGCAGTTGTCCTGAATGATACTTTTTCATTCACATTCAAGTATTAATTTTTTTGAAGATTTAAGTTACATAATGGAATTAGGCATGTGCAACACAAACAGGAAAGAACTATGACTGAAAATTTTTAAAAACCTATAAATATGCACAAGGGACACACTAATGGAATGTCAGATAATTTTCACCAATTTTTATTTGGACCTGTTTTATTGTGTAGACCATATTTACATATTTGAATAAGTACACAAAGCACCAATGCTGTTAAGGCCTTAGAAAGGGGCTCATGCTGAAATCTGCCAGTCAAAGAAGTTTTACAGCCTGGCAGGTACAACATTATCACATAAGTGCTGTCAGTATAAAAGTTGTGGGAATAAAGGAAACTGGATATTTTTAGCACGATGTGCATGATAATTTATATGCTTGGTGGCTGTGCTGCTGATTAAGCCGTAATTAAAATTTTTCTCATCCCTTTGGAGTTTTTATTAGAAGCTTTCTCCATCAATTGGCACAACCTAAAGAAGTTTTTTAAAGGGGCAAAAGTAATTACAGTAAAATATTTCATGGTAGCTTCAGAAATAAAAGGAATAGCAACAGTTCTTAAAAGTATTTATGGCATTCTAGGTATGCAGTGGTGAACCCTCATTGATATGGAACCCAGAGAGAAAATCTGTATTATTAATGTTCTTTTCCACCTAAATAATTTCTAACTTTAACATAACTATAACTTTATTGGAATTTCCTTTGATGACAGACTTATAATTTTCTGTGAATTAGTTACAATATGTTTAGTTCAAATTGGTAAGGTAAAGTGTGTCCAAAAACTTGACTGCAATGCTGTTTTGCAATATAAAATTGCCCCAATATTACCACTCTGATCACACCTTTCAGTTTATTGTTTGAACTCATGTTGCATGTTACAAAGTTTACTTATAATACTTTTATATACAGTTAATTCCCTTTTTGCTATACATTAGCTTTGCCATTCAAATTAATTCTATAGACCAGATGGCAACAGTGTAGAAAATGAGTGTATGTGAAGAATATGGAGAGAGCCAACAATAGAAAATTTTAAAAATCTGGATACTACATATGTTTGTGTGATTTGAAATGAATGTTCTAAAATCACAAGAAATTTTTCATTCCCCTGTTGTTTTGCAGTAATTATATACCATGGTCCTTTAAAAATGTTTGTATATGTAATCAGATGTACATTTATATAAAAGAAATAATTGAGATGGACTTAAGAGCACATCCCTGATAAATACTTTCTCTCTTACCTGTACTATATTTCTATTAGACTAAAGTTATGTGATTTTTTTTTACATTTTTTCAAATTACTAGCAATTTTGATAGTTTGTAAGATAACGCAAAGAACTTTCTCTGACAAACTAACTGCAGTAACAGAAACATTTCTTTTCAGTTACTCTTTTTCAAGAATGAAAGCTTATTACACACAAAAATTGTATACTACTTGATGGAAAATTTCTTTGTACTTCTTGGCCATATTACTGGTCACTGAGTGAAATAAAGATAATCTGGATAACGAATATTATTCCAATGCTAAGAGACCTGATCTTTGCTCATTAAAGAGCTAAAATGTTTATTGCTGTTTTGTCATTTTTTTAATGAAGTAATGGTAACTGTCTCAAATAAAGAGTAATATCTAAAGACCAGTCTGGTTTTTGAAGACATGCAAATGCCTTCTACAACTAATACAACTGCATATTTATGGGCCAGTCCCATCTACAACCATTTCTTACAGAAATACTGACATTGTGACTTTACGATGTCATGGTTTTCAGGAATAAGATAAAAATGCAAATACAGACACCAAAAAAAGCTCCAAGGAACAGGCCTAATTGAAATAAATCTGCAGTATTCTGTGACAGGGAAAAAAATCACCTACGTTTCATTTGGGTGATTGAAATGTCATAAATGTTTGGTAGGAAGTGCAAAGTGTGTTTGCTAACATCAAGCACAAACGTTAAAAGTGAAGCTGAAAGTGAAATAAAGTACTGCAATTTCACGAATTTTATTTGGCTATTTAAAAAAAAAAAAAGAAATAAATCAAAGTATTTAATTGAAAAGCATTTTATTGTCCCCAGTTTTAAATAGAGCTCTTTTGGTAGAAGCATAAAAAATGGTCTTCAAAATCCATGGTGGTCTGTGTGCAATTTCTGCCTGATGTGGTTGTGCTTTTAGACTGTGACCTGCCAATGTAAACCAATAAAAATAATTGTCTGCCATCTGATAATTACTGTTTAATAGGAAGACTGTATTTTGCTATGTTGATGAAACAAAACAAAAAATACAAAAAACATTGATGGCCATAAAACAAGATATTCATGAAATATGATTTTATGTGCTTTTTTTAACTTTATCAAAACCAAAATAACTTTCTACTTTAGTTTATTTGTGGCCATATATCTATATATCTCTCTATATACAGTATCTGGTAATTGTTTACTTTTATTAGTTACAAAATAAATGATTTAGGTAAACCAAGCATGACACTACACTTTTTTTCTGTCAGCCATCAGTATTCAAAATGTGAAAGATGAAGGTAACAACACAAATTTTATCACTCCTGTCTAGAAAAAAGAACCAAGTCCATTCCTGTGATGCAGACACTGTGAATGATGTTTTAGTGGTTACTTTACAACTACTTTACAGCAGCTGGCTTTCCAAAAGTAAGACGGTATCCCACGTTTTAATATATCATTAAGAAAGATCAAGAGCTGTTTTAAAACTGAAAGAAAATAAAACTATAGGAAATTGTTTTGTAATATCTTCATAATGCTTCATGGAATATAAATTTGTTCTTTTTAAATTATTAATCTGTTTGATTTGTTTTCCACGGTAACCTACAAGAAAGCAAACTTGAATGTGATATTTAGTTTCTTGTATCATCCTTGGACCAGATTTCCAATAAAATTAGGATATCAGTCAGTCTTTCAAAGGTCAGTAAAATATGAAAAAGCCTGCATTTATTGTTTTCACACTTTTGTAAATATCTCTGCAGACTTTTTAAGAAAATGTATTCTACCATTTTGAGAAAAAAATAACAATGGAATCATTGTCTCGTTTATCTATGAAAATTACAGGCAATATAATGTGCTGTGATGACATTTTTAGGAGAAATAAAGAAGATAAAAACACATTTTGCTCAATGTTATCTCAGTTGGTTATACGTGGAATTCTCCACCCGCTGAAGCCTTACAGGGCATGGATGAACTACCTGAATATAAAGTTCCATAGAAAAATGTAGTTATTGTTTTTACTGTCTGTACTAAATGTGGTTTCCTATGTCGCAAAACTTTAATTATTGGATATTTTGGTTATTGAAATATCCTGAAAACTGGATGAATACAGGTCTACAAAAAAAACATGTTACAGTTTTAAAAGACACCACTGCACAGAAAACACTAGAATTTCTGTTGCCAACTTCACTAAGAGATGAAACAGCTGAGTTCCTTGGTACCTGTCAAACATCATGGTATTCCTTTGATGTTTGTACGTCGTTGTTTTTTTTCCTGTGATTGTTAGTTTAAAATATTGGCCTTCCCCCCACACTCTGTTCTAGTAATGAACTGTTACAGATGATCGCTTTTTAATGTAAGCGAACATTAGATAATTTAATTACTATTGTGAAAATGTGCTCCCAAATAAATTAGACTAATGGGAAATTCCCTGCAGAGGTTTTGTTATTTTTCTTTCAGAGCTCTCGTCAAAATATCTGTTGCATCAGGTTTGCTTTTTTCGTTGTGTAAGCTAAGGGACCTTCTTGAAATAACATTAGAAATCTTTTTCTAGTTGAAATAACAACACTATAAGATTAAGATGTCCTTCTGAGGCCTCCAAATAAACAGGAACAATTTGAAATGGTGAAGGAGCTTTTACTCCAAACATTCTAATTTGATTTAATTCTGGCATATCAATGCATTTGTATGCAGACCAGAGATGAGTGGCATTTGATAAGGAATTCGAAAGAACTAAACAACTACACAGCAGGTTCAATGAGTTAACCACCAGCCCTACGCAAAGTCCCTTTTCTCTTAGTTTCTGTTAATGCTATTGGGTAATTGATTTCTTTTTTACAGATTCAGTAAAAACTTAACTTTGCAAAATGGGAAATGGTTAGAACAAAGTAATGAACTTTATCTGGTGGAAAATGTTTTGGAAAAAAATGTTGAGAATCACCTAGGAAGCATAGATTTTATTTGCAACCTGGCTTCGTTCCTTTTTGTTGATATTATAGTTCTCAATATTTCATACACATGGAAAACTATAATTTCATTAACAGGCTTTTGTTGGTAAAAGGAATTTAATATTGTATGTAAATAGTGGATTAAAGCCTGTTCAAAGTTTCTCCTCCTTTTGAGATGAATGAAAAATCTCATTGAAGAGCAACAAATTTGTACAAGTAAATTTCATACAGTATCTTGAAATGTTCTTTTTTCTTTTATTTGAAGATAAAAGTACCATCACATCAGCAAAAGCTGTGTAAGTATTTGTTTGTCACAGAAAATACCCTCTTGTATATACATGCATCTTTCTCTCCTTGTGCATTACTGCAGCCAATAGGGATTTCAAAAAACATGAGTAAACACAGAATTTTACCTTTATGCACTGTGCAAATTCAACTCAAAGGTAAATGCAAGTGTTCAGTGTAGAGGTAACACCAGCACCTCATTCTGCATTCTCCACTGTTATTGACCAGATGCTCAGCCGATGACATTTTTTTAGCACCAGCTGAATTAGTATTTGTTATAGGGCCATTGAAATCAATGAAGCCCTGACAATTTACACCAGGTATTGATCTGCTTCCGGACCTTTATTGTTCATCATGGCTCATCTCACCTTCCAATTTTGCATATCTTCTCGCATACATGAATGCCCACTCACAGAAATTAGTACAACTACCTCATTTATGAGCACTATTGGGCACTAAAACGTGCTTTAAAATATGCTTAGTGTTATTGATATATAAATCCAACATTCAGAACAATATTCCTCTATATATATATATAAAAAAGATCCCTGGAATTATACATACACAATGGTTTGTACCACAATTTGCAGCATTAACATGCTATAGTAAGTTTTATGACAAAATCTTTTCCAAAGAAAAGAACATTCAGTTCTGTCTGATCTTCAAATCTGTATGTTGACCTATATGTCAAAGACACAATGACACTTCACAGCAGTTGTAAGCCTGTTCTACTCTGCTCCGTTCTGGAAGGGAAGAGACATACAACTGAGCCACACACTGTAAATTCAGGACTGAAATAGCTGGATTTTCTGTGTTATCTGAATTCTCCCCTCTCAGTGTCAGCAATACCAGGCACTCAGCATTTATGAGATTAGCTCTAGAATGATGCCATTTAAAAGAATTATAAATTTGGAGTTCCTCAGTCTATAGGGTTGGATAGTTAGTATTCAAGTTTTATGCTTCACAGCTATAAGAGCTAGTAACTTGTTTTGAAATAGAAGTTTAAAGTGCTATCAACGAGCATGAAGCTGAATTAACACAACACTTATGAAAGATTATGTGAACTTTAACTGTGTTATATAAAAAAAAGACAAATTTTGCATATAGTGATTTTGTTCAGTTGCTGTGGAAGATAATGAGAATTTCACTACTGACATTACTGAAAGAAGAATCAGTTCAGAAATCTGTACGATCTCCTGTGAGGTTCATATAGAAGTTAAACAGCTATGACAATAGCTTCTAAGAGCCTTTGCATGTTTCCAAACCTCCCTGAGCTACTTATCTCTCTGTACTTCTGCAAAGAGGAATGTGCATGTTCAGGTATCCACATGAGATGGATGGTCACAGGTCAGTTCTTTCCAAAAAGACAAGTCATTGTGATAGCTCGAGGTCAAACCTCAGGTAATATATGTTATTTTTCAGCAAGGCTTTTGAATTTGGTCACAGAACTGGGTCAGTGGGACCACGTGGCTCTGGGCTGGAGTGTAATTGTTATCTCCTGGGTGTGAAAGGCAGAAAACTTGTGACTGCAAAGCAGTCATTGGCCACACCGAGTGCAATATACTTGATATAAACTTTCCATGGAATAAAATGAAAAGTGAGTCAGAACCTTCTGGCAGAAGGCAGTTTGGAAGAGGGAGATGTATGAGATGCCTAATTTATCCATTAATTTGTAGAAACAAGTTCAGCAGTAATTTAAAGCAATTAGGACCATATGAAAGGTTCTAAAAATAACATACTATTCAGTTGTTGACAAATCCATTTTCAGAAGAAGTCATGCAATATCTTACTGATTGATGATAAAGATATGGTTGTACAGTGTTGCTTTTCCTACTTTTCACAAAGTTACTCCTATGTAGAGGTGAAATCTGGCAGATGAATAAGCAGATGAATAAATTTTGCTCTCCTTTGCATACAGGTAAGTCTAGAATAATTTCATGAAAGGGGAAATGTACACCTTCACTAAAAAAAAAGGTAAGTAACATCCAAAACAAATTACTCTTGGACAACTAGTTGAGATTCCCATGTTAAACTATGTGCTGCTTTTTTTCTTTAACATTCACCAGTTTGCTATAAATATATTTTTCTCTCCCCAGTAAGTAACTGGAGTGTACCATGAGAGTTCTGTTGCCTCTGTCTATGCTACAGCTGTCCCATGGAGCTAAGCTCCTGCTGACCCGGCTGCAGTAAAGACCAAAATTTCCATTGAGAAAAATTTCCTGAGAAAAATGAGAACCTTCCTCAGCAGAAGGAAATGAATTAACAGGTGTGGAGCATCAAACCAAATTTTTTGTTCTTTTATAACTTAAACCAGCCTCTTTCTCTTTTTTTTAAAGAGTAGGAGGAGGACTTCATTGTTTGGGTATGACTATAGGAGGTGTGTTTGCTGAAGATTTCTGGCTGGATGTAGAAGGCTGTCAGGATGAAATTCTTCTTCCCTAAATTTAACAATCAATATCAGGTATCTAGTGTAAGGAAGCTGGTAGGTCTTACCTGAAGTTAGTAAGAGGGGAAATGTTAGTATTGGATAAGTCATAGCCTACTAGTGCCTGGTTTTCCCTATTGTCTAAAAGGGAACCAGAGAAGGTTAAAAATAACTCATGCTGTCCTTTCTGTCCTTCAAATACACTTAACTATGACAGCCTGAAGTCTTTTTATGAGATAAAGCATTTTTTATATATGTGTGTGTGCTTTTGATAATTATTTTTGTTACTTATATAGATCAGAATGATAGCTTTTCACATCCATTGTTTGTTTTATTACCATAGTGCCTCTGGCTAAGGAAGTAAGACCAGCAGTGGTAAGAATTAAATAGCAAAGGGTCTGAGGCAGTATGAAATAACAAGCAATATTCACTTTACATTTAAGCCCTTTAGCATGGAACCTTTCCAATGGTAAGTGTAGCTAAGATTGGAGCATGTTGCATAAGGCTTCTATAGCTCAGAAGGCATTCTAGAATGGATTCTGCCTTGGGATAGATAGATGGGCTGGATATTTTCTTCTTATTTCTTCTCTTTAAATAGCTCCAAGATTCTTAACAGATAAGACACAGTTATGTGGTTTAGAAGAACTGCTAGTTCCACAACATTATTTTATTCCATGTGATATTACTTCATGAGAGGCGGTTTTCATTAGGAGTGAGGTAGCAAAGTGGAAATGCAGAACAGAGAAATGCCATGGGGGAGAGATAGCAGGGAATAAGAGCTGAAAGAAAAAGATCAGCCCAGAGGAGTGAATTCTGGGGATCAAATCACTACTGAGCAGTCTGGCACAGAAGCAGAAACAGAGGCTTCTTGTAGCACTCCGTAAGACTGCTGTGTTTTACCAGTTTGAGCTTCCTTGATCAAGTAGGCTGATTCTTCTCAGAAGTTAGCATGGGTTTAGATGCGTTTAACACACAATAGCTGTATTTAACAAAAAAAGACTGGCTGGCTGTTCTGGTGCAGTCAGGTCTTTTTTTATGTAGTCAGACATTACTGTCTCCTAGTTTTAAGAGTGTTTGTAGGCTTCAAACCTTTGTCTAAGGACTGTAAAAGATGGTAGAAACAGCAAGAGTTCAAATGTGAAAAGGATAAGAGTTATATTTTCAAAAACTGCCCAGAAGCAAAGGCGATTTTATTAGTTGTAAGCAGCATAACAAATTATTTCTGTCAGCTTAGCAGCCTCTAGTTACAATGACACAGTGAGTTGCACTGTTTTAACCTATGTTGAGCATGAAGATGTACAATAGATGGATTGATGTCAGGCACGTGAAGAAGGGTTTATATGAGTATTTTTAGACTTCCGTGTGGTCTCTGACATCTCTTTGACAAGCATTTAAGACCATAAGATTTATAAAAGCATGCTTTAGAGCTATACCTCATGTAAATAATTGTAAACTTACTTTAACTGGAGAGAGGGCACTGATTGTTGACTTTTAAATCATTAGTATTACGAAGAGAAACATGGAGGAGTTCGATGAATGCCTTGGCTGCATTTGTTCAAAGCTCTGAATCCCATGCTGCGTGTTGCATCAGAATAACCAAAAAACTGAAAACAAACAGAACAAATTGGATAAAACTGATAGCAATATTTGCCACACACTGAGGTCAAAAATGTGTAAAAGCTGACAGATATTGATGGTTTCATTGCCTAAGAAAGTACTAAACATTATCCATTTAGAGGAGAGATCAATATGAAAAGCACCAGCTAATAGGGACTACCTATGGTGCAATCAGCATCAAGTTCACGTCCATCCTGTTGATCTATAAGGCTTGTATAAAACTTTTTTCAGATCAGAGGTCAAAGCTGGAAAATTCTGAATTTTCAAATAAAGCTGTGAACGCTTGTGAGACTCATCAACTATAACAGCATCCAGGAACTCCTTATTTATTTGAAGAATTTGCCAAGACATTGTCATCCAGTTAACCTAGATACCAGACATCGCAGACTTTGGTTTACGGTAACATTGTTTGGATTAAAGGTTGGTATGATTACATTTGGTTCACATCTGTTCAGCCAAAAAGAAGCTTTTTTGGTGCTATGACTTTTACCTATATGTCCCTAGCTTCAGTCTTGCATTATATGTGGCATTTCTGATGAGGAGATGCAGGGAGTTTGTGCAGCATGCTTACCTGTATATTAGCTTTGTTTGGCTTTCACAAAGTTAAGAGCACTTCTAGGAAATTGGAAATATTTTGTCTTTCATCTTTGACAACAGAAATTTTCCTGCTGGCATCCAGTTAGTTTCTGCAATTAGATTTGCATTAATATCTACTCTCTTTTGTCCCTTCATTCTTATAGGTATTATGCTAATGAAACAAGAAATCTTGAATGTTCTTGTTCAGCTTTTGAGTTTAAAAATGTCTTTGCCTTGTTGATGTTAGTGACACATAATCCTAGGATGTTATGAGGCTGTAACATTTTAAGTTGCCTATTGCAAGTCACACTGGAATACCACAGTATTGGTAGTGTGAAACAATCATTCATCTTTAGGCACTGGAAAGATGTCTCTTTGCAGGCTCACAGGGTAAGTAGGTGTAGCCCAGCTGACTCCATTAGGAACCCTTCCACAGGGCATTTGCAACCATCAGATGGAAATCCAGCAGTAGGGAGCAACCCGAGAGCTTATTTCAGGTTATAATCACTGTCACGATGGTAATGGACCTAGATTCACAGTCTGATGTGTTAAGGAAATAGAAACAGCAAATTAAATCTTGGTAAAATCTTAAGAAAAAAAACAAGCAAATGTTTTCTGAGGTTCAAATTTTAATCCGAACCGTTGGCTTGCTGATGACCTTAACTCACAGGTGTTAAAAGAGACGCGCTGAGTTTTGCTGCATGCGAGGTGACTGACAGTAGCCAGGGTATTCAGGTGCTTGTTTCCAAACTAGAGCACATCTGTAGATATTTCTTCAGCTTTATCATATTTGTCAGTCCACAAGCCCTCAGGTAGGTGCTGAGCTTACACTGCTTGAATGTTCATCTTGGATTTATGTTTCTATGGTCAGAGCCAGGTCATGAGTAGAGAGAACTGATCATACTATAAGGAGCTGAACTTGGAATTCGCAAACTGGAAATCTTTGGCACTGAGTATAGCAAACTGCATAGGACAAGCTGCATTTCTATAATGTGAAATCATTTCTAAGATGTGATCAGCTAGAGGCAGTTGTATAGAAAAAATAAAAGTTGAACTAAGACTCAAAGAGAGAGAAACGCCATAATAATTTCACTAATCATTTGTTTCTGGGTTTAAACAAAACAAACTAAACCAAGCAAATTTTCACATTCATTTTTCAGAATTATTTCAAAACCATATTACTGTTACTATTCTGAACAAATTAGTTTTATTTCATCTGTCTTCAGAAACAAAAAGAAAGAATAGCAATGAAATACTATGGTCTGTAATCTCACCGTTTACCATATGCAAGACTGAGATGCCTAAGCACGAGGTATCTCCTCCAACACCTACAAGCTCACTCAGCTGTAACATCGACAAGTAGCAAACTCGGAGCTGCTTTGAATTAAACTGACAGTCCTGTGAGACATCATGTTCCATCCACTGGAGTTTATGCAACATGATGGTGCACGTGAACTGGGCAAGGGTCGTGAGGGGACAGCTGTGCTTGCCCTTTCTGATTGCTATTCAGTGATCCACAAACAGTGGGTGGGACAAGAATAGCACAACCCCATTCTCACTTCTTTACATGTGGTCCCTCTTACTTGCCCTGAGAAACCATAACAGCATGAGCTTGTGCCCAATTAGGCAAGAGTTAAAAAACAGTAATTAAAAATACTAACATTTTATTTTAGAAAGTGGAGGCAGACTGAAATAATCCAGAGCAGACAGCAGGGTCAACAGCAGGCATGGTCTGTAAATTGACTCTGTCTGGTGTGAGCAAACTAGGTAACTGCTGATTAGGCAGGTCTTATGATGTGCCTTTTGTGAAAACAAATTCAGGCTGCAGCCTTCCACACACAGTACAGCTGCTGATGGGCTGTTACTTAAAGGTCTGGGAAGGCAGCTTGCAGATCCCAGGCTTGTCAGAAAAAAAAACAGCAGGAGGGGGCACAAATAATGAAAACAAATGTACATTGAGAACTGGACGGGTAACGTTGGTGCAGAAGTTAACAGTGTGAAGTGCCCTGAAATGTATTGCAGAAAACTGTGTAAAGTCAAAGCTGACCCAGGACACTGAAATAGCTTCTGTGTATTTATTACTTGCTGTGCTTGGGTCCCGATGGGGCAAGCAGTATCAGTTACGCTTTTCTTCCCCTATGCAGGGTGTCACATTTTTAAGATGCTGCCTATCCTTGGAGAAAGAGACTGCAAAATTGCACTGTACAGCTGGCTGTAAGGGGAACAAAAAGCAGCAGCTAGTGATGGTCATGAAGGGAGATGCTCAAGTGCATTGACAAGCATCACTGCCAGCTGGAGCAGTGCTGATGTGCAAAGTGCAGGTCAGCACCAGAGCTGGTGGCAGTGGCAGCGGTGGTGGGTGTTCAAAATATTCCTTTAAGCCCTAGCGACCACACAATTTTTTCCTTTTGTTCAGTATGAAGATGGTTTTCAGACAGTGTTTAATGAATCACTTCTCTTACAAATGAGTAGCAGAAAACATCCTTTAATCAACAGAACCCTGTCATTGCTGTTGATAACAGTATTTTTCACAGGTGGTTTTTTTTTAAAAAAAAATCTTCTTTCCAGCTGTCGCATATGCACAGTTCTAAAAATAGCTGAGAATTTGGAAGCCATTTTATGGGGTTTTAGGCTTTAAAGAACTTTCTGAATGGGAGATGGGACTGTATAGAAAAAAGGCAGTAAGAGGGGTCAATAGGCTGATTTACTTCTTGTGAGTATGAGACCTCGGTCTAGCATTAAGAATAATTCTTATTGTTGTTATTTAATTCCTGGTTGCAGGTACCAATTTAACAAAAAAAAACAAAACCCAAGAACTGTAGGAAAATCTGTAATTATTACTTGACCTACTCTGCAAAAGGCAGTCACTGTGATTTTACATGCAGTTGCAGAGGCAGCTGTTTATCTAATGAGCTTTGGAAGACCAGCTCTACTAGCCTAGCAGCTCTGAGAAACAGAGAATCATGGCAGAAGTGGCATTGATGTTTCAATAAGTGACATTCTTTCCTCTGATTCAGCACGAACAAAATACCATGGAAGACAGCTGGAAGTGCGAGGAGGCACCACTTTTTAATAAGGCTTAAAGCCAGTACTTATTGTCTCATTAAGGATGAAAGATTTTCTAGAGCACAGATGCTGAATATGTGTATGTGATCATAGACTTCAAGAAATCTATGAAAGATCTTTATCGTGTTGTGCCAGAAAGTCATGGCTGTTTTCACCCTTTGTGTTTAAGCCTCTAGTCAAGCTTACGCTTCTGGTGGTCTCAGTATTATGCTGCCAAAAGCCGAACCCTAGAAAAATGTCCATAATCGGGTTTAGTCAAGGAGAAATTATAAGTTGGAATTAAAGCTACGTTTCCCATTTGGCTTTGTTCTGATCTACAGCTGTTCTCACAGTACAGTTAAAAATAAAATCACCTCTTTCCTTTTCTAGCTGCTGTCATAACTGTCATTTCCCACCAGATGCCCTAACTTCCCACTGTGCCCTGCTGGTTCTGCTGCCCCTGTTGTCTCTCAGTCCAAAGAGTTTCTGAACAAGAGACAAGCTTTTATGGAGCCTGGCAAAACTTCAGAAGGGAAAAGGAAAAATCAATACTGCTTCAAAGCAAAGTCTTTGCTTCAGTGAATGTGACATTTGCCCTTTCTTCACTAGTGGGAAAAACAAGGACACTTACATTGGCAAAGGAAATAGAATGAACAACAACAGAGAGACCTTCCAGGTTTAACATGTAAAGGGAAATAACTTTATAGTCATTGTCCTTATTTGGTGACATCAGAAGAAAGGTATAGAGTGTCAGGTGGTGCCGTCTGGGAATGAAATGGAAAGTAACACAAAGTCATAGAGAAGAGTTGAAGGAATTTGGAACAAGTGATAATGGACTCTGCTGAAGAGACGAAGGTGTGACACAAGGTCAGGTCCATTGCTGTAGAATCAAATCGGCTATAAAATATCACCTGCAAAGGTGGGCTGTAATATTAAAAGGGCTTTCCAGTAGATTTTCCACTATTTTGAGTTTCATGGTGACAGAACCTCATGCTAATGAACAGCTTCCTAGTAAGGGCAAAGCAGGTCAGAAATTTTCAACATAAGTTGAAAATGCCAATTAAGGAAATTTCTGCCAAATCAAAACAACTCTGAAAATCTCTCACTGATGCTTTTGGACAATTTACAAAAATATAAACTAAAAATGTAAACCCTACATGTCTGCTTTAATTATTTTTCATGCTCAAGTTTTCATTAATGTCATTTTCATTGAATTTTGGCTGAGTTTTTTTTTGTACCTAGTTCCTTTTTCTCCCCAGAACTACATGGCTGTTCCAAGGTCTCAATTTCATTCTGTTTTGACTGTGTTACTTCTTAGCTAGTTTTCCAAGTTGTTTTGTTTTGAAGTTTCTACTTTTGTGTCATTCTTCACAAGAAACTTTGTGGAGCTCTTTCTTTCAGTATAACATGCATTGTTTTGGTAGACTTTGTAATTGTTTGAAAATAGCCTTTTGTAAAGGAAGTCTTTTCTTTGAGTGGAGCTGTGCCTTCAGTTGCAGCTGCCACTAGCTTTGTTATAGTTTCTGTCCTGTGCAGTGGACAATTTGCAGCATGTAACTTCCCTTGCTGAGGGGGAATCCTGGGTCAGCTGCTGCTGTTGCAATCATGTAACAGAGCAGACCTCATCCTTGGTGAATCAAACAGTACGAGTTCTCAGGAGCAGAGTCATAGTGTAGCAGGACAGTCATGTACTCATACTCTGACCCCTGTAGTTGTGCTGGGTGAGAGTTCTGCAGCTACAAGAATCAATAAAAATGTATTGATTTCTCCACGCCGTCTTAAAGCTTGTCTGCTCTTATCTCCAGTTTGCCAGCTGAAAAAGGAGACTGTAAAACCACAATTGTCTTAAGCTCTCTCCTTTTTCCTCCCTCATTCCATGCTTCTCACATAGGAGACCAAAATCTGTTTTTGACAGAGCCGTCTGATCAGGGAGCCCTCTTGCTGTATCACAGCATCCTACTCTATTAACACTCAGATTGTGAAAATAACTGCTTTTGAAGCTTTCTAAGAAAGGACCGGTGCAGGCAACTATTGCCCCAAAGGTTAAGGTAGAATGGTTTCTCTGGGGCTTAACTCATGCCTCTACATGCAAGCAATGATAGTGTAGGAAATGTAATGTACATGGAGAGCTCAGTACATCTCTGGATTCTCCAAATTCACACAAAGTTGCTTTTTCAGGGTTATTTCAACTCTCTTGACTGTTCAATGTTGTCTGCTCTTGGAAGAAGGTAGGTAGCCATCATTCATCTGAAGAACAGAGCAATGTCCTCTCCTGTTAAAACTATTTCAGTGGTAAAAATTAAGCAGATAAAGTAGTATTTTACAGTAATATTTAATTTCACAGAAACTGTCACCTAAAGCCATACTTGTCAAAAGCGAAGTGGGTAGATGTCTGCCTCTGGTACACATACGGATTACTTGAGAAGCTTGGCTGGAGATGGATGCAGCTGTTTGTCAGCTGTGTAGTCAGTCTTGGTTAAATCCCAAAGTCCTGATAAAACACATGCAGAAATGCAGATATAGAGCAATCAGATTGGAAAAGATTTACCCAGAAGATAAAAATACAAGGATCTGTAAACTGCCGAACATACTTTGATGTTTTCCATTATTTAATCAACTAGGTCAGCATTATCACTAAACAACCATGTTAGAGTGTTACAGAGCAACTAAAAATGTGACCAAAACCATCTTATAGCATTTGAAAGCATCAGACTTGGATGTCTTTCTTTCTATGGAGAACAAGGTTTTTAACAGTCACCTGTTCCCACTGAGGAGACCTTTGGCTGCACCAATTTTGATAAAAGTATGTGCAGTATGGCAGGTAAAACGGTTATGGCTGGCAGGTATTTGCGAGCACTGGTCAAATGACCAACTGCATATCTGCCAATATCTGTATTTAAATTGTTTGTTACTTAAGACAAAGCATTATTGGCATAAAATAGAAGTAGCCACTGCTTCCTGCTCTACCAGCTAAATGGTGAGGCAGGCTGGCTGACAAATGGCAAAATGCCATGTGTTTTACCTGACGTATTACCATTTATGACTTTCCCTACCTTCATGGTTTCAAGCACATAACTCATAGATTCACACTGTTAGGACTATTGTACGCAGGATGTTGAGGCATATTCTCATTCATAAAGTACTATTAACAGGCTCTGCAGCTGAGAACACAGGAAAAGGAAAAACTCCTATTATAGGTAGCTGGGAAGAGGAGTGGTAGGGTCCACAGATAGTGTCCTCTGGGGGCTCTCCAGTGCAGTAATGGTGAGGATGAAAAGGAAGATGATGATGGGTTTTGGCATGTTTTTTTTTTTTTCAATGGAATCACCTCATATTCCCTCTTTGGATGTTCCTCTTAGTGGCATGATTCCAGCAGTGTATGCTAATTTGACAGAAGTGTTGCACACTGGCCATAAGCTTTCAGTGCGCTTGTGTTCTTGGGTGTTATTTTAGTATTTAAAACACTAATAGTGCATAGTATACAAATACTGCTTTGTTGTGGGCTCTCTCTTAGTTGTCTCTAATATAAATGAACATCTACAAAATGAGGTATGAAAAGGTTGTGAGAAAAGCTTATTTTCACACCAGAGATAATAGTTTCCCATGATAACCTGCCGTATGACATCATTGGGGTTTGCAGGTGCAAGGCCATAAAAACAATAAACAAAGACTTGGGAACAACAGTGGGAAAACACTGCCTCAGTAGCTGATACGAAAAATTACAGAGCTGCAAAGAGCAGCCCCTTAGCGCTGCCGAGGCACTAAGGTACTGCGCAACAGGCCAAATTCATCTTTAGCATAAGCAAATGCGATCTCGTAGGGCTCAGTGTCTCATCTTGGCCTCAGATTTGAGCCATAGTCTTGCAATAAAGTATAACAGCATCATATTACACCAAGAAATACATGCAAGCCAATATATACTTTGGGTTTCACTCTAGACTTTTAAAATACAGTGTTTATTTGAAGGAGAAAGAATATAATCCTTCCTAAACTCCCTTCTCTTCCCTCCCAGACACATGGAAATCAGGTTTCCATAGCCCATAGATCACAAAGTCATGCTGAAGTACAGAAAATACAGCCCAATCAAGCTGGTAAAACATCCCAAATTTCAGAGCTGAAAGTCTCTAAATTAAGCGTGTTCTGTTGCTGACCTGCAGGCTGTTATAGCTCATGACTGTTTGCTCCAGCACCATGGTTGCTATGGCAATTCATATAGACAAAACCAGTAACCTTTCAGGATCCAACCAGGTAAAAAACTAGGATTTAAATTATACTCAGAAAAAAACCAGGAAGCTGATACAGAAGCCAAAGAATCAATATACTGTATTCGTGTGTCCAATACCATTTCAGAGGCAGACAGCTGCATTCTGTACAAGCTGCACATTCCCAGTGCCTTGCAACACACAGAGCACACTGCAGCAACCCTGACTTGGGAAAAAAAAAAGCCTCAAAAAACTCTTGTGAAATAACTGGGAAAAAGCAATAAATGTCTAAGCAGTCCCAGATACTGCCTACTTGGATGTTACTTTAAAAAAAAAGTCAGATGATGTTGTCTTAAAAGATAGACAAGATATTTTTCAGATTCTTTGAAGTGATGCTAAGAGGGAACATAAGCACCTGCAAATGACACATCTCTAAAAGCAGGAAGAGGAGCATGTGGATATGATGGGACCTATTGTATTTTCAGGATAGCAGGCTGGACCTTGTTTCCATTTAATTAGTGAATCCATCTCATTCATGTCCTAGGACAACAGTTCCTTAAGTTGCAATAAAATATGCATCTCAATACAAATGGAATTGGAAAAGACAACAGAATCGGCAGCAGCTATTTCTGTACAATTGTATAATCTTAGCTTTGTCATCTCCAGTAATGTGATATAAATAAGAGATTTATCAGATAGGGACCATAGATTTGGAGATTGGTCTGAGCTGCATCAAAAGAAGTGTGACCAGCAGGGAGGTGATTCTGCCCCTTTACTCTGCTCTCCTGACACCTCACCTGGAGTACTGCATTCAATTCGGGAATTCTCAGGGTAGGAAAGGCAGGAATCTGTTACAGTGAGTACAGAGGCCATGTAGAGGATCAAAGGGCTGTAGCACATCCTGTACAAAAATAGGCTGCAAGAGATGGGCTTGTTTAGACTAGAGAAGAGAAGGCTCTGGGGAGACCTTATAACAGACTTTCAGTACCTGAAGGGAGCGTACAGGGAAGCTGTGGAGGGGCTCTTTATCAGAAACATGAGATTTAGCTTAGATACTTGGAGGAATTTTTTTACTGAGAGGGTGGGGAGACACTGGAACAGGTTGTCCAGAGAAGTCATGGATGACCCATCCCTGGAGGAGTTCCACGCCAGGTTAGATGAGGCTTTGGGCAACTTCATCTATCAGAAGGTGTCCCTACCCACGGCAAGGGGGTTGGAGCGGGATGATTCTATGATTCCATGATTTATCCCATTAGAATTTTCTTGTATCTCTCACAAATGTTATTATAAAGTGCAAAATAACACCCTAAACAACAGATAAAAAATGTACCTGAATCTGCACCTCTAAGAAGGATTTTCAGTTCTTGACTTCTTTTTCCTCACCTGGAGGTACAAATGACCCAAAATGAGTGGCAGACAGGTACTCCCATCCTTCTCCCACAAGGTAGTTTGCAGAGCTTTCAGATGGGCCAAGCCAGAAATGCTGCAACTACAAGACTGTGGCATGAAATCTTCCTCATGGGGCACTACTAAAACCAGAAACAGTCACCCACAGCAAAGCTGCAAGCATTAAAGTGCGTCTGCCCTCATAAACTGTCATAACAGGACTTACCCTGATTGTACCAAGAATTCAATCGACCCAGCTTTACTGTTAAATTTGACGAGCATCGTTGCCGGGAAGAAGCAGCTGCATCTCCTGTCAGGTACAGCTCCTCCTTGCAAAGCAATCTGCTGGCACAACTTGGTACTGTAACATTTCATTCCTTGCCTTGCCTGCGCCTCTTCCTTCTCGGAGAGCTGCAGATAGACCAAGTAAATCAAAGGTATAAGAATTTATGAAACCCAAAGCAGCACTGGATTTTTTGGAGTGACATCATGATTGTATATGGGCACTAATAAAAGGCAAAGGTTCCCTGAAGCCGCAGGCTATAAAGTGTAGTAGAGCAATATGATTAAGACAGAGTTAAGCCATATTAAACTCTGAAGAAAAAGGCATTCCGTAGTGACATGTTAATAGATCCCAGGAAGGATTTGTTAATGGAGTGAAAATTGAGAAGGTCTTTGTAGGCAGCATTAAGGAAAAAGAAAATCTCTATTTATGGGTGAGATTCGCTGATGAGTGAGGTGGACAAGGCAAGAGCTCTGGGTAACCCAGGGCTGCCCACTGGGCTTGGAGGCAGGGTCACGGGGCTGCACCACCGGTCTGCACTGCCACACCTGATTTAGTTCTTTCTTCCCATCACACTGGGTACGTTTCTGAATAAAACCTTATGATTTGGGTCTATGAAGGCGGCTTGGGATGTAGTGATCTCCTGAAGACTTCTTCCAGAGTATGCCATAACACATATCCAAATAATGACTGTTTTTAAATTAAAAGACATTGCAGTTGGGCAATAGGTAAAAATTAAATGTGGTGTTGTCAAAGTCTGAACCTTGTAAGGACACTGAGCCTAGTAAAAAACTTCATCTGGCTGGTATGAGGTACTATAATTTACATTGATAGCCACCTGGAAGCAATTGTACAACGGGGAAAAAATGGCAGTAAAATGTTTGTCTTGGCCTGATCTCACTTTTGTGATCTCCTTTCCAAGCTGACATATTTGAAGCAACAAAAGTGACAATATTTCAGAGTACCCTTGCCTCTGAAAGGCAGAAAGCACCAGAACGAGTAATAGTGTTGCCTCTCTTATCATGAAAGGCTAATTTATTCTTGCTGCATTATTATAAAAGTTATCATACATTTTGTAACATGCTGAAAGCAGTGGGGGACCTTTACTTGGCCCTTCTTATATCTTTGGCTCAGCTTTATTTTTCTAATAAGTTACTTTTAGCCTCCTGTAATATTAAATAAAACCAGAGCAAAGGCACATAAATCTAGCACCTTTCTTCAAATCAGTTCATAATCTCTCCTGCAAGTGGTCAGCTTTGCATTACCTACCAAGCATTTCTAAAACCAACTTTTATCCCATGGCACTGAATTCCATGAATAAAATTTTTGGGGTGATATTCATATCTATGAAATTAAAACCTCCTGTTTGATTTCTAGCTTCCATGTCCACAGTCTTAACCCTAGGCTATTTCTTTTCTCTTCTGCCTTGTCTTGAAGCACCTAAGCTTCTCAGATTTTCATAAGAGTAACTCTAACCTGTGCTTCATTAACCACAAGAAAGTAGCATCATGGATTTTGGACAGGGCTTCAGAGAGGACTGGATGTTACTAGGGGTAATTGCACAGCTGCTGTTGTACCATCAGTTAGAATCCTTTTCTGCAAAAGAGGCTATCCTACGTGTTCAATGAAGGCGAGTGGTGAATATCAGTTGTGACAAGAATTAAGAAAGCAGCTGCCTGCACCTCAGCACTAGTGCTGCTGTGGCCCAGCCCTTCTGTGCTTCTGCTGGGATTTCTGCAAACGGTTTGTTATTTCAGACCTGAGGCTGAAAGGCACCATGGCCCAGCAGGATGCCAAGGAGCATGGAACCCAACTGATGCTTCAGTCACCCTTCATGCACTCAAGCCCCAGATCAGGCCCAGCAATAGGACTCCCCTCCTGCCCAAGTGTTTTCCATTTGGGAGCCAAAAACCAGGCTGAGCCCAGGTGATGCAGGCTCCTGTTAGGTAATTGCAGCCAGGTGTTTGTATTTAGGAGCCCGGGCTTATAAGAGGTACCAGCGTGAGGATCATTTGGCTTAGTCTGTGAGCATCAGCAATTGCAGCCTGGAAGCTAGGAGGAAGAATGTGCTGGTACTTGAGGGTATCCTTCCTGGAAAGAAACTTCCAGAAAGAGGTGGCAAAATCAGAGATGTGGAGTGAGAAGGGAAGAAGCAGGTGGATGGTAGAGGAGGAGCTGCAGCTCTGGGTCTCTAATCTCCTGGAAGGGCTTAAAATCATGAGGCATCAAGAATATCTTCAATTAAGGATGAAGATCCCTCCCCAGAGTGGAAGTGGGTATTTGATCATCTTTAGTGGAAGGCAGGAAGCATTTGTTATGGCTGTTTTACAGATATCTCTGAATGGATGTGTCTTGAGGTAGGGAATAAACTAGAGGAGATAGCAGAAGTGTAGCTGAGGAACCACAGTTGCTTGTAGGGCTTTACATGCTGCAAAGCAATATTATGAGTCAAAAAAAGGAATCTGGTATTGGAGTAAAGGGTTCTTTAAAAAAAAAAAAAAACCAAAACCAACATATCTTTCTGGTAATGTCCTACATGATAGGAAAATGTTTAAATGTGACTTTCTCAGGATACCTATGATCTTGATTATTGATTCAAGGTTTGCCCTATATATATATATTGTTCTACATTTTTTGTTGTTGTTTACTTCCCATGTTTTTGCTACAGTTGGCACTAAAATTTAAGGTATGTGAGATGGAACTGTCCTAGGGCTTTTTGCTTGTTATATGTTACAGAGCTTTCTTTTTTTGAGATTATTTCCATATTAATAACTACTTAGCATTTTCTTCTGGCTTTTGTTTTCCACAAGGAAATTATACCCCTTCTTTCCTTGTGGATGGTGGGGAGTGGCGTAGTTTTTGAGTAGGGAGGACTATTATTATTTTTATATTGGTACATATTTCTTCAGTGAGAACAGTTCTTCTTCCTAAAATATCTAGTTTCTGTTTAAACACAGTAAATCATGAAATCATGTATTTATCGTTCCTTTTTATTTTCTTAAAGGCATGATAGAGAGGAAAGCCATTTAGCAAATCAGGTATGAAACTAAGATCTATGTTTTAAGAGCTGCAGGGGAGTTGGAAGAAAATTGGCTCTTATGATGAAGCGTTATTCAGTCCATCACACATGTGAAGTCCAATTTTGCCCCTGAGGTGAAGAAATAGTACTCTTTTCCCCTTCGATGTAACCTTGGAATCCTCAGGATTTTCCTTGTGTGCATTACTGTACTACTTGGCAGTGCCTCTGACACACATAATGATTTTGGATATGCTAAACATGGTGGGGGCAATATATGTGTCTATTTGCAGAGCTAGGAAGGTAAGGGTAGTAGGAATAGAACAGGACAGTTATCTGGTCCTGCTTCCTCCACGCAGCTGCTCTTGACAATGGCAGAATGGGGGTTTTATTATTTGTTTTACTCTGGACCTCTATCAATTTTTGTTTCTCTTGATAAAGCTTAATAAAAATCAGTGGTGTTTGAGTTAAATTCTCTGTGGACATGGACTAGTCCAGAGGTCCTGAGCATTGTGCAAGATGTGTTTTAAGTATTAGGGAGTAATTGACACTTCTGTTTCACCCCAGTATCACCTGTGGTTTAGGTTTTTGTGGTTAGGACTACCTCATGCTCCTTAGCAGTGATTCAAGAGTAGAGTAAATTAGCCATTCAATTAAAAATGGAGAGACTAAGTAAGATCTAGTTATTTGAATGGGTGTATTGTTATAAGTATTTAATAAATACATCCCAAGAGGCAGGAATGGGTGTGTGATAGGCACTTTCCTGGGCAGAGCTTCAGCAAACAATCTTTTCAGTATCCTGGAAGAAATGAGCACTTTTGGAGGCCATGCAGAGCAAGAGGAGAGGGGGATGTGCTGCACAACATCTCTTCAGTATTTCCCTTCTTTCATGTACAGCTTATTACCTTTAGTGTCACTGTGATGTGTGAGAGTGACTCTGAGTGATGTTGATTGTGTGCTGTAGGAAGGATGAAGCTTGAATTCTCCTCTTTGACTTTCCAGCACATTTTTTTGGCACAGAGTAAGATTATTTTCTTGACTTTTCCTGTTCCTCTTCAGAGCACTCTAAGAATACTAACAACATTCTTGTTCCACTGTACTTTGCTGAGCACCAGGCTGCAAAATCCAGCTGGCACTTGTACAGAGTTTCATATGGAAAACTGTCCTGGCTTCCTCCTCTTAACCCTCTACATCCAGCCAAGTCATATTTTAAGATCTAAATTTAAAAATATGCAAGTATATATGCTGTTGTGTGGAGTTCTATAGTTGAGATTGATTTAAGGCTGTAGCTTGAAGTCAGAGGGCAAATCTTGTGAAAATACTGTTACTTTGCCCTGTAAAAGTGGAAAAGAAAGAAAATCAAAGAATAAGATTTGGATAGAAGGAAGAATTGCTTAGAATATTGTTAAAGTTAAAAAGCCAGAAGGAAGTCGTATCTGTTTCAGACAGACAGATTGAGCAAAGAAGCCTAGCAAAGAAAATCCTCGTAGCAAAGCTGTTAAAATGGCATTTTCTTAGAGTGGTGAAACAACTCTGCTTTCTGGCATCACTCTGCATGAGTTAACTGACCCCAAGCCATTGTTTCCTATGGAAGTGGAATAACTTGATAGTCTGTGCAAGGCAAAATTATTTCAAGTCTTTCAGCATTGCTTCCTGCAACCAAAAAAGTAAACACAGACATCAGCATGTAAACAGGATGCTCAGCTGTAATTAGAGCAAGATGCAGCTTGTTCTACATTCAGCTTTTCCAAAAATAATTCTGCTTTAGTAAATAAGACATTCTGTATGTGTATCCTACTTTAACACATTTCAGATTGCTGTCAACAAACTGTAGGATTTTAGTAGAAGGTGTTTGCTAAATAACAAGTAAGGCAAACAGGATTTAGCAAATCAGACCTTCTCTGGTTTTGTTGCTAAACTTTTGTATGGAATATGCTTTTTCTGTATTTGGATAAATGTTACTAGGGATTTACTGTTCTATTTGTGAATGTGGCTGCTCTTATAGAGCAGTCTTATAGCTGAGATACAGGGATAAACAGGAAGCGGGTGTTCTAGTTCTAGGACTGCATTACTGGGTTTTTTTGCTTTTCTTAAAAACACATTTACCTGTTTTTTTTTTTAGTGTTTTTTTTCTTTTTTTACACTTTGCTGCTGGCAAAGATGTGAGCTCCTTGGCTTTTAGAAAAAAAACTGCTGCAGTTTCTCTTGGAAATCATAATTTGAACACATAGAGCTATGCCTCATAAAATAAACTAGAGCTCCTGTGGTACGCTGCAGTGACTGAGTACAGGGAAACTGTGATATGTTTGGCTCTATGGGGGATCTGACAACAGCCTTCCTGTGCCTTTGAGAAGGTTACCAGCAACATAAAGGCAGGCTCTTCACGTGGCAGGAAGCTGAGAGGCAATAGATGTGGACTGGAAATACAGAGCTTTAGGTTGGATTTAAGGGAAAAAAACTTTCTCATCATTAAATGGTTGGCCACAGAGGTTGTGTAGTCTCTATCTGTGGAGATTCTTCAAAATCTGATTGGATAAAGCTCTGAGAAACTACGGCAGACAGACAACAATTTTTGGATAGTAATCCAACCTCCCTCTTTTTATTTTTGTCAAAAAATATGGCAATTGTATAAACTTCCTTTTGTTATGTGGGTATAGTAGGAGGCAAAGAAAGCTATAGTCCAGGAGTCTAAGGGATCTTTTTCCTCTTGCCTTTCTAGTGAAGATGATGTTCTTAACATTAGAGAGAGATATATAAAGAATATAGCAGAAACACTGCAACATATTGACTTCCTGACTCCTTGAATACCAGATCTATTATAAATAAACTACATATGAGAGACTGTCCAAAATACTGTTCTAATTACTGTTGAAAGGAAAGCTAGATAACTTATTCTTGACAATAAAGGTTAGGAATAGGCCAAATGAACCACTTCAATTTTTTTCTTTATCTAGGTATGGAGCATTTTGTAATGCACACCACAGCTACTGCAGAGGTACAGTATTTATCAGCAGTAAGTGATGAAGCTTGGAGGGTGCATTCAAAATGTGTAAGGCAAGTGTATATAGAGGGGAATGTGCTAATAAAGGCAGTTGCTTGTGGCTTGAACCCTTCCCTCCTCCATGTATAAGCACATCATGTTAATGCTACAGCTTTAAACCTGTCAGCTTACTGTACCTGTTTGCCTCTCCACTATCCTTTAGCTTCAGGTAAAGAAGTGTGAGGAGGCAAAAATCAATGGGCTGTGAAGACTTGTTTTTCCTTTTCTGATGTGTGTGCATATCACTGCTAATACTATGTACTTAAGAGCTTGCAAGTGGTCAGTCTCAGGGAAGTTAGTAATGATGAGGCAGAATGATCAGGTTCCTTGATACTGATCTACCTTGCTTGGTAACTTGGTGTAATTTGTACCTTGTCTGCAACAATAAGTGCAGAAGTATCTGAAAAGTGGGTGATTTCCTACTTCTAGAAATTCTACACTACAAGTCCTACACTTGCCCCTGTAGCAGAGATCTTGGGGATTTGAATAGCCAGGTGGTGATATTTGCTGAAAGCTGTATCTCAACAGGTTTAATTCATGCTGCAGTTGTTCATTTTGATGCTGGGTGTGACTTAGAGCAGGAAATGCTTCAAAATGAAAATGTTTGTCCAAGGACCTTTCTCTTTCAATTCTATGAATAAAAAGAGGAGGGAGACCCAAAGGAGCAGCTACTAGCTGTCAATGCTGGTCTGCTTATGTGAGTCTATTTTAAGTGATACACCATTGAGAAAAACAGTTGTGTTCTTAGCCCAGTATACACTGTTTTGAGCAGTCAAATAGTCCGTAGAATGGTTTTGGCCTCATGCCATCTTCACCTAAAGAATCATACTCCAGGCTGCTCAAGAATATTACACCAGTAGCTAAAAACTGGGCAAGGTGCATGCCAAATGTCTCGTTCTTTGGTACTGAATTCTATTCTCTACATTCTATGGAAAACATTTTTCCAGGTCTGTTCTTAAGTGCAATTCTCCTATTGGGGGTGGAAGACAAAGAAACAAAAACTATGTAGTTTTTGGTTACTTCAGTAACAGGTGAGGACCAGAAATCCCCTTTGCTATGTTAACTCAGTTTATAAACATTCTGTATTTCTTGCTTTAAGAGCATTGTTCCTCAGCTGGCTGGGACTCTGGGCATTGCAGTGTATATACTCAGAAATGATATTATGGACACTTCAGTATGAAAGCTGGCATGTAGCTTCTAGCTTGAAATGGAGATTTTTGACATTCCAATTCCTGATTCAAGAGTCCTCTGATTACCCGGTAGTGTTTAATTAGAGGGAGACTCTCCAGTCAGCAGAGTTATGTTCAAGAATATTGCTGCATTTTTTATCAGTATTTTTTCCCCACAGTACAGGAAAAAAAAAATATCAAAATGTTGCATTACAGAGAGCCAGTGACACTGTATGTTCTGTCACACATGTAGGTGATTAGATGGGGGAAGATGCTAATGGACAGTATTATAGAATTGCTTGGTTGGGAGACCTTTGAGATCACTGAGTCCAACTGTACTTGCTCACTACTAAACCATCTCTCTCAGCACTTAATCTACCTGTCCTTTAAAGACCTCCAGGGATGGTGACTCACCCACCTCCTTAGGCAGCCTGTATGAAAACTCAGTTTCAGTGAGTTTTATAACTGTTTGCAATAATTGGTGTTATAGCTCTGTTAAAAGATATCCCCACAAGCAATGAACCTGCAATTAAGTAGTTACCAATGCCTTGAACCTCTTTGGTTACAGTTGCAGGAGCTCTCCCTCAAAGGCAGGGAAAGTCAGACTGTGTGAACCACAGAAATGTTTTGGGTTGGAAGGGGCTTTAAATATCATCCTGTTCCAACACCCCTGCCATGGGCAGGGATACCTCCCACAGACCAGACTTCTTGAGGTCCCATCCAACTTGGCCTTGAACACTTTCAAGGAGGGGTCATCCACACCTTCCCTGGGCAACCTGTGCCAGTGCCTCCCTGCCCTCATAGTGAAGAATTTCCTCTTAATATCGAGTCTAAATCTTCCCCCTTCCAATTTAAAGCCTTCCTCCCCCCCAATCCTATCACTACATGCCCTTCTAATAAGTCCCTCTCCAGCTTTCTTGTAGGCTCCTTGAGGTACTGGAAGGCTACTAAGATCTCCCTGGAGCCTTCTGTTCTCCAGGCTGAACACTCTCCACTATCTCTGCCTGTACTCACAGCAGAGGTGCTCCAGCCCTCTGATCATCTTTGTAGGCTGCTCTAGACCTATTCTAACAATTCCATATCCTCCTTTTGCAGGGGATTTCGGAACTGGACACAATACTCCAGGTTGGGTCTCATGAGAGCAGAGCAGGCGAATCTCCTGCCTTGACCTGCTGGCCACATGCTGCTTTTAATGCAGCCCAGGATACTATAGGCTTTCTGGGCTGTGAGCACTGATGACTCATGCCAAGCGTCTCATCAATTAGCACCCTCAAATCCTTCTCAGCAGGGCTGCTCTAAAAGCCATCATCTCCCATCCTGTATTGAACCTGTGGAGTGTAGAGCCCAGGTTTAAGGTCCTTGCACTTAGCCTTGCTGAACCTCAAACTTGCTGTTTCATCTGAGTTCTAGGTACTATTTGAGAAGGAATGAAGATGTCTGGAGGTAAAGAGTAAACTATTACTCTAAAACATTTGAAGTGGAAAACAAAATGGACTGTTGTAAGAGACTGTTATCGAACTGCTTTGGCTCAATATAAGCTGTCAACCACAACGATATCTCATAAGAGCTGCCAACCATGGAGGTGAACTGTCCCCAGTGGAAAAAACACAACATCCACCCGAAGTGGTGTCTATCAAGCTGAACACCTGGGCATGACAATGCCTTCTGGAAATGGGTGGACTATTCAGGGAAATCGTGGGGACTGGGGCGATAAATGGGGGAGCCTTTTGCCTCTTCATTGCTCGGTGAACTCTGGGTGTTCGGTTGCTTCCAACCTTGTGTATGTTGCTGCATGCGCATCACCCACCCCCCACCCCCTTTCCCGGTCTTCCTGGAGCTTGGAGCACCACTGTCACTCTGTGGCCATGTCTTCATCATCACCTGCACTGAGACCGATCTGATGGGACATTGCTGGATTCCTGGTGGTGGTAATTAGCTGCATCTCTACCATCTTCTTGCTTAGAGATTCTAACCTTTCCCTTCTTCTACTCTCTGTCTTATCGCTGTTATCAGTTGTTAAAGAAAATAAAGCTCACAAGATTGTATGGCATCTGACCCCATGTGAGTCTTAATCTTGGCCTCTTGGGATCGTTTAAGAACCCTCCCCGATACTGGATCAGGACAAGTGTACTCTGTCATTCTTAAAACATGAGGTAAAAACTATAGAGTTGGGCTCTTTTGCATTTTTATGGGCAGCAACAGTGCAATTCTTTGTTGCAGTTAACCTTTTGGCATACCTCAAAGTCAGGCTAACTGCTAAAATTATAAATACCCACAGCTTCAAGATGATTGCTGAGGTTATCTTGCTAAGTCTTTATAAAAAATAAAGTAAAAAGAAAAAAAAAATATATATATATAGCTTCTCCTTCCTGAATTCTACTCTAATGACGTTGTTGTTCTAATAGTGATTAAGCCTCCTTATCCCAGCTAGGGATGCTGCTAAACGAAGTTGTAATACCCATCTTGCTGGGATTATCCTTCAGGCACAATTTCAATGACCCATCAGCAAATTTATCTGCTTTAACTTGACATTTGTTGTCCTTGTTGTTTTCTACCACTAGTTCTGTAAGAGAGACTATTTTTTTCCCTTGTAGTCATGAATAGCATAGAAAAAAAAATGAAAATCTGTCTTTATTCTTAGTAATACATTCTTGATGAGGTCTCCACCCTTTCACTTATGAGCTTTAAATACAGTGGAAAAAAAAAAAATCCAAAACAAACACAACAACAACAAATAAAAACAACATATAAAATCACTGACTAAGAACCAAATTGTTGTTTTGCTCCATGCTGGTTCTCAGTATGGGAGTGAACCAGTCCAATGAAGAGCCATTTATCATCCAATGGCATCCTCACACCTGTGTTAGATTGAAAAGGTCTTCTCTTCTACTTAGGTTCCTACCTGTGCAGTCCACACATTGCATTTTGCTCAAGCAAAATACAGTCATCCTTAGTTTTAAAAGCTTTGGCCACAGAGTAAAACAGCTAATATCCCAGGACAATGCTAACTGAAATTAGAATCAATGAAAATACTAAACCACCCCTTCAGCCATCTGATTAGAGGTACTGAAGCAGTGCTGCTTCTCACATAGTCTTTTCTGGATTTATTCTGCTTCCAAGTACTTCAGCACTTTTTCTCATTTTATTCAGGACAGCATCTCCAGTTACTGCTCAGTACTTCTCCCTTTGCACAGCATATAACAACCCTCCCAAGATTTTAATATAAAATTGTCATATATTTTTCTTAAATAAATCTATAGCTGAGATGGTAATCCTGGTTAGAAGTAAAGCCTACGCACTGCCAGAACTGGTGTGAAGAGATCAAGTGGGATTCAGAATCATGTGTTTTCATTTAAATTGCAATCACAGAAGTGTGTTTGAAATTAAAAGGTTTAATAAAATATTCTTTACATTGGCCTGCATTAGGACAAGTAAATTGGGTACAAGCTGTGCTTTAAAGAAAACCGAAGCCCCAGAGAAACAATCCCCCTAATTTATCCACTTTATGTTACATTGGATTATGTCATTGGTATCACTTTACTTTTTCTATATGCAATGAATGAGTAGCACTGATAGAAGCAGATATGATTTTGATTAAATTCTGGTGCCCTATTAAGTTTTGCAACCATCTTTTAAGGTTTCTACTATTTGATTCTTCCTTTTGTTCTTTTTTTTACATATAGCTTACTTGGATATGTATCTGGAAAACAATGAAGAATTCAGCTACTAAATTACAGAATGAACTTCACTGCATAGAACTCATCCCAGCTCATACGAATATTTTTTCAGTAGAGCTATGTTGTGACAGAGTGTTAACACACATCTTCTGGTCCATGCCAATCATGTGAAGCTACCTTTGAAATTGGTTAGGCTATTCACAGCTGTCTCATTATTGTACCTTACGTAGTGCAGTCTTTTATGTTACTGCAAAGACAATAAAATACACTCAAATGCAGTGTTCCTTTTTCTTTTAATGCTAACAGGTTAGGTTTAATCATAAGACAAGGTACAGATGTAAATGGAGGCTTCATAAATGTTCTTGTATGGAGGAATTTTATGTAACAGAACCTGCTTTATTGTATAGCACATATGACTGGGCAGGAAATGCTACGGAAACTGCAGGGAGGGTACAGCACTCGGGGTTTCTCCAGGATTTTTAGATACTTGGATCTGAATTACGGCAGGTTCAGGCCTTCAGACAGCAACAGAACAAAGAATGTGTAAACTCGTGCTAGTGTATTTCTGAGGAGGTGCAAGGAAACAATCCTAGTGCAGTGCGATGGGCTAACCCTGCTGCTGGTAACACTTCTGTGTGAATCTGCAAAACCTATGAGGTCCTGGATTGAACGTAGGTATTGACCCGTTATCTTCTTTTGGCTCTGCAGTCAAAGCAAATGATACCAAGGACTTGCAATGCAAGCCAGAAGCTAGTCTTCTGCCTGTTCTCAGCACTTTATTCGCAGGTCCTATTGTGTCAATAGGATGTAGCTACAGACTCAAGTTGCAGCTTCACAAAAGGTACGCAGAGGCCTGAGTCTCATTCTGTCACTGCTTCTAGAGGACAGTTTGACTAGATTTATGTTTTTTAACTATATGTATTTTTTTTCCCATACAAGTCCCCTGATGAGTTAAAATTGAAATGTCCTTGATTCTGTTGATTTATATGAAAACTGTAACACCATTTTATCAGGCTTTGATTTAATTAGCCTGCTTCAGAGAGAGGATTAACATAGCAAGTATAGCCTCTATTTAAGTGTACCCAATATTGAATAATAGAGGAGTCTGTGCCAAACAAACAGCCCGGCCTTGCATGGAAGAGCTTATATTCTGGTGGCACACACAAAACCACAAAATAAATACAAACAGAACAGCATGTGGCCATTGCAGTTGGTATTAAACAGAAATAAATTAAATCCCTTCATTTCTGACTTTTTTTGCAGTCAAAGTGGTCCTGAACTATGATAATTTGTTACTGTATCTTTGCATAAACTGTCTCTTGATGCCCTCCTCTTCTAAACATATTCAGAGTATTAGAGCAGGAACTATTCAGCAGGTACATTCTTATGACTTGCACCTTCTTGCCTTGTCTCAGAATCTCTTGTGATAATTTTGCTTCTAACTTACAGTATCTTTCCACCACTGATGATCCATATGGTCAGTTTATTCATATAGTTCATTTAATTAGATTATAGAGGAGCACTGCACTGGGCATAGGCTCTAGTGAGCATTGGGCAAAACATCCACTCATTAGGACATCGGAATGTGGTTTTAAGTATTGAAACAGTTATGAAAAATAATCACAAACTACATTAAGGCAGTGCTAGATATCCTCTTCAAAACCTTAAAAAAACAAGTGCAAAGAGATATATAGAAACTAGCTAGGCTTTCATTTCACTAAAAAAATTATGAACTAGATTTCTTCTTATTTATAAGCAACAGTGAAAACATCTGGACAACACTCATTCTTTATTTTCTTACACTTCTGACAGCAAACTTCTTGGGATGAATCCTTCCTACAATGTGTAGGCTTTTTTGTGTGTGTGTCTTGTCAGAGATAAGGTGATTGTGTGGAAAAACAATGATGATAGGGATCTGTAATTACTTGTGACTGATGAGCATATCTGACATTGTTTCCTGGTATCCACTGATATGTCTAGGAGGTAAGAGCAGAACAGACAATTTCCTTTGCTGGAACAATATATATCTTCTGTTCAAGATGCTGTTTGCTGTGAGGTTTTGGGTGGGATTGCCGTACCATAGTGTGAAAATATTCTTCAAAAATGATGCATGACTGGGAACCAGTCTGTTAAATGTTTTTGCCTTTCAACTTGGTACAGTACCTGTAAAGAGAAAATGAGACCTGTGAGATAGAGAGTTCTTTCAGATATCTGCCCTCCAATTAACTCTGTGAGGGCAAAATGGAGCATCTTTGAATAAAGACTATCTATATTTTCCTCCTAATATAAGTGGTGGCAATACAATTCTTTTGCATGGTGAAAGAATAAGATTCTCTTTCTCTGGGAGAAGTTTCTTGTCTTCATTCAAAAGTACTGCTATATGCAGAATCAGGACTCAGAACTGTAGCAGATTTAGTTATTTTAAGCTGAGCATTTAAAGAAATATATATATATGAGATTTTAAAGTTTCTCAAAAGTTTAAAAAATGGTGAACTAGACTAAAGCTGAGCTCTTGGAGCTCAAATAACTACAAACAAGCTTTCAATTCTACCACTTGCCCTCAGAACTACCTCTACCTGAATAGTTTAAATGAAAAACTGTTCTCTGGAAGGGTAAGAGGATAATGTTTAGTTTTAACTGTACTTTATTTGGTACTTCACAAAATGATCAGTTGTAGGACAATCATTAAAATCATAGGGTATAAGTTACTGTCCTCTGAAGTAAATTACATGTTGCAAGTTGTGGGGGTCTTTGTCTCTTATCACAATAAATGGAATGTGTTTAAGCCACTGGGTGTTTTTTTAGGTTGTCCCTTATTTTGCTAGGTCTGCTGCTTTTAAAAGAAATTATTTGATTTACTAAAGAGTAAAAATCCTTGCACTTCTCTTGGTGTAAATATTGCTGTTCTGTTTAAGTAACTTTTCTTGCTAAGTACTGACTATAATGCAGCTTCTGATGGAGTCAACCAATTAAGTAATTAGAGTTTGTCTCCTTCCTTTCCTCCTCACAGGCTCCTTCTGCAGTTTCCTCTTTTGTTCAGAAACAACTGGCTGTCAGGTTATGTGAAGAAACCCCATGATGAGTTAAACGATCAAGACCTAGAAAAGCCTGGAGCACTAAAGTCTCTAGTGTTCCTCCTGTATTTGGAACAAATTACCTACCACAGCTTCTAACCTCTATGGGGGTGAATAAATTGTTTTTATTTAGTCTTAATGTTACATTCACCACCCTACCTGTGCTCCGAGTATTTGCTGTAAGTGAGAGCACTGCAGGTTGCCAAATGACCACTTGAAATGCTCTATCTTCTGTTCCTGTTCTAGTTTTGTAGTGTTAGCAATCAAAGATTCGAAGCCGAATACTGAGTTGAAGATGAGGTGGAGAAACCTGGAGAGGGGGAAAGGATGCTTGTCTGGATGCAATGAGTGTATCTCATGGCAAAAAGATATAGCAGGATCTGCAACTGCCAGGCTTTGGAAAAACTGGCTAGTTCAAGAGGTTGTATTCTAAAAGGCAAGATCAAAGGAAATTAAATTGGAGGATTAACACTCAGGTTCTGCACTCTCATTTTCTGTTTCAGTTGACGAACACCTTCTAAATCCCACTACTGAAGTGATTATTCTTAAAATAACTAAAGTAGGAGGCAGTTTTTCTCCATAATTTGTGGTTCTAAGCTTTCTCAGAGGAACTGTTTCTCTTGTGAAACAAGTTGTGAATGTTGTGGAGACCTGCTTATTAGAGATGCTGATTATATTTGCTCCTTACCATAACTTTAATGCGCTGGTCTATGAACATCTTCAAATGTAAGCTCAGAACTGTATTAGTAAATTATATTTACTTGTAAGGAACCCCAACTCCTGATCTTATTGAGTCTGTAGCAAATCCACCTGTTCCTAGTGATGCATGAAAATATCCATAACATTCTCAAGGATTTTACGGCAAACAATGATACTTCCCAAATTTCTCAGTAGTTGTAAAATGACAACTTCTTTGATCATGGAAGTTTATTAGAAAATAACTTTTTGAAAGACATTTTGTGGGGCCAATGTGGGCATGGGAGGGATTCTTCAGTAAGCCATCTTGTCCTCTTTCATATTCTTATAATCTGAAAGGAGAATGGAGGACACAGCAGCGGGGTAGGAAGGGGAGGCAATTTCTGTTTTCACTTATTGATTTGTATTTTTTTAATCAGGCTATTGTTTTGTTTTGTTTTGTTTTTCCCCAGCAAAAGCTGTATATTAAGGGTATTTCCTTGTAATTGTAACTGCTGTCTACAATTGGGCAGCTAGCAGAAACAAAAAAAACTTCCAGAATGGGTCTTACGGTCCTTAAAAATTACAAGCTTAAAAATGAACTTGTAAAAAAACGTTGTGCACAGGCTTTGGGGAATTTTTTCATAGCTTAGGATGTGGTTGCCCTGTGTAGAAGGGAAAAGGCTGAGAAAGAAATCCACTGTAGGAATGTGTTGATAAAGCATTAAAGACTTCCATTTCATTTCAGTGTGATAGACTTCAAAGTTAAAGGAAAACATGATACTTCCATTATGTAGGTAGTCATCTCTACTTTACAGACAAATCCTGCTCTAGTTAAACCTTAGACAAAAAAATCAGAATCACATGCTTTTGCTAATTATTCTAATTGGTAAGCTATAGATCAAGGAATGAAAAGAAATTCCAGGTGAACTGCAGAGCCACACAACCTTCTTTTGCATCACTACATACTAGTTAAACGGTAGTTCAACACTACTAATTGTGTAAAGCATTTGTCCTTGAAGTCTTTCTTAGGAGGTATTTCACTGTTTATGTGGTAGTGAATAATGGTATTGTCTAAGTATGTTGCCTTACTTGTTTAGCTATCCTTTTCTCAGTATTTAGGGAAGCCATGCTAGCCTTCTAGGTCTTATTTTGTAATTTTCTCACCTTCATAATGCTATCTAGGTCTACACTCCTGGCCTCGGTGAATCACAGCACTTCATTTTATAGTGAGTAGAAACACATACTGAGCAATATGGGAGCTACATTAGGGGTTGCATTGAGGCAGGTATGTTCAACAATAAAGATGCTTGATACATAAGCAGCAACTCTAGCAAATTAACATGATCTGCTTAATGTCTTCCTTCTTTAGAAGTTGTTCCTATTAACAGATGTGACAGGTGGATAACATGCTCTTATGTAGGTGCGTAGCATGCTTTTCCAAATTCTTAATTTATAAGGTCATTTTCCAGGGCTGCTAGGTCTAAAATCACCATGTTTGGCAGTAGTTCCATCTGTCTACTCATTTCATTATTTTTCATGCTGAATCATGTATTAGTTCTGTAAAATACATATATCCAATTAATCCTTCAGTAGAAAACGTGGAGACTGCTCATAAAAAAGGAATTTTAGATCTTCAAACTACACCTTGCAGATGCTTTTAATAGTATTTAATTTCTTGTTTTCCCAAGTGGGCTTTCTGTTATTTAAATGTGTGGTATCTTTAGCCTGTGTAAGGACGCAATACTTGACATTCCAGGAATGCCTACAAGTCACCTTGGTCTCAGTAAATTCCTTAACTAAAAACCGCAGGAGTGGACAAGGGGCAGGACAGTAAGTCCCTTTCAGACCTCTAAAATGTTAGTTTGAATGCCTTCCTTATGCAGTGGAGCAAATAGTCCTGGGAATTACCATGATCCATCAAGCAAAGACAAAAGAATACCATCCTTCATAGTGTCAGTCCATTAATGTATGAAATAGGTAGGATTTTTTTTTTAATTGTTTGTAGTCTAAACTCTTTTAAAACCGAGATTTTACATTAGTACCTCTAATATGACCCTAAAAAGGGGAGCATCGTAGCCAGCAAGTGCTAACAGAGCCACAAGATGGCACTTTTGCTTTGTGGAACTACTGAAGCTCCATCACTTGGCAGCCTGGTAAAAAAACCCAAAGAAACAAACAAACCCAATTTGAACCTACAGAAGAAAAGCAAAATTATTCTTGTGAACAGCAGTTACAAGCCAGTAGTTAAAAACAATAAATGGATTCTTCTAAATCTAGCCATTTTGTAAAGTAGAATTTTTTCTTTCTGCCTTATCCAGTGTCCCAAACGTGACTCAATGTCTTAAACCAGTAGTCTCTTTAACGCCCAACTTTTCCATGTTTCCATGAACATTTCCAAATTACTTTTCAATAAGGCAGGATGCACATAAACACTTAAGTAAGTGTTCTATGGATGTGCTATTTTCATGGATGATTTCCTTTCAGAAAGGTTGTATGTAATGTTTAAGTTTATATTTAATTGTCTTGCATATTGTTTTCTAGTCCTGTCTAGGATGTTGGGGCATTTCTTTCTTTTCTGTGACTCACTTCTGGAGTGTGTGGTCCTGACAAACCATTTAAATGAAACAACCAAACAAGTACTTCCCTTGCTAGTTGACTCAAGCACTTTTCAACCTTTGGCTACAACTCTATGCCATGGCAACTGAAGACTTGTTTCTTCTGCTGACTGTAATCAGCCCAGCCCCTGGCAAAAGTGTTGGAGGAAGGGAAGAACTATTAGAATGCCAGGAGGAAGTCAAGGGCAGCCTAATCTTATCAAAAGCCAACCTGGTTTTAGCAAAAGGGTGATGAAATTTCATAGCTGAATGACTTTTTGCTGTTGCTTAGAGTAATTAAGAGGCTTGTCCAGGAATATGTGTATAAGATGTGGCAGGGGTACAAGACTCTAAACAGTCACCCTTGTGTGAAAGCATGAAGAGTCATGACTGGTGCACTGACATGCTGCTGGAGATGACTTCTCTGCTGCAGTGTAAGCTCTCGCTTTTCCAGTACTCTGAACTACCTGAAAGTGGTTCATAACTGAAGCAAGGAAATACACGACTGAACTTGTCTCAGCCCTTCATACAGAATGGGCACTATTGGTTTAAGTTGTGTGATACAACAAACTCAAGTTTGTACTTATCGTGCAGCTGACAAAACTAGTATATATGGCTCTAACCCACAGGTGGTCTAGAAAAGAGAAGAATGTAGGAAGGAGCAGGGCTTAACATGTTCTTGCAGGAGAAGAGAAAATTGTGAATAAAGACCAAAGCATGCTTTACATTAAATGTATTTGTATACCTAAATGCCTGAAAGATTTCTGTTTCTATGGGCAAGAAAAGCATGCCTCCAGTTGCAGTTGTTCTGCTTTTGCTTAATGTTGGAAAAAACCTGCTTTATTAATGAGGATTGTAGATTAATTCACCTGCTCTTCAGTGATTGCATTGCTCTGTGCTTTCTGAAATTGCTTTCAGAGCTATAGCAGTCCAACCAGACTTTTCCATTAATACTTTATTAGCACAAGCTACTTCTGTTATAAATGCCTGAAACTTAATTTTCTGTCTGGTAGTATGCTTACCATATGCATGGAAGACTTTTGAAAGACTTTTTCTGCGTTCTCTGCAGTAGCTGCTGGGTTTAGAAGCAGTTTTAGGCCTTTTTTTTCCTTTTTTTTTTTTTTTTTCTTTCCTTAATAGTAGATCTTACCACTCCGTAGGAAAAACATCTTAATAGTTTGGGGGAGGGGGTTCTTTTTTTTTTCTTTATTCTTTCCCTCGCATTGGGAGGGGTATGCCATAAATACCCTTCTGGTAAATGCTTCTTGACTTATTTACCCCTTCTAAAATGAACATTTTCATCACTAATTCTGTTTGGGTAAACGACAGTAACCCTGACTTCAGAGTGAAATTTACCAGGCTATTGGTTCTCATGCTTTTGTTGAAGACAGCTGAGCTTTGTAGCTTGTGTGGTAGCATCTTGGATTACAGGACAAATTATAGATTTTGGACAGAATAAACAACAAAATGCTTCCAAGCAGAACTAATCTGTCATTAATCTGTGTTGAGGAAAATCCTTTTCATAAGGAAACAGTTTTATAATGGGAGTGCATTTGAGATCAATGTTAACACAGGGACATGGAAAGGCTTTGCAAAAGCAATACAATCACACCACTTCAGACCCAGACTGTGCACTTGTTTGATTCCGCTGATGTAGGTGTGGGATGTGTGCCCATCGTGTTTGGATGTTTGGTCCCACAGAGGTGTACTAAGAAATCCTGTGGATCCTGGCAGGCTCTAGGTGCTAGGAAAGCCTGTGGATCTGGGCTGGGTTTGTATGTGCTTTGCTGTTCTCATCCACTTCCAGGTGGTGGGCTGGTGGGCACAGGGTGTGTTACCATGAGGCTTGTATATGCACAAACCCAAACTATCACCAATATGCCTTGTTGCAAGGTCTGAATACCACTGTATCTATCAATAGTTGTGGATCTAGACTGCAAGACAGAGAAACTCCTCTCATCCCACAGAAGCTACAGCTGTAGACTCTGGCATGAATCATAGAATGGTTTGGGTTGGAGGAGTCTTTGAAGATCAGCTGGCTGCAACATCCTTGCCATGGGGCAGTGTCACCTACCAATTGACCAGGCTGCTCAAGGTTCCATCCAACCTGACCCTGAACACTTCTAGGAAGGGGGCATCCACAGCTTCCCTGGGCAACCTGTGCCAGTGCCTCCCCACCCTCATAGTGAAGAGTTTCTTCCTAATGTCTAATCTAAATTTTCCTGTCTTCCATTTTAAAGCCATCCCCTCTCATCCTTTCACTACATGCCCTTGTAAAAAGTCCTTCCACAGCTTTCTTGAAGGCCCCTTCAGGTACTGATGGGCTGCTTTGTGGTCTCCCCAGAGCCTTCTGTTCTCCAGGCTGAACAACCCCATCTCGCTCAGCCTGTCTTGTAGGAGAAGTGCTCCCACCCTAACTTGGATAATCAATGACCCGGATGAAGACATTGAATGTACCCTTGGCAAGTTTGCAGATGACACTAACCTGAGAAGAAGTGTTTATCTGCTGGAGGGTAGGGAGGCTTTCCAAAGGGATCTGAACAGGCTGCACTGCTGGGCTGAGACCAATGGCAGGAGGTTTAACAAGGCCAAATGCCGAGTCCTGCACTTGGGGCACAACAACCCTAAGCAGAGGTACAGACTAGGAGAAGCCTGGCTGGAAAGCTGCCTGGGGGAGAAGGACCTGGGGTGTTGATTGACAGCGACTGAACATGAGCCAGCAGTGTGCCCAGGTGGCCAAGAAGGCCAATGGCATCCTGGCTTGTATCAGAAATGGTGTGACCAGCAGGTCCAGGGAGGTTATTCTGGCTCTGGACTCAGCACTGGTGAGACGGCACCTCGAATCCTGTGTTCAGTTCTGGGCCCCTCACCACCAGAAGGATGTTGAGGCTCTGGAGCGAGTCCAGAGAAGAGCAACAAAGCTGGTGAAGGAGCTGGAGAACAGGCCTTATGAGGAGCGGCTGAGAGAGCTGGGGGTGTTTAGCCTGGAGGAGGCTGAGGGGAGACGTCATTGCTGTCTACAACTATCTGAAGGGAGGTTGTGGAGAGGAGGGAGCTGGGCTCTTCACCCAAGTGGCAGGGGACAGGACAAGAGGGAATGGCCTCAAGCTCCACCAGGGGAAGTTCACGCTGGACGTCAGGTTAAAATTTGTCACAGAAAGGGTCACTGGGCACTGGAACAGGCTGCCCAGGGAGGTGGTGGAGTCACTTTCCCTGGAGGTGTTTAAAAGATGGGTGGATGCGGTGCACAGGGACATGGTTTAGTGGCAGATAGGAATGGTTGGACTCGATGATCCTGAAAGTCTTTTCCAACCTGGTGATTCTACTTTAGCCTCGATCAGAACACGTTCCGCTTTTTCTAACAGCAACTCCTTCTATTCTCCCTCTCCGCCGGCCGGGGCGGCGGGTGCAGGGCGCCCCGTGCCCGCAGCCCGGGGTGGCCGCGCCGCTTTACGGCTGCTGAAAACCTGCCCGGGGCGCGCGGGGCGGCCGTGCGGCGGCGGGGCTCGGGGCGGGCAGGTAACAGGGGCGGCGGGAGGCGGCGAGGGGGCGGCGGGCGCAGGGACCGCGCGGCTCGCCGGGACGAGGAACTTGGGGAGAGAGCGGGAGGGGGCCCTGGGTAACGGCAGGTAACGGCGCGGTGGGGCCGGTGTGGATGGAGGGGAGGATCTCAAAGGCGTTTTCCGACCTAGCGATTTGGCGCTATGCTGAGCTCTTCCGCTCTCCCCCCCCCCGCTTCATTCCGGACTCTTTGAGTTCATTTCATTGTTTTCTGCCCTTTTGGCTGTTTTCGAGAAGTTGGACGCGAGCGTCGTCTCGGCTCGGTTTAGAAACTGAACGATGCGCTCACTCTTTAAAGCTTATAACTATTGAAAGAGAAAACCCCCAACGTGATACGTGGCGTCTTGAAAACTCTCTGGAAGCCATCAAAACAACGAACTGGATGAAGAACGTGCTTTCCCCTCCTTCGTGTTCTGCGTGCTCTGATCATCACAAGCCAGACGAGTAGTTTGACAGGTTTCAGGGTAGGATGACTCTGTAGTCACGCTGTACGATCCACAGGGTCGTGGTTTCTCCATCCGTGAGGAGCTCCTCGGCTTCCTTAGGTTTCTACACGGGTGAGTCTCCTCCCTTAGCCGAGATAGCCTCAAAGTTGTACTTGAAATCTGCTCTCTAAAGGCTGCTGAGTGGGTGCTGGTGCGGAGGCGCCTTGCTGACCTCAGCTGAAACTGGCAGTGTAGTTGCTGAGTCATCGGGACGGAAATATTTAGGGAAGAAATAAAGAATTTGGAGTTTACCTTAATACGAACAGCTTGTTTCACCTCGGTTTATTTATTACTTGGTCCTTCTTGCGTTTACAGGCAAACGCATCCGTTCAGCAGTCAGCATGTGGAAAGCATTAGATGGTTGAAATGCCGAAGTTCTGTATATCAAGTAATGCTATATATAGTTTTAGAATGTTACCCTAAAGAGCTCTCAAATGAGTTGAACAGCATCCACAATGCAATATTTATTTCTAGCATCAAAGAAAGACTAAAAGAATATCTTTTGAATTTTGGTCTTGGATCACATTCCTCGTAGGTGTCTTAACTGTATGATAATCTGCCATAAAGATAGTCAAGTGAAACAAGCCAAAGAAACCTTAAAGAAAGAAAAGGTAATCCTGCAGAAAACCACTTTTCTACAAGTTTTATTGTGTAATTCTTTTTCTGCGCATCTATCTAAACTTTGCAATTATTTTTTTGGCGTCTTTAACGTCAAACAATTTTCCATTGTTGAAAATGTTACCTGAGACAATATTAACAGACTAGATTTCTCAATATGAAGCAATGCTTCTGTTTGTGTCAGTAGGTGGTTGTTTTATTTGCTTTGAAAAATTTGGTCCAGGTCTATGTAAAGCAGAAAAAAGGATTAAGTGATAAAAATGCCAGTCTTGTGTAAGTTGATAAAAAGGTGCTTGTGGTTCATATGAGCATCACAAGCTGCAGATTTTTTTTTTTTTTGTGGTAGCAGCTACCAATAGTCATGCTGAATCATATGACTTCCCGCTCTGTTAATCTTAATAGCTAAGGTCTTAGCTTCTCACTTGCTATGGTACACACCTGCATTATTTTTTCTCCTCCTTAAATAATCTCCAGATATGAGTACAAACTAGACAAATACACCTTTAAAGTCCTTTTTCTCTCCCTAATAAACAGATCTATTTCAGAAGAGTAGTTAGTGGTACACTTGTAACCCTCAAAGGAATGTGTGTTGCAATCTTAATTGTAGTTAAACTGACAGATAGGTATCATCTAGATTCTAGAACTTTTTCACTGGCTCTGGAGCTCCTTCTCTAAATGTACTTTTGGCCAAGATAGCATTTTTGCAGTAGTGTATTTGTTGAGTATCAGTGCTTAGGCTAGTTTGTGGGGTTTTTCTTTTTCTTCGTTTTTTTTCTTTCTTTGTTTTTTTTTCCCTCCACTGTGACATTTGCTGTTGTGTTTAAGCATGAGCATCTATAAATATACATATAATTCTAAATTAGTTTCTTAGGAGTATGCAACGTAGTGTGAGGAAATCATTGATAGATGGCTCTGGAGAGCCTGTAAGTTGCCTCCCTCTACAGATCACTCTTTGGTTTGCTCATCTGTAAAACGAAGGTTATAACACTTTCCTGAAAGTAGCTGTAATTAATGCAGCTATGAAAATGATGAGTTCTCTCCAGCTGTGAGATATGGAACAGTTACTGAATGTCTGTTTTGTTTGGAGAAGCAAATTTGTTTCTTTTTTCTTGCCATGTGGAGATGCAGTGGGGCCATTTTCTTTTTCTCTAGGGTTGGACTTTAGTTTTTTGTTGGATCTCTTGGAAGAAGTAGCTTTCTGGGACTGTTTTTGCTTGATGCTGTGCCTGATGCATCTCAGCATAGACTAGTAACTGGTGTCAAAAGTGTCAATCACATTCTGTACTAATATAACACGCCAGAATCCTTTGTTAGATGGCCATATACAGAGGAGTTCAACTCTCTTTGTCTTTTCTTTAAGCTGTTGGCAACCTAGCAAGTACTGGGTGTGTGTGTGGACTGCCAGTAGCAGAAACTAGTGAACCGTTTTCGATAATGTGAGGAAATGGACTTTTATACTAAAAGTGGAATTTTGTGCTAGCGCTTTCATGGAATGTACATCATGGCTTAGTTTACAAGGCTGCTATGTTGGATACCAGTTTCTGCAGCAAAACTGCTTTGATACCTGTATTTTTGTTTGGACCTCTTGTATTCTAAATTTCTGAAACTTAGGTATGTGTTCTTTTGATTGCAAAACAAACCTCTGAATTGAAATGGTCTGGGCATGATGTGTCTCTCCTCTCCCTCTGACCACTTATATTTCTTTTCCAAAAGCTTGAGTGAGATTGCTAGAGCAATATAGTAAGCACTTGGTTTTAGTTTTGACTTCTGTGGTTGCGCATCGTCTTTGTGTGTGTATTTGGTTTGCTTTTTTTAAGTCAGTAGTGATTTTAGATTCAGATTTTTAGGTTTCCAGAGCATGTCGGCATAAAAATCTTGCATCGACATAGCTGTACTATTTAAGAGTGAAGCTTCCCTGACGTTCCCCTCTCCCACCATGCACTTAGATTGTAAAGTCAAGTGAGGAGAAGAAATTTTTTCTTATCTCCTGTTTACCACTCTAATTTTCTTCTAAGATTTTCATATTTCTTGACTGCATTGGTGAAGTGGCTGAAAGTTGAAATTTGATGTGGTAATTGCCTCCATTGAGAAATAACTCGATGTTCTGACTGAGTTACGATCAGTTGAAAACAATGCACTCTCTTCCTAGAGCCGTAGCAACGTGTGCATTAAAGCACTTTGTTTCTCCTAAAATATGCATCTACTGGTTCAGCTGTGTACGCTTGGTTAAATTTGCTATGCAGGGAAGTAGGAAGGGTCATCGTTCATTCTGCAGTAACTACATGGTTCTTATGAAGCAAAAATGAGCCCAGGCTGAGTGCAGAAGAGCAGATATTTTCTGTGAGCCATCTTCTAGCCATTGGATCTTTGGTCAGCTGGAATCTAGCAGGGAAAAAACTTTAAACTTGAATGTCTGAAAACATAGTTAAGTAGTAATCAAATAAACGTTTATGAACACTACTTCTGGTTTCTTGTACAAATGTGCCTGCAGTTCTGTGCAAATATCTTGGAAGCACAGCCTATAAGTGAATAAAAAGTTCAGAGCTGAATGAAAGTGAGAGTATGCAGTTATTTATTACTGATTCATTACTTGTGTGGAAGATCGATATCCTGACTTTATTGACACTGGTGGTTGACCTCAGTAAGCCTTGACTTTTAACTGAGAGTGGTTAACTCTTAAACTCTCTGTACTGGTAAGTGCAGCATTCTGCTCTTATACAAGGCCAAAGGAATCAGCCGTCGCACATTTCTTCTGTAGTTTCTGCTTGAAAATCAGAGGGAGGTGCCACCCAAGCAGAGGGAGGTGCCACCCAAGCACACCTGTTTAAGGAGGAAAAACCTAAAAGTTATCTGTGAGGCTGAATTGGTAGGATTGTTGGGCCTGTTCCGTTGTTCTCTCTTAATTGTTGTTATTGATCTTCTTAGTTAACTATTTTTCTGTGTAAATGCAGATTGATTTGTGGGGAGATCTTGAGGCAAAGGTTCAATATGATCCAATTTACGTATGACTGAGCAGAAAACGTAAAACATCTTAGCGTTTCACATTAACGAGATCACTCCAAGCATCCTCTGTGAAGTTTAGGTGTTCATGCTTCAAGATAGAAAGTGAAGTCAAAGAAAACTTGGAGAAGAACTGTAAGAATGAATAAGAGTTGAAAACAGCTTCCAAGGGAGGAATTCCAAGAGTGCAATATGTTAAATAATGTCAAAGAAAGGCATGTAGGAACTTGACTGTGTTGTTTAAGTGTCTGTGTTGTGGACAGAAGTTCTGTGATGAAGCAGGAAAAGAGGTATTGCAAGATGCATTGGTTGAAGTGTGAGTCAGACACATTTGCAGTAGAAATAAGAAACACATCTTAAGCAACGAGGGTGGCTTATTGCAGACTGTTTATTTGTCAAAGGAAAAATTTATATGTGAAATTTTTCCTTTAAAATATACCTAAATAGAAATTAACTGAGGGCCTGTGGTGACGTAGTATAGAAGACAGAGTGGATGATCATGTTCTTTCTCTATCTTCATACATGAATCTACATAAAAAGAACAATAAAATATGGTTCTTTAACCCAGGATTCTGTTGAAATTAGACCAGAGCTGATAGCTAACTCAAGAATTTTAAAATGTCAAAAATATTTGGAAAGATTGAACTTGGAAGTTCCATACTGAAAATTGAAGACCTAGGCCGTGTTGACAAAAAATCTTAAGCAATGGAAGATTGTCATTACACTCGATTTCTTTATTAGTCAGTTTTTGGTCGTTGCCTGTAAATATAACATAAACATACCAGTTGCTACGATTCCTTACGAAGTTTCGTGAAAGTACTGTGGAAGTAAAGATGATTTCAGTCCAGAATCTGAAAGCAAGATTTTTTTTTTTATTTAAAAAAAGAGTTAAAAAATCCTGCCGTCATTGAGAAACTTGCATAGAAGAGAGTGCTTGGGCTGCTTTAGAAAATTGCTGAGTATGACAAGCTGGTTAACAGAAGAGCCCACTCTCTGTGTGTGGGAATTACTGGAGCGTTTGCAAGGAGGGATTTGTAGATCCTGCAGAGATTTTGGGGAAATCTGTGTTGTAATGCATTATCTCCTACAGTGAAGAGCCAGCAGGAATGTTCTGAGGTTTTTAGTGTGCTCGGTTTTACATGTCTTTAGTAGGCAACGCTTTCAGGTCTTAGGCTTAGTAGAACTGGAGGCAGCATAAGGAGAAATAAAAGAATTGTAAATCAGAATGGTAAAACCTTCTTTTGACACTTAAGTTTGACAGGATGAGCAGAAATCAAGGTGGAGTGCAAGACAGATAGGATATGCCTGTCTTGTATAAACTCGTGACCTTTTTGGAGAATATATCAGGAATTGGCCTACAATATGATAAACTCATCAGAATAAATGAAAAGGACCAGAACCAGCTGACCATAATACTGCAGCAAATTAGAGCAGGAAGCATCTGTGACTGGAACAAGTTTTATGGATTTGAAGACTATTGCAATTTGTTTGATATGCAAGTATCCAGAAAGTTTCATGATACACACTGAAAAGGAAACTAGATATTGGTTGTGATATTGATTAATATGACAGTTGGAGTTGACTGAAAAATTGGGCTTTTTTTAGGACTGGAGGTGAATTCTAAGCCATTTGCTAGTAAGAAACTGAAAACAATGAGAAGTAAACAATGGCTTAGAAATGAGTGGAAGATAGATGTATGGTCTACTGTTGAGGAAACAAAAAAGAGGTGTCAAATGCACTCATGTGGGGTGTTCTGTAACTACAGCATAGACCATACATTGTTTTCTTTCTTTACTAATAGCGGAAAGTATTTAAATAGTGTGACATATTTTCTTTCAGGACTGTTTTTATTATTTAAATTATTATTTCTTGTCTTAAATAAATATTTAGCCAATTTATTTATTATTCTAAGTGACTCTACAGAGTCTAACTTTTCAACATTACATTTACATTCATGCTAGAGATGAACCTGTTTCATGCTTTGTATTTAGCAATAATAAAAAACTTTTACAAAAGAATGGATTGTTTTTTTAAATGCACTGAGTTTGGCTTAAGATTATTGTTAATGTGTGATATAATGTGATATAGGCCAAATTTTTGGTTGGAAATATTAACTTTGGCAAAACAATAATGAGAAGTATCTGTGGAGTCATGGGTGAGAAATGAAAAAAAAAAAAAAATTGCTGAAGCCCATGTGTATACTGGCAATTTCCAAGTTGACTTGGGTGTATTTATCTACCCATTATAGTTCTTATTTTACGAATGAATATGCTAAGTGCTAGTCAGAATTATTCGGCCATATGTTCCTGTTTTTATGGAACTTCATTTTGTGGGCTCTTCATATAAATAAAATTCTCTTTGCAATGGTATGTATTAAGAAGAAGAGAGAGGAATGTTATTTCAGATGTTATACCTTTTGCAAAAGAGCAGATGGTGTTTGTATGTGGGGCTTCAAGTAAGTTTTACACTTTGAAGCTACTTTTTTATTCTAGATTGTCTAAGTAAAGTCAGTGTTTCCAGCTCTTCCGGAGCATACCAGATTGTATTATCCTTGATGTCAGTGTGTTTTAAAATCAGTCAAGGTGGGAAATTATATTGACTCTCTGTAGCTTTACCTCAGTGTTGTCTTTGTACACTGTGGATTGTGTCCATGTGCAGACAAGAATTAGAATTAGAATTTTGTGTGCCGTACTTTGGCAAGACAGGACAGGGGTGAGGCTGAGTATTCCCAAGTTCCTGCACCTTCATTTGTGCCTTTTAATGGATGAGCATTCCCCTTGACTCTCAGTCTTTACAACTTCCTTCAGTTGCCACAGCTTTGCAAAGCTGATTAAGAGCAGTCTCTTGGTAACAAGCCAGCTCCTTCAACACCCTTGGATGCATCCTGTCTACTGTCACAGTTGGTTCTCTACAGTCAGTTTGACACACTTTGGGGGAACTAAAATTGATAAAACACCACTCCTACCCAGGAAAAAATCATGAAATCATAGACTCATCAGGTTGGAAAAGACCCATCGGATCATCGAGTCCAACCATATAGGGGGCAGATGATTAATTTTCCTATTCATTTTTTAAGATGAAACTTGAAAACCATTGGTGATGCCAGTTATGGAGGTGAATTGAATTTGGTGGTAAAGTCTCAGAGGAATTTATAGGTGGGAACTACAGACAGCAGTGAAACATTACATCATTAAACATGCCTTTTTGTAAACCCGTTTTAAGAGATTTATATTTATGGATCATTAACATCATGCTGGTGACAAAGGGCAGGGACTTACATTATATTGCTCTCTAAAGTAGTTAATTATCTTTCACTATTCCCTTGCTGAGTTTGTTTGTGAGTTTTTTTTTTTTTAATTACAATATTTGGACATGTTGGGAGGGGAGTTCCAAGGAAAAGCAGAAGATAGCTACATGGTGTCAGAAATGTGGCTCTGTAGTAATGAGATGCTGCATTACTGCGTATTTTTATTGTATCAATTGAGAATAAAGCCTATACAATATTGTTTATTTAACTGCTTGCACAAGAGGGGCATATGTTGAAATACTTGGAGAAGCCTGGTCTTGTTTTCAGGCCAAAGTGTTGGCCCTGAGCTGGTATGTGAGCGTATGTTTGACATGCTGAACTACTGGTTAGTCAATGTTCTTTTCTTGGTCACAGACAAGCATGCAAAAGTATCCATTTTTTTTTCCCCTGGATGGAATGAGATCGAATGCAAAGATATTTTAAAATCAGATTGAATTCTTGTTTTCCTACCAGCTAATCACATGTATTAGATGCTTGGTGAGCGTCTGCTGTTAAACATAGGCAAATACGTCTGACACAAACCAGATGTTTTGATTTTTGTCTTCATGGAAGTAGTGGGGGAAAAAAATAAAAATAAATATATATTTGTAGTGAGCAAAGAGACTATGGTTTCCAGAGGGAATGTGTCTCTAGTTCTTATCAATTACCAGACTTGCAATTTTTATACAGGTCTTTTCTTTGTTACCGAGTTGTGACTTCTTTTCATTTGCTTCATCCACCTATTTGTAACACTTTGAAAATGAAAGTTTCGGGACATGCTTTCTCGCATTTATCTGGGGCCCAAAAAAGTTATTTGGTTTTTTTTTTTCCCCTTCATGTTTACTAACATCTGTTTTTCATAAGTGTGTGTGAGGAAAAAAATACTCATTTCCCATGTGGTCTAGATGGCTTCTTTGCACTGTTTAATACTCCACCATAACATAAAGTGGTTGTGTAGACACTTCATTGTTGATGTATTTTATGTGTCAGCACATAAGTCTAGATTTTGAAGTTGAATGGATAATTAACTTGGAAACTATGAAAGTTAAAATTCACTAAAATTGCATATGTACTTTACATGAGTTTCAGTTGTTAAACCAGTTCTAATGAATGTTTCCATTTTCTGTAGCATATAAGGTCTGCTCTGCATGAAAAACCAGATTATTTCAAGTGAGTTATTTTTTTATTAATGTGAGCATTCAAAGGTCCAGCACTTCAGAACCAGATAATCCCAGAAGCAAAATCTTCCTGGATGTGTGTTTAAACATGGGATTCTTCTGTGGAACAGTGTGGAATTTTGTTTGGCTGGTTTTGTAGTTTGGTTTTTTTTTTTATTTTGTAAACTTATTTTCCGTTGCTCCTTTTTATTTGCTTTTATTTTGTTGAATAGTGTACAGATATTTCTTGCACAAAAAAACTGTCATGGTACCTCTGAGTATAGGGAACTGAAATGCAATACATACTTATGTGTATGTGGTGGTTATATACTGAATTGTGGAAACATGCAATAGTTTGTTTACATATGTGCAGTCTTGGTCAGATAGGCTTGTGGCTTCTGAGTCTGAAAATACGTCTAGAAAGGCTGTAGAGAATATTCATATCTTTTCTGAGTTCCTATCCTGAAAGGAAGCAGAGATCTTATAAAATGAAAGGTGTGTTTCTTAAGAAGATAGTTCTAATAATTATTTTTATTTCAAATTATGGAAGATAACCTGAGATGGTCAGGTTTCTCTTACAGTATGTGCAGTGCTAAGATTGAAACATGTTTGTTGTCCAGCTGCTAATAGATCAGTTTGGTAGCGTTGTCTTAGTGCATTAGTATCTGAGAGAAGATATATTGACTGCTTTTGGAAGGGTGGGCTAAGGTGTAAATGGACTATTACCTAGTCTTCCTTCCAGTAAGAGACTTGTCTTCCAGTGCATGTGAAAAGGTTGGGGGGAGAGGGGGAAGAGGTGTTAGTGAATATCAAATTATAGCTAAGTAATTGTAAGTAAAATACTTGCTCTTGATGCTGCTTCTTAATGCAGAATTGGTTTGTTAAGTTGTTCAAGCACAAATAATGAAAAAACTTGCTCTCGTTCAATCTTCCTCAAGATTAAGTATAGTTTCTAAAAAAAAATATGTATAAGGACCATTTTCTGCTCTTCAGCTTATTTGTATTTTTCCTTTACAACTAGAAAGACAACTTATTTTATGTAGTATGTTTTAAGTGACAAAACATTATTCTTTTTCCTAGCAGATACTTTGTGTGATTCAGTTTTGAAGTCCAATTCTTTCTGTTTAATGGAGATGCTTTTGATTGAAAGGAACTAATTAATGACACTTTGTAGAAAGATGAGGTGGAAATCTTACGAAAAAGAGGGGGGAAAATTTTCTTGAACTTTAGTACATAGTTATTTTTAGTACTAGTTCAAAAGTCTGAAAATCACTGATGCCCTGAGAAGGCATAAAAGTGCCAGTGTAAGAGGGATATCAAAGTAATTCAGTTTTTTAGAAGTGAAATAAATGTGATATAATGGGAAACTGGTAAGATACTTAGATCTTAGAACATTAGTGGAAAGTTGGTTTTTAATCAGTCAGAAGGCTTGCATTTCTCTGTTGGTTCCAGAATAAATTAACTGGAAGCTGTAGGAAAAATTCAGAGATTATGATTATTATTATTGTGGTGCTGCGTATTAATGAATATTAATGTGTTTATTATTTACCTTTTGCTTTGGAAGAATTCCATCTAGAAACTTATGTTCAATTAGCTCATGCAATGTAGCTGTACATCCATTTAAAGAGCAGGTTGACACAAAGTTGTACTGGTTCATCAAGAAAAGTTGAAAAGAACAGAATTCTCTTTGAAGCCACATAGAGAAAACTGTCTTACAGTAATATGAGATGCATCTCGCAAAAATTAGCTTAAAATGCAGACTGTCCCTTGTCCTCTTTTGCTTGGAGTGGAAACTTGGGCAGTTATTTTACAAACAAAAGGAAGCCAGCAACTTGGAAATAGATAAGAGTAATTCACTGGTAGAAATCCAGATATAGGAATAATCTTGTCTTGCTTATAATAATTCTTCATAGAAACATTCTGTACACAGCGGGAGTTCCCTTAATGTACAGAAGCTAATGTAAATAGTACCTCTGTCGTAGCTGGTAATCTTACTTGAATCAAGGCTTTTTCTTAGTACTTAATTGCTGATAACCCAATAGGCACTAACTGTACCATAACATGTAGTAGTGCAGGTGAGATTTCTGTTTGTTTTGGAACTTTACTTTATCCTCTCTGTCCTAGTATTCTGATGATGGTCTTCAGAAGTCTGCACGGTATTTTCTAAGTTACCACAGCAGGTTAAAAATTAAAAGGAAGTGCCAATGACACCTAGTTTAATAGGGAGTACTTTCTCCAGACTCAGTACTGAGAGTCTGGTTTATCAGGGCTTCATAATAAGCACGGCAATATTAGGTAAAGAGGGATTCAATGTTTACCTAAGATACCATTAAGATTGAAGAGTTCTGGAGCTTTTCCAGGGCACATTTTTGAAGGCTGTTAGCATTTTTTTTGCAATACTTGTGTTTGTTTTATATACTCCTTTGGCTCTGTCACCTGGACTGAATGGCAAGTCAGACTGGAACAAAATAAATTTGCAGGATTTTGCAATCAGATGTTACAAAGCTAAGCTGTTAAAAACCTTGGTGGTTTTTTTTGTGCGTGTTTTAAAAAAAAATTAGTCATCCTTTAATGGTTTGTAGATTAATATTGCAAATATTTTTTTTATAAATAGCCTGCTACTAAAACACATCTGTAAACTTTTAAATTATTTTCTCTAGCAGTCTTTCCGTTATCTAAATGCAAAAGTCTTGTCCAGATTTATTCTTCCCCCAGCCACTAACTTCTGTTTCTCTTTAGGCTTTCTCTGACGTTGTTTGAAGCCCAAGTTTCCAGGATGGGGATATGTGGGTTTATTAGGTGAAATAGAAGACTCTAACTGGAGTATGTAGTAATCCAAATCAACCTGAGGTATCTGACATGCTAGGCTTTTGTAGTGAATGCTTCAGTCAAGGCAGTCTGAGGGCAAGGAAACTTAGTTCTTGGGATCTCCAGGTTGACCACCCAGTGCTTGAATTGGGCTCTCGCTCAGCAAACCTTCCTATTTGAGATTATATCCTTCCCTCTGCTAACTCAACAAATTAATGAAGAACGTTTGCTGAGATCTCACAGACTTCATTTCTTAGTGAGGGGTTAATTACTTCTTTCATTAATAAAGATCTGCAGCCATTGGTAAAGGAAGGTGACTATAAATTCTTCACAAATGACTAGAACAAAATACGTGATAGTGCACTAAATAAGCAACCCTGCCTGAATGCTTTAACGGTCCGCCCTGGCTTTCCTGATCGAATCAGGAGCTGATGTGAACAATCCCAGTTGTATGCGTGCAGGGTCCCTTCCACATAGTCCTTATTCACATAGGTAGACGTAAGAGCCATACTTGCATAAGAACAGTACCTGGATTCTTGAAGTGAGTGTACAATATTAATATGAGAGTACAAAACATGCTGCTTCTTACATCAGCAAGCATCACGGGCATCTTTTTAGTTAGTAGTAGAAGATAGTATGAGGAGGAGAGAGTGGGGTCTTTGACTTATGACACAGTAGAATTTCATATGCAGAGTAGACCATTGTAAAGGTTGTGCTACAGTAATGAGTACCTTAGAGAAGTCAGAGTTGTTGAAACATGTTGCCATAGTGTGAAGCTAGGTTTTAAAAAAATAATCCAGCAAAGGTAGTTGGAATGCATTTTTATTGCATTCTTCTCTTTAAGAGTAGCATCTGAATTGGGTTCCTAGTGAGAATTTGTGAAAGTTTTATGCATAAGTAACAAAGATTCCTGAATAGTTTATCACAGTTTGATTTTTCTTGATCTATGTATGAGTTTATTAGCTGTAGGTAGGCCCATAAGGATTCAAATGCTTTTTTCCTAAGATCCAACTCGTAGTAATATCAAATTTTGTTTCCTTTTAACAAGCAGAGACCTTACTTAGCAGAGATTACTAGAGAACTGCAGCTCCACACATCTGTAATTCATGCCTGTTCTCTTCCAAACACATCTGTTGTTCAACCTCAGTGGTCTTAAGGTCAGGCCTGCTGCAAATTTGGTAGGCTGAAGAGAATTAATTTGCTGGAAAAAATTTTTGAGAAGACTTTAGAGTGTTTTTTACTGCTGTTTTGACTAATGCAGACGTGATTAATCCAGGTTAGTTGTGTACTTTTTTGTTCCCTTTCTCCCCTCCCCCCCTTTACTTCACATGATAGCTTTGACTGGAACAAGTGGTTACAAACAGAAGATAATTAATGTTGATCAGCTTACAGAATGAGTCCAATTTTGAGATGTGAATGAAAAAAATGTGAAACTCCCAAACCCCATTTATAAAGATGTTCATAATAATATATTTACCTATTACTTACATACAGTTTCTCTAACATAGTTCCAAGTTAATTGAAGAAATATTTCACTAGAATCAGAATTAAAATACCAGGAGCAGAGCCAATATTTTATCTGAGTAGAAGTTATATAATTCTGCACAATCTGTATGGTTGAACTAGCATTGCATCTACATAAAGTAAAGCAGGATCGATGCCATTCAGCTGTGTTCCTTACCTGCTGGAGCTGCCTCGAAGGGTGCTTGATGCTCTGAGGCTGCAAGAGTTGGAGTTGCCTGTGCTCACTGTGTGCTGATTTCATGATATTACTGGATGTGTTAGTGCGACCAGCAAATGTTAAAAGCACCTTTCCATAGGTTGCAAGATACAAAACAGAAATTGAGTTGCTCTTTCAAAGCTAGGGTTATACTGCATGACTATAGGAAATGTAGTTTGTGACCTTTAAAAAAATTCTCAACCCCTTTTTTTCAGAACTGAAAGTTGAGTATTTTTGTAAATACCCTCTTTTCACAACGGAAATGTCCAGATAGGAATATCTAACAAAACACAAGAAGGAATGAATTTGGAATTTAAAGATGTGGTCAGTATGCAGATGCAGCCACTATTCCCCTGCAAGCAGCCTTAGGAAAGGATTATTTCCTGTGCTTTCACTTTCCTGTCTATGAAGAGAGTGATGCAGTGCTGTCTTTCTAAAGACATTTCAGAAATGGCAATAAAATCACTGATTAAGGTCTAAGAGTTAGTCTTGTAAAATCATATGATTTCACAAACCTTATTGAATGCATGATGAAACTTACCATCAATGGCAATCAGTGTATCAAGGATGACATACGTGGCAAGACATTTGCTAGGATAATAAATACTTGAAGATACAATTAGAAAAGACAAAGGCAATATAAATAAATGTGACCTTGTTTCTTTGTGTGCTCAGGTCAATTGTTGCAACAGCCTGTGCTTCTTTGTGCTGAACATTCATGGTCTGAATTGGAAGGCTAAACATGTATAATTATGGCAATGATGTGTTTTGTCAGGCTGTGTTAATATCTTTTGGGCTGTAACTTAATGCTGATCTAGTAGCATCATCATCATAGTGTTTCCCGCTTCACGTGAACCATAGTTTCTGATTGATGATGATGCATTCTGCTGTGACTTATGCTTTTTGTGGGCCAGGCTTTAAGGTGTTCATCAGCTTCCCCTTGCAATGTATCTTATAGTGTGAGCTCTAACTAGAATATTAGTAATAGAAAAATCTTTTTTTGATATGAGGAAAGCTCTGCAAATATTCACAGCATATCACGTACTATTCCTGTGTCAGGATTGCTTGGGGGACAGATATTTTTAGTCAAAGATAAATGTCACAAAAGAGATCCTCTGGCAGAAGGATGCTTTAGTTCATCACCAGAGGCGCAACAACTTAAATGAAACCACATTTTTGGATCTGTTTGTGTTCAGTTAGATATTTGTTTTATGGACATTTTCCTTGTGAACAGAGGATGTTTGGGGAGACAGGGAAGAGAAAAAAACCAACCTGCAAATACTTAAGAAATAGGAAGTGTTGTTCCGGAATGGATCACTGGGAAAAGCTGCTTATTATAGCTCTTATGCATTAAATCAGCAGCATTAAATCAGAATTATGAAAGAATGGGAAGGTGGTGTGCGGCCAAGCATAGTCATGAGTGGGAAATACTCGCTTTGAATAGGAAGTGATTGATGGCTTTTGAAAAGAAAAAAAGAGGAAGGAGGAGCCACTTCAAGGGAAGGACTAATTCACTGAAATTGTAGAATTTGTACTGTATATTAACTGTAAAAATGGAAGTGCAGTTAGGCTACATCATGTCTGATAGGAATGCACTGAACAGGTAATAGTCATACAACTGTCCATTAACACACTGGAGACCTCAGTTCAAAGTAAGCCAAGAACTGTTCCTGCCACTGGAGTACTGAAAGGATATTTTCACAGTAATCCCATTATACTTAGAAGGTAACCCAGCTCATAAAGGCGATTTGTACTTGTATCCTGATATGACAGAGTGAAAGGGGAAAATATCTCTTTGTAAAAATTCTCCACCACTATCTCCATAATCTCTACTTGAGTGGGCATCAGCCAAGTGAGAAAATGAAAAATTATAACCTGCCAAGCATCAGTGGCAGACTGAAATGAAAAAATTGCAAGTTAATAACAGTGATGCCTCAGAAAAATTTGCTGGCCAATTTAACATTGCTTTATCCAAGGTCACATCTTGCAGTTGATTATTTTTAGTAATTTGCAGATGAGGACTTTCTACCATTCTCATGGCAAATCAAGATCAGTACGGTTCAAAACTCCAAGTTATTAAACACTTCAGATCAAAAGTAGATTATGTTATTTGCTTAAGATTGGCACAGAAATTATTTCCGTTGTAGTGAAGTGGGGTGTCTAGGCTGTCCTTTTTGGCAGTGAATAAGGTAAGCGTAACATGAAAACTTGCAGTGGAGTGAGGTTGACTAAAACTTGGCAGCATTTTTTCTGGAGCAACTATTATTAATGTTCATGTGATGATTTTTACGTAATAGTGTTAAAAGATTATGTTGCACATATTGAAGGTTTCTTAAGGAATGTGAACTTATTCCAAGCTAATGCATGACGCATACTGTAAGTGGAGTCCTGTAAAATAACCAAAGTACTTTTTGGGAACCTAACATGTGAAAATCATTAGTGAACTGTAGCGGCACTTAATTTGCTCTAGTGCAATCTACACAATCATTTTAGCATTACAGAATGAAACTTTCTCCAACATTTACAGAGCATTGGCACACTGTCACTTAATTAAAATAGACAATTCTTCAGTGAGTGGAATGTATTGCTGTTTTTTGGAGACTCCTGTACTGGGCCTGCAGTGTGAAGGTCTATGCAAGAGGAAACCTTGTGTGCTGTTGTTTTAATGTGGTTCTGTGGTCCTTTTAAGAAAGGCTATGCAGTATCCTGATAGGCTGATTGTATATAGTGGTTCTAGGGAGATTTTGTTGTCTGGTAAAAAATTGTGTCTGTGGGTAGTTGTTTTTCAGCCACTGTATTGTTGCTGTGCAGACAAGAGTGCAGCGCTTCTGTCTGGTGTGGTAATCAAGGGCACTTCTTATTGGAAAATTGATGGAGTGCCCTATTTCTAACTGCTGTGTTTTCTAAGCATATAGGTCTTCTCTGTCCTTAAAATAGTAAAAATACTTGAGCAGATCCATTCAAGGTCTCTCCAGAAGTGTTCAGTTTTATTCCTGTATAGATGAGCTCTGGAAGCTATCTGTTCTGTGTTGAGGTGGCCAAGAGTGTTGCTGGAGTGTTTTTCAAGAACAAGAGGATTAACTCACAAGAGGTATTGCTAGTGATCATTAATGATCATGATGGTCAGAAGCCTGGGCTGAAGTCTCAGACTCTAGAACTCAGTCTGCTGGGTGTATACTCAGTAGGAACAGGAGCTGAGCACCCAGCTGTATTCCCCAGCTTTCTGTGGAAGTTCCCTATCCGATCATTCATGTCTGGCTTCTGAGATCTGACAAGATTGCAGCTTGAACTGTTTAATTTTTCTCGCTGTCATGCAATACATCGTATTGAGTTAGTTCAATAACTCAAATCTAAAGTATACTGCAATGAATCTGTGAATGTATCAATCAATACTTATTTCAGTGAATGTACAGCAAAATGAAATTCTTTTGACAACTTCTGTCCATTTCATTATTTCTATTTTTAATCACAAATCTGTCTCATAAAGTTTCCACACTTCCTTAAACTTTCTGGCCTGTCTTCTATCATAGACATCAGGTTGATGCTAGCAGCGTTCCTCTCCCACACAAACTTCCATCTAATGCATTAGGTTAATCTGCTGCATTCCTGCAGCAGAAGGAAGCTGAATCTTTCCTGACATATCCAGGCAGCTGTGGCAGGCAGGCCTCTGGACCTCGGAGCAAACATTTCGGGGAATGTGAGTCTTCAGACTTGATGTTTTATTGCCTTGTACTTCTTCCTCAAAAGTAGCTTTGCTTTAGGATATTTGCAATGCAAGCAAAGCGATGAAGCTTTAGTATTGCTATCCTCTAGCACCATTCAGTCTTACCATCCAGTGTTATGTGATGTCTGATATCCAGACTCTTGACAGGGTGTGCTCTGTCCCAGGGCAGGCAAAGCAGCAGATGTTGGATTACGTTAGCATGCAAAGTGGAATCTCTTCAGTGAACTATGTGATGTTTTTCCCATTTATACTAAGGCTGCTTTATGCTTATGCAGTGAAGTGTGCATCTGTGACTAATATCTGTAAGTATATATGCTCTTATATATACACACTTTTGACCATTTTTATGACTTTATAAAGGAGCTTTAGTAGAGATTGAATTTCTCCCCTTTTTTTGTAAAGCATACCTTTGGTAACATTCCTAGTGTAATTGTTTTCTTCTAACTTTGGAAGAATTAAGAGGTAAACATAATGGATGAGAAGAAAAACAAAACATAGAAGAGATAAGTATCTGTATGCAGCTAGGCATGAGTTTTTCTTCATATGTTCCAGGACAGGACTCTGTGTCCCTTTCTTCTGTTTATGGCAGCAGTGTTGGTTTAGATACTTTTCTTCTTTCTCTCCAGGGGAATGAACTGACAGGGCAAACCTTCCTTGTGCATGCTTATATATGGCCAACTGTATGGACGCGTAGTGCTCTGTGGATGGAAAAGAAGGCATCTGTTATTTTATGACTTGCAGTTCTAAAATTGCAGTTCTTTGCCAGCTAAGAGGGAGTGCAGCAAGCTGTTCTCAAAATCAGACTGGTTTTGCTTGCTGTGAGAAGATAGAACTCTACTCTGATTTTCACTTTTCAGGAAGCTTAATGCTTTTGCACTTTCTTCAGCCAAATGCTGGTAATAGGCTCTATAAGGGAACTTCTGTGCAATGTTTCATTTATCAGTGAAACTGCATGTAGCAAAAGTGGACTTGACTAAGAGAAAGGTAAAGTTAAAGCAAGTATTTAGGGCCTTTTTTTTTTTTTTTCAAAGCCAGTCTGAGTAGGTTAAAGGCCACAGAACCCCCATTAACACTTTAAAATAGAATCACAAAGCTGCACTTCTTTTTTCTGCAAAAATCTTCTTGAAGGTACAACTTTTAACAAACACTTCTTGTGAAGCCTCTCTCCTGTGGCAGGTATTTGTGGTTTTCTCCTGAAAACATTGTTTTAAGGTAACTCTCCCCATGATCATACTCTTATAAATATTTTTTTCTAGTAGGCCTGTTACTCTCATAGGCTGATAATGGTATGATGAGAGGAATTTAAAATACATTTTCTTTTTGAAGCTTGTGTGCTGGTTATTAAAATCAGTGAAAGGGGTCCCTCCCATTACAAAATATTCTTTTGCCAGCAGAAAGCATAATGCACTTTGATGAGAGTGGTAATTGTGGTACTTCCAGAACAATTACCCTAATAGTTCATTTTCATATTGTTGGAAATCATATTTGCATGCTGTATTTAATTGAAAATGACATGCTTTGCTTTGTGCACATCTGGAAATACTCATTTGGTTTGAGAGCAAATGTGTATTTACATTACAGGTAAGCAAACACTTTGTGATGCTGACAGGAAAATGTATTTTAATGTCACTTGCCTGTGATAACACTTCTCTATGTGGCTGCGTCTTTCCAATTTATAACCAGTCCAAGTAGCGGATACTGAATGCTTAGGAGTTTATTCACCATATTGGATTCCAGTAGTTACAAAGTTCTGAATTGTGCCAGAAAGTAATTTGTGGTCAGTTGTTGTCCTCTGTCCCCTAAAATTCTTTTGCTGATGTTGCCTCTTTTCAGTTAATTTGTGTACTTTAGTGCCAGATGAGAGTCTAGCTCAGTACTTCTGCAGAAAAAGGAAATAGATACCACAACTATGAGCAATTGCCCTTTCCTTAGCTTTTTCTACTTTTTACCCTGAGCTATGATAAATACACCCAGAGACGACTGAGCTTTTCATATGTAACTGAAGACACCTGGTTAATGGAGTGCCAAAAACTGAAGGAAGAAGGGCATCTCTGTAGAGAATGAAGATTTAAAGGTAATGAGGTGATACATAGGCACAGACTGAGAAGACAGATTCATGAGTAACAATAAAAAACACCCCAACAAAACAAAAAGGTTAAAACAATGATGTCTGAGTGAGTGTTGCTTATCTATATTAAAGTCAGGCTTGTACGTTAAAAGTAGAATAAACACAGCTTTTCCTGGAATGGGCTTGAGCTTTCTAGAAAGTTATTTAACTAGAGTTAATCATGTATTTTGAGGGTAAAGTACCCTGATGAAAATAATTCCTTTACATGCTTTCTGGAGTGTCTGGAAAAGAAGTGCAAGACTAACATGAGCATTTAATTGATGTGATGTCTACCCCTTTTGTTTCATGAGAGGAGGAGAGGGCTATGTTCATTCTCCTATTGGATGGAAAAGAGCTACCTAAAGGATATTATCAATACTAGATTTTTCTGTATTTTGTTTACACTGGTAATGTTATTGAGGTTAATGATTTTTTTTTTCTTAAATTCACAGATAAAAATACTATCTAGAGTGTAAAACAACTGTTAATTTAATGGTTATTAGTATGCAGCGATTGTAAGTTGAAATTAGGCTGGTTGTGGAAGAATTCTTAGTGCATGGAAATCAGGGTTGTCATCTCACTTCAATTTTTTCTTGGTTTTGCTTTCCAAAAGCCTTCTCCTTCTCAACTTTATATAATGATTTATATTTCAGATAGTTCCATGTATCTATACTATATACTACTGAATCCTTCTGACGTGCCTTTTCATCAGATAGGCAGAATGTTGCCCTTTACCTAGTACTGCATGAGGCTACCCCAAGTTAACTTGTGATATGGATAGAACTGGCAACAGGAGTGAAGGTTTTGTTGTATGATCAGATCTGGGGACTGCAGTGGAACTCCAGTTTGTACATCTAGTGGGTAGTTGCTGGATAGGAGCTTATTTTGATTGTTACCAAGTTGTGTGGCAATCATTCAACATGTAGAAAATCCTGAACTAGCCAGTGTTTATAAGCTGCTAATATCCATCTTTTTCAGGACTAAGCTTTGAAAACGGAGTGTTTCTTCCAACAATACAGCTTTGTATTTTTTTGTGTATGTGTTCAGGGTAAAAATGTGTATGACCTTGGTTTAAAAAAAAAAAGGAAGTACAAGATTAAATTTCATTGCATAAAAGTACATCTGAAAAGTTAAATAAAAATCCTTTCCTATGGATTAAGACTGCTGCCTTTCTCCTCTCTTTTCAACATTTACACACGCTCTTTACATGATGCTTAAGCTTTCAAGTCAAAGTTACGAGGTGCTTTAGCCAGGCTTGAGTCTGAGAACTAGACCCAAACCAGGACAATAACAAAATGACGCAAAGATTGACTGTGCTTGCTGGGTGAAGTGAAAACTGCTGAAATATAAATCCTATATCCTGGGATTTCACTGCCTGCTGGAACTAATCTCATTAACTTAAAACCACCTGAGGCTTAAGAGAGATATACACTGCCGTGAGAAATTATATTTATCTCATCCTGGGGGGAAATCCTTTCCCTCCCTTAGCTTACCTTACTTTTGACTTTGTCGTTCTTGAATTACCAGGTCATTTCTCCCTCATGGGAAAGTCATCATAGCTCACAGCAATGCAATTACTGTATCTAAAGTTCACTGCTGTATGAATGCTGAGATTACTGTTCAAGGTTTTTCTTCTTAAATAATTTCCTAAGGAAAACAAAGATAGGAAACAATGTATTAGCAGTTTACTTGAAGTTCCTCCAGAGTTAAAGTATTCCAGAATTAAAAACATAGCATAAGATGGAGCTGGGGGGGGAAGCCACCCTTTTGTTTCAAGGAGCTTGATTTGGGACAGATTAGACAAAATCTGACTGAGCTGTTATGATGGTAAAATTCGGTGTTTGACATTCCAAGGAAGGTGTGCTAGGCAAGAATAACAATCAATGAATTTAGGAAGAACACATAGAATGAGATTGGGCTGCAGGGGACAGTAAAATGGTTAACTAGTTTTTTTGGGGTTTGTGGTTTTTTTTTTTTTTAATTTGTTAGGGCGTTACTTATTTCTATTTGCACATTGAACCTACAGTTAATTCTTGATTTAACAGTGTCTAGTAGCAGATGGATATGAACTATATTTAGTATTTCCAGCAGTGTTAGTAATAGCTCAGGTCAATTTGTGGTGCTCATGACCTGGAGAGTAGTGCTCGTGTGTTGTGAGTTGTTCAGAATCCTACCTGAGTTCCTTGATAAATGGTACAGCAGTTTATTGTGTGAAATTCAATTTTATGTACAAGGTAATAAAACTTTGAAGTTAATGTTGAAAAACCCAGAACAAAATGCTATGAGCACTCTAGTGTTTTAATGGACTTTATTCCCTGATAGTTAACTGTCATTGAACTTCAAAACTGTCTTTGAACATTCAAGTCATCTAGTCTGTTGATGTGAATGCCTCATTAGAGATGTTTAAGGGAATACGATGAAATTCATATTAGTGAGTAGTTAAGTGCATTCATGTACCTGAGCAAGAAATGTCCATGTAACCTACCTGACCTATACAGTGCTAATTGTGTATTGTTGTGATATTGTCTGGATATAATGAATTTGTCCAAATGTTTTTGTTTAATTATATTGAAAAATTAATAAATCTGTGAAGATATATGTGATTATGGATACTGTGTTGGTGAGAAACTACAACAGAATATGCTTGCTGAACTCTAGGGTACGTCCCTTCTCCGCCCTGCATAAATAGCTACAGCGTATTCGAGTTTAGTTAGTGATGGACAGGCTGTTAATTCATAATATAGCTAAAGAGTAGGAGCCCGACACCTTGAATGATTTATGTGTTTTCTTTGTAAATTTGTTTCTGTTTTGTAACCTTTAAAATGTGGGGTTTATGTGTGGTATCATTAAAATTTATACTCCCTCTAGTATGTGATGTAAGTCATTATTGCTCTGCCATGCCTCCAGATCACCTGTCTGAATTATAAAGCAGCCTTCCTTGAAGCTGAATAGCAATTTTTTTTCCTCTCTAGAGTGAGCGCCTGTTGACTTCATTATTTTTCATTGGTGCTCCCATACTGGTGCAGGAGGTCAGAATCTGGCCTTTTCTGCTTTCCATCCAAATGTGAAAGGTTGTTAGGAGTAACTGCATATTTCTCAGAATGAAATATAAAGGGCCTTTTAACTTAGGAGAATTGATATCAATCAGAAGAAACTGCCAGAGAATTTGTTTTGAAGTGTACTTTTTGGGATTTTTTTGAGCTCAGATTGATGTGCTCAGTGATGATTTAATGTTGTGTTAGGCTTTGTTACGCTAGTTTTAAAATATTTCAGTGAAGAGTGAATATACATTAAGAGAAGACTATAAGCTAATATTGAAAATGAATCATGGGCCTTGTTTCTTTGTATTGAGACTTTTTTATCAGGAAGGATTTTGCAGAAGGCTTCGAACTTAAACCTAACTTAAACTTAAACTTAAACTTGCATCCTCAAAGTGAAGATTCAAAAAACGTTTCCTAGAAAGTTCTGCCATACTCAAAAAAGTTGTGGGCTTTTTGAAAGCAAATGAATCAAGTGGAAAGTGAAAGTTTTGCTGAAGACTGCCAAGCAAACTGCTTATTACTGCTCTGTAGCTCGTAAAGATGAGCTACCTTTCTTCTTTTTTTTGCAAGAAATGAAAGATCTTTAGTCATAGTGTTTGTAGATTAATTGTATAGCAGAATGCGATATGAGTTCATTGCAAGCCTCCGCAATATGATTTAGCCAGATTTAACACAGATAATGTGTAATTGCTTTCTGAAACATAGACTGAATGGTAGTATTATGCATGTTTTAGTTTTTTTCAACTCAAACTTGCTTGTCTTATGCAAAAGAACCAGGGTTCAAGCTCTTACTGGCATTGCTAATGGAGATTTTGGTTGTTTTTGTGGTGGTTTTGTTTTGTGGGTTTTTTTTATAAAAACCTTATTAAAATTAAAGATGTTTTACTGATGTTAATGATGTTAACAGAAGATGAAATACTAATTTCAGTGCAGCCTAAGGCTACCGTGACATATTCAGTACTGTCATTTCCTTCCATTGAAAGATGTATAGTACAAGAAAACAGGTTTGAAAAAACGAAAAAAAAATGTTACTGTGGGAACGTGCAGAGCAAAATAGTGCAGATTGGAGGCATGTCACAGTAAGTGCATTCAAGCATTGCGATCTCAAGTAAGCGGCCTCTTCATGAAACATTTGGTGTAATGCTGCATGTTGTTGCAGTTATTAAAATTCTGTATCTGTTTCTGTTCCCCAAATGATTATTCTCTCAGTATTTGCAAGGGAATTTTCATGTTATGTTACAAATTTCCCTATTTATTTCTGCAATAAAGAAAATGTAAGCATCAGAGGTTCCTGCGCTGAACTTTAACAGTAGTATAATTCCTACAGCTGGAAGGGATGCTCTGTGGGCATATGCTTACCTCTGATGCCAGCTAAGGTCTGTTTCATGAATCTTGTCCTCCCCTCACCACACACACTGTAACTAGACTTTGATTAAAGTAATACTATCAAGTTGAAGTGTAATTTACTCAATGTTACTTATATGTATTTAAAATTGAGCGAGCTTTGTATATATGTGTCAGTGAGATAGTGAAGAAGGTAGAAAGAAGAGCTGTGATGCTCATTAGAGGAGGCTGAGTTGAGTTTTTTGTATAGGGTTAATGCTTTCCAAATTGGAGGATATAAGATTGAAAGTGAAGGGCATAGTCCTTGTTGAGGGAAAGAGGTAGAGTGGTCCTAATGCAGAATCTCATTAAAGCAGCTGTCAAGATTCCTCTATTTTACCATCACCTCCTCTAGACTATAAGAGTCAACTGTCGTTTTGAGTGAGCATACTGCCAAAGAGGCATTTACAAATAAATGAAAAATGTCACAATTGATTTTGCTCCTTTCGGAGTACTCTGTGTCAGCTTTGTCACAAGCCCTTTGTTATTCTCTTTTTCAGATCTCTTGTCTGGACATTGGAAATAACTTTGGATGGTTCTGGGCTTCTTTCTGTTGACCCAGGGTAAGCTCCCTGGATTATGACTTTTTGTTAACATTTGTGCAAGTGAGATAATATTGACTTTTCAGTGTTTATAAATGATGAAATGCTAGAGATTCTTACCAATTACCTGATGAATGTATATGAAAACTGCGTAATGCAATCCACACTGGAGAATGTTACTAATGTAATGGATTTATTGCTTAGTTTCTTCTATAGTATTGTTTGAGAATTATGGTAATTGCTTTGCAAATGCTGCATGCAGCAGTAGTAGCCACATAAAATGTATATAGCTATGGGTTTTTATTTGTTTCTAAAGAATATGTACTTCTAAGTTCGTAGTGTTCTTTTCTTCAGTATTTATAATTTCTCATTATTCTTCAGTGTATGTTGTGTAGTTATTATAGTGCATATTGCTGCTTTGTAAACATACAGAAAGGTAAATGGCTTTTGTGTATTAGCTGGCCGGGTAAGTAAACCTAATGGTTGATATCACTAAACCCCTTTTAATGCAAAAGTATTAGTGTGGCTATTTGTCGGAGTTTCATTATAAGATATATTTGAGATGTTTTAGATACAGTGAAGTATCTAAAGTGCTATCACTTTTAATAAAAAAAAAATCTTTATTTTCTTGTGATAGCATTCTAAAACTGATGTGAAAGTGAACTTCATTAACATGTATAGAAATGCCAATGATCCTTTAACTAGGAGTTAGAAGTTTTTAATAACAGACCTAGTACTACACTTGAAAGAAACTTTATTCTTTTTTTTTGTATTTTCTGTAGTGTCTAGGAGGTGTAATGTGAAAATAGTAATATGAAAAGAGTCTACTGCTTGCTACTAACTTCAAAAAGCAAATTTAGACTGCATAGAAAGAGCAGTGATGTTTTGTGTATTTCTGAAGCCATTCTTCAACAAAGATTCACACACCCTTTGCAATCTGCCAGATAGCACAAAATCTCTATTTCAGTACACATTATTTTACTTCATACTCTATTTTAAAACATTACTGTCGTTTATCACTTTCGCTAATAAGAGATTTTTAAAAACGGACTAACTGAAGAAAAAAAATCACATTGCTGTCATTTTTGTACTCTAGAATCTTCGAGAAATTCCAGGAAGGAATTGGACTCTTTAGGTGAACAAGAACAGTTTATGATATCACCTGTCCTGTATTCATATTTGTTTTGTATTCCTCTTTTATCTGGGGTTGTAACGTAGCTCAATTAGCTCTACTTTTAATACAGCAGAAATTTCTTTGCATTAGTGGATGTATATTTATTAGCTGTTTGAGCATTTTAATGTGTTACATTCGCAGCCAGTATTTACAGTTCTGAACTGTGTTGGATTTGTTTTAAAACAAGTTTAAAAATGAATACCTAAAATATCTGTTAACTTCCCTGAAAGTTCAGAATTTTTATTTTTTTAAAAACTAGTTTACTAAAACTACCAAAGAACACCCTTAATTTGTACTTTGAACACTGTATTTTGTTTACATGTTAGCACAAGCTTTGTGACAACGCTGTCTAAGGCAGCCCCTGATACTGTGGTATCAGCAGTGGCCAACCAACCTCACTTTTCTCCTGTTTGTATTAGAAGAAAATCTGAGATGTGAATGTAATACAAAGACAGAAAATGAGTCCTGACACTCTGAAAACTGATTACATAATTTAAATGAATAAACTAGATGGTTTGAGGCTGTTATATTTATGTAATTATTGTTGTTACTGTAAACAAAGAGAGAAGGAAGGAAAACGCAAATGAAAATGTACAACTCAGCACTGTCAGCTCTACGAGTCCCCTGAACTCCATCCCCCCATTTGACTTTAACAAGACAGTAAATTGTTTTGACGTAAATCTAAATGGAAATCTGTACCATTTCAAATCTAAATGGGGCATGCACTTATGAGTAAAGCATTGCTGCATGGGGAAACATAGAACACTTCTGTAATGCCTTGAAACAATAGCAAAGTCTTGGTTAGATATGACATGGCAGAATCGTGAAAGCTTAGACTTACAATCACAAAATCTCTGCATTAAACATGATATTTAGTTTCATACTGTTAGTGACATTGATTAGTCCAAGCTTCTTCTATAGGTTTGGGCATACTCTGATGCATAGTTACACATATGTAAATCTCTGTATGGTAGCTGATTGCATATATAAGAGTTACCTTTATATGTTAGTCTGAACTGTAAGATTTCTCTCAACTGTTGGATGTCCCTACAAGCAATCGATTAAATGTGCTGATCACGGAATCACAGAATCACCAGGTTGGAAGAGACCCACTGGATCGTCGAGTCCAACCATTCCCACCAATCCCTAAATCATGCCCCTAAGTACCTCATCCACCCGTGCCTTAAACACCTCCAGGGACGGCGACTCAACCACCTCCCTGGGCAGACTGTTCCAATGCCTAACCACCCTCTCTGTCAAGAATTTTTTCCTAAAAAAAAACCAAAGTTACCATCAGTTAGAATGTAACTTCAGTGGGTATTGTCTAACATCACCATCCATGAAGCAGCAAATACAGATTAATGAAAATAAAAAGATACGTGAATACCACTGCTGCTCATTTATTAATATTATTAAGGATCTTGGAAGCACAGAATGAGCCTTGCAAGACCCAAAGGAATACAGGAAGCATTCACTCCAGTGAGAACTCTTCCTGATAGTGGGGCAAAAACAGTGTCGTACTGCTAATACAGGTCTCCATTAAACTTATTTTCAGCCAGCTGCAAGTGAATAGGGAAGTGAACTGACAGCTCTATCTTTCTGAATCAGTTTCTGTTCTTAAAATGTTAAAACTATTAAAATTTCAGGTTTATTGATTATGGATTGTTTCCCCTCTTCCAGTAATTAGAATTTGGTATTCATGAGGACAGCTATTTGTTTGGCTTCTGAACATGGAATATTCCTTCAACCCCTTTTCAGATGCAAATATTTCTTTCTCTGTTTAATAAATGTGCTGTATTTTGAGGTCATGGTCTTGTGCTGGTCTTGTATTTCAGTATGGTGAATCTCAGATGCTTCCCAGTCCCCGAATACATGACTCTGGTATAAGATGTCTCTTCTATATCTGAAGAAAAAGGAATTGAAGAAGGGGAAGAGTAAAGAGGGATAACAGTTGAGCAGGGAAAGATAAAATTTGAAGGTTTTTTCATTCATTCATGAATTTGTCAATTAAGTTGTTACAATTTCACTTTTAGCAGATGCATTTTAACATCCAGAAGAGAACCTTGCTCATTAAAATCAGGCCAATTTCCAGCACCTCTTCTTATTTGCACCATGTTATTCCTTGATTGTCCATGTTATTTTGTTGACTTCAGGAAGGCCACTCCTGGAATAAAGAATTTATTCCTCACCTCTTTATAACTGAGGCTCTGCTCTGTGCTGCTGCTGCCTTTTAGCTGTTACTGAACATTATTATCCAACTGGTTTTCTCTGAAGTGTTTTGTGTAGTTGCTTTATAAATAGCATTGCTTCAAGTGGTGTAATAGAACTCGTAGCAGAAAGGACATGCGAAGAAGACATGCCCACAAGACAATGCTAACAAACAATTTGCAGTTCCTCATTGCCATGGCTGAATGAGTTGGTTTTAGGTAATTTGCTATTAAAACAGGAATAATGAGGTAACATGCATTTTACTCGTATTTGTTTTGACATGGTGGGCAAGGTTTTAGGGGGTTGGACAGGGCAATGGAAACTGCTAATCACTTGCTTAATTGATCATTCTCTCAAGATTGCCTCTAGCTGTAATGTATTAATGATGGTCAGAGAGATTAACCATCAGAAAATCCACCAAACTGTACAGAAAGTAGTATAAAATAGTTTAATGGCAAAATAGTTTAAATGCTGCTTAATCAGCAGAGCAAAGGCAGGGGTGGAAGCTCACATGCTGAACCCTAGGTTCAAAGAGTCTTTAGTCAAAACAAACTCAAAACACGTGTAGTGAGGTTTTGTATGCATCATCTATTTGACAGTGGAGGGAAGTGCCTCAAGTCATTATTTCAGCAAGAATATCTTGGGAATATTTTCAGCTCACAAAAGTGTTAGTAGGACCTAATGCATTTTAATTTTTTTCCCTATAAAATTGTACTGTTTGTTTAAGCAACAAATAATGATAACTGCAGCTGTTTTGGTTTTTTTCCTGCATTTACTAGAACAAAATGTTTCAAGTCCCTTTTGGAATTGATTTCCAAGTACATGTAACTGCATACAGATCTGAAATACTAAGAAAAAAAAAAATCAATGAATTGCCTTTGAGTTAATCGTACTGGCTCTATTTGATAAGAATGTCCTCTGAACATTACAGCTATAGTTAGCGATGGATGAAGACAACTCCTGTGACTCTTTTGTGTAGCTTTATAAACAGGCTATATCAACTTTTCGCTGATTCTAGTAGTCTTCAGTAGAGCCAAGGTTTCATGCAATGTCCTCATTAGAAACGAGGCAGATAAAGCATTCCACCCTTTCAAAATCTGCTGTTAGGTGTATTTGCTGACTTTCCACTGTTTTGGGTAAGAGTGTTCTCAAACTAAGTGCAGAGACATAATTAAGATTTTCAACGTTTGTAAAAACTTGACTTGCATGCAGGAGGTAGATTGTGATGGCCTACTATGCCATACTAAAACGGCATGTAAGCAGAGTGATGTTTTCATCAACAGAAATGTGTTACTGTTTGAAGTTGATTCTCTCTATAGGGTGCCATAAAGTAATTAGAAGACCATAAAATAATCCTTCAGTATTGCATATTAATTCCTTAGAGGGATGAATTCATCTTTTCTGACTGCAGTAGTGTATGACTGACCAGGGAAATACTGTAAATCTGTGTAATTATCTATAAAACAAAGTATAGGTTTTCTAGACCAGCGTATTTATTTTATTAAACTCCTTAAAGGCTCATACTTGCAGTGATTTTTTCTTGTAGCAAACTGGAAGTAGAAGTATTTGTCTTAAAATTAAAAATAGACTTGGAAAGCTGTGTTGTCTTAAAGAAACTGTATGTAAAATTTGTCTTCTGTGAGGACTGAAGACTACTACAAAGTCTGTGCCAACACAAGAAGAATCTTTTGTTACAGATGATTAGTTTTTTGCAGCTAAAGTAATACAGTGATAAGCTGCATACTGTTTATTTAAAAGATGATATTTTTGAGCAGGCTTTTTCCCTGCAGTGGTGGAGTGCATATATGGAGTGGCTCCATATATGCAAATTGTAATTAATGACTCTTACGTGATGCTCTAATTGACCTTTGGCTCTAAGCAAAGTAGCATCATCAATACTTGTTTTGCACACTAGATATTTATCAATTAAAAAATTTTCAAAGCAGCCAAGATACAAGACCATTATTTCTCACATGAATACTGAAAAAAATAAAGTAAATATGGAAGCTTAAATTGATGCTTCTGACTTTGCTGCAGTTCAGGGGAGACGTGTAATTTTTACCAGCGTTGGTGATACTCTGGCATTCTCAATTCTTTAAGACTATCCCATTATAAATATAGCACATCTGAGTTTGGAAGCGAGTGCTTCCAATACCTTAAGACCTGTGAAGGAGGTAATCTTCTTGGGAGAGTTTTGGCATTTGTTTTAATGGAAGCAGGATCAAGCACAAATGCTATGTTAGAATGACATTTAAAATGTGATCAGCAATACTGATAAGCGATCAGTAAATTGAGCTCTTCAAGCTGTTTAGTTAGGAGACCCTTTTACATAACATATTGTCAGTTTTGCAGATTTGTTGGTGTGGTGTTGGGTTTATTTTTAATTAGAAAGAACATGGCTATTCCTGTGTGAATAAACCAGTCTCACCCTAGGGATGTCAATGGCAGATTTCAGCAACGTTATGAATCCATCTGACAGAGATTCAGGTAATATGTATAGATCAGTTCTGCTCAAAGCAAAATATTTCACAGTCCTACTATGAATGCTTTCATTGCTCTAAGGCATCTCTTTGCACTATGGAAAAAAGCTCATCTTTCCTAAGATGATGATTTTGTGATGTTTTTATTTTCAGAAAAGCTAAAGCCATAACCAAGAAATGACAACCCAATTTTTTTGATTAAAAAAACAAATCACCCCAGCTCCCCTGCCCTCACAAAACACCTGCACATCAATTAAATAATATTGTAATTAAAGTAATGGAGGCTTCAGCTTCAACAAGGAGAATCTCCAATGTGTGAGGCTTGCCGAAATTGGAACTTAAAAACTTGAGGTTTCTATGCATTGCTTAGAGACAGGATTGAGGGACTTGAAGGTAGGCAGGTCCTGCTTTTTTTTTGGAAGTTTGACTGAAAGGGTTAAGTATCCCTGTTGTTATTGCCTTTGCTCCTCCAAGTCCACCTGTGCCTTATATCAAAATAGGCTATGCCTGCTGTTTGTTTAATATACTCTGCACCGGGAGTCACTGAATTTGTTACTGCAGACCTTGTGGATTTGCTGTGAGTTCACTGAATAACATTTATTACAACCTTTGTATTAGCAGTTACTTTCTTAAAGTGTGACTTTTTTCAGATAAATCCTTAATCCTAGGTAGTTCTATCACTGTGTTAATCAACACCTGCAAAATGGATATCTTCCAGAAACCAAAATTTTTTAAATGCAATTTCATGAGCTAGCTTACCTCATTAGAAAGATAAGTTGTTGGTGCATTGCTGTCAAACTCTTCCTTTAAAACATAAGGCACCAAAAAAACTAAATGCACTCTTCCCCCCCTCCTTTTTTACAATGTAAGTAGTAAGCACTTTCCATTCCTTTCTGGACCTCTGAAAACTTATTCAATCAGTTTGCTTTTGTGTGCCTGTACTTATGTCTTCATATATCCATTACTTTTCGTAACACCCAGAGAAAAGACTTCCTAGGAGATGCATGTTGAGACATAAGTAGAAGTAAAGGAATGGGTGGGGGTAGAACTGATGTGGCTAGCAGAGACAGAGCAGAAGACAGAGGGTGTGGCCCTTGATGTTTGATTTTTTAATTAATAATTAATTTTGAATTGGTGATTCTGGAATGTTTGTAAGAATGCTTTTATGATAAGAAGTGAGAGCATCTTGTTTTATAGCTTTATATTAGTTCCTTCAACCAAGTATTAAGAAGCCTGCTACCTTTCTTTTCCCCAGTGTTTTTCTTATACCACAGGATCAGCTGAAGGTTTGACAAATGCAGGTGTTCTTATGACTTGTCTTCGAGGTATACTTCAGATTTTTCTCTCACCTCTCTTTGCAATGAGCAATACCTGTTCAAATGTTTTTACAGTTTCTTTATGATAGGCATTTCAGGTACCTACTGCTGAATAAATAAAACTGCCTTCCTAGCTTTAAGCCTGGGATGTTGTTTTTAGTTGTTTCTCAAAAGCTGTTGCAGTACAGAGTGTAGTTGGTTGTCATACCAGAAGATGGCCTGGCATTGAAATGAGAACATAATTAAAATTATTTTTACTTTCCTCAGAACTTGGAACAAACTGTTACTTAAACCTTTTCTTAGAGGTATTACACCTAACAAGCTCTCTTGAGTGAGATGGCAGTAAAGCAGCAAAGCTATCAACAAAAGTACTGAATGGCTGCATTCCCTGGGGTTGTCTTAAATTTGAAAGTAGATAGGAACTGTGAAGAAATACAACGCAGTCTGGTAAAGAAGCTGCAGTGTAACTCCAGTGGCCTCAGACACAGCAGTGTACATATAAAGTTCTCATATTAACTTGGAATACAGGTAACATCGTAAACCATTCTAAAGGTGCTTAGCTTACATTCGTCCTTGATGCATCATCTTCAATGTCTTGTGTTGAGATCTGTTTATGCTGCAAGCTCTATGGAATGGAAACCAGGTCTTTTTACCTGCTGTAGAAAAGGCCCTGTCAAGCTTTTCTGGGCTGTGTTAGATTATGACATGCTACATACAAAGTGACCGCTGAGCTGCAACAATGGTCAAATGGTGCTATGTTCTTGGTCTCCATTTTATGGCCGGTTAAGGTTCACTAAGCCACTAAAGGCATTTGTGGTCTGAAGTTTTCTTTCCCTGGCCACAGGAATGCATGTTCACGACACTGGCCTCCTAGGGCTGGCCTCCTAGTTCATAGCTGTTTTGAGTGTTTCCTATTCTTTTTTTTTTTTTTTTTTAAATCTGGAATGCTTGTTAATCTATGCAATATTTGTTTTATTGTAATACTTTCTCAGAATTTGTGAGTGCCTCCCAATACAGGATCAATAGTAATGCTTTTGCCATTCAGCCCTACTCTTTCTGCACCTGAAACTCTTTTGTTGTTTTGAGGAGGAGCTTGATACAGAGTTCATGGTGAAAAACATGCTTGAATTTGAGGAAATAGAAGTAGTGTTTTACCTGATAAATTTTCCTGGCTTCCAGTGGATTCTGGGAGATGATACCCAAAGCAGATCCACTTTAACGAAGAAAGAATGCAGATCCTCATTGAATTATCCAGGGACATCAATCTGTATTGTTATATTACATTCTCATAAAGCAGCACAATGATATGGTGATTTGTAGATTTGGACAATGGCTTTGGAGCAGCAGGGAACAAAATCTGTTGATTGTTGTTGTATGCAACTGTACCTCCCTCTCATTTAGCAGTACACAATGCTTAAAATGCTCTGACAGGATGGTAGAGCATCAGAGAGAGCTTGCTTAGTGAGGCTCTGATAAACCTAGCCTCGCTGTTTGTCAGCTTCGAGTTAGTGGGGGCCAGAGCAAATTTGTTTTGGAAGACAGGATGGCATGAGTTTGTAGTCCTCTGCCTGGTATGCTAAGGCAGTGGTGTGTGAATAGCTTGAGCTAGTATGACCCTCTGTCTCCTAGGCAGGACAGGTTTACAGGTGCCTGTCTCAGACCATAGCCTCTAGGGCAGTGGTCTTGCAGGTACCTGGGTTGTCTTGCCAGTAGTGAGCTAGTGCAGTGGACTTTTAATAAGAGCAAAGCTTTCAGGGACCTGAGTTGTGGTTTTATCTAGGTGCCTAGTACCATTTTTCAAAATTGTTAATATGCTTAAATACTAACTTTCCCTTGAACAATGTGATCCTTGCAAACCTTTGGAACTAGACAGCAGACCACTCCAGATGTTTTGGGGAAATCCCATAGAGTATCTGTTTTCATTACTATGCATTCACACACATTTGAAAAGCTGAGATCAGGTTATTGATATCTTAACTACTTGACAATTGTGAGAATTTCAACTTGCGATAGTAAGTCTGCATTACATAGTCTTCTTAAAGTCATGAAGCTTAAAGTTCCAACTGAACTGTAGAATTTCTTCAGAACACTGTTTTTCTCATTTTTTCAATTTCTTTTAGTTTTACTACAATCTGATTTTTTTGTAAGTATTAAGGCACATCATTTTGCCTTCGAGATTTCTTGATGTTTCCATTTGATGTTTTCATTGGAGTGGTGAAAGTCTGTTGTGAAAGGAGTTACAGAACATCCCACATTGACATTCCAATCACATTGTTTCACTTCATACACAGGTGTGCACATACATGCTGCTGGGATCCTACTACAAAAAGTTCTGTCTTGTCAGAAAAGACGTATCTACAACTTTACTTGAAGTGCCTTTGTGATTCAGGGACCTGTGCTTGTTAGGTGTCTTCTGTGTTAATCTGTATGTGTGTATATGCAGGAATGAGATGCTGCCAGATTGCTTTGCTGTGTTAAATATTAAATTATCAGATATGTCTTTTTAAAATAGAAAGCTACTGAAATTGGATCAAGAAATTGAAGGTGAAGGCTTACAAAGCTGTCTTCGCAGGCTCTATTGCCCTCATGAAAATGGAATTTTGTAATAACTTAATGTGCATCTGTGTGTGTTTGTGCGTGTGTACAATTACTATGCGATAATGTTTGTTTAAAAAACCCCTAGCCTTAATGAAACAGTTTTAACATCTGAGTAAATACAGAGTATCAATGTAAATGATTGTGTTGTGTGCAGGCACTGTTCAGTTTACGTTGTCTCTCTTTTGTCACTGTTCAAAATTTAAATCATGTTGAAGGCATTAAGGTACAGCATTTTTAGCCAAACCTGAGAAAATTAGTGAGCAAGTGCAACAAGAAGCTTGGATAACGTACATGTTACCTCTTCTGGCTATCAAGGTATGTATGTTTAGTAGGAGCTCAGGAGCAGACAGTGAGCAGGCATACCTGTGTTCAGCCTTCTTTCTAGCCGGAGCAATAATACTTGGCAAGTTTGCAGCGATAACTTTCTAAAGGCTGTTGATGTTTCTTGCGTAGTGTCTCCTGGTCAAATGTAGTAAGCTGGAGTCAGTACTGCCATTAAGCTTTAAGTGGGAACAGACTGCTGAAAGAGAGCTCTGTTATCCCGCAAGCCATATAGGCAGCATCGTTAGCTAGTAACTCTCAAGCTGCAGCCTAAATCTATGGCTTCTGTATTGCACCACTCAAAATGCATGTGAGAGATTGGAAATGTGGATCAGATTTTATACGATGCTTTTTCATTCCTTTTTCAAACAGAAAACAAACTAGTGAAATGAGCTTATTGTCTTGCTAAGATGTAAGGAAGAATGGTGCCTAACTGAAGAAGCAATTAACAACTCCTAGAAATATGGATGGCTTTATTAAGGAGTGTATGCATGTACATGTACTACAGAGGCGTAGTTTTTATATACTAATAAACAAAAACCTCTTTTGTTTTTTTCATTTGTGAAGGTCAGTCTGAAATAATGAATTTAGAAAAGCAATGATCTAATTCCTGTATTATCTACTGAAACAATGAAGTTTTATAGTCCATTAGTTTTGTATGTAAGGCTCCTATGACAATATAATTTTCATGACTGTATTAAAATGTCATTAATGTGTTTAGTAACTACTCTTCTATGATCCATTAATTATAACAGATGGAATTAGATGTGAATGGAACTTATATTCTGAATTCTAAAAGATTTTATTTGCAATAACTGTGAGTGGTTAATCTTCAGATTCTGGTCTTAAATTATATTGTTTGATAATGCAGCAAAATTGATGATTCCAATGTCTTAAAAATTAGAATTGATAAAATACAACGTGTATTTAATTGTAAAGATTTTATTTCAGAATAACTACTTTTGTTGATGCTATATTGCATTAGTGTGCTGCGTTACAACAAATCAATATGAATTTAAATGAAATTATCTGCTGCATCCTGCAATAGCAAGGAATTACTATGATACTAATTAAAGTATTTTCTAACTCACAGCATAGCTGGTCACCTCTAATGGGTTTACTTCTAACTTGAATCAGTATAACCAAAAGTAAAATGGGGTTCCTAAGCAGGTTCTCTTATGAAGAAAAAAAAAACCCAACATGTTAAATTTGGTAGAATTTCTGGTCAAGCATGGTAATTGAACTATAGTAGCTTTCTTCCTCTACACTTAAACTTGAACAGAAGTGGGAGACACAGAGAGAGCAACTCTTGTGCCTGCTTCTGTGAGGACAGTAAAGCAAAAATAACTAAATAGATAGTATAGCTGCATGTGCGTTGCATGTGATACTAGTATTTTGAGACTGCTATGTAAAGCAGTCTTAATGTTCTGCATGGAAACCATTCCTGACTACGTGTGAGTTTCTGAAATTGTAGGAAAACAAACAGTCCCCATATTCTAAGTTTCCTTTCTTCCTGTTGTTAGTTCTTTATGTAAAGAAAATTTTGAGACCTGTCTATACTGTGGCACAATAGAAAATGGGATAGAGTTAATTTTACCCTTCACTCAACTTCATTTTTGTGGGGAGTTCCACATGAGGACACATGCAGAAGTTTCTAATGCCTGTTTCTTTCTCTGTTGCGTTTCATTAATGGTAGAGGGATTACATTGATGTTACAATTTGTGGTAATGTGCATTAGAGTCAGGTTGACTTTACAATTGACTTCTAAGTTTGGTTTGTTCTTTGTTGATTTGTTTTTGTATTGTGGTTTGATTGAATCTTGAAAGCAGGCATCACAACAGAAGATGCCTGGAAAATACCAGCAGAAAAAGTGGCATTTTGTCTCAAAGCTCTTGTGGCCTTGAAGTTTAATAGATTTGAAGAGTAGAGGCAAGTTGTTACTTAGTAGTATGTCTTCCATCTTAAACATTTCAAATCAAAACATTGTATTGCATCTTTTTCAAACATCCAGATAGCAAAAACTACTTGTGGTGTTGCTACTGTGAATGTTAATTAATTTCCAATTCTTCTAGTTTAACAGGAGTTGCACAACTTATCTGAATAAAGCTATTGCTTTATTTGGTATTGCTTTCCATGACCACCCAGACAAAACTCTTACTGATTTCTGTGGGAGATGCAGTTGGCCTATAGGAAACCTGGTGAGTTTATAGGTATTGCGTTATGGAAAGATGGTTTCAAGTTCAGTACACTGTGTGATTATATGAAATATTGTTTCATGTAGGTACTGTAGAAGTGTGCACTTTGTTCTGCTTATTCTACCAATTGCATGCTTCTGGTTTTACTGGAAGTATTATTCTGGATGCTTTGCTTTAAAATGTTTCTCTTTTTCTCACAGTCAGCACTTTCCCGAGCCCAGCCCCCACCCCCTCTTCTCTCTCCTATCCCTTGTGTTTCTAATTAGCATTTCAAAATCACTGCCTCTTGTCCGTTCTCAATAGTCTGTGCTTGTTTGCATTCCAGCGGTACACCTCTACTGTGAATGCAACACCAATTAATATTATTTTCAGTAGTTAAAAATAGTCTCCATGTATAGGTTTATTCTCAAACCATAATGTATTCAGTAGTTTTTATCTGATAATAAGAGGCCTAAGAGCTGGATTAAGCAAAAGTTTTAAACTCTATTTAGGCTGAATAAGCAAATATTTTTGCCTAATAAGTTAAACACACGGTGCTTCTTCATAACTCTCTACAGGAGTCTAGAATGAAAATGACAAGTAGTAAGTATCTCCAAAGATACTTATCTTTAACTTGATTATCTAAAGTAATTGCAGTAATGTGGTAAGGGATAAGGTAAAGGCAAATCATAGATAAATGCTTTGAAAAATAAAAGCTCTGTGACTTAGAATTTACTTCTGAAATTTTCATCCATCTAATTTTCTCAAGAAAATGTCTCTTTAGTGCATACTCTATTTTTTTTTTTTTTGTGCGTAACAATTTCTTTTCTGAGTAAGATAGGGTATAACCAAGAATGTACTGAAATAACCAGGATGAGGAGCAGAGAGATTATATGTAAAAATGTTTACACCTATAGCATAAAAAGAAAGGCATCAGGCTAACAAGAGCAAAGTAAAGGATGTTTTTTCAGGTGAATTCTTTTGTCTACTTGTCAAAAACTTCCTTTGACTGTGAACTTAGATGTTCCTGATCATCAAGGAAAGACTTCTGGTAATATAATTTAAGTATTATCTTGGTTCCTTACTGTCAAGTTTGATAGGATGATCTCTTACCATTAGAAAGACCAGAAAACATGGAGATATGTGGTAACCTAGTTTATGGCTCATTAAGCATCCAAAAGGAGAGAGGTGGCGGGGTGGTCCTCTTCATGAAAGCCATGAAAAAGGTCCAGAGCTACTGAAAGTTAATGAACAGAACCACTTAAGTAATTCTGACTATATGTTGCCTTGGTCCCTGTTGCCAATTGCTGACAGATCTTTAAGCATAATGTCTTTTGTTTCTTGGCTGTGCAGTTGCATGATGTGAGTATGGTGTCTGTCATGGTGTAATTGTACTGTTGATTTTTCTTATGAATAAATCTTATGGACTCTGTCCCATTGCTTTCCGTGTAGCTTCATGTGAGAAGCAGCTGTTTGCTCAAACAAAACCAAGCTTGCAGGACTAGAGCCTTGATTTGTATAGGCAATATATGGAGTTGCCCATCATGAATGCCTATCGCCTTAAAATATTATCGGAATTTACTAGTGACTTTTCCCTTACCCGGAAATATTTAAATAGATACCCATGGGAAAATTCAAAAGAGTAAAGCAAATTGAATCAGGTTTGAGAATTCATGACCTTTCTGTCCTACATATCAAATTCATTTTTCTCAAATGCTATTCATATTGTGCTGCATGTTAATTGCATATTGCTTATTCTTTATTCATAATATACCACTGATAATAACATAAAATTACATTTTTAATTCCCAAAGATACCTTAATTTAATGTTTCATTTACTTGTCTTCTTTAACTAATCTTCTGTCCTCTGAACAAATTTGATTAAAATCATTGCATCTATTAAAAAGAAATAGGCTAAAATATATCAGTTTGGTCCCACAAGGAGCTGATATTAGAAATTCCTTTCTGGGGTATACCTTTCACTGCATGGTAAATTTTAGGGGAGGGTGCAGTTGATTAAAGCTAAGAAGTAGATAGGATATTGAAAAGTGGAAGAAATTATCTGCTTTAATTACTGTTTCCTCAGTTTCTAGGTAAGCCATTCTACTTTCTCCTGTCTCTCATCTCCTGAAGCTCTAGTAATTATGAATTTGTTGGATCTGGGATAGGATGTGTGAAAGTGAGGAGTGATTTCTGGTGATCTATTTTGCTTACCTCTTTTTCCTAGTGCTGTTGGAGAGAGACTGTATTTCAGCCTACACCAGCTGTCAGGCCAAGTGATGAGGAGAACTCACTCTGGGCTTGCTCACCGTTTGTGTATGTCAGCCTGAGCAGAGTCAGTGACAGGATTTTTTGGATGGGATAATGCAGCCATATAAATGGCCCGGCTCCTGCAATTTGGTATTATCTCCTGGTCAAAAGAGGCTTTCTTATTTGTGATTCTAAAGCAGCCAGCCAAGCCTTGTCTATATTCTGACATGGGATGAAGGCTTTTAAGGTTAAATGCCCTCCTTTCATTGTGTAAAAGTGATTGTGGAGGTATTTCACTGGTGCACAGCAAGTTTTTAATGTTTAGACCTTGTTTCCTTACACATCAAAGTGAAGATATATTGAAGTGCTATCCAGATGAATTGCTACAACTGTGAATGTCAGTCTTACTGGTTTTATGATACAGTCAGTATGTTGCACTTCACTTGTACCAATGTACCTAGTTCTTGAAATCTTGCCAAACAATCTTACTCAGTGGTTCTGAATAGATGCCTCAAAATCCTCACTTAGAATACTTTAAGGAATTGGGAAAAGTGGATTGACCAGAAAGTTAGTAAATGTGTATTGATTCTTGAGGGAGGTTGTTTACTGATAAAGCACATCTTACCTAGTCTTTAAGTTTGTGTTTATATTTAGAAGTTAATGTCTTGTAATTTATGCTTATTCGCTTCTTTGTCTGTGATTCCATTAAGATTCAATTAAGAAGGTTAAACCATTATGATTATCCTTGTCCATTTGATATTACACATTTCTGTGTAATTAGGATGTTGTCATCTTCTTGTTTCTTGGTCTGTGAGATTGAGTTAATGATAGAAAGATGAGATGACATTGTTAACTGATTGGCTAAATTGGTAGCGGAGGTGTTCATTTGTCAGTGAATAAAATTTAAGCATAGGTCTTCTCCATAACTAGAATTAGAAAGAAACACTTTTGAAATACTTTCATTTATTTTTATGGTTATCCTCCTGTGTTCTCATTGTATGGCTGGTTAATTGCATGCAAACCCATGATTTCCTGCTTGTATAGTGACAGAGCTTTTTTGGAAGTGTGAGTTAATGAAATTTAATGCTGTCTGTGCTGGGTTTTTTTTAGGTCCTTTGAGCACCCATTAAGTATGTTAGCTGCTCACTTGTTAAGCACTTCCAACAGCATGAGTTGGCAAGCAACTGCCTTTACTGCATGCACCTATTCTTCATATTCATTTTAATATTCATTCGTGACTAGTTTTATCTTCTCCTGCCCCCTGCCTTGGATCTGCAAATTCACAATATGAATTTTATGATACCTCAACTTAATAAAGCATCCCCACAGCATTAGGTTTCACCTCAACATCAACTGTACGTGTGGCTCTTCATCAGGAGTGTAGAAGCTTGTCTTCCAAAGCCCAACACACCACTGTCCGTCTGCACTAGGGAAGCAGCTGATTGTGTCAAGCTACTGCAATCTGATGGCTCAGCTAGGAGGCAAAATGAACTCTGCAGGGTCCATGCATGTGTGCAGCTGTCTTTTGAGGAATTGGATGGGTTTTAAACTATGTATAAGTCTGCTGCCCATGAATGAATTTCAGCCATGGGGAATGACTGTTGGCTCCAGTGATGAGGCACTTTTTTTTTTTTTTTCTGTAGGAAGATTCTTGGCTGTGTTTTGTAGATGTATGTATATTTGTGTGCAAGATATGTATATTTGTGTATAGAAGAGTAATACATAGTAATTGTTTCACCAGGCCTCATCTCTGTAACGTGCGGATTCCTTGCTGCAGGAAAATCTTCTTTACTATCCTAAAGCATGGAGAAAATACAATATAGAAGTATACATTGGCTGCTTGGAAGTGGGAAGCTTTGAGATGAGGTGACATGCTGAAGCTTCCTGTTTTTACTTTTAGTTGTAACAATCATAAACTAAACTTATAAATGTCAAATAGACTAGACAATGATGCTTTTAGCCAAATTTTAGTCACTTGGGCTTTTTCTGTTCTTTTTAAAATGTCAGTAATAGTCGTTATTAGTGATTTTGGGAGAAAACGTTTTAGAAAATGTGTATGTTTTTCCTTGAAAACTAGTGCGAGAAAGAGCTGCCTTTGGGATACCGGGACCGTTTCATTGCCGAGGAAACAGTGTGACAAAGTACTTGTATCGCATCCAGTGACAACCTCAGCATTTTTCAGATTGAAGGACTGCACCTCAGAAGTGGCCTGGCTTCATGCCACCTGACAGTTTAGTAGCAGGCTCTGGGTGTAAAGCAAGAGGTGGCAGGAACAAGCAAGCAAAACTGACACCTGTACAACAAAGGTAGCCTTGCCTCTATCTGCCTGTTTCTGTTACTCACACAGTTCTCTTCTCATCCTTGTCTGATAGCCCTCTATAACTTGACTCACTTTGTATTATGGCTTACATTTCTTGCTATTACTTCATTCCTCTTAAGTTTCTTTTCTTAAAATTTTGAGTACGAAACCTGTCTGAAGGGCAATACAGGGTTTGTGTTTATTAAAAGGAGGATATTTATCACTTCAAACTTACAATATTATGTTTCTTTGGAAAAGCTCTTTCAATCCAGTCTGTTGTATGGTTCTTTTTCCGTTTGCATACATCTTCAGTTTCCATATCTGCATGTGAAAATGTTTGCCAGTGTTAGTAAAAACAAAAATGGTTGAGACAGTTGTTTTTATGTGTTTTCTTTATTGGTGCTTGTTTTCAGACTAGGCATCCACAGTTTTGTAAGTGACAAATTGGTTGCTCTTTAATGTCGCATACAGAAAACCATGCATATATCACTTTGACAAAATCTCTTTTAAAATAATTTTACAAAATGTTTGTAAAGAATTTTGGCATGATATTATTAACATTAAACTTTGGTAGTGCTACTGCCTTAAGATACTTCATTCCAAAAGGAGAACAGTGTAAGTGGTACTCATTCCTCTGCCCCTGAGTCTTGAGTGAATCACCATAGACAATCTGTGTGGATTAAAAATAGAGGTACGATAATGAAGTGTTTATCACTAAGCAGTTGCCCTGTGGGTGCACCAACTTAACTGCTGGTCCTGGATGAGCTGTTTTGCTGAATACAAAATACTGTCCTGCAGGCATTTTTCTCATGTGCTTATCGATTGTGGAGACGAGAACGCATAAATAAACTTCATTACACTGGTTTTGACAATATATTTACAGACAGTTAAAACTTGATTTTGAGATAACATTTATTCATCAAGTGATACCAAGTGAAACTATTTTCAAGTGTAGTAAGTAAACTTCAATAAAATTCAGATGAGTTTTTATTTATTCAGTCAATGTGTTAAAACAACTAAAAAAAAAGAAATATTCCAAACTTTTCCAGGTACTTCATTGTTTTCCATATCAAACAGTGAATTGATTACAATGATCCTAAATGATTATAGATCTATAGCCTACTTATGTACATTCTGAAAAGCACTTCTTTACAGTATGTTCCTTCTTAATAAAGGCTTAAATATTTGTAGGCGCTACAGGAAATCTAGAACACTTAGTTTAGTCCAGTTTATTCTCCTATTTTTAAAAAGCATTATGTAGACAGTAGAGCAATTCCATCACTTGTAGAGCTTATTTTCTAAGTAAACTAGGCAGGTAGAGGGTACGATCAGAAGCACAGAGTACAGACTTGCCTATGTTTGTCTAGCAGACCACTGAAAAAACACAGATTTCTGGATGTGAATTAGTTGAGCAGTGATGCTGCTATATTTATTATGTTAACAGCTGGAGGCCTTTATCAAGGACTTGATCTCTGCTGTGCTTTATGGCCAAGAATCATTACATAAAAAGACATTTTTTCCAAAATAACTTATATATTAGATTTGATGAAGTGCAGTAGGCTGATGGAACAGAAAACGATGTTGTGAAGGCTGTGGTAGTGCAATATAGTAGTAGAGTTAAAAGTTAAATAAATTTATTTTAGCTCACATAATAGATATTAGAACTAGATCGACACCTGTGCATCAGATAGAACTGCCTGGTTTCTGTATGAAGTAGTTAATTTTATAGTTCTTGACTGATGATTTTGAACAACTTTTATTTGAGTTTCAGGTAATTGATGAGTTTATAGGAGAATATGCTCCTCTCAGGTTACTGTTCTTCAGTGTTAATATCAATATGCTTTTGCAGGGAAAATGCTGATAAATGAAAAGCATTAATTTCTCTTCTATTGTGAGGAACAGTAGAATTTTAAGGCCACGTTTCATGCGTAGGAAGATGGTATATATTCTAAAGAAGTAAACTGCATAGATCCAGCACTCTGCATAATGAGAACTTTAGTGTGTAAACACTCCAGTGGAGAAAGAATTAGCCTTTCAGAAGTCTTTGTTAATGAGTGCACACATGCCAAAAGATAATAAATTGTAAACCTTTTGATGGGGTTAGAAGAAATATCCAGATGAAAGCTTTTATACTGTAGAGCATCTGTGTCAGGTTAGTGCTTTAGCTGGTATAATTTATTGATGACATGGATTACACTAGCTAATGATCTGGAGATTATTCAGGGGTTTTCATACTGTCTTTTTGAGAAAATATGAATGGAAAGTCAAAGACCACTTAATTAGAAGATGTAAAACACTGAGCAAAAAGGAGGACAATGCAGTTAAAGTATGAAGATGAAAGAATAACCATTCTGCCTTGTAGTAGGATTACATTATACTGCCAGTGTATTGGAGGAAACCCTATGCCTGCTGTCTGAGACTGCAGTGTGCAGATATATGGGAATCTCACCCTACACCACTCTACTGGTCTCTTATCTATTCTAGTGTGACAAATAATTCTGCTCAGCTTGTCAGTAGTGACAGCTGAGACTTTTTGCTTAGATTCCTTGACAGTGCTTGTATTAAGCAGCCGGGGCCATACACTCCATTAAGTTTTTGTAAAATGAACTGTCTGCTACTTGCTGTCTCACTGATACTGGCAGCGTTTGTGAGCTATAATCCTCTCCAGCTGCAGGCTGCCCGAGTGAGTGCCTTCAGCCACCTGACAAGGAGCGAGCCAGGGCGTTTTTAGTGGAGTCTTTGGAGCACAGTATTTCCTTAGGTAGGCAAGATGGGATTCCACTGACAGCAGATGTTTTAAAAGATGTTTGAAGGATATTGTGGAAGACAAGCAACTTCTCAGAAATGCAAAAAAGTATTGGTCTTTGATACACAAGCGATGGCCATATGCAAATAAGTGGAAGGTACTGCTGTGTGGGTATATGTGATGCGGTCTATGTACCGCTTAAATCTTGTGATACAATTGCTCTGTATACTACTTACATTACAGTAGACAAGTTAAAATATAGAGTGACTTTTTTGAGTTGGGAATTTCATTTTTTGTTGAAGAGAAGTAATTGAGTTATATGTAATTAGGAATGTTGCCATTTATGTCCTGATGATAAATAGAACTGAAGTTCCATTATTGAATTTTTCATTAAATATACAGAAGAAGGTTCCTTTCCTTGGTGTATCTACTGTGTCAAGGTACTGAGGGATGTTGCAGTTGAGCTTCTGCCTGTAGCGAATGATGTAGCATTAGAGATTCTCCAATGATGCAGCTGCAATACTTTGGCCTCTGGATATGGGTTAATTCACTAGAGTCTTTCGCTGACACTGTTGTAGAATTTTTAATTTCTGTTCACTTCCCAAAGGTGACACTTGAATAACATCTACTTCAAGGAAGAGTGGAATATCAAATTTTCTGTTAGGAAACTGTTTTTCATGTCTAGAGTTAAAGGCATTTCTGGATGTAAATATGCACTTGTGCACACTCATGCAAGCACACCACTTATACTAAACAGTTTACTAAAGATGATAGTAAAAATCATACTTAATTTCTGAAACCTGCATTTTGTTTTGAAACTGTTTCCCTTTAAAATGTAAACAATAAAAGCAGAAGTAGGGATTTGGTAACTTTAAGAATTCTACTGGATGATTGAATTGTACATATTACTTAAATCTGTATTTCTTATTCATTGCATCATGTCTGATCTGTTCTACCTGGGCATTGTAAAAATTTGAAATTGAAGCATTCTGCTTGTTAATGAAAGAGCAGAAATGCAGAGATGAAGCAAAGACAATGGGAGAAATGGAAATTCTGAGTACCTTCTATTTTCTTTTAATTTCAATCTATTTTTTATTACACTCATTCTTAAGCAACTATGTAACATATATACATTAATGTAGGATATGATTTATATTACTGTGTATGGTACTATTGTTAGCTTTTGCTCGTGCAAACCAGCTATGAGTATCTAAGATATTTCAGTATCTCTGTCAGGAAAAAAAATATTTTTAAAAGCTGTGTAACTTAAGTCAAATTTTGTGCATCCTGTGTTAAACCTTGGTATGAGATTTCTCACCATATACAATTTTTTCTACATCTGATTTAACGCTTTCTCCCTCCAGTGATTGTGACATGGAAATTGGCAGCCTTATAGTATAATATGTGCAGTTATAACATACATCTTGGACCACATGTATGTGTTTGCATTTTTAAAATATTAGAAGTGATGGAACCAATTTATTTTATGTGGTATGTCTGGGAAAAGGCACATGCTGAATATTAAGAGTAAGTCGTGAGAACATCTGAAAGAATGGGGAGCCACAGGCGAATAACTAGCTTAACACATGGAAATGTGCACTGAAATGGATGGATTGAGCAACTGAAGATGGGATTATGACATAAATCACAGCTGGTTCAGGAGGAGGACTGCCACTGAAGCTAATCCTGATTCTTCAGAGGCTGCCAGGGGTTAGAAAAAGAGACAAATATTCTTGGCTGCAGTTATGGATGAGTTTTGTTGCAGCCTAGGTGTGTAATCTAGCTCCCCTGTGCTTTGGGACAGATTGTTTCTTATCTCATTTCGGTATGTATTCCTGCAGCCCCCAGAATGGATTTATTTATGAGTATAGGTTCTTACATAAACAATATTAAATTGATGTGAGAGCTGTTACAACTTCATGTGTGTGCCTTCAGAGCTGTGCTGCTCTGGCAATGCTGGTGTAATGATGTCTGAGACAGTGCAAGCTTTGCTTTGGATAATGGTAACATCAAATGTTAGTTATAGTCATAATTCAGAACACATGTAGGTCCTAGTTCTGTGCTGAAATCTGAGCACAAGGAGGCTCACTCCACCTACAGCCCTTTAGTTTGGGGCATGAGTCTTGAAGATGGAGCGAGAACAAAGAGGGCTGTATCTGGATTCCTGTCTTCTCTGTATTCCTCTGAGTATTAATTTGTAGTCAATTATCCTTTACATGCTTAGTGCCCGTTTTCTTTCATTGGCTTTAAAAGTGTCTGTTTTTATGAGTGTGGGTTTGTGAGTTGGGTTTTGATCTCCTTCGCTTTCTGCAGGAGTAACTTTTGATGCCAGATTTTGTAAAATCTGGTTTTTTTCATGCTGAGTTACTAGTCTGCCAATATCCTTCTTGAAAGAATATTTTCTTAACAAGCTGTGATCGTGGAAATACTGGCATACCTGTATGAGGTACAAGCATACATCAGTGTAATTAGAACAAAAATTGAGGGGGGCAGTAAACAAGATGCTTTTAAACTCTGATTTTGAATCGTGAAATGAAAAGACTTGAATTTCTTACTTGTGGCAGGCAATGAATTTCAACAGTAGTGTAAGATTCTGAGCTTCAGGACGAAGATATTTTGAAGATATTTCACTACAAATTGGAAACAGTACTTGCCTATTGAATGTGTAATTGGACTGTTTTAAAATAATTGTTTTTTTGCTTAGGTTCTTAAATTGCCCTTTTCAGGCTTGATTTCATCTTCTTATGAAGGGATGTTTGTTTTTATATTCATAAGCAAGAATTGTACCACTTTATTAGCACTCAGGAGCTATGATTGTATTTTTCATCTTAAAAAAAGATGCTGGATGTTGGAATGAGTTAAAATACATTGGTTTGCCTTCCTGAATTTTTCTTTACTGTCCTTCTCTTATTTAATTTTTTTAACATTCCAGGTTCATATTTTAAATGAATCTGAGTTGTGAAATAACTATATAAAATCGTGACTCCGTGAAATGGAGGCCCAAGAAAAATGACCCATTATTGTGAAAAAATAACTCGAATATTGGAGAGTTGATGATACTTTCCCTTTTGGCAAACTTGCATTTAAAAAAGGAAACAAGAACAATTTATTTAACTGGAGCACTTGGCAGACAAGGTTTAAAATAGAAAGAAGTGCGATTCTTTTAGTAGGCAGTCTAACATCACAGTGTCATAAATTAACTGCTCTTAATTAGTAATGACCTGGGAAAGGCAGATGCTGTATCCAGCTGTTAAATTTTTGTTGCTGTTTTTTTTTTGTTTGTTTTTTTTAATGGTTTTTTTTCTTTCATTTATAGAGAGAGGTAATTCCAGTATAAAGCCTAAAACCATTTTTGGGAAAAAAATTCATAATGTTTCTTATTGGATGACTGACATGAACAATGACAATAAGCAAAAAAAGCACAAATGTCTAAGATTACTGTTTTCATAGCTAGTTCTAATACATTTTGGGGTGGAAGGGAACAGTACTATATGGGGCATTTTTTTCTTAATGGGACTTTCACTATCCTATAGGTCTCTCATCCTCACCATGCTGACAAAGTCCAAGCTTTTCCTGCTGCTCCAAAGCTGTAGATGAGATAACCAGGTTATGTGACAGCCTGGTGTCTGTGCTGCTGCTCAGCATGCAGCCCAGAGATGTCTTCCAGGGTCTTGCCCACAGCTCCTGCTCTGGCTGGTAGGATTGATAGAGCACGTGCCTGTGCTCTGCTTCCTTTTGCAGCGTGCACCAGGTCACACTCACTGCTCTGCTCATTTGGGTCATTGTACTTATTATGAATGGTGGGAATTAAAGCACTTGTCTGTTTTCCAGATCTCCAAGGGGATTTTTGACAGTTATGCAGCCATCTTCCATGTGAGAAGAGGGGTTTTTTTTCCCCCATAATAATTAATTGTCATTTTAGAAGTTAAGACAGTGAGGTAGAATAATTTCATTGATGACAGTGTGGTCAAATGATTGCAAATCAGCGTCTTACTCGCCTTTAGATCTGTGGTTCAAATCCACAATGTGCTTCTTGGAGGTCTTTAGAAGCTGTGCAGCCGGCTGAGGTCAAGGTTTTCCCCTTTCTAAATAAAAGGGAGTTGGGAGGAAGAAGGAGTATGTGATTTCTTGTGGTATTTAAACAGATTTTGCTGACCAGGAGGAATTTGTGTCTGCTTTCAGAGGAGGAGGAGGGGAATCAGTGGGGAAAGAAGAAAAGTGAGATCACTTCTCAGGCATTTGGAGATAACAGCTGTAGTGCTAGCTCTTGTTGTCTGTATGATACAAAGTTTACTATTAAAAATTAGATATTTGTTAATATTGGAACTAAAATCTCATGAAAATCAGTGAGAGTGGAACAAAATTTGGCCAGTGGGAGCTCATGAAAGTGCTTGTATTCATTTGTAAATATTATGGTTAGCTCAGTGAAATGGTTATGGTGAAACAATTGCCAAGGACTTGAAGGAACAGTGTTTTGTCAGCTGTTGTGTGTAGAGTAGACTTCTGATCATAACTGTCACCCAAGGTCTGCTGTACGCACCTATATGAACCTGGGTGTGTGCGATTCCTCTGTCTCCTAAATGCCTACGTTGCAAGATGAAGTGCACTGTTAAACTGAACCTGCGTATTTCTTTCTACTGTGTACAATTGTGGAGTGCATTATACTGAACCACAGTAGAATTATTTGCTTCAAAAATACTTTTATCACTTAGACATCTTCATTCTTTGGTACATTACTTAATGGGCTGACAAAGAAAAAAAAAAAGCTGCAAACCTTTGGTCTTAAGTTTAGCTTGTGGCAGACTGCAGTCACAGCAGATTTTAAAACTTTTTCAGTACCTCTTATTTTTGTGACTGTCTTTACACTTTACAAGATTTGCTGCTAATAAACCCAAAGGTATGTTTTTACCTTGCATTAATCTCTTACTGGCCTCTTTGCATCTTTGTCTCACATAATGTTTGACACATTTTCATAATTCTCATAATTTTTTTTTAGTTTGTGTCTTCTTTTATATTCCTCCCAACTGTGTCAGAAAGTAGTCATAAATATAATCTGTTTGTATTCTGTATGGAAGTTCTTTCTTTCTGAATTCAGAATTTCATTCTTTCTGAATGAAAGATTATGTGAAGGTTTTAGTGTTGACTTTATTAACTATGATCCTGTTCATACTCAAATCCTAGCTAGGAGAACCAGTAAAATAACATCAGAGAAATTTTTGTGTGTGTGTGAAATTATGTAATTTGTTCTGTAATCACAATGAATACAAAAGCAAAAAAACACCCAACCTTTTGTCTTTTTATTACACAGGAAACCAAAACACTTAATTTTATATTTTGGCGAGCATTAGGACTGATGCCATGTTAAATATTTATCCATCTCTTGTAGACCAAGTGTTGTGTGAGGTAAGTAAAAAAAAAACTGTTCAGTTAGAACAGTAGAAAATAGTTCTTGCCATATTATACATCTGTCATTCTTACAGGGAAGAAAATAATGTGCTCTACATTACTTTAAAGGCGCTGGGAAGTAGGATGACTACCTATGTATGGGGACAAATCATTTTGCCCTTCATGTAACAGGTCGGTGTTTTTTCAGCTGTGTTTTTCTTTCTCCTGAATGTGCTGCATTTATGTGGCTGTCACTAGAAGCTTGATGGCTACCAGTAATACAGTTATGTATTTGTCACTCCTAAGAAAATGTGGAGAGTTGACCAGGAAGGTTTCCTCTGCTTAGCAGAGACCTCTGAAGGATGGCGATGTTCCACTTCAGCTGTGACTGCAGCAGAAGTGTGTGTCTGTCCTGCCAAATGGAACAAATGGAATTGTGTTGTGTTTGAAAATAGAAACCAACTAAGTTTAGGTAATCAAAGCCTTGGTCATTAGGGCATGAAATGAATACTTGTCTGTGCGTTTAGTAGCAGCATGATTGAAATCACAGAGCAATAGATTTCCACAAAATTCAATGTTGTCACTGAAGTTATGTGTTCCTGGTAGTCTGAAGGGAGGAGTTTAGGGCTGGTTTGTGTGTAGCGGTCAAGTTCTGAGCTCTGCAAATGTTTCCTCTGTCTTATGTGCAGCTGGCATAATTGCTGGCTGTGGTCTTCAGGGCAGAGTCCCTGGAGGCTGGTGTCGTGGTCCTACCATTGATTTTAGTTGAAGTGCCTTGGCCTTTTCCTGAGCTGGAATTTTAGTCTGCAACTTGCTTCAGGAAATAAATGAAAGAATACAAATGCAGCTGGGTGTAAACAAGAGTGCGGCATGGCTCTCACTTATAAGTGTGTTGGGTTGATTAATTTTTTTGACAGTTTCTTTGAACTTATGCCGCTGACCAAAATAACATTGTTGTTATCTTGTTGGTTGTTTCATCAAGCTTATCTAGTATCAGGCAGCTCGACTCTTTGCCTAAATCGAGTATTCTTGAAGCTTATGGTTGCATTCAGAATTAATTTCGGAAAGTATTTAGGAACAGTGAGCTGTTTACCCAGGAATAAGGTAGAAAACTCCTGAGCTCTTTTCCATTAAAAAACAAAAATATCTGATAAAATTAAGTATGCATTAATGAGTGACTGATATCAAAAGCTGTCAGCTTCAGGCAGACTTCTGTGCTACATCTGCCCCTTTTGCCAATGACAGTAAAAAAATTTGTGGATCTACTTAAAAGAGTGTTTTATTCAACAAATTATTTCCACAGTGGTACACTTCAAGTTAGAGGAACAGGCTTCTAAACTGGTGTTATAGTAACATTACTGATTATACGTCTGGGTGAAATATTTACTTTGTGATTTTTTTTCTACACAATGACATTAATCTGGTTTTAAGCATGTGAAACTTGTGAAATCGCAGCAATTGTATTTAGTTTTGTTGAATAAATTCTTGTATCAGGAGTGAACCAGGAGGCTGTGAATGCTTATTGGTCATATATTAACTTGCATTTATCTTCAATGAGAAAAAACTCTTAAGCAGTGCTTAATTTTGAGCACAATAATCCTTGTGGTTGTCAGTGGAACTGTTCTCCTGCTTAATGTTCATCCTTCAGTGGTGTTTCTGAAGTTGTATAATATCCAATTCCATATGTTTTTATATGCTTTTTTTGTCACATCTATAATTACACCTTGTTGCTCATTATCAAGTAATTGGTTTTACCTGCTGAAATCAAGTGGCTGAAATAAAGCAAGACCCTCCCCCAAAATAGTTCTACTAATGTAAAATTCACACTAACTCTCAGAGCTCAGATCTTACCTGACTGAGTGCTGTGACTGGTATGCAAAAAATGTGCTCTATTCTGCTGCTGAATGAAGAAGAACTTGCTATAGAATGAGGTAAACATTTTTAGTTGCCCTGTATCAAAGGGAATTTAAAGAACTGATGTGTGTCGAAGTAATTTGTACAAAAGCCATTAATATGATAAGGATATTTAGAAATTCCTAAGATACACAAGCGTTTTCTTATATAACTAATTTACTAAAAAAACCTGCTGAATATTCATTGTGAAACTAAGAAAAAGGCTGACTCTCTATTGCTGAGTTTCTAAATTTTTGGCTACTTTAATAACAATTGCAAAAGAATAAAAAAACCCAAAACAATCCCACAAAACCCCATTAATTTTTGGTTTGGATAGAATATTGCAGACAAACAGGATAGTACTTGGGCATTCTCAGTTATTGTATTTGTCCTTGATAGAGTTTTTTGCCAACATTATTACAGTTTTATGAAGCTTACAAAAATAACTTTGACTACAAAGTAAAAATCTCTTTAAGAGAAAATTATGCAAACCCAATACATTCTGAGAAGGCTCAAAGGGTAGCATTCTTTTAGCAATGACTATAAGCTTTGGCAGCATTCAGTGTAGCATTGCTACCAACTAAAAACAGTTTACCTTGACAGTAATGTCTCATTAAGTCTGTTTACACCATCAAGGGATTTTTAGTTGTGTTGTGGTGTTAAAGCCACCATGCATCACTCTCCAGCAGTTATTTGGAGAAATATTTAAATTGAAGACATAATACTCATTTTATTGAGGAACTATGTAAAAGGTATGAGAAGGAAAAAGCTATCATGTTGACAAAAGGCGTCAGATAGAATTTATGTTGGGGCAACCATCAGTGAAAATGGTGATTAATCAAGATCCTTACACACCCTTTTTTAAAATTTTAATCTGTGTTACAATCCTATGAATATGACAATAGGTGTATTTTTCTGATTGATGACTAGCCTGAACCAAAACGTTTGTACATTTGATCCATCAGATTCAGTTACTGTTAATGTTTGGCTTTCTGTCTAGTGTAATAAAGTATTGCTGTATAAAGGTCCTAATACTTTCAGAACTTATCTACAATCCTTCAGATCTCAGAAGTAAATGATTTTGTGTGTCTTACTTACCAGAGAACAATTAAAACAAATCTGGAAACCTACCGCTTAACAAAACTCTTAAGACTTTTTCCAAGAAAAGCTTTTCACATACATATGTTTATATATGTATACAAATACATACATATGTGTATTTACCTGTAAATACACCTACATATTGATAAATACATTAAAACATATATATTATAAACATTAAAAAACCCCAAACACAATCTTTTCACAGCAGTTTGCCGCTATTATGTGCATCACAGTATATGTTATCCACAATTCTGTATTTAGTTTATTTTTGATGTGAAGTTGACACTTAAGCATCATAAAACATTTATGATTCTATATACTTTTCCGAATGCTGGATGCATTTATGGAGTGTGCAGTTTGCCTTGACCTCTTCTTTTCTCTTGCTTCAGAGCCTGTAATAGTAATTTCTGAAGTTTTTCATTAAAGTTTCTGACTTGTTCAGTGTTGGTCAATAAATGACATAAAAGAACACATTCTCGCTAACACCCTGGAGTGTTTGAGCTGATTGGACTCTGGCGGTGATCGTAATTGCAGTGCTAGTGACAGGCATTATGCTCTGCTGACTCCTCACTGTAGTTTCTTTAAAAGGCTGGACAAACTACAGAAGATTTTTCTCCTTTAGGGTATTTCTTTTTCCTAGCATTTATAAAACTATTGCAGTCATCTTATTTTTCAACAATTGTGTCAAAACACTGCCACGCTATCCTTCAAAAATAAAAATAATTTTAAAATGTCAGTTATTAAAAATATTAGGATGCAAATGTACAGCCAGAGGAACAGTGCAGGTGTACTTGATCCTTCCTGCTCTCTAGAGCTCCTTATTTAACAACAGTCTGGGCGTTGCGGTATAAACTGGGCTGCAGCGTGTTCACGGAGATTGTGCTGCTGACTCCAGTGGCAGTAAAATGAGTGTTTCTAGCACTGCTTATGTTTGAAGTACCTCCTAATGTTAGAGATCCTCAGCAAAGCATTAGACCAAGAGATTGATTATTACTACCATAAACCACTCACTGTTTATATTCCTTTCTTATTTCAAGTCTCCCCATCTCATTTCAGCGGGAACAAATGGAATGTAATCCTTTACAACCTACAACCTTGTTTTTGCTATTTTTCTCTTTAAATTACATTTTCTATATTACTTTTCACATTAGCTATCTCTTTGATATAATAATTGAGTCTACTTCAGAGTGAAAGGAAAGCAAAAAAATTGAGGAATGCATTCCATAGATTTAAAAAGAGACTGTTTCTAAAATTGCATTATTTAAAACTCTGGATGATTTCTGGAATTGACTTTGGTTCTTTTATGTACTATTATAGATAGAGAGCTGCTGAGGAGGTGACAGTATCAAGAACATTTTATATTGTGGAGTGACAAAACTGTGGCATCTGTCTTTAGGGGACTGATTTGTTCTACCTGTAATAGTTGTTGTACTGGAGTTCAAAACTTTGCTCCTGTTATCTTGAGTGCAATTGATGTTAGCTAATGACCTACAATCAACCTGTGCATAACTATAAATGACTGATTAGTAGAACATTGAAACATAGGAGAACGTGGTGTTAAGTATCTTCTGCAGTGGGGCACAGGTCCGTAGATTTTTGGACAAGGTTGACTGCGGATTTCAAAGCAGATAAAGAAGTGCTCTTGGTCAGCATTGTCATCGATGATTCTGCAAAGTATAATCTGTCTGAGGTGTGTGTGTGAGCAGATCAAAACAGTTGATACCTCAAATAATTGTGAAATAATTTATTTTACTTCAGTTTTGGAAGCCATTACAAGTCATTAGCTGGTATAATCAGAGTGTGCCAGAAGCCACTGTGTCCTGTCTTTGTATTTTCTAATTCTAATTTTCTAGTATAAAATAATCCAGAATTTCAGAGTTTTTTGTGTCAGTGCTCCTGGGTTTTTATGTGTTTATAAAGGGAGGGGGGACACCAAAATACAAGAAGGCATAAGTTTGGGTTTTTTTAAATATTTAGATGGAGTAATTTTTTTTTTTCTAGATACAGCTCTTTATCTAATAACCTGTTGGGTTAATAGTGTTATTGGGCTACAGTAGTAATCATTGTAACTGTTAACCTAATGAAGATGTGTGTAGCCTTATATAGTGAGTGTGTCATTAATAGGACATTATTAAGATTTTCTGAGAAACTAATACTGAAATACAGTAGCTTCGTGTAGTGATTTGGGCTGGGGCAGAGTTAATGTTCTTCATGGTAGCTATGCAGGACTGTGTTTTGGGCTTGTGCTGAAAACAGTGCTGGTATCACAGGGACGTTTTTGCTCTTACTGAGCAGAGCTTGTACAGGACCAAGGCCTTTTCTGCTCCTCACCCCATCCCACTAGTGAGCATCGTTGAAGTGCACAAGGGTTTGGGAGGGGGCACAGCTGGGTGAGCTGACCCCAACTGACCAAAAGGATATTCCCCACCGTGTGGTCTTAAGCTCAACATATGAAGCTGGGGGAGAAGGAGGAAGGGGAGGGGTGTTTGGAGGGATGGCATTTTGTTTTCCCAAGTAACTTGCATGCAGAGGGGCCCAGCTTTTCTGTAGATGGCTGAACATGTGTCTGCTGATGCAAAGTAGTAAAATAATTCTTATTTTGCTTTGCTTGTGCATGTGGCTTTTGCTTTACCTATTTAACGGTCCTTGTCCTAACCCCTGAGTTTTCTCACATTTATCCTTCCGATTATCTCCCCCATCCCTCGAGGGAGGAGTGAGTGAGCAGCTGTGTGGTGCTTACTTGCCAGCTGGGGTTAAATGATGACACTCTGGTTGTTAATATTATCTGTGGAAGTGGATGCTTCCTGGTTGGTAGTGTAAGGAGATCTATGACAAAGGCAAACTCCTGACTTCCAGAGAAAAGCATACTGTAAAATACAATGTGCCTCTCCTGAAAAGCTGGGCAATTGAAAAACATCTTTGAATAATTGAATGTGGTATCCAAGGATACAGGAATAGGGAAAGGGGAAATGAAGATGACATTTTGCAGTGACACTATGACATTGATTTTCATAAATCTCCAGTTGTAGATTAATGAAATGTTTTATTTTACGCACCAGGAGTGCTGCTCTGTGTGGTCTGACAGCTCATTAGATGCTTATTGGGGTAGGTGGTAGGAGTGCTGAAAGCTTGGGATTTAGCAAGGAAGTGTTTGGTCCTGTTGTATGATACAACGTTGATTCTGGTGTTTGCTTCAAAGTTTTAGAGTAGCATGAATTTACTGTCTCACTGGACTGAATCTTGTCTGGTGTTAGGCATGCTAACTAATGCAAATTTTAACTGTGATGGATAGCTGGAACCAGAAATACCTCCTAAGTCTCTGTTCTGCCACTTGAAAGCTTGAGGTGTGAAAATTTATGGCTGACTTGCCCAATTTGTGCCATTGTGGGGCATTCAATTATGGATCTATGAGGCTAGCTTGATATTTTTCATTTTCTAAGCTTCCATGCAGTTATTCATTTCAGGACAGATTCAAAGTGTAGTGTTCTGGAAATCATGTGTCCCCTCTCTCTTAAACACTGTTGAACTGCTGCTGAGAAGCCTCAAGGGAAATAAAAAAATAACTGAGCTGAATCAGATCACTGAGACTGTATAACATGCTGCCACCTGTTCACGGGGATGACGAGGACTTTGGTTATGCCTGTATGATGACTATTATTTCTGTATGGTCATCAAAACAACCCTTAATTTTTGTGTTACAGTAGTTCCTTTTTTGTGCCTATTTTGAAGTTACTTCAAGTTGTGATAATTTTTTTGAAACTTCAGCATTCATGGTATTGTTGGGCTTCTAGCCTGTAAGTGGTTCAATGGCTTCTTGATTTTCTTCTGCTTCTTGCCTTGGGTTGTAAAACCCAGATGTGCTTGATTGGGCAGCGGAGGACTGAACTAGCATTGAAAGGATACATAGACCAGGGGATGGGTAGGAGAATAGTGCTGGGGTCAGCAGAACTGTGAGCCAACATGTATGGATTTTCAGGTCCAAATAGGTTAAAACTGTTGGTAAGATGAGCATTATGGCCTGCTTGAACCGTGCACGTTTTTATTTATAAACAGCTTTCTTACAAACCTATCTTTACTATGGAGTGCTTGGCATAAACCCTCTCCTTTTCTTTCTGCTGGTGTTGCTGAAGCTGTAACTGGTTTTAGTACTATAGATAATAATTAGGTTAGAGCACTTTTAGTGTTATTTCTACACAGATAAAGAAATGGCTGAAGTGCTGCCAGGTTTGCTTGGCTCCTCAGGAGAACCAAGTGAAATCTGTCGTCATTTCACAGACAGCTTTGCTGGGATATGTGTCGTTACCTGGAGGAACCGCTGTCTGAGGACTCACCTGAAGTTAAAATACTGCTGTATACAGGAGACCTGCACTAGGCAGATGATGAGGACTGTGGTGTCAAACCACACGCTCAGCATCTGGCAGGGAGATGCACTCTCTCAAGTGGGAGAAACTGTGACTGCTCTTTGTCAGGGCCAGAGGAGAGACTTGTGAACCCTGCTTACCAGGTTTGTATGTAATAGAAGAGTATAATTTCAAATATTTAGGAATTGCATTGAATGGAGATAGAGCCGATCTATCTATGTCTGCTCATCTGTGATGTTTACAAAGGTTTACCTGGAATCTCATTTATTTCATATCTCAACTGTGTACACTTCTCAGTATTTTGCAGATGGGGCATGCAGTTAGAAAGCCTGCTGTTGGCTGGGAATTCCCAGATATAGTTGACCTAATTGTTTTTCTTGAGGATAAGACTTGTACAGTGGCAAAGATAGCAGCTCACAGCTCTGTGCTATGCCTGGCAAGTTGTTGGAAGGAAGCATCAGTCCTCAGCTCAACTTCCCTCCCATATGTGGGGTGATGCAAGGGGCTGCAGTGCTGTGCTTGGACATGTACAGGTCCTGGAGAGGCCATTCCAGACTCCTATTTTTCTTGCATGTTATTTAATGGCAATTTATTGGTCGCCAGTTGTAGCTACATGAACAAATAGGGAGTGTGGTGAGTGTAGTGGTGATGAGACTTGTAATCCTCTCTAGGTACTCTAATGGAGGCATTTTTCTAGCAAAACTTGATGTTTATTTTTTTTTCTATTGTTATGGTATTAACTGATGCTTGCATAAGGCACTGTGGATGTGGCTAGATGTGACTCCAATTCTGTCTAAAACCATATACTTGGCAGCTGTTGTAAGTACAGGATGCAAATTTGAAACATCAGGGATATTTGCACAGAGTGCTAAGGTATGATTCATACTGAAATAATTTTATGTTGTGTATTCATAGCTAAGTATTAGCAGAACTCATATGACTACCAGAACTTTGCAGTGTGTGAAAGCTGTGACGGAAACACTTGTGATACATTTTTATTAAAACTGAGGGAAAAAAGTTTGAGAGGACTTGTGTGTAACTAAGAAATGAAATGCATCAACATTTCAGTAAACATGGTTAAAATTTGACTGTCAAATTGTTGGAAACTCTGTGGTGTTGTTTGGGGATGGATGTAAATGGAAACGCTTGTTGAATTTTAGGAGTTTGCTTAAGCCCTCTAATAGCAGTTAAGTTTACCTCTAGCAGAACTTATTCTTTTTAGACGATTCTGTGCTTCTGTGCCACGATGTGGCCTCTCAGACATACCCAGAGTTCCTAGCACCCAGCTGTGACTCTTCATTTAATACTGTATGCATTGATTAAGGCAGGATTTTTGATTGTGTTATAGTTCAAGAAGTGGCTTTCTAGTTTACACATCTGTCCTTTTATGCATTTGAAAGACTTGTGGGTTAGAAAATTCTTGTTTTCATGCATTAGAAAATACTAATTTCCTGATTCTATAGCGGAGGAGTATTCTTAGTGAAAAGGAGACCTTACAAACAAAGGAAGTGAGTGCTAGACAGAGTATGCAAAATCAAGTAAATAAAACTCATTAGAAATGGTTCAGAAATATTTTGCAGATGATTGTTGAATGTATGTTCTTTGTTCAAAATTATCTACATCTATTACTTCATCCCAGAAGAAGAAAACCGAGGGGCAAAATGAAGTATAGAAAGCTTTTTTATGAAGTTTTTCTTTTTCCTCCAAAGCAACGAACTTGTCATTCTTTCCCTTAAGTAGGTTTTTGTTAAGTTGAAATGTGTCAAAATGTAACTCATGGCAGCTTAGATAAGTAGTTAATGGCAGAGAAAAGAAGTGCAAAACTGTTACCAGGAAAGCCACCTATGGCAGCCTGTTCTCCATTCCTACCATATTTAGGGACTTAACTTCGGTTATTACTTAAGTGATATGCAGATTATTTCCACTACTGCAAAAGCTAATGGACATTCCAGAAACAGTCATCTGTTATTTAATCTTTTTACAGATTCCATATTCCTACTTATTCCATGCAACCCTGGATCCTCTTTGCTTGGAGTGGTGCTTTGGGGTGCTTTATAGTGAGTGTACACAGAAGGCATAGCAATGCTACGTTTGCCTTGAGAATTTACCTGCTGTGGAGCTGTGTTTTACATCACTTGAAAGTGATGTTGGCTGATTATTTCAGTGGGTTGTTTCTCAAATGGTAAAATAATGTTAGTACTGTGCCCAAATGATGAGATACTGTTGGTAAGTTCCCGAAAAGGGGGAAGGTGACAAATTAATTTTTGAGAGAAAGGAAAAGCCAAGTAGGACAATATATGTTGTGTCAAACAGCTATATAGTTATGGGAATGGAAAAACAAAAATAAAGATGAGAATAAAAATATTTATTTATCCTAAAATTGGAAGCTGATGAGAAGCCTCTCTTACTTTGTAAAAGAAAGACTGGCTTGCATCAATTGTCTCTATCTCCTGTGTTATTTTTCTCAGTGTTACCACTGTTGATAATCTTTCCTGTCAATGTACTCTGAGCTCTCTTAAATCTGATGTTTTTTTCCAGGCTTGCTTGAAACTGAGAGGTAAACTAGTATCCTTCTCCCTTAGGTATGCTTCTGGCTGTTAGCATCGGCTAAGGGGAAGAGCTGGAGCCTGCTTAATGTATATACTGGGGACCTTTTTTTTTTGAGATGATTAGTGCTTGAGCATACTGAAAGTATAAGTCCCAGACATCCTTAAAAATATAAACCAGCATTTGAGGATAAGTAGTAGTTAACTACTTAACGCTATTTTTGTGCAGTAGTTGATGGAAGACTTGATGTTTATGATGTGAATTTCCACTTTCTTTTATGACTGGGCTTTCTATACAAGCAGCAAACCATGAAAACACATCTTTAAGAAGTGGTGGAATGGTTTTAAATTACTCTTAAAATGTTTCTTTTTTAGGGATGAAGTATCCTTACTTGCTTATCAAGTCTTTTGTGAGTTGAGAGGAATGCCTGCTTCTTTGGGCTGTCTGCAAAATAGCTAAGTGAGCTTTTATTCAAATAAAAAGATTGGTATTGAAATATATTTAAAGATAAATCGCAGAAGTTACTCTGATGTGCCAGCTGAATTTTCTAGGAGTGTTTGCTGCTCTTAAATGTGTACTACAAAGACACACATGTGAATAAGAAAAAAGGCAGGTAAAAGAAACGGGACTACAAACCTCCATACCTTCTCATTAGCTAAAGCAGGAAAAATAAAAGTCATAGTTTTCATCCTTTCTCTTGTGATTATTTTTTCCCCCTAAAACCAGAATTTCTACATAAGAATCCAAACCGAGCAATGCAGCTGACAGAGACGGCAGATTGGGAAGTTTGCAATGAACCAAACCCTTTCCCATATTATACTCTTCTATATACCTTAAAAGAAAAAGAAATTTAAAATTCTCATTCTATGAACATCCATGTGATAATCTGTAGTGTGATAAATGGATAAGTTCACCTGGTTTGTGATTTATTTTTTTTTCCTTTCCCCCCTGAGAGTGCCCAGTTCTTACCAGTTTATGTATTTGCCACAAGGTTTTGAAAGCAGGGTAAGTAGAAATGGAACTTCAAGGGAATTTAGGAGTTTGTGTACAGATGGACAAACAAGAATTTGATACAGTGGTGAATGAGTCTTGAATTCCTGAGTTAGCTGTAAAGATGTGTATAGACTTGACCTAAAGATGTTCTAGCAAGTTGGGTTTACTGGTGTGAATGTTTTTATTTTTTGCACACTAAGTTCATAATCTTTGTGTTATTTATAGTCATGTACTTGATTTGTTGAAGGCTCTGGTTCAATTCGATTACATTTTAGTGGTAACAGCTCTCTAGAACAGTACAAACCATCATGCGTCTGGCTGCTGCAGAATAAATAAGTAAATAAAGTCAGTGCTGTCTTCTTGCAAGTTTATTTAACTGCTTTACCTATGAAATAAAATGGACATGTAATGAAAATATCCCAACCCAAAATCTGTGATGACCCTTGCCCTGCACTATGTAAAGGAAGTATTAAGGTATGGAAGTATCGATGTATTTACAAAGGATTAAACAGAAAAAACAACCCACCATCCAATGAATTACAAGTGCCTATGAGGTTCTGAATTTTCAAAATCTGTTTTTTTGGTATGATGGAGTTATTTCTAAACTTAATCTGGGGTGGTGGTGATATGGTATTTTAATAAACAAGATGTTTAGAAAGACCAGCCAAGAATGATGGAAACCACAGCATGCTATAATCCTGTGGTCCCAGGCAAGTCCTTCAGTCCTTTTTCAATCTAATGAAACAACACTGGGACAATGGCATTTATCTTGGAAATAATGGCATTTTCACTTGGAAGTATTCAATAAATTAGGTAAATGGCAGTGACTTAATTGTGTGTGAAGAAAGGAAGAGAACATACCTAATACTTTGAGAGAACTGTAAGCTGTAAACAAGTGTGAGTGGCTCCAGAATTTGTGTTGAATGATCGAGCTAAGACTTGAAAGGTAAACCTATGCTGCTTTTGTTAACAAAGATTAGAAAGTGAAAAGATGACCAAGACTTTGCTTTCTTGAAGTCAGCAGTAATATAATATTAAGGAAAGCTAATGTCTGCATTCACTTATTTGTACTAAATAAATCCATGTAACTGGGTGCCCAATTAAAGATGTTCATCAATTGAGAGATGTGAGTTCTTGGGTGAATGGGAGGTAGCAGTGATGATTTGGAATAAAAACATTGAGGAGTAGACTTGGAAGCTGCTTACTGTGTTCCTGCCAAACCCCTGCACCTTCTTATAGGGGATGCTCTGTGTCAGCATCCGTTCCTGAGAGGCAGCTTCTCAAAGGGAATGCAAGTTCCACGTTCAGTCAGGAAAATTGCCCTGAGTTGGGACTTTTTTTGCATGTTATTTCTTGTTCATTTACAGTGGAAAAATTTAAAAGGATGTGGAATTCTACCTCCATGGATATGGACAGAAGCTGTCCACTCTAAAGGGCCATGGGTAAATATCAGTAGCATTCTTAATTGTAATGATGTAATCTGGGCTTTAACATCTCCCTCCTTCTTAATTGGGTAAATTACAACTGATGCAAATTATTATGACAATGACTGTAATTGGAGATTGATAAATTAGAGGAACAAGGATGCTAGAATGACATTGGTCACTTGGCTAAATCATCTTGAGCTGCAGTTGTAAAGAAATGCTGCTGTTTCTTCATTTTTTGGAAGTTGTTTTTCACTTTCAGGCTGCTTCTCAATATTCTGAAACCAGCCCGTTATTATCTTAGCATGACATTTGGTCTGCAGTTCCCAGCTAGGAACGAAAAAGGCTATCATTGGTCCTCTCTGTACAAAATAACTGGGCAGAACATTTCTGTGTACAGGAACTGTTATTCTCACCTTTTGAAGAGCAATTTCTTTGATGACTCAAAGAATATTTGACCTTCAAAGTAAAAGCTGCAGGCAGTACAATTTGCCTTCATAGCAGTTGTGTAGAAGGTTGGTTTGGTTTTTTTTTTGTATATGTGTGTCATTCGTGTTAGTTTTGAGAATAATCTCTTTCAATTTTCCCTAAATTGTAGTGTTTCTTGTTGAACTAGTTAGTCCCATTTGAACTTAAAACCGAGTTCTCAGTATTGGAGAACAGGTAATATTTAAGTAAAAATATAATCCTCCTTTGGAAAGTTTATGCGATTCTTAAAAGCCTCTTCAGAGCCGTATAAAGGAGAGTCAAGTTTTTCTCTTTTCCATGTGAGATGTACAGAGATTTTTTATTTTTTTTTATCCCTGCTAAAAATCCTTTATTGTTGCCTCTTAACTTGAAGCTAAAGGAAAATGTGACATGTGTAGATGGAAAATCTGTCCACAAGGATGTACTGCAAACAACTGCAGGCCTTGCTTTTAGTTATGTTTAAGCACACTTGCCAACTGGCAGAAGTATGTAATCTTTCATTAATTTGAGGATGACTTGTAAAGCTGATCAGTAGAGAGTTTAGTGCACCTAGCAGGGTGGTCAAAGCAGATCCTGAGCTCTTCTAGAACTGTTACGGCGCTTCTTTTTTGTTTTACCTCCTATCAAAGAAGCTGCAAGAAGGAGTTAAAGGGAATTTGTGTATTATGTTCTTGGCAAATTTCATCTGGAACTTGTGTTTCTAAGTTCTTGAGCACATTTAAAAATGATTTTCACTAGTTTTTAAAAACTCATATGTAGTCTGGAATATTGTAACCCAAATAAGCATTGTCCGCAATTAAAGATAACCACAGTTAGGAAAGAGAGAATTTTTTTTTTCCTCTTGAAAAGATTTTTCCTCTAACATTCAAAGATTTCACTGAAAGAATAAACATTTAAACTTTGCTTTGTCCACTGTCAATTGCTGAAATTATTGATGTGTTCTCTAATTTTGACCCAGAAAATTCAATACATTGTACTGACAGAATTAAAGGTTCACAGATGCTCTCCAAGGGAGCGCAGTTACTGAATAAAGATAATGGCATTCTTACTCAGGACCACAGTATTGTCTAAAACAAGAGATATTTATAATGAGGGATAATGTTGTTGATTAAAGAAAGTGAGGGGAAAAATTCCACACTAAATTGTGTTCGATTATCACATGATTCTTGTCTGTATTAATAGCTGCTGTATTGCAGTAGGTGTTAACACATTTATTTTAATATAAAGGTTTCAACTTCAAATTTAAACAAAATAATACAATTCTCTTTAGGATTGCATTTTCTACCTGAAGAATGTGTTAACGAACAGTGTACTTGTGGTTAGTGATTTTTTGCCAAAATCAGTGGAGTTTTCTAGATTTATATGAGAATAAGCAAACAGAATTTTGCCCTCTATTCCATTAGATTGATCTCTTCCATTCATTGGAATATCTAGGATTTCTTTACCTTTCCATAGATAGGTTGACATGGTCTTTTCTTTTGTACTGGATTTGCTTTGGGCTGTAAAACTCTGAGCAGCTGTTAGAGTGTTTAAGTTCATTCTTTACTACAATCTTGTATTACTTTTGAAATCCAGTCCTGTGTGATATACGCCATAGTAACTTTCGTTCAACAGTAATGATGAACCTGGAAATTTATACCCAGTCATTGATCTAGAGACTATTAGAGTATGTTTGTGCAAAGGTGCTTTTGCTGCTGCTTTTCCCAACTTACTGTATCTGTAGAAGTCTTGGGCAAGAGGCTGAAACTCACATTTTGTGCAGTGTGTTCAACTTAACGTGGCATTTGTATTTGTCTTTAAGGAGGAGCTGAATTAGTGTGTGTTTTGGTTTCTGGTACTCTGCTCCACTCTGTGAAAACTGAAGTGATAATCTGTTCTATGTTAACGCAGTGTGGATTTTGATACACTGTTCTACTTAACTGGGAATAACTTTCAACTCTGCTTTTCATTGCAGGAATAACTGTATCAAACTAAGCAACAGGCTGAAAGAGCTGACCTTTCTAGCAGCTGGCCAACAAATCCCTGAAAAGCATTGCTGGTTTTACTCAGTCCTTCCTGAATCGTTTTCATGAATTATTTTTGTTCCCAGTGAATTATATATAGCCAGAGGACAGCAAGCACTTGTTGAGAGGGCTAGAATCATTTCCCTTTGGTCATATATAGTCTTGATGAAAGCCTGATGCTCCAAAGTACTGTATGTTCTCCTTTTCTTGGCAGGGGGAGGGTGCTTATTAGCTTTCTGCAAGATGAGGGTCTGTAAGAACAAGTAACCATGCATGGTTGTTTACTGCCAGATAAAAAAGCACATGCAAGTTCTTCTGTAGTCCAGAAAAATCCATTTTCATATAGCCTCATCTTCAAAAAGAGTACTTTATTGAAGATCAGGAAGGGACTGTTGGAGGAGATACAGTCCATACAGTAAACTCAGCTTAAAACTGTGAGGGAATAGTAAGTGTCTTTCACAGGCAGTAATTTTAGCAGGTCAATTTATGACTGGCAGTGTAGAGGAGAAAGACAATGTGCTTCTGAGAGAACTAACTCTTCATTTAGGACCACTAGAGTAGTTTAGTTAGAGGTGGCACAATTTGCAAATAAGAGGTTGGTGAGATTTCTTGAAGATTTATTACTTAAAAATTACTCTAAGGCTTTTGTCTGCCTTGTCTTTTTTTTTTTGTGTAAAGACGTTATTTAATTCTGAGACACTAGGATAGTATTTAGAGAATAAAAATCTCTTAACCTGAAGTCTGGTGATTTATTTGTATTTAAAGCACCAAAAAAGCTGTTACCAGAAAGCTTTAATTGCGTGTTCACAGAACAAGATTAGGCTTATCAGTGTGCAGTCATGATAACCTGGAGATATGCTAAACTGAATTTTAAGATAAAACTTCACCTTTCTTCATCCGAATATTGTTAATACAGTAAATATATTTCTAAATGCATGTATTTGGGGGAATTTGGTGCTTACGCCTGCATACACCTTTGCCCACTGGTTCTGTCATAGGCTCTGTGAATTTCAACGTATTGATAAGGTTCAACATAAAGATGGCTATTCATCTGATGCCCTTTAAAGATGCCCTGCTGTGTGCAAGTCTCCTGCCTTCACAGTGTTTGTCTTCAGGGATACTGTGTGAATAAGCCCTTTGGGAGTCCCAGCAACAAAAGGGTTATTGTAATGAATCCCAGCAGTCCGTGCAAGCTAGCTTCACGCATGAGCTGAACACACTCCAGCCGTGTTTAGTTACCTGTACTGGAGAAACATCATAGTGAAGCACTCAAATTGTTTATTAACAAAAGGCTGAGGTTTATGGTGACAGGTCAGCATGTAAACAGGTTTACTCTTCTGTGTTCTGTTTCTGTGCTAAACCATACCTACTCGATATAACTGGAGAGCTTCTATGAAATTGCCCATGCAAATCACATATTGTTCTAGATTATTTTAGTAGGGTTTTGGAGGGATGTGATTTTTGGAAGTGTGAGTTAAAAACAGGTGTAAGTGACAGGAACAGTAGTGAACATAATTGTCCTTTATCTTTCATAAAGTATTACATGAAGTCTATCACAGTGCTCTAGAGCAACATACTAGTTTTTTGGATGGATGAGGCAGATATGTGTCTCTTGTTACTAAGAGTCTGCTCAGCAGCACAGTTGGAAATCATTAAATGCAGTTCACAGCAACATCTTTGCTCATGATACAGTGATTCAGAACTACTTCATGCTTCTGAGCTAGGAACAGCGCTGCGTCCATCTCCTAATTGCTGTCAGCTTCACATACAAGGAGAGTTTTCTGCTTGTGTTGTGGAGTTTGTCCATCCTCTGCACTTCCCTCTCTTAGTTAAGCTATAGTGAGTTAACTTGCAGAGGTGTTATAGCCTGGAGATGGCACTTAAATAGCATCATTCATTAAAATAAAAGAAAACAAAAAAAAACCCTACATGGTCTCTGCTGCTTTTCATTTTGAAATAAGAAAATGATCTTGGCAAAGGGCATTTCCTGGGGATTAATGACTGGCTGGGGTTAATGGCCCTTGGCTGTGCTGTGGCCCATCAACTCCTCCCTGCTGGTCATTAATCTGCAGGAAATGCCCTGTGCCAAGATCATTATTGTTGTATTTGGGTTCTTAGAGAGCTGAATTCAGGGACCCACACTGCTCTAATGTGCAAGAGCCTGCTGGGTTTTCTGGCATTTAGGCCCTACAGAATATTTTTTTTTTCCTCAGCTTATCTGAAGTTTCCAAATGTTTTGCTTAGTGGAAAATGACTGTAACGCTTCAGGTCCTTTAAAAATATTTCACTGAGCAGCAACCAAGATAATGCTAAACTTTGAGGTGAAAATAAAAGTTCTGTGTAGCAAACAGCCACAAGCGGTGCATTGTATTTGGTATGGGAACTTGAAGACAGTCCTGACACAGTGTGTCTGTGTGTTCTGCTGTATGGTAGGATTACAGGGCTCATGCTATGTATAAGCTTTATACCACTTGTTCAGGCAAAAAGGGCTCCCATTTTAAATAAATTTTTGCTTTCTTGGAAAAGGAAGAGTAAGAAGATGACCATTATATTTCCCCTGTGCTACCTGCTGACAGTGCACGAGAAGTGAGGGTTCTGTTCATTCATTGCCTATGATCTCAAATTCAGGATGCACAACTTCTTATAAATTCTGCATAGTAAATTTATGAAGCCTTGTTGTATTTTACACTGAAATCAGTTTAGGATTGAATACAAAATTCAAGGAAAAAAATTAAAATCCTTCAACTAGGTCACTTCAGTATTGTAGCCTGGAAGTGGCAATTTATGGCTACTGTCACATTTTTTTATTAAAAAAAGCCACAAAACCAAACAACAGTGTGTCTATGTCTCCCCCCCCCAGCTACCAGTCGTCTTCTTATTAAGAAACTATTTGATTGTGCAAGTTCATATTAGAAGTCAGGTTATAAGGAAGTGATGCTCATGTAGCAAGTAGAAAATGCAATGCTGAGGAACTCAAATGGTGATAAAATTTGTACTGTGTATATATCTAATGTTCCTAGATGACTATTTTTATTTCAGTGAATTAATGAATTCACTGAAAAGAATAAAAAGCAGTATTTTGTGCTTTTTTTTTTTTTCTCCTTAAAGGCTTTTCCTTTGCTTCTGTTTTTCTTTCATATTCAGGTCTATAAAGTCTTCTGGTGCTTCCTTTGCTAGTGTCGCAAATATGCAGCCTGTGCTGTCCTCTTTCCAGTTCTCAGATATACCATGCTGTGAAGCTGCTTTGGGTCAACAGGAAAGCTTCATAATGTGCACTAGATCTTGAAAACGCCACAGTGTGCCTGAGATTTGAAGACAGCAGTGACCTTAGTAGAGACTGTCACATCTGTGTAGGCCTTTTGATGGAGAGAAAAGGTCCTGGATCAGGTCTCTGTAAAAGCTGTTACACATCTTCAGATTCATTGTGAGGTTTGGATATTTTTGGGATAAAAGTATATTCACAACCCAGTCCTTGTGTCTGCAAGTTAAGGTTTATTCCCATTATATACAGAAAATTCTCGGAGGTCGTTCCCTGTAGTAGTGATTATGAACTGTCAGTATGAAATTTTTACCTAGAAAATGTGATATGACAAGAAATAAGGCTTAACTAATTGTCAGTAACTTCTTATAAGTTTAAGTAAATAATATTATTGTAACTACTAAGGTTGCATTTTTATTCTGGAAGGAATGATAATTCCTACTCCATCAGTAAGTCTGCAACAAAGAGAAGATAGCCTGCCATGTAACTAGTTTGCTATGTGCTTTTTAAAAATAGATGTCTGTGTTCTGCCACTTACTGGTGAACATCATAGAATATCTGCCATGATGTAGGCAAGTTAGAAAGTTTATATAGTTGTTGATACACTGGAGACTCCAATTGTGAAAGCAAAGAAAAATGCAGTGAATAGCGGGGGAGAAATTATTGAACTGCCTTTTGTTTGTGTTATCTTGCAAGATATAAAAGAAGGGGAAAAACTTTGCTTGTAAGGAATCCTTGCCCAGATTCCACAATATCTTCCTTTTTCTGCTAATCTGATAAAGTAATCTCAGTCTGAAAACATGATGCAGAAGATACCTAGTATATGCTGCAGTCTTGTGGGTTGGTAGGCATCAGTTTTGTTTGCAAGGGGATTTAGGAAAAGGATGATAAGCCATCACAAATGCATTTCCTAGCTTGCTCTTTCTTTGCGTGCAGCCTTGATAATGACTTGTCAGAATGGGTCTGTGGTACCAAGAAGCTGGGAATCCCCTTTTGCCTATATTGGCCTTGATAAGGGGGAGGATAGTTATATCTTTGTACCTGAAGCCTGGTATGTAGCAGCGTTTTTCACCCCAGTGACTAGTTTGCAGTACACTGCATCCTGCCTGTAGGCTCAATGAAATCCCATAAAATCCTCACCCCTGTTGCTCCAGCTCCCACAGTCTAGAAAGTCAATAGAGATTTTGCCATATTCTTGGTTAGAAGAGCTTTGAGCAAAAAGCATTTGGTGCGGTGGAGAGATCTGCAGCCTCCAACCTGACCTGCTGCTGCTGTTGCTGTTTGGGCAGCTGCTTTAGTAGCGTGAAATAGTTGACAGTGCATCAGCATTCTCAGTGCTAAGGCCTTGTATGCATGTAACTAATTTCCTGAAGTATATACAAGGACAAACCAGACTCTGTATCCTTATTTGCCGGAAGGTGTATTTATAGCAAACTTCCATAAATCTTTATTTTATCTCAGATGTAACGTTCAAATACCATATGTTGAATATGCTTAAATATTCTACCTTGTTAATCTCTGAATGTGAAAACAAACATATTTTTCTTGCTTGTGTGCTCTTAGGGTCACTGGATTTGCAAATGGTTAACCAGCTAATGATTTTTTGTAGTCCGTAACATAAGCAAGACTGTAGAGTTTTATATGGTATTTATCCCAGGTGGGGGTTGGTGCTGTCTTTACTGTATGGTTTGAAAACCCGTCAGGAATTGAGTAAATGCTAATTTAATAAAAAATAAATAATGTTATGGGCTGCAGGTAGCTATTCAATTAAAACTAATTTTAAATGGAGGGTTCTAAAGTTCTTCTGTTGGAGCTAGAGCCATCAGATCACAGCAGAGCTAGCTGAGTTTTTCTGACGTACGCAGCAGAATGCCGGTGTTTGATTGTTACACTCCGTATTTGTTTGACCTACTGTGGCTTTGCCTGTTTTCAGAAATCATACAAGTTTTATCTCACTGTAGTGTTTTTCTAACTATCTTAATGTTTACCGAACAGTGTATGTACTCTAATGGCCAACTGTGGGAGCAGGATGATCCCCATATTTTATCTATTACATGCAGTATTAATTACAAAGAAAGATGATTTCATTAGTTATTAAATTAGTTATTAAAAATCAACAGCTAATTCTGTACATTTTGTAGGTAAATTGTATTTACTATTTTTCTTTGCTTCTCATTTCCTACCTGCCAAACATTTGAATTTGTTATCAGAATAAAGAGATGGAGACTGTGATACTGGCTTATTAATTGTAGAAAAGTAAGTAACTGTCTGTAACACTTTAAAAACTTGTTAGCCGGATACTTGTCTATATATATGTGTGTGTGTTGCGTAGTTTTGTTGGCTTCAGCAGAAATTTATCATTCTCTTTGAAATGTGGAACATCTTAGAGGAAAGAAAGAAAGAAAGACTCATAGCATTTGCAAACCCCACGATACCAGGAGAACTCAGTTTGCAGTCATAAAGAGAAGCAGTCATGCCCAAGAGACATCACTTCTGGACTAAGAAAAATGTTTGCCAATCAGCAATATATAATGAATAATGAACAATATTTGTCATCTCCCCGAAAGTGGAGCATTGCAATGCAAATGGTACAGCTGTTATTCTTTAATTGCAGCTGGATTAATAAAATGTAATTTTTACAGCCCATTTGCAATATACCACTGGGGAATTCATTTTATTACCACTTTGGGTGTCTATTAGTCAATAAATTTGTGCCTTTTGAGCATAAGTGTTTGGCTTCAAATCCCAGATACAAGTTTATTAAAAATTGTAATAGTTCTTAGAGACCATAAAATGAAATGAAGTGCACAAAATGTGCATTTCCAGGGCTGGAGTTTAAAACCATTTTTTACTTGATTATTTTAAATGTTTCCAATGCTAGGAAGCATTTGGTTTAAATAATTATTAAATATTTAACTAACCAGACACATAGCAGTATTTTCAAGAAATGATTTGTATTTGTTAGTAATTAAAGATTCAGAATGGCACTGTGAGGATATGTTCGTAATATCTAATTTTTAAAACTTGCATAACATTAATGCAAAGCAGTGGCACTGCGGTGAAACAGAATTAATATCTGAAGTTAGAAACAACAGCGAGGCAGTTAAATGAGCTTATTTACAGAATAAGGCTGATGTGGTTAAAATTAATTGAGAAGCCTTTTTAGGATAATCTTGAGTCCTGCTGGTTGAACGGAATCTCCCATTGAAGTCAGGGCTCAATCAGTCAGTCGTTGGCTGATTTCCCTTTATTGTTGGTGAACTTTCAGAGCAACTATCGGATGCAAACCTACCCCTAGACAAACACTTTGCAACAAACTGTCAGAGATCTAGTTAGTTTTGCAGTTACCTGTGACAGAAGTGCTGCTCAAGATGCTGCTGCCCACATCCATATTCTTGGGTCTTTTTTCTTGAACAGTTGCATAAACTGCTTTGTGTGTGTTTCTTGTGATTTTTTTTTTTTTTTTTTTGTGGATTTGAAAGCTTTTTTGGGGTATTTTAAAATACAAAAACAACTGAGCTTCCAGCAATTCAGAACTGGCAGAGCAGATTTGCTTTGCTGCTGCTTGGGCCTGTGAGAATCTTGATTGTGTGATTCAGTTTGAGGACTGAATCACACATATCTGTGGACCTTAACAGGCCCATGAATAATTTTTTATAAAATTTTTATATATATACAAAATAAGCATTTAAGTTTATTACAAAAACATGTGCCTGACTTCAGGCATTGAGTTTTCTGATTAATTTGTTGTGTCACTGACAATATTGGACTATATATGAACAAGATTTCCATAATATTCTTTTAATATTAACAGTAGTTTGCAATAGTAAAGCCAGCAGGAAGATAAAATTCAGGAAGTAATTTGGCCACAATTAAATGGGAGGCGAAAGTGCAATACTGACCATTAAATTCGATTCCTATTTAAAACACATGGAGTAGAAGGATATGGCAGTTTTCAGAAAGCATAAAATGCAGTTAACCAGCATCAGCATTTAGTCACTTGCTAATACTCTATGTGATTACTAATTGCTCCTGTAGTTTTTCATTATTTAACACAATCAAATCTAATTGGCCAGAAAATTTTTCTTGGATCGTCATAGTCTATGACTATGTTTTTACTGTTATTGTTCCAGCTTCTTTTTCATCACCCCAACCTTCACTGCTTCATTAAGTCTTAAATTAGATTTTGACAATCAGCCTCTTTTATTAGAATTATCAAAAGAAAGAAATATGCATGGCAAAGTCGAAGGGGAGGCTCCAGCATCATATTTTATTTCATGCTTAGCAGTTCCTTGAGAGTTATCAAAGGCAGGGATCCTTTATTTGTAATTAAATACTCCTCACTAAAATCATGACTAATAAATGTCAAGTGCAAGAAGAGGCACTATTATTCAGTGAAAGTCCTTGGATATGTTTTAGGGTGAAAATGTGTAGGCATGAAGGTTGGTACTTTTTGAAATGTTGTAGGATTGCTTTCATTACAAAATCCTAAAGTTAACCACTTCAGATAAAGCTCAAAAAATCATTACAACATTTGTGGAGCTCTTCTTACCCTACAGGAAGCTCTTGACATTTATGATAATTAGAAGTGAAGGCAATTATTAAATACTTAAGTTATTCAAATAAACACCAAACTGGCATGCAACTGTAAGAGTTGTATATATATTAATTAGAGCTGGTCAGAAGTGTTTGACGAAGCTGTTTTCTGACTTCGGTGGTGGTTGGGTTTTATGTTTTAGTGAGACCCAAAACCTCTGAGGAAACATCGACATAAATGATATGGGAGCTATGTGAAATGAGGTTTAGTCTTCAAAAATATTCTTGAGATTGTCTGTTCCAACTTGGTTGTTGAATAGCAAGGGTTTGCTGTCCATTCTCCCTCCCATTTATGTGATTTAGAGAACCTACTACAAAACAGAATATGTGCTCTATTATTTGGTTGGCTTTTTTGTTTGTTTTTAATGAAGAACAGGAAGAGACACCTCATTTTCATTCACCTTTCAAAATACATTTTTCACTTCTCCAGCTGATTCTGGCTCCAGTGTCCTAGCTCTTTTCTGGATCCAGTATTATCAGCATTAACTCATATATTGGGTTTTAAGATAATGGTGTTTGGGGCCAAATTTTGAAATATTACTTTTCTATTGAGCAGTATTAGCAAAGTGTTGTTCGTTCTTAGTATGTTTTTTAAGGGCTGCAGAAAATAGGTCTAACCTGTACAGAAAAAAACGTTATTGTTAATGCTTATTTGGCTTTAAGTCCATTTGACTAAAAGTTGCAGAGTTGCACCCACACCATAATTTCTACTATTTTATTCTTGCCTTTTGTTGGAACATTTGGGTGCTGCCATACAGTGAGATGGTCACTAAGATTTTTCTTGTTCTTTTTGTTCTTGTGGAAGAGATGCTTTTTTTGTTATATAGTAATAGCACTGTAATTAATGCACAGCAATAGAAATAGCATTGTAATTGGAAAGGCATTTTGTTTCCATTGCTGAAAAATTCCCCTAAAAATGCTGAAATCTCTTCCCAGTTTGTAGTTTTCTTCACACTAGACAGTCTGTTTGGTGGTGATGGAAACAACCATAATAGAATACTGGTTAGCAGAGGAATCTATGGCATTTTATTTGATTATAACTTCTTAGTAATAACAACTTTTTGTGTGCCAATTTATTTTGGCTTAGAAAGTTACTTCAAAAGAAGTTATAGAAATATGTTTTCAATGCATTTACAAAGAGATATTTCAGCATATGATTCTCAAATTTCAAAAATATGGTGTACTCCCTCCCTTGTAAATGCAAGTCTATTCAGTGTACTTTCCCATGGATTCACTTTTTTAGACTCAGTTTTCCACATGTGCTTTGGAGAAACGCATGCAATCCACTGTTACTCTGAAGTAAACTGGATTTCACTGTAGTCTGTTTCAAGTTAAATGAAATTGTTTATTAGTTTTGCATTTCTGGAGAGCAGAGGCACCCCTGGGTTTTTATTGAGCTGATAAGCGATATGTTAGCCTATACATCCAGGGAAGATTGATGCTAATTGAGCTTTTCACTTTATCAAAGTCCTTGGTTTTAGTGATGATATGCAGGTCAGCCACATCTTTTAAATAATAATAATAATAAAAAGTAAAATTAAAATCCTGTGCTGGAATTACCTTACTGTTGAGCACTTTACATATGCAAGTATGCTCTCTTGTGGTAAACCATTTTATTGAATCCTCCACCAATTCTAAATTATGACAAACTTTATTTAAAATTACTGTTTTTCTGTTATTCATTCATCATGCCATATATTTTAGCAGGGTTTACAGTGTGATACACTGGCAGAGCTCCAGATGTGGTGTGTGCAACTGTATATATTTCTTAAGTTTTTTGGTACAGTGAGTGATATCCAGCACTTGAACAGCATGTGTCCTTTGTGGTAGCATCCAGATTGCTGTGGAAAAAGGTGCTGTTTAACTAACAATGTTTATGTGATATAAGGCAAAATACTTGTATAGTGTCTGAACAGAAAACCCTTCTGTAAAGGAGGAAGAGGATTCTTGTTCTGAAGCATCTTTATCGTATTTTAGTAACTGCACAGTTTGTGCTTGTTACAACAGCTAAGATGCTAATCAATTGGGATTGAATATCAGCTTAGTTACTCTACACTTGTCCAATTATCAGTCAAAAAAAAAAAAAGAAAAAAGACAAAACAACCCAGACTTTGCTCTGATGTGGGTAGCTGTGTGTGGCCTGAGCTTGCAAAGGTGTATTCCTCTGCTCATCATTGCAATAGTACTATCACAAGTATAGACATAAATTAAAAAAGCAGAAAACCAAATATATCTGAATTGTCTCTTGTCGAAAAAATCAGCAAGACTGTTTTAGTCTTCATGATTACCCTAACATCCAGGAAGTATAATTTAATAAATAAGATACCTGTAATCCTCTAAATACTTCTCATATTGCATCTTGAGTTTCTGCATGGATTCTTTACTTACTGGATAATTTACATATAAATTTCCTTGCTGCTTTGCCTGGAGGTGAGGATAGCCAAATGTCAAAAAACCCATGAAGTTATGTTCAAGCACAGAACTCAATAATGCAAGTCCTCATATACACTTCCTTTCAAGGAAATGAAGTCCTTAAGAGCAATTTCAGAGAATGTTTCCTGGAGTACATCAAAAGCAGAAACTTCTAGCACAATTCATTCAAACACAACTGCCATTGACCTTTATGGAAGTTTTGGCAGCCTGGGAACTCAAAGATCACAGTCCTGTGGTCGCAGAGGTGATTTGATGCGTGCTGCTATGTGTGAAGTTTTAATGTCAATGCAATCAATTATTCAGCAGGTGTGGGCTCTACTAGAATGATCTCATTTGGCTTAGAAGTTAGATAATGTGTAGAAGAGTAGGAGATAGATGGGATAAGATCATGCTGGAATAATACCTTCCATTTGTTGTAGCTTTATTTGGTTGAGGAGATGAACAGAATTTTTAAAATAACATTATGATGCATACACATTACTTTTGTTATTCTTTAATTACCATTATGAGAACTGAAAAGTGCAACCATGTCTTTAAGTTTTCTTCCATTTTTATGTAACCTGGAAGAAACAGTGTGTTTAAAAGGTTGAGCATAAGACACGTTGACTCAGCTTCTCATGAGAGCTTAATAGGATACTGAGCAGAAACCTGTGCTGGAAGCTTAATATAAATATTTTATGGAGAAATTGAGTAATATTTTAGGGACAGAAGTTGGTTAAACAGCATCAGCAGTTTCAAGCTGTAGAAGGCAGACAACAAACTGCATTGTTTACCATGATAACTTTCTATGAAGAAGTCATGTATGAATCTGGAATTTTAAGATGATGTACACTCATACACAACTATATGCTACTGATACTATTTAATTGCATCTTACTTCACATGACGTTCATGTGCAGAGTCTGTTGTACCTGTAACACAAGAGACTTTTTCCATGGGATTTCTTGCTGTACTTGTATGTTATCTTTCCTGTAGTGAATTTCAACTTTCAAGTTGTTTTTGTTTCCTGCTGTCCTTCACACTTCTTCTCCGTGTCCTCACCCACACTCTTCCCTCATCTAACTACTTAAAAATCCCAAGTTTCAAAACGGAAATGTTTTCATTTGAAGTTTCAAATATCAGCTACTCAAGTCAGAAACACTTCATCCATCTTTGGTATTGATTCAGTTTTCTGTAATATATATGTGTGTGTTAAAACGATGCACTTTTTTTTCTGGTTTAATACGATCTCTTCAAGCTTTCATTAACTGCTTTCCTGTTAGATTAGATTTTCTGTCTCTTTCTCACCAGAGACTACTGACAAGATAAGTACATAACAAGGCAACAGCAGCTTCCATTGTACTCCCAATGACGTCAGTTTTTAGGACACAGTGTGATGCATGGATTAAATAATAAACATATTTGTATTTGAAAGTCATAGCTGTTCAGTGCTTGACTTTGCAGTACTGATGCATTTTTGTTATTGTATAGTTTTCTAGGCAAGCTGGATAATTCTAATCAGTGGTGCGATGCAGAATCATAGTAGTGCTCACAGAGTTGACCAGCATCTAACAAGATGCCTGAAGGTACAGATCTGTAAACAGACCCTTCTCATTATCTTTGAAAGAGCAAGACCATTAGTAGTTTGTCACATCAGCATTAGCTATGGATGAGGGATGCACAACTTGTTAGTGTGGCTCACATATGCTTCCAGATGAGCAAAAGAAATTTGTAGTTTAGAGTGTTAGGCACTGTAGTAATACTTTTTGAGAACATATTTGGCCATGAGTCTCATTGCTCTCAGCGTCCGTTTCTGCTTTCTTCTTTGGCCTCTCCACATTTTTTGTGCCTCTTGTCCCCAGCTCTTCTGGTCTCAGTCTGCCTTTGTTGCCCTATAAACTCCTTAGAGTTTTCCACAGATATAAGCATGCTGTGGTAATACATCATGTTTGTTATCGGTGAATTAATGCAACCACATTTGGGAAATATATAGAAACATCTGCCCTTGGATTGAGAAATTCAGAATTTTAACCCATAGAATAAAAATTTGGCAGTAATAAGTGCGTGGAACCAGAAGCCATGCCGTGAGAAGTTTGGGTTTCAATATATAGGCAGTACTATCTAGTATGACTGCTAGCTGTGTAAGCTATGTGAAAAGAGCTGTTATTTTTTTCTACTCTTTTCTATTCTGCCCTGTTGCTAGCTCTTCTTTTAGTGTCCAATGCTCAGAACCTGCATTACTTTAAACTATTTTATTTTTATTATATTTCTGGTGTGATTACAAGCTTAATTGTTTACAGTATACGTTCTTCTATGTCTAGAAGAATAGCTTTAAGAGGGTGGAGGAGGAACTCCGAACAGAACCTCCTTTCTGTAGCAGGTTAATGTATGAATTAATAGCAAGGATCACTTAACTTTGGGCAGCAGGGTAACCGTATGGGAGTTGTATTGGTGTTGCAATCAAAAAATGTCTTAAGACCTGAAGACCTGCTTTTAAATGCATGATGTTTTATCTTTTGTCTGCATACTTATTTTATCTTTCAAAAGATGGCAAGAATCAGGTATCCTCCTTTTCCACAATGATTAAAGTTATTGCTGTGTTGGAAATAAAAAAAACAGTCACCAAAGGTGTTTTTTTCTAAGTGGGTGATTTTCAGATAATGAATTCATTCATTCATATGCAGAATACTCTTGTTCTTATGTGTTCTGATTTTTGAATGTCTGCTGGTGAGGTTGTCTGTATATGAACCTTGAAACAAATTTCAAAGGTATCAATTTTCACAGCCATATTTATCAATTTGGCAGCAGTTTATTCTGAGCTTGGTGCTAAACATGATTATTTTAAGTTTACTGTAAATAACTCAAATCTGCCCAGGTCAGCTAGCAAAGTGGTGTGAGGCTCACAGGGTGGTGCTGGTATATAAATGTCATATGCTGCTATTCAGAAATTAACTTTATTTTCAAGAAAAAGAATATTATTTGGTGGAGAAGGGAAATTTTAAGCAGTACTGTTAACATGAAGAAAATTATTGAGCATCTAGAGTTCCTAATATTTTACTTTTTGTTCTTTCAAAAATGAACCGTTTCTGTTCTCTGATCCTTAAAATCAATCTCTCGGCTGAAAAACATGTAGAAATAGCTGGTTACTTTTGGTAAAGTGACATTTAGAGGCTGCAGTTGTAGTCTGGCATCTCTTGCATTTGGTTCCTGCATGTAAACAACCCGCTCTCCCAACCCAACCTCTGCCACGAAAAGCTTAAAATGAAATGTAATGGCAATGGGTAAAGCTGAATGAGCACAAGTTAGCAGTGAGATAAGCTATGCCTGGCACAGGGAGCTGGAGTCACAGCTGCTTATCTGTTAAGTGTTTGTTGGGCATTTTAACTTAAACAGCATCTCTTTGGGGCAGACTTCCATGCGCTGGTGTACAGCTCCACTCCCATGTATATTAGGTTCTGAGGAGTGATAGGGTGAGGCAGAGGCATTCACTGGCTAAAAGGTTGGCATTAACATCAACAAAGCGGTGTATGCCCTGAAGATGGGAAAATCATGTGCAGAGCCGTTCCCGCTGGATGGAGTTGAGAACATGAATACCATCCTAGAAATCTCTGGATAACAGGGAGCTGGGTGGAAAAGAGATGGTTTGTAACTCCACTAGATAAAGCTTGAACTTCAGTAGACACACAAAAAAAAAAATCCATCAGGGAGAGGGAGGAAGTGGATGAGTTAAAGTGAGTGAGTTCGAGGGAGTGTCCTCCCTGAGCAGAAAATCTTCAGTCATGGCTCAAGCTGTGTTGTGCAGCAGAGACCCTGACCATGGGGCTGCAGGAAACCAGTTTTCATTGCTCACTTGATATATCTGCAGAAGGTTAAATCACACGTGTGGTGCATGTTAGGGGACCCTGGAGAATGCTGTATTGATCTGTTTCTTAATAATGCATAATAGGCAATCAGAGCTTTCCTGTTCTTTTCACAGATGTATTATCAGTGAGAGTCTTAAATCACAGTGCTGGTAGTGGATGTGTCTGACCTGCCCTCCACCAACACTAAGTAGCTTTTATTTCTACTGGGACTATGCATGACTGACTTAGTGGAGAACCAGCAGAAGATCAACCTCTGTGTTTGGAACGGTAAGTCACCTTTTACCTTTCCACGGCCTTTCAACAGGTCAAGATGATACATCTACTTTTTGTTAAACATTTTACTTCAAAATAAAATTGGCATAGGACTTTTTAAAAAATTATTAATTTCTCCCAGTGTGAACAAGAATGTTGATTTTGAGTTATTAGCAGAGTTGGGTGTTCTGCCATATTTTATCTTTTCTCTCGTTTAGAAGTATCCTTTGTGGAACGGCTTATGATGAGAATTCTGGATTAGATGCTAAACTAAGCAAGACTTTGCAATTCTGATGTTGCGTCTATTCCACCTATTGGAATATTGATTTTTAGCAGTGTATGCTCCTAAATCAATATGATCTTTATTGGTACTTGTTGGTAACATAGTTAAGTCTGGCAGCCCCTAACTGCAAACATAGATTGTGGTAGTGCAGGGGGTTTAATTTGAAACCAGGCAAATGAGATTTCAGAATTAGTAATTGCTGTTTGACACCACATGCAATACTTGTCTCCTGGACTACAGGAATTTGTAATCGCTGCTGTGAAATAGGTATGTTATCCTTTGCCTTTGAAGGTATTTAATTGATAATGTAGGCTAAGGGAAATTTGTGTAATTGTGTTACTATCAGTATTGTGTGCAAGTTTTCATTGTGCAAACTGGTTATTAGTTATCTGATTTTGCATTTAACAATATCAGAAGTTAATTGGACTACCAAATAATGCAATTGCAACAATAGCACAAAACTTGCCTTATAGCAATAGTATAAATTTAGCCATCTGTATCCTCTCCTGGCTATTAATTTTTTTAATTTCTCTTTTTCTTTTTCTAGTAAAGGCATAGTTAGTCATGGCTTTTCTTTGTGTTGATTCTTTAATAATAAAAAAAAAAAAAAAAGGGAAAAGGCATTGGAGAGAAAACTCATTTCAATTTGCTCAGGAAGTAAGAGAGTTGCAGGCTATTTTGGATATTTTGAGTAAGACGTTTAATGTTTTATTTATATCTAGCAAAATAAATATGCTGACCGATAATAAGTCAGCAAAACTCAGTGTGGCTGAAGTGTTTAAAATTAATCAGCTTCTATTTTTCCTCCAAGGAAGATGGTAGGCTGCTAGTACTGCAGCTCACTGGGTGGATATTCCTGTGCTGCAGTTGTCCGAGGAAGATGGAAACCAGAGGATGCCAGTGGACTGAAGCTGAGCAGTCCAGAGCACCTGTCTGGGCAGGGGGAAGAGTAGATATGAGCTGTAGGCCTCACATGTGTGATGAAAGTATTTTGTTGTATAAAAATGTGTTGAAAACTATCTCCATGTCTTTTTGTCAGCACGGAGGCTGAACTGCCTTTTGCTGGGCACCCAACCCCTCTGTGGTTCCCTGGACACTGGAGGAGGTTTTAAACTTGCTGAGAGCTTCGAATAACCTTTACTTTTAGAGCTCCCTCAGTTGCTGCTGTTGAAGCCCCTGAGCAACGCGTGGCCTGGCAGAGGGCGAAATTGGAGGATCCTGACCTAAGATTTTGTAGTGCTCACTGAACCTGATAAACTGATACTGTTTTCCTGATGTAATTTCAGAGGACGTAAAGGACATCTTTGAAAAACTTAAAATCAACCAAAGTTCTGCAAACTTTGCTGCATTTTGGAGCAGGCTGTATGTGAATTGTATCACTGAGTATAACACTGCTAGTTATTTTGTTCTCCTTTAGAATACTGCGCTACCTCGGTCATCCTGTGAGATGCACTTGCTGCTTTGGAGTATTACGGTGGGCCTTTTTCTCAGTTTGTGGTGGCCTAAACTAGAAAATATTTCTTTTATCTCGGTATCAAAGATTAGACTGTGCCTTTAACCGTAGCAAGAGCTCTTGGAGACAGCAACTGACCTTTTGAATTGGTAAAAAAGAGCCTCTGGGGAATCCCATTAGGAGTAAAGAAGATAGATGGCAGCTTCCACCCTAAAAAGACACTGTTGTTGTTCTTGTTTTTAGGGGACTTTGTAACCAAACCCAGGGTTTTTGCCCTTCTCTTACAATTCAAGGCAGCCATCTTTGTCCTTTAATTTAAGTGGTAGATATTTAGTTAGGTGTTTTTTTTGTTTGTTTGTTTTTTCCCTGTATGTTTAAAGTGAAACTGTTGGAATTTTTATCTCAAAGTATACATAGGATCCTTATTTCTCTCCATGTAGCGACTTGTACTTATTCTTCCTTCTTAAAGTCCTTTGCTGAGGATCAAAGGTGCAGAGTGGATGAACTGGGTGCTACAATGTTGGAGGTAGTGCTGGAACTTCTTGTTGAGTCTCAGCTGCCACTTGGCACTAGCCATATCCATCAAACTTAACGTGCTGCCGAGATTTTAATTACATGCATTGATTTTTCTTATATACACTGTACAATATATGCTGCTCTACCTGTAATATTCTTGTATCCAAGAAGTACTACGACTAGATGCTTTCTGGAAATTTTAGATGGAAGAAATTGGAAGGATGAGATAGATTGGGTTGTTTTAATAGTGTTATTCCTCCATAGAAACTTCTAATGGTAGCTTCCTTGATTTTGAATTATATTTTAATTGGCCAAATTTTCCTGACAGTTAGATGAAGGGATCCATGGAGATGCTTGCTTCTTTCCCAGGTTTAGTCTATCGTATCTTTAAGTCTTACCTTAAGTATGAATTTTGAGAGACTCTACAAAAATTAAAAAGACATGCCATAGTCTCATTGTTTCTAATTTCAGAGCCTGCACGTGTGGCAATTCTGAATTTCCAGATTGAAGGTTCAGAAGAGATATTGAATCTATCCCTAACTTTCAGCCTACTAATAAATAAATTAATGACTGCACACAGGAAGGAGAATCTTTCAGTATTTACTGTTTGATGTGATTGCAAGTCAAAGATCTTGCCATACATCTTTAATGGGTTACCAAGATCTAACAGAGCATTATTTGGATAACATTTTAATTATTTCAAACATTGTAAAGAAACACTGATTTTTCTTAGACTTGGGGGTAATATTACACTTCAATAATCTGAATATAGTTCATGAAGTTGATACTTTACTTTTCTTCACCAAGACATGAAGAAAGAAGAGTGTCCTTTGTTCAGTTATTTTGCTTTTAGGTTCTGTGTTCAAACTTTGGATTTAGATCATCAGCTCTATTCAGGGGTTGAACAGTGTTGTAGGAAAGTTGTGGTTTTCTATAAATTATTCTTTTCATCATCCAGGGGTACAGGTGCATATTATTGCCTACACAAGATTGTGTAGAAATTGGAGAGATGTATTTGGATGGAAGGTTCTTCTGAAATATTTTTCCTCGTTGAGAGAGTGGGAGAAATCCATGGTAGTTATCAAAATTTACTGCAATCATGCTTCTGTGGTTTACGTGTTTCAAAATCAGAAAAGTGATTGAAAGGAGTAAAAAAGGATGTTTCAAACCTGTTGAAAATCCATGCTTGCAATGATGCCTGGACTATTGTTCTAATCTGCTTTATTTTCATGGTAGGTCATAACAGTGGTTGAGTAATTTAGACATGCAACAAAGCTGTCCCATTACTTCTTGGAAATAACAGACTATTTTGAGCTTTTATATTTAGACAAAGATATTGCAGTAAGCCCTCCTGCAAAAGAGTAAAAAAAGGCAATCAAAGAAGAAAATGTTGCTTGTGGCGTCTTAAAGTGGAGTGTAGCTCTGTATTTCTTTTTGCTGATCAAATGTGCAAGTTGTTCTTTTAATGAAGATACTTTGAATGCTAATCATAATAACAGGAACGGAGAAGAAGCATATACCTACCTGATCATGTTCTTTTGTGCACTGTCTGCTTTTTACAAAGGTTGGGGTGGCTGCACAGCTGGTTTAGGTTCAATATTTTAGGTCATTGAAGGTATTATATTGGCAGGGATGAGACTGACAGAAATTGTATTTGTTGTTTTACTCCTACAGGGTTTTCACTTCACACACCACCTGCCTAACAACATGGTTGTGAGTGTTGAGGGCAGTCTGACTGGGCAAAGAGCAAATCAGGGAAGAAAGTAAGAAAAGTGATATACCTAGTGATGATGTATTTGAAAAAGGACTGTCACTGACTGGACCCTTTCTGATACTGGGAATGCAGGTTCCTGGAGAGCAGCTGAAGGTGATACTGGCTTCTGCCCATAAGTAGCTCTGCTGTTACCAGCTGCCTTTAAACTTTGCCTTAAATCTTCTCAAATATACTCTCTGTGTGTGTTTAATGCTTAACAGGCAGGGTAGACCCACTTGCTGAAATATTAAATGATTCGAAATGCCAATTCAGAAAGCTTAAAAAAAATGGAAAAAGAGAAAAAAACCTGATTTATTTCTCTGGTACTCTTAAGTATTCACTACTGCATTACTGTAACCAACAGGTCTTGTGCTGGAACATGGGATACTTTCTTCCCTTCAAGGGCAGAGAAGGGAAGAAAAAATTACAATGAAGAGCTGTGTGAACTGTCACGTATTTTGGTGAGGTGCTGGTTGCAGGAGTTTACTAGAGGAAAAATCTTAAAAGATATTGGACTCCAGATGGTGCCATTAGTTTCAATTAGTATTTATTGTGTGTTACACTGTGTATTGTCTTGGACTCTCTCTCGTCTCTCTTAAAGGAGGCAGAGCTGCACATCCTGATAGTTGGGACTTTGCGCTTGGAAGTCTTTGAGCTTGAATATGCTACTCTTTCCTGGCAACTCAGAGAGCTTTCTTTGGGGGTTTACCTCTCTGAAGAACCAAGAATAAAAGCCTATAGCTGTGTCACTTAACCCCAGTCCCTTACTTCATGTCCTAACTGTGTAGCCCACTGAAGTACTCCAGACTTTGCAGTGGATGGTCTTTGTGTGCTGCAGCATCTTTTGTATCTTCAAGATTATATGTAATGTTCTCTTACACATTTTTGAATAACTTTCTCTCCTCTCTACAGTGATAGGATTGAAAGACTGCTTTAACCGCTTTTTCTTATCCTTTTTAGGGAAACTCTTTTTGTTACTGCTGTTGTGTCCCCACATGACTTGTCAGATGTCTTAAGTTCCTACACTACCAGTATGGTATTAGTATAAGTAGAAGTGTGTAAGATGGTGACAACAGTGGTAGTTTCTGTGCATTGTCCTTAAGAACTAGCACATGTACCAGTGCCTCATGTACCATTAATTCTGGACTGGGCATGCCAAGCTTGTCACAGGAGCCATCTGCTACTTTGTGTTTATTTATTAGTAAAGTGAATCGTGACATCTCACAAAAGAACTGTAAGGGGAATGACGATTTTTATTCAGCTTCCTGCAAAACATCTTATGGAGAAGTATGGCTTAGCTTTTGTTGTTGATTACTCCTCCCGATACTCTGCATCATGATGTGTTTCTTTTTGTTGTGCTCGCTGATTGTTTTCTGACTAATATATCTTGATATTTGCTACTTGAAGTGGCACACAAAGAAGCTGTCATCACCAGCTGTGTAGAAGACGTGAGAAAACCATCAATAAATATTACAAAGCAAATTAAAATGTCTCTGCTGCCCTATGGAATTTGACTTTTAGTACTGTTTTTTGCCATCTTTCTCTCTAGGCTCAACACGCTTAAATACTTGGAGAGTAGTATTTTGCTGGCTGCCTCTTGCATGATCTCCAGGTGCATAGGCCTTGGCCCAATTTCCTGCAAAGCAGAAATAAGTCAGTTGATTAGGTTTCTGTTGCTTTTCTGAAATCTATAATCTTCAGGCTCTGCTAAGATTTAAGGCATACCAGGCTAGGTTACTTCTGCGTGTCTAAACGTTTCAGATTGGAAATAAGTGTTCAACCCCTATCAAGAATAATTTACTGTTCTGTTGAGAAGGAAGAATAGGAAGTAAGCTATTACCACGGAAAATTTCACTGCAATTTTCTTTTGCATAAGCTTAAAATCTGAGTAGAGAGGTTGTCAATTAGTGTGCAGATTTTTTTAATTGGCTATAATAAAAAGCTAATTGGTGTTTTGCTTAAAGAGTGAATTAAGGAAGTGTTGCTATAGAAACTTTGCATGCGTATAGTGCAGCTCTACATAATAGTGAATATAATAGTCTAATGACCTTTCTGAGCAAGCTGTATAGTAGAGGAAAAAGTGTTAATTTCAGACTTGCTGAAGTGATCGTTAAGGAGTTTGTGACTTCACCTGTTTCATTGCCTGAATTCGTCTCTGACATTGTCTTTTTGAATGTTTCTCTTGACTCATGTCAAACCGTATAATAAATGCTGGTCTCAGAAGACCTGAACTTTTGTAAAATTCGAGTGCTCCAATTTTGAATGTGTAAACTGATCTGTAATCTGTCAAGCATAAAATGTACTACTGGGAGAACTTCATTTTCATAATCTGAGAAACTCTGATGATGAATCGTAAGTGACAATATCTGATCCGATAGCTCTTGTATTCCTCCCTCCTGTCCCCACCTTCTTTACCCACTAATTTCTGAGCCTCATGTGGAACATGAGAATAATGATATTTAAGTCAAATGAGGTTTCTGTTCTTATTTGCAATACTGTCTCCCAGCAAAAATACTCACCTTCTTGAGTATAAACTTTGCTGAGGAGAGAATAATTTCTTCAGGTTTTGTGAACGGGATTTTTTTCCTTGGGATAATGTTTGCCTTCTTAAATTTCTACAGTCTTATCTGTACATTTGCTAGCTGCTTGAAAGTTAAAAATACAGGTGTCATGGTCAAAAATACACCAAATTATATTATGAACATAGCCATTCCAGCATAGGAAGATGGTCAATAATGAAATAAATGTCTCTATATTGTAAAGGAGAAAACTGAAACATGACCTTTATTTTCATTCCCTGGTCCTGAATCTTGTTTTACTGTGTAAATAAATAAATTTTATTGTCCCCCTTTTTACTGTGTCTAGAAGATGCAGGGGAGGGAGATCCTGCAGTTATTAGTCAAGTCACAAAATAAACCTTAAAATGTTTTGCATGTTTTAAATAATGCTGTGACTGTCTAGATGCAAAAGATCAGACAAAACCGTAACCTATTGACTTTTTGTAGAAAGAGTTCGCTGTGTTCTTTTTTCTCTGCTTTGCAATTTAAGAGAAAATATAAAATCACTCTGTATCTGCTAAATTTGCCCCTGCACTTATTCTTCAGACTTGTAAAATACAAAAATCTTAGAGCTTGATTAGTTTCTGATTCAATCTTTTTTTCCCCCTTACTTCTTTTCTTCTTAGTAGGTGTTTAGAAGAAGTCAAAGTTTCTTCCAAGTGGGCCAAATTAGGAGAAGCTCTCAGAAATCTCTGGAATTTTACAGTTGGCTTTTTTCTATACCTCTGGATCATGACTGTGTAGTATCGTAACTTAGTGGGTGTTTTTCCCTTGATACACATACATAAGCCCTATTAGTGTTAATGTCTTTTTGAAATGCTTCCTTCATATATTCAATATCTACTGCTGATGTCCAAACCCTAAAGTCTTATCAGTTGCCTGGCATATGGCCGTCTCTAGAGCTTAATAGAAAGTTGGATTTAATCTCATAGTTCATCTTTTGAGCAGTAAAACTCAAGACAGATGAAATGTTTTAACACGAAGCTTTTATCTGAGACCTGTGAGCATGTAAGTCTTTTTCTGGTCCAGGGGAAGGACTAGTTTTGGTTGGGTTTTTTTCCCCTTCCCTTTGACCCCTGTCCCTTTTGTCTTGCCCAGTAAGACTACAACTATAATGTGTACCTGCATGGGCCTGTATAGTTTAAAGATGTTGTTTTGCAGGAAATAGTTCAATATTGTATTTATGACTGTCAATGCAGTATCCTTTTTGGAACTTACTAAATCTTTCCTTACTTCATTTTATATTTTTGCTGATTTGCTGCAGTTCATTGACAGCTGTCTTTGTGAAGAGCGGTACAAGGTCTATACAGGGAAAAATGTGAATATAGTTTAGGACTTGACTGTGTGAGTCTCTGATCGTCCTGATCTAATGTTGATGTTATTCCTGTTTTATATGGGGTATTGAACCTGCTGACTTTTTAGGCGTCTCCCAACACTAATTGCTTTATGCGCCTCTGAGAGGGTTCAAATCTACAGTGATAAAGGGACTATCTTCTTGTTTTTCTTCTCTTTTTATGAACGGTGACTCTGCGGGGTTACCTTGAAGGAAATTACAACAGCAACTGAAGTATGAATAGTTATAGTACCATCAGTTGAGGGGTAGTTTTAAAGATAATTTATCTCCAGATGACAAATTCAAACGCATCTCTCAAAAATTTTCCAGCTTTTATTCTCCCCATTATTGAAAGGATAAATTTAGTCAGACTTTTGAATGCATACTTAGCAAAAGATGTAAAAGCCTGCTCATCCTCCACCCAAAGACTGTCTGTATTCCATCCCCTCTTCCCCACCTTCTTAGCTGTGTAAGAGGAAGAAGCATTTCAGCATGCCTGCTACAGCCATTATGTTGGATCAGCAAAATCTATATGAAAACCTAGTGTCTGGGAGATGGAAACTGCACTCCTGCTAGTTCAGTGCATTAACTCATTTATTGGGATTAGTGTTGGCTGTAGTCCTACAAAATAAAGTACAATATTGGAGAGGAGAAGCTCTGTGGCTTCTGCATTGTGGATGTCGATGGGATGCCTCAGAAATGTAGCTGCAGTCCATTTCTTCCTCCCTCCCCCCAAGATTACTTCTTTTTTTCCCTGATATGATTGTGTTTACGGAAAATTACAATGGCACAACTTAGTTACTATTGATCCTTTTTTTCCCCTTTGTTTTATAACTTCTGTAGTGCAGCAAGGGAAGGTTATTAGTTATCTGTAGAATCTTTAAAATAAGCCTTGATTAGTACTGAACTGCAGTAATGTATGATGTATTTAACTATAGAGAGCTACATTGTTTTGCTTGGGGAAGGAACACATTGACACCTTTGCATTTCATTAAAAGGAGGGAGATTTATGTGGATGATAATGAGTTTGCTGGTGGGATATAGGTAAAAAAATGGAAGGGTTATTTTTCTAATAAGAACTCTTTTACTTTACCAATGGATAAATAAGGCAATTGTTTGTTGTCCAGTGTTTTGTAGTAGAGCAAAAGAAACACTACAGATTCCCTGCAGATAAACCTTCTGCTTGATGAACCAGACCTTGCTGGATGTTAGGGCATTGGTTTTGACATTTTAGGTAGTCCCTTAGTCTCTTTAAATGAGAAGAGTACTTCATAAGTACAAGCATGCGTAAAAATACATTATACTTTGCTGCTGTGTCAAGAAAATGCATCTTCTACTTATAATTACAAGTTGCATCGTTGCAAATGGTTAGATTTCTGTTTCAGTGAATGACGTTATAAAATGTGGTCTGTTCCTCTTTTGCAGAGAATTAACGTAGAGGTTAGACTGAAAATATGCCTTCATGAAAAAGTTCCCACAAAATTGATCCCATCTTGGCTTTAAGGTAAATGAAAAAAAATGTATCAAACACATATTATAATTTTTCTTCCTATCATAATTGTTCTGTTTTAAAGAAATTTGAGGATATTCTGTGCTCAGAAGAAAGTAAATAAGTATTTTAAGGAGTTAAGTTGCTCAACTTAATGTTTAGTCAAAATAAAGTGTAAGCACAACCCAATAATTTGGATAGGCTTCAGCAGCTCAACAAAATGAGAGTCAGTGGCATGAATGCTTACGTGTCTTAAATACTGCTTTGGTATGTGTCTGTTTTTGTCTAAACACTGACTATGGAGATGAAGGAGAGATCACTGTAATTGAATGGAAAATATGAAATTACAAAGGCAGCAAAGTATAAATAATTGAATATCAGTTTGCAACTTTAGCTTCTGTATTTCATGAGTTCAGCTGCAAACAGAATTGCTAGAATGGGAATTCACTTTTTTGTTCCTCTTAATTTTACTTCCATAGTACTGTAATCTTGATATAGAGAGCAAGGCAGTGAAAATGGTGAAGGGGTAATTAAATATCCGTAGGAAAGTAAGAGTCAAATGAGAGACTAATTTTCAGCTGTCTGCAGCTTTCATTACATATGTATATGCTTTGATTTCTCATGTATATTGAAAACATATCCTCTAACACTGCGTATTTTTAGTCTTTCTCCTCCAGAATGGTTTTGCTTACTGTGTTCCATGGTAAAATGTGGCAAGCTTTTTATTAGTTGTAAAATCATTGCAGAAAATAAGTATTTTAATAACTTTCTGTATAGATAAATACTTGCAAGTACAGCTAAGTATTTGTAATCTCCAGTAAATACTTCTTTATCATGGGTGTACTTCGTTTGACTGATTACTATGTATTGTTCAATCACTGAAAATAGGTAAATTTCAGTATTTTAAACTTTTTGGCTATGTTTGCTGTGTGAAGGGTTGGTTGAGATTGCTGTGCTCAAAAAACCTTATCTTCAAGTAAAGCCTTCTCCAAATTTAAGCAATGCTATTAGACACAGTAGAAACCATATGCCACTTCATATCTGTAGTATTAAGGATTGTGATAGTGGCAAGCACCATAAAACCAAGTTCCAGGCAGCATAATAAATGTATTCAGTTGTGATCTGAATTAAAGGCCCAGGTTTTGCCCTTAAGCACTGAGTACTTCTACGACCAGTTCAGATTCAATAATTTTGCTTGTAAAAGGAATTGACAGTAAAGCTGTCCTCAGTGCTTTCAGAAAGAGTGCTGGACCTGCAGTGAACTTGCCCCCTGCCTTGGTTTGGTTTATAATTTCATTCTACCTACTGCCACTGTATTGCAGGCTTGCTCATACCCTCTTTAGGGTGGGAACTGTGATCCTTCTGTAAGGACTTTGTAGGAATTGGGAGTCTTCATTAGGGACTGGAGTTATTTAAATAATTTGATATTCATAATTTTATAATTTGAATAGTACTTAAATGCAGATATTCCTATAGTAAGACTCCAGGTAAGTGTGTAGTAAAATTTAATATTTGAGGTACTTGTGAAATACTCAGGGACTCAAAGATAGCCAGAATGTCTTATTCTTAGCAAATGCTGAAATCTTTGGCATCAGATAAATAATTGAGAATTCTGCAGCGTAGTGTTTGGTCAGTGTTGCATTTAACTGCTTAGTGAATAGGTGTGACTATGCTTTTTACAATAAAATCCTTTGTCTTCTGCTGTATAATTTGGGTGCCAATTACAGAAGTCTCATCTAGAAATGAGAAGAGAATCTTCAGTTTTGACCTGCATGGGTACAACCAGAAGAAAATTTTGTAAAATGTGAGCCTGCTTAGTTGCTTTTGTGCTCTGAGTGATCTGAAGAGCAGTCAGTCGTAGTAAAGATATTTCTATCCACACTCTAGAATTGGCTCTTGTCATCTAATTTTTTGACACCAGAGTTGTCTCTATATATTTCAAATGCTTTGGGAATTCTTTTTCATTTTTATGTCTTAGTTTATGAAGTTTATAACAAAATACCAAAGAACCTTATTAAGACATCATGGGAGTGTAGTAGTCTTGAATGATAGCACTGCACTGTCTCTTTAACTTCTTCATGTAAAGGTGTCGTGGTGTGTTTTTTCTTCTTTGGCAGTTCCCATACACAGCCTGTGGAATAATTTAAAGCTGCAACAACTGATGTGGTTGTCCTGTCTAGAGGCAATTTGCCTTCCTTCGAACAGTGACTTCTGTGTGTGCAGTAGCTGTACTTAAAGCAGAAGCCTCCAATCCTGAAGGTTCTAGCGCTGGAAAAGCTCTCATGATTCTTGGAAGGTTGCCCTATAGATTACAGTGTTGGAAAACATTTGCCCTGTTTATTTCTTGAATTTTTCTGAATCAGTTTGAAGCATTGAAAATAACTTTTTTTTGAGCTCACCTGCACAGTCTTATGCTATTATGTTTCTGATCTTATCTTAGTTATTTAGACTGCTCGTTAATCACACCTGAACTTCCACTCAAATATCAGTTTTAGCTCTTTTAGACTTTTCTTTGTAAAGATGTTTTCCAGTCTTGTTTATGGTCCCTGTAATAATATCTCTAATCAAGCTCCTTCAGTGATGGTTAACAGGCCTGAAAACATGTTCTTATATTGGTCTCAGAAATGAAAAAGATGGAGAGACAATGCAGCTTCTTAGTTGTAAGCTCAAGAGACCTCTGCACAGGGAATCACCTTGGGAATCTTGTGTTTCCCTATTGTTGAATTGTGGCATTTGCAGTGTTCTATGTATGTTTTTTAGTGCTTTGCAATAAGTTTTTAAATGTGTTAATATTTTGTCTTCAGTTGAGGAGCTCTATTAAACTTCAGTCCCATGGAAACTAGTGGGATAACAAGTCTATGAAACACTGAAAATGTATCATGGGGTAGTTTGTCAGAAGCATTAAGCTGATTCAAGTAAGAACTTGTGCTGAAAGGGCTGTATCTTCCCCTCTGTCCTCAGCCAGGACCCTATTGCTTCCCCTGTATCACCGTGGGTGCTTGGTCTTCATTGTGGGGAGCAGGATGAGGGCTGCTCTAGCTGAAGCTAGCTTGTGGTTCAGGAGAGGGAAGAGTTTTCATCAACTTCATTTGTGTTGCCTGGCTCAGTTTATGGCTGTAACTTACCTGCTAGTGTCTGTAAGTGGAAGTTAACCTGTAGCCTGGGGATGGGCAGGCAGGGAAACTGCTGCTTTTTTGGAGGTGATGCATATTTATGTTGTTATTAAGGACAGTGGATGTGTACCTCTCAAAGCTGAAGTATAGTTTTGTTTCCATGGAATACATTGAAGAGTCTCATTTCTGCTTCTGAGATCAGTTGATTTTTATTTATCTTGACAAGATTTAGAACAGCATTTTCTCATGCTGAATGCCATTCTTCTGCAGTTAAAAAGCTGTCATCTGTTATTTTATTTTTTACAAATTCAAGGGGCACTTTAGTCCTGTCAGCATGAGATCATCACTGTGTAATAATAGGCATTTAAGAAGATTTCTATTAATGTTGACTTTTAACAGAACCTTCTTACTAAAAGAACTGTATGTTATAATCATGCTGTATCTTTCTCTACAGAGCAATTATATGAATTCTGTGAATTGGCTAAAATCTATTAGCTATTAAACTCAGAATGTTACTTCTGATCAGAAAGATAGTCACTTATTTAACCTCCCGGTCCTCATCATACATCTCATGAGAGTGGGAGCCTGTGTGAGGGAGAAAAGAAAGGGAGCCTGATGGTGGTTAATGGCTAATGAATACAGCTAAGGATACAGAAATGGTTGCCTGGCAACGTGGGGAGGATGGGCTGAGGTCCCTTGTCAGTACATAGGAGTTGACAATTGGTTCGTCTCTTAGGCTCATGAAGAATGACTTATGCATTTTGGAATACTTTATTCTCAATATGTATCATAGCTGGGTTAGATTTGTATATTATGTGTTTTGTCTCTATGTATTTCATTGTTTTAGAAAGAAACACAAGAAGAATAGAAGCAAATCAAGAATTTTGGTTAAAGAAATAAAAACATATTGTGAATTCTATCCCATGAAGTAACTGTGCTTTCAAGTTGAGAACCATATTTAGTAAGAGATTTGCCTAAAATTGCAAGCTCTTTACATCTAATTCCAGGTAAAGTTACGTTTTCTTAGTCTGAGAGCCCTCTGAAAATCACCATCAATATGCTCAGTGCTGAAAGATGATGAGCTGAGATTTGTGTTGTAAGTGCAACCTTGAGAAGATTGCCTTGTTTTGTGGTTGAAATACAGTTATGAAATGAGACGTCTTTGTTTGCCTTCTTACAGTGGTATAATACCAGGCTATGAACTAAAGTGCATATGCTGAGGAGTACAGAAGACTTGACCCTGTACAAGTTGTTCTTACAACTACTCAAATGAATTTTGAATATAGGTATCAGTATGAGCAGTAGACCTAACTCTGCTACTTTATGTTTGTACATAGGCGGTGATTCATTAAGGAGATGAAGCGTGGCCTTCGTTACTTTGTTTTTCTCTAGAAGGGTTTATGGAAGAGTAGATGGATATTACCACATGAAGGTGATTATCATTAAGTGAATATTGAACTAGTAACTTTTTTTCTTTTCTGTGGAAATAATTATGAAGGAAAAAGTTGCAACTGGCTTGAAGAGCCCGGTTGCTGAATCTAGTATGCTGTGTAGTTTTGATATTGCCAGAGGAATAGCAATTTTATCTCTCAAGAATAACTTTGATGCTTAATTATAAGATCAAAGCTGTAGGCAGCGGGTTGAATTTATGTTTTGAATTGTTGGACAATAGATCTACCTGGCCATTTTGTGCCCGCTTCTTCCACCGAGAAAAAAAAGAGGCTAATATGGGTACATCTGCAGTTGTATTACCCTGGGAATTTTTAAAAGAAAAAGAAATATCTCTCCTACTCATATGAGCAATTGTCATTTGCAAAATGCTTGTCTCCATTTTTTTTTGTTGTTGGCATCAGTATTTTTCTTAATGGTTGTTGTTCAGGCTGAAACTTTTTAGAGCATTTGGCACACTGTGATAACCTGACCAGCTGTCAAAATATAGCGTGTTTGCATGGAAGTGTTTTGACGGAAGCTGCAAAGAAATCCATTTTGTTTACTGCATACTTTGTAATTATCAGACTCTGAATAATCTAGACAAAAATCGGTGTTTTCATCTTTTATTCTGCAATCTATATCTTTCTCTCTCTGTTCCCATGCAAACACACAGAGGCAAGATAGCAGCAGCCAAGTGTGTAGAACTACTTCCTTGTAAGTAGAGATGCTAAGAAAAAGAGGTGAAAGGTTTGAAATGTTTCAAGTTGTTTAGCCAAGTCCTTAAAGCCATTGTCACTAACACAATGGTCTTTCTCCTTCATTCTTTGCATTGTAAACTGTAGTTTTTGATGTACTACTTAACTTTTTAATGATTGATACTTAAATTACAAGCCCTGAGTTTGCTACAGGGTGTTGAGAAATGTTTTGTAGCTTATGATGATTCATGGGAAAGTTTGGGTAGACTGCTCTGGACTATATTTTGTGTTAACCTGTATTCTTAAGGGCAGCTCTGGTATGTAGGTAGTTCTGCACACCACTAGTGTCTGCTTGTACAAATGTATTAACTTAAACATAATATGACTCAAGGAATCTAATATGCACCACAATGCAGTAATATTACAGGAATTTTGGATCCCAGTGTTGAAGGAAAATTTAAGATGTATACATTTGCCTTCATTCCCAAATTGTTGGCTATTTACCCTCTATAGTAGATTCTAAGACAGCAAAATAGCTTAAAAATTATTATCATTGAACCAAGAAAATGAGTAAAGATCAATAAGATTTTTTCCAATTATAATTGTTTCTCTGTGCAATGCATGTTGTTGTGGGGAAAAAAATAATCCGTCCAACTTCTGTAATGTTACCAGAAATATTCTTTTGTTTGCAACCAAATTAGATTTTAAACTCCAAATATTAATTTGTCAGATTTTATAAGGAATAAAAGCAGCATATATTATTTTTTTCAGCATTCTATTGGAATATCTGCTGAATAGCTGGAAGAAGCACGACAATAAGTAGAATTACAAAGCTAGACCTCAGGAGAGCTAACTTTAGCTTCTTTAAAGGCTTCCTTGGAGGAATCCTGTGGGATAGGGCCCTAGAAGGTAGGGGGATCCAAGAGAGATGTGCAGTATTCAAGCACTTCTTCCTCCAGAGTCAAGATCGATGCATCCTTAGGAGTAAGCAATTGAATAAAGGAGGATGGAGGTCTGCATAGATGAGTAAGGAACTTCTGGAAAAACTCAGTTGGAAGCAAGCAGTTTGCAGAGAGCGGAAAAAGGACTGGGCACGTATGAGGACTGTCGGAACACTGTCAGAATATATAGGGATGCAATGAGGAAGGCTAAGGCCCACTTGGAATGAAAGCTGGCAAATGACGTCAAGGACAACAGGAAGGGCTTCTTCAAGTACATCAGCAGCAAAAGGGGAAAATGTAGGCCTGCTGCTGAATGAGGTGGATGCCCTGGAAACAGAAGATGCAGAGAAGGCAGAGTTGCTGAGTGCCTTCTTTGCTTCAGTCTATACTGCTAAGGCTGGTCCTGAGGAATCCCAGGCCCTGGAGGAATGAGAGAAAGTTTGGAGAGAGGAAGATTCTCCTTTGGTTAAGATCATCTAGACAAATTGGGCACTCAACAAGGAACCTAATGAAGTTCAACAAAGGCAAGTATAGGGTTCAGCACCTTGGGAGGAATAACCCTGTGTGTCAGTATGGGTTAGGGGTTGACCTGCTGAAAGCAGCTCTGTGGAGACGGACCTGGAAGCTCAAGTTAACCATTAGCCACCAATGTGCCCTCATGGCCTAGAAGGCCAATGTTATCCTGGGCTGCATCAAGAAGAGTGTAGCAGGCAGGTTGAGGGAAGTCATCCTCCCCCTCTACTCTGCTCTAATGAGGCTCAATCTGGAGTCCTGTGTACAGCTCTGGGCTCCCCAGTTCAAGAAAGACAAGGAACTACTGGAGAGAGTCCAGCAGAGGGCCACAAAGATGAATAAGGGACTGGGGCATCTCTCTTATGAAAAGAGAATTTATGGACACAGAATTAACTTCTCATCCTTCATTTTGGCTTCTGTGCTGTTTGACTTGCCTTACCCTGTCTGAGATACTGAGACAATTTACTGATTAAAGCATGTGAAACCAAGTACATGACAAATAGGGGGAAAAAGGGCATTTTAGATCTCATTTCCTACATTCATTCTATATTAAAAAAAAAACCAACCACAAACAACTATGTGAAAACATTAAGCAATGTGATAGCTGCATATTAGTAAGTAGAAAGTCAACAGTTTTGTTTTCCAAGAATACCTCACTGAAGCTGGAAGTGGGAGAAATAAAACTTTATTGCAGATATGGGGAGAAATGGAGAACAACGCTAATTTAAAAATCACATAAATATATATTTTTTCTTTTCCTCTTTTTTCTCTTTCTTTTCAGTTGGGGAGAATAAGATTTTGTTGCCTTTACTCTCTCTGGAAGAATATAGCTCATTCTGTTTTCTAGGAGTATTGCATCGATAATTCAGAGATTCAAACAGCAGTGAAGAGTGTTAGTCCATATAAGAAATACCTTCCATAATTATAGTAAAAAATTGAACTAACTAGTTTGGAAAAAAGGAAGAATTCATTGTGTATGAAGCACAAATCAAATGTGATGCATGTGCCGCGCTGTCAGAAAAGGTGTGCCAGGCCAGAATCTGAACCTCAGATTTTGTGGTTCAAGTGGAGCCTCACCTACGCATCTGATTTTGCAGAGTAGTTGTTAAAAACTAATGAGATGTGCTTTTACTATAGAGTAATGAGATGTGCTTTATCTGTAGAGGGTTGTAAACAAATGTGATGTGAAAATATCTCACCAGAGAGAGAGGAGATGGTAAATTATAGAATCATAGAATCATAGAATAACCAGGTTGGAAGAGACCCACCGGATCATTGAGTCCAACCATTCCTATCAAACACTAAACCATGCCTCTTAGCACCTCGTCCACCTGTGCCTTAAACACCTCCAGGGAAGGTGAATCAACCACCTCCCTGGGCAGCCTGTTCCAGTGCCCAATGACCCTTTCTGTGAAATTTTTTTTCCTAATGTCCAGCCTAAACCTCCCCTGGCAGAACTCGAGGCCATTCTCTCTTGTCCTGTCTCCTGTCACTTGGGAGAAGAGGCCTGATGTTGGGCTGTGCTCATACATGCATTTGGCATGGTGTAGCTGGGTGAAAAAGGCTGAGCTCTTCTAAAAGGCTTGGCAGTACTTAAAAAAGCTGTCCTGTTCCCACTTTCTGTGATCCTTTGTGGGCTGATAAACACTTTTTTTTTTAAGTAGTGGAAAACTGAGAAGTGGCAGGAAAACGTAGGAAGCTTTCTGCTGGTGAAAGGGTAGGTTTAGTGAGCTGAACCCACTTATTGCTTCAGAAGGCTACTGCACCTTGCACAAGGAGGCAGCAAGCCTACTAGTGATACAAGTAATAAACGAATGTAGGAATATTATCTTAGTGACAACTTTTTTTGTCAGTATGCCCCCTTGTTTGTCAGTAGATGTGTATGAATCAAAAGCATTTGTCAAATTCCTTGACATAAACTCACCCTTTAGCCTTGATGATATGCTGAGTTTTGTTGCTTTGCTTGATTCAGGAGGGAAGTATTTGCCAGCTCATAGCACTCAACAGCATGGATGTATTGCAAATGGTGCCATTTAATGAAATGGGTATCCTTGCAGTATGTGGCAGTCCCACAAAGCGAGGTAATTTGTTAGCATAATACTGCTTCTCTGTAAGATATGCATACATATCTTTATATAGATATGTATATATTACAGTTTTTTTGTTGGAACAGTCTTTAGTGATTGAAGAGTCCTCTGTTGGGGAAAGCTGTCAAAGTGTTCTTATTTCCATTTTCAAAATCAGGACTTTGAGAGTGGGGGGAGAGAGAGAGATGTTGAGTTGTTTTCTCATGGTCATAAAGCTGTCAAATGGGGTTGGAAGTTGAACTGTAGTCTTAGATCCCCCTCTACTGTGTTATGTTTGTGCCTGGACTGAGAGGTCTCACAGAGACAGAACGATTATCTGTAATATTACTAGATAATGTAAGTATAACAAAAAGTAATGTATGCATTATTAAGAAAGTACAAAGTAATAAAACCTCTATTTTCTTTAGCATGCTGATGAATTCCTGTGGCATGTCACTTCCTCACTGAGAAAATTATCAGGAAGGACTTGAGCTATGTGAGTCATTTTGCTGCATGTGCCTTTGAAAAATGAGATTGTTCCTCTTTGCAATCATCCTCCAACAAAATGGCCGTGAGAGAAAAACACTGCCTCTTGGGGATGGAAGACCTAAGCCTTAGTACTTTGTAGTCCACATCTGAATGTTGCAGGTTAGAGTGATGTTTTGATGCCTTTTCTGGCCTCTTGAAAAAAAAAAATACCAAAACCCAAACACAAGCATTTTTGAACATAAGAAACTTTCTTAATGGAAAACCCTTCAAAATTAAATCTTCTCACAATAAAAAAAAGAGTTCTTTCAAAGCGATATTTTTCTGACTGCATGTAGTTTTTTGACTAAAAGTTGTGAGCGGTAATTAGTGCTTAGAAATAAATGAGAGCAAATATACTTTGTTTCCCACTAAGCTCTGAAGTGGTGATGTTGGCATCTGTATGAAGCCTTCTCTTCACCACAGGCTCCTTGTAACTGGTGAAAAATTGCTAACCACAACTAGATTTGGAAGATAATACTCAGACAAACCAGGGGAATGTGGCATGAAAATCTCATCCATGATGTAGTAAGTCTTTCTTTGCTTTTTCTCCCTGTTCTGTTCTATCCATGCACTCTCTCTGCTGGCTGGCACTCAGTTGCACTCTTTTTTTAGTGTGGCGTTTGCATAAACACTGAAAACTTATTTCAGTGTGGTTTTTGAGGCTGTGGGTATCCTTACTTTTGCATTTAATCAATTTGAATTGTGAAAGAAAACTTTCTTTGTCCCTATCTGGTATCCTATTTTACTTGAGATTGTAGGCTAAACAACTACTTGTAATTTCGTGGCTAACCAGATAATGCAGTTCCTTTTACTGCACAATTTCCATGAAGCAAATACAATAACAATGTTGCTCTTAAAGCAAATAAATAAAAACAACCAAACACCCATTCTCCCCCCCTAAAAACAAACAAACCAACCCAACACCCATCAACAAAAGAAAAAAACCTGAACATCAATATGTATCCCTTTATTTTTGTGGAGGGGGCAGGAATGCACTGTATCTTTTCTCCTACCTTCATGCTGTTATTGAAGGTGAAATATTTGCTATTTTTTTCCTGTGAAAATGTCAGTCTGTGGTGCCAGACAGGTAGTCACTACAAGACACTTTGTGGTCTGCTTCTCTCCTGTGAAAACACCAACTAGCAAGCTTTCAGAGAGACTGGATAAGAGAGTCATCTTAGCAATTTGTGTGAAGGAACTCTGCCTATTCCCAGTGCTGACATTTTAGTTCTAGATATTATTTATATAATCTGTGCAGTTTTGTATGTAATGAGGGTACAACATTATTAATATTCTTGAAACATTTAAATTACATTCTTTAGGGGACACCTCCTCCCCCCACTCTCTTTCTGTTAGGTTTGTAGAATATGTAGCACAATACACCTGGGAGTTTCAAACACGTTACCAATAAATAATGACAGAAACTGCTAGCAGTTGATGGTATTACTTTGCATTAATTCTTTGAAATATCTAGATTCTTGAACAGAAATGAGAGAATACTGAAAACAATTTCAGGAAGCCTTTGTTTTTTGTGAAGGCGTTGAGTTGTGAGGGCTTCTCTCTAGGTTTGCAGAGCTGCTCTAGAAAACTTGTAATAATATTCATATCCTCTGGCAAACCTTATCACTCTGGGTGGAGAGCCCTGTTTCCAGTGACATTGAACTTAGGCTTGTAGTCATCCATGATGTTTTCAGTATGATGCAGTGATCTTTTAGGAATGGCTCTACACACAGAATAGGGTCTAGATTTTCTCTCTTACTGCTCCGATTGCTGTCATCATCAAAGTATATATATGTTCTTTGTCAAATGGGTTCCTTAGAATCAAGGAACATTGTAGTTGCTGTACTGTAAATATACAGAATAGCTTCCTCTTCTTCTGGGATCAGAACAAACCCTAAATTTCACATTTGGGTCTTTCTAGAGAGAATGAATGAATTAAAAGTTCCTCCTCTGGAAAGCACTCCATACAAGTCATTGCATGCAAGTGAGCTGAAGAAATAGTTTTTAGGAGAACTTAAAACTAAGCTAGGCATTTCTTGCCATCAGTCGTTGTTGGAAGAGGGAGCGTGAAAAATCTTCAGTTTCATCCCTTTTTGTGCTATTCTCACTTGTAGGCTTTATTTCAAAGGAAGAAGTATTCTCAGTACTATCACTTTCATCTCTTGAGTTCTTAAATATATATTGAAGAGTTAACAGGAAGTGATGTGATAAAATGCTAGAATTAAAACTACAAAGTACTGCTGTAGGTGCTAAAAGCCTAACATCAGAATCCCACTCTAAGGAAAGTGTCGATACTCAGTAGCTAAGAAGAATAGTTATTTTTGTTGCCTTAGACTTCTGTTTTCTTTGGAATTAGTAGAGGGAGGACATCTCAGAATACAGCATTGAAGGTAAAAACTAATCATGATTTCTTCTGTGTTTAGAAGTTATAATAGCATTGGCTAGTTAAGAATTTCTGTTTTTCAAGAATTGGACAGCTTGTGCCTGAGGAGGCAGAAATGTTTGTCTCGTCAACTGTTTATCTGCAGAACTGAATTTATAAATTAACTTCTTTCTCTTAATTATGTCTTTTAAATATAGAGAAAGTCAAGTTTGTTTGAATATAGAAACTCAGCATTAAATTTTTTACTTACCCAAGTTTGATGGTCGAGGAAGAGTTTCTGTGTGAGCGGCTCTGCTGTGCCCTGGAAGGGGTCTGTGCAACTCAGTATCAGTTCCCAAATCAAACTAATGCACTTGCTGTAGTGGCCTTGCTTGAAAGCTGAGATAAGGAAAGATCAGTCCCCAGGTATTTTTCCTTCTCCTGTTCTAGGTGCATTTTGTCAGCTTTGAGCTTCAGGAAGGTCATACAGGTCTTCTTTCTTATTAGAAACCTGTTTGAAAAACAGAAATAGACTTAGGCCTTTTAATAAAGTCTCAATAGCCACTCTTGCGTGATCATTTAATTAACTGTATTATTAGATACTTTCAGGAAAGTATTTTTTGATTTGTAACTCTTGAATTAATCACAAAGCCAGCAAAGTCCTTATTTATGCATTTCTCTGTGCATAAAAATAACTTAATTTAATCTCTGTCCTTAAGTAGAGGAGGCTGCATTAGAACTGAGTGAAGACCTTCATCCAGTAAATGGATGTTTGGATTGAATGTTTTACCTTCAAGTGGAAATTTAGTAAATTATTTCAAGATGATGTTCAGCATTGGAACTGGAAGTAGCTGAGTGTCTACTGTGCAGCTTGGGAGATTCTCCAGGTGTCTGCTGGAGTCTTACCTTTTGTACTGACTCTGAAGTGACAAAGGGCTCATTGACAGCAAATTGTGTTTCTAGAAGGGATGAAACTGGTGAAATGTAGGAAATGCTGACTGCAAATTTTGGGCCATGAGCTGAGATTTAGGATTACGGGGAAAAAAGGCTAGCAAAATCTCAGATAAACTAACACAAATAAAGCAATGGAAGACGTTTTTTTCAAACATTAATTCGTTTTGATTTTCTCATTGCTGTCTGGGTAAAGAGCCTTTTCTGACTATGGAGTGGTTGATTTACCTGACTAATTTGATAATCAGACAATAATAAATTATGAGCATTCTGCAAACTACTTCATTTATGTAAAACAAGTGAGAAGTTCCTTTGGAATCTGCTGTTCAGATGATTCAGTTTGGGGATGTCTGACTCGCCTTCTCTAGCAAGACTCAGATGTTGAAGCAAAGATAAAGGCTTATTATATGTGTGGATGCAGAAGTTGCTCAGCATGCGTACACCAAGTTGGCATGAAGTTGACAGTAAATCACTAAAAGACAGAAATATTTTGTTACTTCTGCCTGTGTGATTCTTAGCTCGAGGAGTGCTACTGTCTGTGAGGATATTGTTATTCCTAAATAAGACTTTTACTTGAATTAGTACGGCTTGCTTCAGAAATTCTACTTTAAACATACATTTTACCTAGTCTGAATTAATTAGAAAGAGACAGCAGAGTTTAGTTTTAAAAATACTTATTTTCTACTAGATTAAAAAAAGATATTGATTGTACCATTTTGAGTGTAATCTGGACACAGGTTAACATTGTGAGAGCTACTTAGCTCTTTTAATTTGGCATTGTTCCTTTAAAATAGTGCTGCGGCTTCTCTTGGATTTTTTGTCTTTGGCAGTTGCAAATGTAAATATTAAAATAAAACTAACTTTGTAGGCAGGCAGGTGTACTTCTTCAACAAACTGACCACAAATATATCAGACACCTGTTATTTGATTTCCACAGCAGAAAAGGACAAATATTTTCTTGGAACTGAACTTGAAGTCTGCCTGGATAAGATTAGCTTAAAAGTTTCTGTCTTTGTGGTGGAGAAGGAGAAGAAAAGAAGCAAAATAACATTTTGTTTTATTTATAAGCCTTTTCTGTTACACAGTCGAAACAATCTCAAAATTACAGTGTTCAGGTAAAGCATTTTCCTTGGAAGTAATCTTTGTGAAAAACAGGGGAAAGGAGGTTTTGAGTTTTAGGTTCTTGGGTTCTTTGCAAAGGTTTTGCTAAGGGGCACTGTGGCTGAGGGAATTATTTTTCATGGTGGAGAGCTGTGGCTGCAAAGTTCTCATCCCAGAGGCTGGCTTGATAGTTATTTGGTTTTCCTATGAAATGGAAATTCAAAGGGCCTTTAAAATTGGTTGCAAACTTTCTGTTGGTGTTTTGACTAAAACACCTGCTGCAAAAGAGAAATATCTGTCAATCGCTGCCTGTGTGAAAGTGAAAGGAAAGGGTGGGGAACGTGTGAGCAGAAGAGTCCAAGAGGAGACAAAGCAGCCTTGCCTGAAGCACATGTTAATCAAAGGAGATCAAAGGATATGATGTCAGTTTATAGAGAAACAGGTCAGGCAAGCCCAGGTAGCTCAGGAAGCAGGATACTAATTATTCACAGAAGAAAGTCAGGTATAAGGTTACAGTGCTACAGTTGAAAGTCAGGAGGTCAAAACTTGCACAGCAAGCAAGTCAACTTGATAAAAACAGCTTGGCTCCTTACGGGGAGTTTAGAGTTATAGAAATGGGAGAGAATGAATCTAGTGTACCGAGTCCATCCCAACAAGGTAAGCACATGTAACCTGTGAAATGCTGTGGTGTTTGGAAGTTTGGGTCATTGTTAGTCTCTGCGTGTGGGAGCTTGTTTTGCTGTCGGCTGTTCCAGCATGTGCTGTGGATCCACTGGAGGGGGATGTGTTTTTGCACGTGTTTTGGGGAAAGAAGGAAATACACATCCCTCAGCTCTGCTTTCAAAAAAACACTGCATGAATTTAGGAAGGTAAGGGAAGGTCTTATAAGATCGTATGAGGATTTGGCACTGTGTTGTCAACAAAGGTTGCTTTAAACTTAAAGTGATCTGTGGATGTTGAGGGTACTGTCCTGTAGCTTTATTCAATCTTCTGCAAATATTTTTTCCATAGGAAATGCTTTGCATAACTGTTCTGCGCAAATTGAGTACCTTTCTTCGTGTCAGATGCATAAAGACGAAGGATATTTTTTCCATTTTGCATTATTGACTTCAGGTTGTTGCCTCTTTTTTCTTGTGGGCTGTGCAAAGGTAATGCCGACACACGCATGCAAAGAAGCCCTTGTAAGCACTTGTGTGACAGACTGTAAGAACAGAGTATGCTGTCTGAAGTGTGTTAAATTTTCAGTAGAAACCTGAAGACAACAGTTCATAAATCTTGCTTAGTCTTTTTGCGACGTTAATGTCAAGGTTTTGCTTTAAGAAAGAATGTTTTCCCAGAAGCCCTATTTTCTTCCAACAGACAATTTTAACGTCCTGGGAAATATTATCTTCTTGAGGAATTATTCCATTATTTTATCTTCCTAACATTCAGTGGTTTCCCCCTTGACATTCAACCTGTGTTTTTCTTTTACTTGACTTCACCAGTCTCTTCCTGGCTGCCTCCTTGTGCTTTGCATACCGGCAAGGGATAAAGCTTTGTATCTGGTTTTGTGTTTGCAAGAATCCTAAAGCTGTTGTGATGTTTGCAAATGGTTTTATGAGAGCTGAAATGGTGAATTCCTAGTTGTCAAGAACCTGTGTCATCTCCTTTCCTCCTGAAGTTTTTCTTTATATGTATGCAAGAATTCTATACTGAGATTCAAATGTGTGTCTCAGACCTTTTTTAACTGGGAATAACTCAGATAATACCAGAACAGATTTTGTTCATGGAGAACTTTTTTACTGTTTTTCTTTATTCGTATTTCTATGTCACTAACATGTGACATAGAAACATACATTAGCAAATCCAGTTTTCATCCAGATTTTAATTTAATAAGGCAAGAGTGACGTTCAGCAATGTACAGGTCTAAACACCATTTCTAGGGCGGTAATGAGAGAACTGGTATTGTTTCTTTCTTCTCTTTATTGAGGATCTTACTTGAGGTTACAGGGATCCTCAGAAGTATATCCAGCCTAATTTTGACCTCTGTTTTCATGCTATATATGAGGAGCTATTTCACTGCTGCTATTGAAATCATATGGATAAACAAAATGTAAAATTATTTTGGACTCGTATTTTATATGGGTCTTTTGAGAGAGACAATTGTAATTCTGGCTTAATTTGTGCCATTTCTTCATTAGTTTAAATGACCTTAGTCATACGCAGTTGCTCATGGTTTTCCTTAGTGAAAATCAGACAAGAATTAGGACTGCACACTAATACAATTTTTAAAATAAATACTCTGTGTGTATGCACATGCAAACATACACATACACCCCCAATGTAGTATTTTTTCAGTTGCCATCAATCCAATGTACTGGGTTATTTCCATGTGTGCTTGTTTTTAGAAACTGTCCAAAATAATTGGTGATTCAACCAGTATTTTTTAAGGAATAATAAAAAAAGGTGGAAAAATTAACATTATTCAAGATACCTGTCAAAACCACTGCTAGCGAGGTAACTTGCATTTCTTTTCATGTTATTTATTTTTAGAGAACTTGGTGCTTGTATGAATTACTAAGGGTGCCAGATTGACAGCCCTGGAGGCTGGCTTCACTTATTCATTAGCAAAAGAGATACGGCCTGGGCAGCAGGTGCACAAACCTACTTGCTGTGCTATGCCCATGTGTCTCTGTTCTGCTGGGAAAAAAACCTTTTTTGAGCATCCAAAAGTTTCAGTTCTGTTCGCTCCTTGCCTTACCCTGCAGCATTTTCTTCCAAGGGCACAACATAATGGTCTTATGATGATTAGGTTTGTGCACTAAAGACTATGCAGAGACCTTTATTTGATTTCACCAAACAGCCGTCAGATGGTGAAGAAAGCTTGGGGCTTACATAAGTCAGTAATTCTCGCCATCTGGTCAGTCAGTAAATATAAGGTCACTCTGCCGTCACAGCATTTTTGTTTTGCACCACGTACAGTAAGCTCAGAGAATAAATTAGTTCTTGGTTCGGTTCCGTTGTTATTCTGCTATTTCTGTAAATGCTTCAGACCTCCATTCTGCTTGCTTGCAGCCGGGGTGTGACAACTGAAAAGAGCAAAGCCCAGAACAATAGGGCTTTGACTGCCAGCCATAAATTGTTTCCTAGTTCATGCAAACACACTGAGAGCCCTTCAAAAACGCACTGCAACTCGCTGAGAATATCTTAGATTTTTGTGGTGTGTGTTTTTGTTATTTTGTTGGTTTGGGGTTTCTTGCTTTTAGAATCAAGATCCAGTCCTTCACAAAAGTTGTTGTTTTCAGTATTCCTGTGAATTTAATACTGTTTACTGGAGAGTATGACAGCATTAACCCCACAAGATGCAATTACTGTAAATTTTAATTTTATGATATTGTACATGAGTTGTAATTGATTTTACGCTGTATTGTGTCGCTAGCTGATCATAGTAGTTTTGCTTGCTTGCTAAGTGTGTGACATCCACGTTTGCCTTTCTGGCCCACAGAGGACAGAGTTAAATTGACAAGTTCAAGTTAGAGCAGTTTATTCTTTCAGTTCTCAGGAGGCACAGTAAGTGAGCCAGAATGAGAGGAGTCATATGAGCATTATTAATATGCCATCCTGAAAAAACTGTTTCTTTTTCAGGGCTCCCTTATGTGCTGTTTATTAGCATATCTAAAGCATTTTTATAAATTATTTCATTAGATATATATCCTTAATATAAATATATGATTAAATAAGTATATTTCTTAAATTATTTCCAGCAAATTTAGATGCCTTCTGCAATTAATCTGGGCTTTGGATCAGCTCCAAGGTGTGTGTTTCTTAGAGTTTGTTCTTGTGTTCTGATGTTGATTTTTTAATCAATATATACATACTCTCATGAAACATTTACAGACCACATCTAAAAGAAGCAACTGTTCCTTTTTTTTGGGAAGGAGATAGGAGGATATCAAGATCCTATCTAAAGGCCGTGACATGCCTATGTGGGGCAGTGGGAATTAGAAAATAGATGTCCAGAAACTGAATTTTGGAATAGCGTCTTTTCAGTCTTAGGCTTCCCTCTCTTAATGAGGGCTTCTTGGCCACCAGGTCTACTCTGCTTGCTAGGCTATATGAAAAACGCTTGTTTGTGTTTTCGAGTAGGACTCTGAATAATGCTAATGAATCCTGTAATCAGCTCCAGTTATGAACTGGAGTCATCTAACAAAAGGTGGTAACTCTGAATGTCTGATGTAAAAATGTTTCCTCCCCTCTTTATATTCGATGACCTCAGTCCTCAGAACTGAGTACCTGTTTGCTCTCTGGACAATTACTAGGAGAACCTCATTAGGTCCCTTCTTGGCTTTTTTTGAATGATAATAGTGAGGGTTTCCTGTGACAGCATTTCTTACACAGATTGGCTCTATTCACCAACCAGGTACAGTAACAATGAGTAATTTAAAATAATTCATTTTATTGCTGCCTCCTGTAGATTTTTGACTTTCATTTCAAAGTTGTGAATCTAGAGAGCTGGAGAAATATGTTCTGATCACCATCCTGGTGCTGTGAAATATATGAGATTCAAATAGTCCTGCAGAGCCATCAGCAGCTCGATCAGCACAGAGCACTCTTTCGACTTCAGCTGAAATAATTCTAACATTTTCTGGGTGCTTTTAGCTCATTTATCACAGGTATGCCTATTTTTTTTTTTTCACCTTTAAGTTTACAGTTTCTATGTGCTCATGAGTTGGGATTTTGGATTTCAATTCTACAGAAATATCCCCACTAACATAAGCATATTAATACTGAGAAAACTGCATAAATTGAAGCTTGATAACATTGAATCTTTCTCCAATGGTGAGAATCCACTGCAGAACTATCAACCTCAAGACGTCCAGCTCCCAATCTGCTTCATATTATTGTTGGTTTGCTGTTATCCTTTTCAGTTCTTTAAGGTATGTTGCAGATGATTGCATCCTAATATATATGCCTGAAAATGAAACAAGATAGCAACATCTTGCTGCAATAAATAGAAATGAAATTGAAAATGTAGTAAATGTATAGTAAAAGGATGATGTTTTCAAAGTGTCAGTAAACTTTTCCTCATAATCATGGTCACAAAGCTACTTTAACCTTTGAAATTCTACCAAATATAGAAATAAGCTTTTGTTGGAAATGAGGTCTATTGGATTCAGTGTTTGCAACTCAGGGAGGTGATCCGAGGGAAGTTGTTGGTTTTTGCCCAATACATCTTTCTTCAATGTGTGTGGTAAGCATTATATTTCTTTTGGCTGTTCCTGTACATCTCTTCTCTCAAAGTATGTCGCTTACTGGAGAAAAATAATGAACTGAGGTTGATGCACAGGGAATTTCAATGTACTTTTAGCAATGCAGGCATAAGTTCAGACTTTATATAAACTTCTTATGTGGATATTACACTAGATCATAATCTAAAGAATGCTCTGCATTCATAGCAAGTCCTGACAAGGTCCAGTTTTCCATCTCCTTTTAGTACTGGATTTTTTTCTAAAGGTGGCTGGAGTTTTCTTCCACTTCAATACAGGGATTGCATTCCGTAGTTCTAGTGGAAAAGGTGATGGTGATGATGGGGTTTACTTTATTTGCCTTTTTCCGTTGCTTGAAAAATAGCGTCTCCATTGATCACTACCACAAATAAGGAGGTAGAGTTCTGGGGCAGTATCCTAAAGAGTGTCCTGTCTTGCAGTACGGTGTTGAGATGTGCTTTATGAAGACAAGCAGGATTGTTTTCTTCACTGCAATATCATTGTGATCAAGGTATTATTTTTTCTAAGTGCTCATTTTTCAATTCCTCTCCTCCCCAAGGCCTGGTCTCTTAATTAGTCCCTTCATACTTATGATATTCTTAACAGTCGTTTAGATTTATGGACATTGCCTGACCCTGCTTTAGTCATGTTACATTATAATATAGTATGCTTTAAGAATGATGAAAAAGTAGAATAAACGAAACCTTACTGGAAGAATTTGTACTTTTCAGTGATCGTGTGTGGGTATTTTTTGCTCTGGGATTGTTTTTTTCTATGCCATTGTCATTGTTATTTAAGTTAGACACAAGCCAGTAGGAGAAACATCAGTTAATTAGGGAATATAGCGCAAGCAGAATATTGGCCTCAATACCTGTGCAAATAATGCTTTCCCATGTAGCATGTAGTAAAATTTGAAAAATTTGAAACAGCTCATTGTAGATTTCTTCCAAGTCTGGAGACTTGGTTTTATTAGTTCTCCTGCTGTTCTTAGTGGTTGAGCGTGACTCTATGCATTTCCAGACTGCCATTATATATATGTTATTATGTATT